>JARQOD010000008.1:13808656-13931522 GCA_033576555.1 Oophaga sylvatica
CGGCGCGGCTGCAGGAGGACTGTCCGTATATTAATGGGGGTCCTGAATTGATTAAACTGGGGCCATCCAGATTTGGGTTTGAGGTCGGATTCAAAATGTCCAAGTGTGCTCTTGATGATGCAGATATTTTACATATGCTTTGGACATGTCCGTGCATACAGATATTTGGATTAAGGTTCTTAACTTAATTTATGTTGCCACCGAGCAGGATGTTCCCAGAGATCCTATTGTATGTGTGATGGGATATGCTAAAGAGGTGAGAGGTGATGACTTTTTACAAATATCAGTTGCTAGAATGCTCTTCATTGCTAGGAAGCTAATAGCATATCACTGGATTTCAGATAAAGTCCCCACGCGGAAAGAATATGTAAATAAGCTCAATTTCACGCTATGTAGAGAAAAGGCCATTTATCAGAAACGAGGAAGGTTGGAAATATTTGAAAAAATTTGGGCAGGACGGTTGAACACTCCAGGTTTATCGTCTGTACAATTGCTCTCCTAATAACATATCTATGATATTCTGTAAAGATTTTTGCAATGTTTCATTATGGTATGTGCCTTTGATGTATACCTTAATTTGTATTTTTTGTATCTATTTTGATATAACTCAACATTGGACCAGGGTCTGGGATGGGGAAGGGTGGTAGGGAAAGGGATAAGTACTGTGGGGTATTTTGTAATGTTTTCAAAAACGTTAATAAAAACTATTTGATTAAAAAAAACTGGGGCCATCCAGCAGCAGATAACGCCTTTTAGCACGGACTATCTACACATGTAACGCTGCAAATCTGTTAATGTAAATGCACCTGAAGGCTACACCGAGTATTGTAGTATTAGAGACAGCACATTACGTCTGGCAGTAAATGTCTCCGTGCCGCTCTCAACTTAAGGGTATGCCACACTAAACAATATCGCTAACGGGATCGCTAAAAAACGTCACTATTTAGCGATCCCGTTAGCGATATTGTTCAGTGCGGCAGCTTCCAGCGACGAGCTTCCTGCTGTGATCTCGCTCGTCGCTGGAATCGTTCCGGACCCTATATCATCGCTGGCGCTCCCGCTGGGTAAGTATCTAATCGCTGTGTGGCACCTTTTCTTAGCGATTTAGCGGTACTTTTGTACCGCTAAAGTCGTTAAGAAGATCGCTAACGGCGATAGCGTCGTTAACTATATCGCTAAATGTGGCCGCATTTAGCGATATAGAAACAATCCCGCTAGCGATCTCATTAGTATGCAACGCTAACGAGATCGCTAGCGGGATAGCTTAGTGTTGCAGTACCTTTACTGAGAAATCCTTATGACATTGGCTTTTTTAGTGCCAAATTATTCATTACCCAACCCCCCACTTCTTTGTCTGTATAGACACAATGAATGTCCAGACACACAAGGTCTGTAGGGGCTCAAAAACACCTAACAGAGCAGATAAAAACGGACCCTCCAAGATAAACCAATTCGTACAGCCACCACCATACTGGACAATTATGTGACTTCACTGTTGGGTCAGGAGCAGAATAAAGCCCCCGTCTCACACAGCGATCTGGCTAGCGAGATCGGTGCTGAGTCACTAGTTTTGTGATGCAACAGCGATCTCCCCTGCAATATCGCTGTGTGTGACATTCAGCGACGATCAGCCCCCCTGCTGGGTATCGCTGATCGTCGCTGAATGTCCTGGACATTTTTTTGATTGCTGGTCTCCCGCTGACAGGCACGCATCGCTGCGTGTGACAGGCGGGAGACCAGTGATCCGCTGGTAACCAAGGTACACAGCGGGTTTCCAGGCGCGGGGCTGTGCCTGGAAACCCGATGTGTACCTTGGATACCAGCGCCCTGATGCAGGGAGCTGGTAACCAAGGTACACAGCGGGTTTCCAGGCACCGCGCAGCGCTTGGAAACCCGATGTGAACCTTGGTTACCAGCTCCCTGCATCAGGGCGCTGGAATCCAACGTACATTGCGGGTAACTAAGCGATGTTACCCGCAGTGTCGCTGTGCTGATCGCTGCTGAGATCTGCCTGTTTGGCAGCTCAGCAGCGATTATGTAGCGACACACCAGCGATCCTGACAAGTGCATATCGTTGTCGGGATCGCTGGTGTGTCGCTAGGTGAGACGGGGCCTTAAGATCGGGAACACAAATTGCAGGAGACGTTACAGTTATCAGGAGGCGGGATATCCAGACAGTCAACAATAATGGCAGAAGACGTGATCCTATTACCCAAATATCTTATCCAACAAGCTGCACACACGAGTATGAATTCACTTTTCTTTCTAATAAAACAGACACTAATGACTGAATTATCTGATCTTACACCATGTGAACACTCGCTTACTACCCTTGGACTGACTTTATTAATCTGAGCTGCCCCCGGGATGTATGTGGCATTAAAGCCGAGTGCCGACGCAATGCCAGACACAACCTGTGATAGGAGAAGGCAGCCATGCTCCTGTATGCCCCCCGTTGTTCATCCTTTTTGAATCCCTGCCCCTTCCCATGTCTCAATAGTTCATCCTTTTCCCATCCCATGCCTCAATGGTTCATCCTTATCCAATCCCTGCCCCCGTCCATGTCTCAATAGTTCATCCTTTTCCCATCCCTGCCCCGTCCCATGTCTCAAGGTTCATCCTTTTCCCATCCCTGCCCCCGTCCCATGTCTCAATTGTTCATCCTTTTCCCATCCCATGTCTCAATTGTTCATCCTTTTCCCATCCCTGCCCCCGTCCCATGTCTCAATGGTTCATTCTTTTCCCATCCCTGCCCGTCTCAATGGTTCATCCTTTTCCCATCCCTGCCCCCGTCCATGTCTCAATTGTTCATCCTTTTCCATCCCTGCCCCCGTCCCATGTCTCAATGGTTCATTCTTTTCCTCTGCCGTTCAATGTTTCCTTTTCCTCCTGCCCCGTCCCATGTCTCAATGTTCATCCTTTTCCCATCCCTGCCCCGTCCCATGTCTCAATGGTTCATTCTTTTCCCATCCCTGCCCCCGTCCCATGTCTCAATAGTTCATCCTTTTCCCATCCCTGCCCGTCCCATGTCTCAATGGTTCATCCTTTTCCCATCCCTTCCCCGTCCCATGTCTCAATAGTTCATCCTTTTCCCACTGCCCGCCCCTGTCTCAATGTTCATCCTTTTCCCATCCCTTTCCCCGTCCCATGTCTCAATGTTTCATCTTTTCCCATCCCATGGTCTCAATGTTCATCCTTTTCCCATCCCTGCCCCGTCCCATGTCTCAATGGTTTTCTTTTCCCATCCCTGCCCGTCTCAATGGTATCCTTTCCACATGTTAATGTTCATTTTCCCATCCCTGCCCCTCCATGTCTCAATGGTTTATTCTTTTCCCATCCCTACCCCTGTCTCAATGGTTCATCCTTTTCCCATCCCTGCCCCGTCCCATGTCTCAATGGTTCATCCTTTTCCCATCCCTGCCCCGTCCCATGTCTCAATGGTTTATCCTTTTCCCATCCCTGCCCCCTGTCCCATGTCTCAACAGTTCATCCTTTTCCCATCCCTGCCCCCGTCCCATGTCTCAATAGTTCATCCTTTTCCCATCCCTGCCCCGTCCCATGTCTCAGTCATCCTTTTCCCATCCCTGCCCCCGTCCCATGTCTCATCCTTTTCCCATCCCTACCCCCGTCCCATGTCTCAATGGTTCATCCTTTTCCCATCCCTGCCCCCGTCCCATGTCTCAATGGTTCATCCTTTTCGTATCCCTGCCCCGTCCCATGTCTCAATTGTTCATCCTTTTCCCATCCCTGCCCCGGTCCCATGTCTCAATGGTTCATCCTTTTCCCATCCCTGCCCCTGTCTCAATGGCTCATCCTTTTCCCATCCCTACCCCCGTCCCATGTCTCAATTGTTCATCCTTTTCCCATCCCTGCCCCATGTCTCATTGGTTCATCCTTTTCCCATCCCTGCCCCCGTCCCATGTCTCAATGGTTCATCCTTTTCGCATCCCTGCCCCCGTCCCATGTCTCAATTGTTCATCCTTAGCCCATCCCTGCCCCGGTCCCATGTCTCAATTGTTCATCCTTTTCCCATCCTGCCCCATGTCTCAATGGTTCATCCTTTTCCCATCCCTGCCCCCGTCCCATGTCTCAATGGTTCATCCTTTTCGCATCCCTGCCCCCGTCCCATGTCTCAATTGTTCATCCTTTTCCCATCCCTGCCCCATGTCTCAATGGTTCATCCTTTTCCCATCCCTGCCCCCGTCCCATGTCTCAATGGTTCATCCTTTTCGCATCCCTGCCCCCGTCCCATGTCTCAATTGTTCATCCTTAGCCCATCCCTGCCCCGGTCCCATGTCTCAATGGTTCATCCTTTTCCCATCCCTGCCCCCTTCCCATGTCTCAATGGTTCATCCTTTGCCCATCCCTGCCCCCGTCCCATGTCTCAATTGTTCATCCTTTTCCCATCCCTGCCCTGGTCCCATGTCTCAATGGTTCATCCTTTTCGCATCCCTGCCCCCGTCCCATGTCTCAATTGTTCATCCGTTTCCCATCCCTGCCCTGGCCCCATGTCTTACTGGTCTAGCTTGATTCTTTTGCTGCTTTTCTCTTTGTGATCTTCTGTGCGTTCCTTTCCATTGAATATGTTCAGCCCATTACTTTTAGACCAGTTCTCTGGGGACATGCCTTTCCGTTTTCGGCGAGGCGGAGAACGGTCTTCCTCTTGATATGAAGGCTTACAAGAGTCTTTAATGAGGGAGACGTTGATCTTTCTAAGTTTCAGGCGATTTAAAGATGTTTTGCGCACTGGTGTGGCCATGTGCACTCCATTCCTACTGCGCAGTGGTGACAAGTCACAGTCTGTCTTGATTTCACAGTCATCCAGGTCTGTTGCCGCTGTGTGGACTTTGTAGGGGTTACCTCGTCTTCCCTGATAGGACTATCTGAAGGTGTCCGATCCCTGCTGGCTGCAGCATCGACCACAGAATCGTCAACTTCGTCGTCATGATTTCCAGCGGTTTCTTTACAGCCCGTCTCCTCTTCCATGCTTGCAGCTTCACTGTCTATACTCGTCCGTCTTGACACAGAAGGCTCTTCTGTATTTACATCAGGGCAGCTTTCTTCTTGGCCCACAGGAGATGGAGATGGCTTGCTATACATCTCTGCATCACTTCCCTCAGGTGCAGAATAATCTGCAGGTTCTGTGATGTCTTTACCATCTCCTTCCAAGTCATCCTTGTCTTTTACCATCAATGAGACCGTCATATCCTTTAGTAAATAATTTTCCATGTTTTTATCATTTTCATCATTCACTGTGCAGTCAGGAGATGACTCGCAATTCAACAGCAGACTTTCAGTTCCCTCAAATTCTTTGTTCTCGGGACTTTGCATTAAGATAGTGTCTTCTTTATTCTCCTCTGTTTGCTCTTCGGAGTTTGTGGGGGTGTTGCAGACCTCCTGCTCCTCATCGTGTTCATCATCAGACTTGGCTTTAGCAGGGCTGCTGTTACTTGGAAGACCTGAAGAACCCGAGAGTTGTGCTTCCACCTCTGACTCCAGGGTGGTGTTTAAAGAGTCTTTATCGAGTGATGTAGAGGATGCTGGGGATGAATCCTGTTCTGTTGCTTCTTCACCGTCTTCCTTTTCTTTTTCCCTGTCAGATGCCATATCCATCTTTTGATCAGCCTCATTTTCTTGGTCGGCTGGAACGTCTTCTAAATGGAAAAGACAGGAATGCAAAATAAGATTAGCGCAACGCCTCAAGGTCGCATATCTCTAAAGTAATCCCATGCATTGGTAAGTGAGCACAGTTGTCATATATGATATGTATGAAGATGTATCCTATTTTTCATCCTAAACAACCTTTTGTAAGTTATGCTGGCCTTGAGCTGCTCATCGCGAGGGTCCAGCTTTGCAAGCCCACCAAGGAAAAGCTTTTTTTTGCGTTTTTGTTTTAGAAAGCTGGGCCGCTCATACAAGTCTCAGCACTTACAGGGCATACAGCACACTAGGGGTACGTTCACACTGCATACGCAGGATTATATTAGAGTACTGGCACTGGGGTTACATGTGCAAAAACTCATCCAGATACTGTAGAGAAAAGCTTTGGCATAACTTGACCAGTGCTGAAGATTTGACATCTGATCAGTTTTTGCTTTGTATTTTATCATGTGTAATAGAAAGAGTAAAATTTACAACTTGCAGAATTTATGCAGCAGAATCCACATCTTTTGGTGCCAAATTAGCCAATGTATATTTGCTACAGATTTTCCGCTACATATCTGCCTAATAGGGCAAATGAAAATGGGTTATCTGGAAGAGACTGTGGCTCTAAGTCACCGGGGTCCTTTACATGGCAGAGACCGTAACACGGCCATGAGACGTATTTGAGCCAGACCCCGCCTCACCTTCCGCGTTCTCTCCCTCCTCACCTTCCGCGTTCTCTCCCTCCTCACCTTCCGCGTTCTCTCCCTCCTCACTTTCCGCGATCTCTCCCTCCTCACTATCTGGCCTTTCTTTACTGTGCTCCAGTTCTTCCTCAATGTCGGTTTCAGAGTTTTCTGATTCAACGTCTTCTTCTGATTCCTCCGTTGACGTCTGAGTATTCTTTCCAGATGTCTGTCATTAAGAGAAGAGATGTTACTCCAGGATACAGCACCTCCGCCAGCAAGAATTGTACAAGGAGCGATTTATTAGACAATCTTATCAGTGTTGTGCCTTATACTCCATACTCCCGAGACTGGTGACCGTCATCCAAAATTATCCACCATGGTGGAAGAAAATGCACTGCTGATGGCTCAGCCAAGTGCTATAATGCTGCGCTGCAGTCGCACAGCAGAGTGCAGCCTCAGCAGACACTGAAGCAGCAGGGTCTGCTCCTAACGGAAGGTGTAGGTGACAACAGAAGACATGACAGCTGAGAAAATCAGAGGTAGGAAGTTTAATGTTCCAAGGTAAGCTTAGCAGCTGACACCATCTCTGCACAATTTCCCATTTACCATTAAGTACACTTTTCCTTGCAGTTTACGATGCTGTTGGTCATTTTTCCAAATATTTGTAAGTCTTCCCATTATCTCCACCAATTATCTGAGATTTCTCTGGGCAGGATAATTGTGAAAGCGGTCAGGAAGGCCTTTATCAGCCTGAGCCAGTTCCCATGATGAGCTGTATGCACAGTCTTCATCCCCTCCCGGTCTATGTGGTTTCTGCCATTCCACCTACCCTTCTGGTCTTCCTCCTGGTGTCCTCCTCGCCGTCATCCTGCAGCTGAGCATACTTCTTGATAACCATATCAAGGCTATCCAGTGCCATATTGCGGTTTTCACGCAGACGTCGTGACAAGCTCAGGTCCTGCTGAGCGGGATCATTCACTGGAAAACACACGTGCTAAGGGTTAATGAGACGTTCGCACCTACCTAAAGCAGTCAGAGACCGACGTTACAGCAATCTGCCTTCTGCACAGGCCACTAACGGGATTTCTTAAAAACAACTGCAAAGCATCGCCATCAAAGTCACCAGTTACCAGGCACATAACATAAGGGCACGTTCACATTATGTTAAGATCAGACATTAAAGGGGTATTCCCATCTCCAAGATCCTTTCCCAATATGTAGTTGGTATAACAATAATATTAGCAAATACCTCCAAATAGAATTGCATTATAGTTTTCCTGATTAGCTAGGTCACTTGTCCCATGTGCAGGGCATTGCAGTAGGTATCCATGGTTACAGTCACTCATATAGTGACAGCTAGCTCCTAGTGGTCATTGCCATGGATAGGTAAGCTACCTAAATGCCCTGCACATGGGGTAAGCAACATAGCAAATCAGAAGAACTATTCTACATTTCTAATTGGAGGCATTTGCTAATAATAATAATATAATGTTATTATACCTACTACATATTGGGATCTTGGAGATGGGAATACCCCTTTAAGCATACCATTCTATCGGGGATGTTTTTTTTTATTTTTACGCAGTCAAACCTGACCCTCGGAAAAGATTAATCCACTTTATTCAGTTAACTGGAATCCAAATAAAGAAACCTTGGACTTTGCTTTCTATGTTGTTAAGTCGTTTTTATAGTAAACATTGGCAGACTACTGGGTCCATTACCACCTACCAGGTACAGGCACTAATAAGAGGTACAGGACCGTATCTGGGAGGGACTGGTCTCTGCTCTCCACGTTCTCTGCTTACAATGCGCACTAACAGTGCGCTCTCTTGTAGGCTTGTTACTTCTCAGAGCTGATGAGAGAGCGCACTGTCACTGTGCATTCAAAGAAATTAAGAGCTCGTACTGAGCATCTGTCAGAATTAACAACCAACACATGCTCAATACAGTACAGCCGGGACTAGCCCAGCCTCCTAAACAGACATCAAAGATAACGCTCTGTTTCAGGGTGGGGAAAGAGGCTGTGTCCGTGACCATAGCCCAGACCCCTGAAGACATCCTGATTTGAGTATCCCAGCATGCAATGGGGATTCTCAAATCAAACGTCATCGGAATGGAAAAAAATAAAAGCAGGAAGATAGAGTAGACACGGAATTTATAGTTAACATAATCTAACCATTTTGATAATATATTTTAAGACGACACTGAGGATCAAATATGGTCTGGGACCATTCCTTTAAGCAGCAGTGATCAAAGTTATTAATGGAGCATCACACAGCTGGCAGCTGCCGTATATGACGTGGGCTCAGCCCGAGTCTGCTCCATGCACCTGCATAGGAAATGCAAGTACTGAGTCAGGAAGTGGTTAAACAGCTAATAGGCAGGTTGCCGAATTTATGACCCATCCCCACCATCCTAAGGAGAGGACATGAATTTCAATGTCTTTAGATAACTGGTTGAAAATGCACTACCCCTACTTGGCGCTCCCTAGAGAGCTGCAGGGTCACCAGAGAAGATGTAGATGAAATGTTATGGTATACGAGACATTCACTTCACAAGTGATCTGAGATACAAATCAGAAAGTAACCAAGACAAAAACAGATAAAAAGCAACCACACAAGAAGCCACTAATATGGCGTCAGTTGTCCACTCACCGCTCTTGTAGGGGTCAGTCAGGTGGCAACCAAAGTTGTAAATCATATCCAAATGTCTCCTGTCTTGGAGCTTATTACCAAGTTCTCGGAAGGCATCTTGGGCCATGCTTTGCATCTGCTTACGTGACAGTCCTAAGTTATGCTTCTCATTCGCTCGCTCAACCACCCGAATCACGTCCCCATAATCAGGAAATAGGTCTCTGCTGCTATTGATGAACTTTTCCAGGCGCCGGTTGACTTCTGGATACCTGGTGCCCCTGTACAGAATCCTCTGCTCGATGACTCGGCCGGTCAGACTTGAACAGTCTTTTAGGTCACACAGTTTTTCAAATATCCGCAGCAATTTGCGCTTGAGCCTGGACTCCTGGATGTAGGACGAGTCCTCATCTTCAAGCTCGTCCAGGCTCAGCTCTTTCTCCTGCAGCTTTTTTATCTCCAGAGAGTAAATCCTCAGAAGATTCTCCAGGTAGCGAATCTGACGCTTGGAGCCGCTTTTCTTTTCGGGCACGCTCTCGGCTTCCTCCTCGATTTCTGCTGGCGTTTCCGCTTTAACCGCGGCGGGCTGCTGGACGGCTTGTGTCTGCAGGATGACCTTGCGCTTTTGGGAGTTAGCTTTGAGCGAGGTGCAAAGTTCGTTGATGTAAACAAAGACTTTGGAGCGCTTGGCTTGCACTCGAGTGAGACAACGGCCCAGGGTGTTTCTGAACTCCACCGAGGTGAGATAGGAGGGATTGGCCTTGGAGTATCTTCCCTGAAGAAACGAGATAACCTCCGGGTGTTCCGAAGTCAAATTTGAGCAGAATTCAAGAAACTGAAAAAGAATGATGTAGCCCAGATTAAGACGCTGACGTGAAAAACTAACATAGACTCCATTTATAAAACAAGATTCCGAAAAATAATGGGTCACTGGCGTCCTTGTGCCCCCCCACTCCTGTGTTGTAAGATAACAGGCCCCAAATAACGTGGCTATGGCGAATTCTTGTCCTGTCCATATAGACAACACCAGACCACTGGCTGCACTCACGATGCAATGTCACTACTGCGACAATCTGATGTGACACCAACAGAAGCTCAAGTATTGGACCTACTCTCAGAGATCAACTTACTACATAGTAAAAAATAAAAAAATGGTGACAGAAGAGCAATAACAAAAAGCGCAAGAAAATATAAGGGCAAGAGAGACTAGAATAAATAGGACATGTCCTCACCTCATTAAACAGAGTCTTGTTTTGGGCACTGATCACCTCCGTCTTACTCGGGTGGCTGCTGCCACTTTCTTCTGTCTTTCCATTGGTTTCCTTAGATGAATTGCGTGGACTTGCTGTGGCTTTTGCAGGACGTGGTGGTTCTTCTTCTTCGTCGTCTGACTCTATTATGATGAGATCCTTCACTTTTGACATTTTTCTCTTTCAGGAACTCAAGGCTGTGACGGTGTAAACATGGCAGGACTTACAAACTGACGACCGATGGTGACCTGTCAGAAAGATGAAGCAGTGATAAGGCCTTGTTCATACTATGCTTATGGAGTGTGTGTGTGTGGTGCTTTCGTCTGAACCCCTGAAAAACAGGATTTCAGCAGAACCAATGGGGCACAATGAGACAAAAGGACTTTAAAAACTGACTTTAGCTTTTTCTGATGGGCACCAGTAGACTGACACCATAGTAAAACACACAAGGGTTTTATTTGAACTCCAATTGTGTCCGCACAATCTGCTAAATCTGGGGGTTTCTGCATGTTGCCCACTACTAGACATCTAGTAGGATAATAAAATACCCCTTTACTTTCCTACTCAATCCCTCACCGCTCTAGTGGTCCTGGCATCCCTGCCGAAGTGATGACACTGGTGCCGGACCACCAAGGACCAGAGGAGCGGCAAGGCAGTAAAAAGTTAAGCAATGGTTAATGCACTATTTCAACTTGCCTTCATATAGTTTCTCCTTTTTAAATCTGCAAATAACCGTGAATTCTCGGGACATTTGCCCGTTACCCACTGACCGTGCACAATTCCCGGCGGGTATCCATCACTGCTCCACTCTGCTTTCCACGGAAAAGAGTTTAAACGGAGACTCCCTTTAAGAAATTAGCTAAGAATTTCAGTCTTTACCCTGCAGTGAACGGAAGCCACAGTGAACATCTGCAGCATCAACAGACTTACCTTTTTTCCTCTATCTGGGGTGCTCAAAGTGAATGGAGTCTAATAGGAATCAGTCACCCATGGACGATTTTGATCTATGGGCAGTGTCTACATCGAACGTCTGCGCAGTCGAGTCTCTGCTGCTGCACAGTGACTCACCGCGCCTGCACAGACGTTCGATGTAGACACTGCCCATAGGAGGGCGGACAGTGTTCACGTAACCGCGTGCATGCGCGCGATTACAGCGCCGAACAGGTCAGTGTGACACGGATGGGAGGGGGGCACCATTATAATGAAGTATGGCAGTGATTTCTTCCAGGCACCGCACGCCCCAGAACCTGGAAGAAATCATTAGCATATAACATAAATGGATTTCTCTACACCGCAGCTACGAGGCGCACAGGAAAGACTGGTTTAACCATTCTATCACCTGTATGCCCATAGTAATAGATAAAAATCGTCCAGGGGGTGACAGATTCCCTTTAAGGGTAAACCCGGCCACAGTAAAAGTTCTTTCATAATGTATAAAATGCAAATTCATTCCTGCAATACTTTAGTACCTCATTCACTCACATTGTATTGTATCTTATTAGGCAATTTTTACGCCGACTCTCTAAATAACTTCCCGCAACAAATACACTGCAGTCGCCTTATTGCTGGCAGACGGGCCCTGCATATTGATCAGACAGTGCGTCACGTATAGAGTTGAGTGAATTTTTCAAAATTCGGTTCCGATTATGATCAGCGGCAAATATTGTTTTTGCAATATTCACTGAACACATCCGAATGTCAATGGGAGTAGAAGTGACCGAATATGTTCGGAACCGATCATCAAACAAATTCAGCACGAATAGGGTAACCATATGGCAAAATCAGATTTGGCAACCGATCCCAAACATATTTGCTCAACACTAGTCACATACCTCACTGTTACAAGTATCGCCTACAGAGAAGTAACGTAGATCACAGCTGATGTATGTAATGGTCACATATACATTAGCAGGGCTGTATTTGTTAGTTTGCATGCCATAGCAATGTGGCCACAGCAACCTGTGCATTTTACTAGGAGGCGAGTGTCCGTTTTGTTCTTTGAGATAGATAAATATATACAAATACATATGGGAACGATAGATGCATTATACACTCCTCTCCTCACATTACTACAAGCATCTTTCGGCCTGACATTGTCGTGTTCGGAAATAGCTCCTAGGACACTTTGGAGTAATGGCTGCACGACTGGTTCCACAACCAAATCACTGTAACATCGAGCTGTCAGTGCACCTGGAATGAAGACAAGACGGGTCCATCAACCATACATCATGGCTCCACACCATTATCCCAGGAATAGAAGCGGAGTGACATTCCCTTGTCAAGTTCTCTTCATGGCGTCACCCACAGACCAATCTCCGACTATTATTGTGTCCAAGTCAAAAGTTGAAGAGTTGCAATGTTGAAGAGGACAGAGCTCCAGTGCAGTCTTGCTCCGCATCATGATGGCCTTTTGCAGCAAGCAGGGGCAGGAGATGAAATGAGCAACTATAGCTGGACGTCTGGCTTGTAGCCCAATGTGGTACAAATATTTTCTAATGGTGTGGGTTGATGATGTCCAGTAACCGGACCCCTCTAGTCTTCATTCGAGGTGCACTAATAGCTCAGCGTTACATTTGGTGGTGGAAACCAGGATGCATGTTGCTGGTGCTCCTGTGAGGAGCCTGTGTGTTCTAAACCTGTTCCCATGGCTGCAGTCTCCAGACTTGTCTCCCATTGAGCACATCAGGACGACAGCAGCCGAGTCTGAATATCCCTGGATTTCTACAAGTGGTTTGTACACCGGACTGATGAAATCCAGAGGCGTTGCACATTTTCTTGGCAGCATCTGCAGATCAGTGACGTGTCTACCGTCCTGTGATTTATACAATTCCACTACTACTTCTTGGTGTTGAGATATAGATTATAATGAATAAATATTTATATGGAATATATATTTAAGTCCATCATATGGCTCCATAACCTCCACTGCGCTTTACATACATTATAATCACTGTCCCCATCGGGGCTCACAATGTAAATTCCCTATCCGTTTGTCCTTGGAGTGTGGGAGGAAACCGGAGAAACCAGGAGGAAACCACCAAACACGGGGAGAACATACAAACTCCTTGTCCTACATATAGCAAAAAAACAACCAAAAGAAAACTTGACACGCTCCTCCTAGTAAAATTAGATGTACCGGCTGCTCTATATATTTATATTGTGCACATTTATAAAGTCACCTGTACATATTTATATCTAACATCTTGCAGTTATTTGTTTTTCTCATCTTTTCTAAATGAGGAATAGTTGAAGGGTTCAGAGAAAAGCCGAGTCATCCATTAAGTGTCTGGTCTGTGGAGGTCTGACAGCTGCGACCTCGTCCTGACTGCAGTGAAGGTGCGCAGAGCTCGGCTCCATCCATCGTCTATGGGACTGGTGGAGATTACCCGGCACTGTGCTCCTCAGTCCCACAGACAATGACTGCAGACCGTGCACCGCTGATCCGCTCAATACTGGGCTGTAGGGCCCTGATCTCAGGACCGCCGGGGTCCCAGAGAACAGCAAGATGCCCCCAATCCAACGTATAGGGTATAACGTGATGTTATGGGACGGACCCTCTATAGACGGCCGCCCATCTGGCAGACTTGTGGCGCATCCGCAGGACAGAATGGCATGTACAGACATTTATGGCGTGGATACATCAATGTGAGAGGCAGGAATATCTCTAACCACCCAAGGAGTGCAGATGGCGGCCATATTGGATGTCACTTTTAGGATAACCTGATAACAAAGGAGCATCTGTGGAGTCAGAGCAGTGCAGCCCTCCAGCAGGGGACATTGTGGGGGGAGCAGCTCCTGGAGGACCCTGCAGACACCCCAGGTCACCTCCACAGACATGGAGCCCCCTGTAGGAGCACAGGACACGGCAGGCTCAGCAGCGCCCCCGGAGGACGGGCAGGAGGCGACACTAGTAACTACACACCGCACGGATACATAACAGGCGCTCCCCGGACACCCCGAATACACTCCCTGCGCCCCACGTGAACGAGAACAACACGGCCATGGCGGCGGCGGAAGACCGAAAACCCCGCAAACACAACAATGAGACGTCCCCGCTCGCCGTATTACCGCTCAGCGACTTCTCCCGCCACTTCCGGCCTCCTGTAATGTCAATGACGTCACAAGAGTCATTTCCGTTTCCGGAAAGATCCAGAGACGCCATGACGCGACACACAGCAGGGGGCGGAGCCGGCGAGGTTCAAACCTAGAAAAGCGCGCGGCAGGGCGTGGCTGCTACTGGACTGACAAGATGAGGGCACGCCCACCGAAGGGGCGTGGCCAGTGTGTATATAATGGCTGCACGCTAGGCGGGACGCCTCAGTCACCTCGTGTGCGGCGTTGCGGGATGTCTCTATGCTATTGTGCAACCGGGCGCCATGTTTGTTTTCTTCACTTCATGACCAGAGCCGTTTGTCTTTGTATGTGTCAAATTATTATCGTTATTATTTTTAGTGTAATATTGGGTAGAAAATTATTTTTTTTTATGTTCTCTACGCGAGATAACTAAGGATCGTGTACAGACCCGGCAGGACGATTAACGTGATGCTTTTATAAGAAAATCACTTTTTTTTTTTTTACAATAAATTTTTTTTCCTAGTCATTGTTTCCTGAGACGTTAATCTTTTCCTATTCGATAGTGTTGAGGTTTTTTGCACAATGATCCGTAGTTTTATCGGCGCCATTTTGGAATATATACGACTTATATTAATACTTTTATTTCATTTTCTGTCATGGCAGTTCTGCCTCAGTATTTCATAGTTTTTATACCGTGCCGATGCAGATTTATTTACTGATGGTTGTAGATGGGAAATAGGAATAAGGCGTTACGCAAATCGGGCAATTCCTAATGCTCAGCTGCCCGTGTCGAGTAACGAGTAGCATGGGAGTCAATGGGAAATCTGAGCATTTTTCTGGCAGACCCTAGAAAGAGGTCTGGGGGGCAGTGAAAATGTCATAATGAATGGAGAACAGCTTGGAAAGACCCCTGAAAGCATCTCTGACCCCCAGATCGCTGCTGAGAACAATGGGGGTCAAACTTTTACTCCATTTTAAGGACTGACAATAAAACATTACAAACTGACCAGAAATTGGAGTTTACAGGAAATAAAATGTTAAACATTTCTCCTGTATAATGACTTGTGTATAAGGCACAATTTTAAAAGGATGAAAAAATAATGTAAGTAATACAAAATTTACATTTTTATTTAAAAAAAATTGGAAATTTAAGTGTATTTTATGAAGGAAACAAGAACTGCCAAAAAATTGATGGAAGATGAACTAAGATACACTCTGTATAAGATATAAAAGAGAGCCTCAAACACATTCTGTTCAAATTGTCATGTAGTGATACACATAATGCAAAGCCTGCCAAAAATTACAATCGGATCATCCATACACCCTTGAAGGCAGAAACTGTAGTGTCTCATTCATATATTGTGAGCAAAGTATAGTGGTACTCCTACACTCATAAAAGCTCTGCACAGTGCAAAGCCTGGCAAAATTACAAAGCAGGGCCATCCATACAACCTTGAAGGCACCGACTGGCGTGCCTCATAAGAAAATTAAGGTGTAGTTGTGGTACTTCTACACTCATAAAGGCTCTGCACACAGTGCAAAGCCAGAAACAAATTCTAAGGAGGGTCATAATACACCCTTGAAGGCAACAATTGGAGGCCCTCATTCAAATATTGAAGATTAAAAACACTATGGGCTGCTGTCATCTGGGGGTGTAAAAAAGTCAAGGCTAATCCAGGCGTTGTTCATTTTTATCAGAGTGAGCCAGTCAGCATTATCTGTTGACAGGTGAAAGTGCCTGTCTGTTATGACCCTCCCTCTCGGCATCACTAAAAGCCAGCTCAGACTAGACACTAGGGCAGCACAACACCTCCAAAGCTTAAAGAAACTGCTCATACCACGTGTCCAACTTTGAGAACCAATAGTTGAAGGTCGCAGAGAAATTAGGGAGAACGCTGGTTTTGTTGGCCAGGTATTGCTTGACCAGCTTTAGAAACATTTCCCTCCTTGTGAAAAATACCCGGTCATCAGGGCCTTGGGTGCTGGAAGGGTGTCATGAAATTGGCCCAGGTCTTTGACCGTGTACCCCATCCTCTTCTGTATCTGGTGTGTGTCTCCCTCACCTCTCCTCCCGGGTTGGGCAAGTAAGCTTGTTCGCAGTCCGCTAGCATTGTCTGATGGGCATTTTTTCAACATATTTTGAACAATGGCTTTTTGGTATAGCATCATTTTAGAAGACCTCTCCGCCTCAGAAAGGAGAGATGCAAGGTTCTCCTTGTAGTGTGGGTCTAGCAGGGTGACCAACCAGTGCTCTTTTTTTGGCCAAGATGTATATAACGCAAGGGTCATGGGAAAGGCAGCGTTGAATAAAGTTAGCCATATGTGCCAAGCTCCCTACAGCCAACACTTCCTTGACTCCACCATGATGACGATTCTCCATCGCTTCCTACCTCTCTTCCTCCTCAGCCCATTCACGTAGGAGACAAGATGAAGCTTGTGTGGGTACTAGCCTTTTTCTGTGCTAGCAAACAGCCACTGTTCCTCCTCAGCCTTCACCTCCTCATTGTTACACAATCTGCGCTGAGCAGATGAGATGAGGCTGGGTAGTATCTCTGTCTCATGTCTTTCTCCATCTCCACCTGGACCACATGCAAAGCTTCATGTTTAATTGTCAGCAGCGACTGAAGCAGGATTGTTGTGCTGATTATGGCGTTATCGCCGCTCACCATCTTTGTGGAGTCCTCCAAGTCTTGGAGAAGCGCACAAATGTCAGACATTCATGTCCACTCTTCAGTTGTTATGTGCGGAAGCTGACCAGAATACCAACAGGTGAGTTGGAGCTGGTATTCCACAACTGGCCTTTGCTGCTCACATAGCCTTGCCAGCATGTGCAGTGTGGAGTTCCAGCGCGTGGTGACGTCGCACACCAGTCGGTGAGTTGGCACTTGCATGCGCTGCTGCAGCAAAGCCAGAGTTGGCAACAGCTGTAGCTGACTTGCGGAAATGAGCACTGGCACAGCGTACCTTGACCAGAAGCTCTGGGTATGTTTTCAGAAACCGCTGAAACTCAAGTTGAGCATGTGGGCCAAGCATAAGACTGGCGGAGCTGACGGTCTGCTCCCTGACACTCTAAAGGATTAAATATATTTGATGTTCGTGTATATTATAAAAGGGTAACACTCACTGGGCTAGTTAGCTTAGACAGGGTTACCTGTAATGGCCAGCCCAGTTTGGGAGGGGGGACTGAGAGTTAGTGTCAAGGACAGGAAGTGACAGGGCTTGTGGGTGCTGAGCAGTGACAAGTGACATGCTAAGGACAGGGGCTGCTAGGGACAGCATGAGCCCAGAACCTCGGGACAGCTGCCGTCATTCGGCGTAAATCCTCCTTGTCTACAAGCCTAAACGGCAACATATCCATGGCAAGCAGTCTGTTTAGTGTTTGGGCCTGTGACTGCAAACTCTTTTTTTTTTTGTTTCGAAACTCTCTTTAAAAAAGTCCCAGACTGGGAACACCTAACTTTTTGACAGAGAAATTCACGAATCTCAGTGCTCTGTGGAACAGTTGCCCGACTTCTCCCTCTGGTCACCCCACTGCCTCTTCCAGCTTTGTCGATCCCTCCCCCTCAGCGCTGTTTTTCCTCGCTCTGCATGCTAGCTTCCCAGGTTGGGTCAGTGACGTGATTCACCACTGGACCTTGGTCTTCCTGAGTTATTGGCAACTGTGTCTCATCATCATCTACCTCCTTAGACAAAATTTGCCGTTCCCCACCATCATCTTCTTGTGACCGTGGCTGCTCAGGGTTTTGTGCACCACTAAACAGGATGTCCTCCTGTCCCTCTTGGAACTTGCAGGGTAAGTGGCCAGAATCAAGAACTTATTATGTAAAGAAATCCATAGTGTCCTAGTGTGGGATCACTAGTCTGGGACTCAACATGGTGGGAGGAAGAGGTGAGGATTAAATGATCCAGACACTTGGGTGGTGAGACTGGACCATGTGGAAGACTGGGTGGTGCTAGCAAGAATGCTGGAAGCATTATCTGCTATCCAACCGACCACCATCCTTCAGCATGACTGGTTTGGCAGTGGGTCAGTAATGGTGTGGGGCGGCATTTCTTTGGAGGGCCTCACAGCCTTCCATGTGCTTGCCAGAGGTAGCCTGACTGCCATTAGGTACCGAGATGAGATTCTCAGACCCCTTGTGAGACCATATGCTGGTGCAGTTGGCCCTGGGTTCCTCCTAATGCAGGACAATGCCAGACCTCATGTGGCTGGAGTGTGTCAGTAGTCCCTGCAAGATGAAGGCATTGAAGCTATGGACTGGCCCACCCGTTCCCCAGACCTGAATCCAATTGAGCACATCTGGAACATCATGTCTTGCTCCATCCACCAACGTCACGTTGCACCACAGACTGTCCAGGAGTTGGCGGATGCTTTAGTCCAGGTCTGGGAGGAGATCCCTCAGGAGACCATCCACTGCCTCATCAGGAGCATGCCCAGGCGTTGTAAGGAGGTCATACAGGCACGTGGAGGCCACACACACACACAATACTGAGAATCATTTTGACTTGTTTCCACTTTCATTTTGGGGGTCTCTCCAAATCCAGGTGTCCATTGGTTCAAAAATTTGAATTCCATTGATGATTTTTGTGTGATTATGTTGACAGCACATTCAACTTTGTACACAACAAAGTATTCAATGAGAATATTTCATTCATTTGGATCTAGGATGTGTTATTTGAGTGTTCCCTTTATTTTTTGAGCAGTGTATGTAACCAATAGGAATTTCAGGGGTGTGAATAGAAATGTGAAACTTCCTAGCCCACCAGTGTTATTTTATCATCACGAACCAGGAGTCACAAGACAAGATGGAGACCACAGACACACAATGGAATCTGTTCTCTTACGGCATGGCTTACAACTATATGTATACATTGAATAGATTGGTCTGCCATTAATATTTTTTTCTATACTTTTTTTTATATTGAATTTTTGTGAACCATTGACGCCACATTGGCGCCACACCATTGCCATCTTTCTTGAGCTGCAATTTTGATGCACTTTATATATGTACATAATCACATTATTCTATTCTGTAGGCCATTTAACCCTGCAGCAAAGTGGTCAAATGGAGGAAAATATATTTTTTATGCATTTATATGCACACAGAGGTGTTTGCATAACCACTTGCAGTTTTCTTAGTTTTTTTTATGCTGGAGTGCGCAGGTGTATTTATTGATTTGTATACATTATGTTTGGAATAAGATTTGTTTCTGATATTTTGGATAAGTTCCATGGTATAGATCTTTGTACCTGTCAGGTTTTGGCTTTGTTTTGGATCTGTTTGTATAGAGTCCTGAATTGAGGCGCAATCTGTGTAGCTTCTTTTCCTTGTTATGAATCAGAAAGGTCCGTAGTTTGTTGTAGTATTGTTGTAATTTTTGCTGTGTGTGTCAGGTTTTGGCTTTGTACAAAGATATACATCTTTACTGTATCAAAATGGTATAGATCTGTAATACAGCAGTGTGCATGAGCTTAGTTATTGATGAAACACAAATATAACATGTAACGATAACTGATGGCAATTTACACTTTAATCTGTCATGATGTGAGAGGTACAGACACCATAATTATACTGCACACAACACAGGCACTAATATACATGCCACGTTCACAAGTAATGATTGTTTATGCTCACGAAAGGGAACGGGGAGGTCATATTCACACGAAAAACTAAATAGGCCACAGACGTACAAGAAATGGCAAATTTATTTACAGCAAGTCACCTCATGCATGTATACATACTGTATGTACAGACATCTATAAAAAAAAAATCACATTATTATTCTAAACAGCATTAGATAAGTTTAAAATACATGGAGGAAAGTATTCATGCAGTCATTAGACACATTAGGTTTCGGACTTGTGTATGTTAACATAAGAGAGGCTTTTTAAGCCTAAAATGCCTGATAACAGCAAGTATACTTTATAGAAAACAATAGGACTTACCCCATCCTAAAAGTTTATAGATTTAAAGAGAAAAAAAAAAACGCATAAAAGAAGCTGCGAATGGTGTAGTATGAGGGATCCATTGCGGAGCGTCTCCACTACATTGGAGGGAGAGAGACTAAAGTATTTTTTTAAGGGCATTTGCAGATTCTGCTGTGTGAACTACCAGACGACCCCTGTAAATTCAGGACCATACGAGCCTCCACTTACGGCTGACGTGCGGCTCTTAAAGTTGGCAGTTGTAGAAAACACAAAATAAAGAAGGTTTATAGATAAAACTTGCTTCTGACGAGCGTCTCATTTTCGGTTTGCACGTGCTGTGCCGATCACACATTCATTCACCTAAAACAGAACGTTAAATAAATATCCGCAATAATATCAATGCTAGAGTTGAGTGAATAAACGCACAGGACCCGGTCCAGCGTCCACCGACCTGGCACAGGGACTTGCACATTTATCCGCTTATCTCTAATCACTACCATGATAGTATCATTGCTGAATACAGTACAGAAGCATCAATTATTGATTAATAATCAAACGTTAATTATAATTGAATTACGGTAAGTAGTTAAATTCTTGATATCCAGATTACAAATAACAGTGGAGGACACTTCGGGTAGGAGCGTCAACAAAAGACGGATTTTGGTAAGAACTTACCTGTAAAATCCTTTTCAGCGAAGGAAGGAAGAGAGACACAGTATTCATTACTGATGGGTAGGCGGAGCCCAGATAGGATTGACACCTCAGATTAAAAAGAGTGTTGACCGGCCCCTCCAGCACGGGCTCCTCCTACTCAGCTTTCTTCAGTCGTACCCAAGCTTAAAGAAGAGCAAGATCACCAGCGGAGCAACATAACCCCTTCTGAAGGACTTCAGAGAAAAACACAATAGTACAGGTTATGCATGCATTTGGCAAAACATCACACAGTTCCAGGTACTACTCACTGGACCTGACCACTGCGATGAGCTGGTAATGCTGGAACAGAGCCGTAGCGCGTCGACCTCAGCCCAGATAAACGCTATCAGAGAAGGGTCACGCCGCATCTGTAAATACAACAACACACTTCTGCCATGGGAGGGAGCTGTGTCTCTCTTCCTTCCTTCGCTGAAAAGGATTTTACAGGTAAGTTCTTACCAAAATCCATCTTTCAGCTGCAGAGGGAAGGAAGAGAGCCACAGTATTCATTACTGATGGGACGTCCCAAAGCAGTTCAAAAATAAGGGTGGGAAAAAACCAACAAAAGGCAGAAACCCAACAACCTAGACAAAAGCGCAACAGGCGCCAAATACAAGTTAACTAGAACTTTAAACTACCGCTGCCTGCAGGACCCTACGTCCTAAGGCCGCATCAGCGGAAGCACTAACGTCCACCTTATAAAACTTTGTAAATGTGTGGACAAAAACGCCAGGTCGCCGCTCGGCAGAGCTGAGCTGCCGAAGCCCCTTGATAAAAGGCCCACGATGAAGCCACAGCCCTCGTGGAGTGAGCTCGAACCTTAATCTGGCAAGGTTCGCCTTTAAGTCGGTAAGCTTCCAAAATGGCCGACCGAATCCAACGAGCTATAGAGTCCTTGGAAGCTCGTTGACCACGCCTGCGACCTGCAGGAATTACAAACAGAGAATCTGACTTCCGAAAAACTTGAGTAATAGGCAAATAGAACTTCAAGGCCCGCACCAAATCCAATGTGTGCAAGGCCCGTTCCTTTGCCTTCCTCGGGCCCGGGCAAAGAGAGGGCAACACAATATCCTGGTTAACATGAAAATGCGACACCACCTTAGGTAGAAAGTCGCCCCGTGTGTGAAGCACTACTCGATCAGAGTAAAACTCCAGGAAAGGAGGCGAGCAGGAAAGAGCCGCCAACTCAGAAACTCTTCTCAAAGAGGTTACCGCCACTAAGAAGACAACCTTCCAAGAAAGTAGAGAAAGGCTAGCAGAAATCATAGCCTCAAAAGGCACATGATGAAGAGCCTCCAAGAAGACAAGGTTGAGCCGCCATGGAGACACAGGCGCCTTCCGCGGCGGAAACTGACGGGTTACTCCGCGAAAAAAAGGAACGCACGTCTCTACGGGAGGCGATAGCCCTCCGAAACAGTAAGGACAGAGTAGAAACCTGACCTTTCAGGGTGCTCACTGCCAAACCTTTGTCCAGCCCATACTGTAGACAAATTGGGAATGGAAAAAACCCTCGGGTTCCTTGAAGAACCCGAACACCACGAAAAGAAGACTTCCCAAGTCTTGTGATAAATCCTAGTAGTAGCCGAACTACTGGCAGCTCGCAGAGTGGCAATGACTTTGCTGAAAAACCTCTAAGGGTCAATATTTCGGTCTCAAGAGCCACGCCGTCAAACGCAGAGACTTCAAGTCCGGATGACGACCGGGTCCCTGGGTTAACAGGTCCGGGCGAAAAGGAAGTGGGAATGGCGGCGCCGCCAAAAGAGACACTAGTGTCGAGAACCACGTCCTCCTTGGCCAATCTGGGGCTATCAAAATAGCCGGAATTCTCTCCAGTCTGATCCGACTCAGCACCAGAGGGAGTAAGGATATCGGCGGAAACACATAGACTAGCTCGAAATGGTCCCACGGATCCACCAGAGCGTCTACCGCCACAGCCTTCGGGTCCTTGTACCTGGACATGAAGGTCGGTAGTTTGGTATTGAACCTGGACGCCATCAAGTCCACTTGGTGAGTTCCCCAACGGGAGCACAGCAGTGCAAAAATCTTCGGATGAAGACTCCATTCTCCGGGATCCATCTTCTCGCGACTGAGGAAGTCCGCCGTGGTATTCTGGACTCCTGGAATGTGAATCGCAGAGATGGCTGGAACCCTGGTCTCGGCCCATATCAGGATCCGAGACACCTCCATCAAGAGCCTGGAACTCCTCGTCCCGCCTTGGTGGTTGATATACGCGACCGCCGTCGCGTTGTCTGTCTGCACTCGGACTGACAGACCGCTCAAAGAGACCGTCCAGTGTTGGAGGCAAAGAAAAATTGCCCTCAATTCCAGGATGTTGATCGGTAGAACCGACTCTTCTGATGACCATACTCCCTGGATCCAAAGATCGTTCCAGACACCCCCCCAGCCCGTCAGGCTGGCATTGGTGGTTATGACCGACCACTTCGGAGGGAGGAAAGACTTTCCCAGGGATAACGCTCCTGGACGTAACCACCATCCTAGGGATTCTCGCACCCTGTGAGAGATGGTGACGCTGCAATCCAGTGAAACTTGCGATCGATCCCAACGACTCAGAATGAGCTTTTGGAGAGCTCTGGAATGAAATTGGGCAAACGGAAGTGCCTCCATGGTCAAACCCAGAAGGCGCATACCTTCCGAAGGGACATTGCTGTCGCAGACTTCATAATCTGTACATGTCGGAAAAGACATGCCTGCTTGTCTGGAGGTAGGGACACCACCGCCCGTACCGTGTCGAAATGCATCCCCAAAAACAGGATTGACTGCGACGATTCCAGAGACGACTTCCCCCAATTGACCAGTCACCCGAAATCCTCCAGGAGCTGAAGGGATAGATTGCGAGCCGTCACTGCCTCCTCCTTTGAGGACGCCACAATCGAAAGGTCGTCCAGGTAGGGACGAATCGTAAGTCCCCGTCTTCGAAGAATTGCCATGAGATTTAGGCGCCAGAATCGTTGTAAAAATTCTGGGCGTTAAGGCCTAGCTGAATGGCCGAGCCACAACCTGGTAATGGTTGATCTATGGCAAAAACGAAGGAAGCGCTGGTGAGCTCTTCCAACGGGAACATGCAAATAAGCGTCGCGAATGTCGATTGACCAAAAAGTCGTTCTGCGACAGGGCTGCCATAACGGAGCGAAGCGACTCCATGCGGAATTTTCGGGTGTGGACAAGCCAATTCAATCTTTCCAGAATAGGGCGAAATTTGTCCTCCTTTTTTGGGGACTACCAAGAGGTTGAATAAAAAATCCTCTTCCCCGGTCCTCTGCGGAACCGGTATCATCACACCCTTCTGCAGAAGGGAATCGACCTCTCGCAGTAGAGAGGTAAATAGTTCGGCTCTGACGGAATGCGAGATTGGCAAAAAACTGTCCGGAGGTCGAGAAAGAAACTCTATGAAGTAGCCTGCCAACACAACCTGTGTCACCCAGGCGTCCGACACACGGGAAACCCAAGTCGGTTTGAATTGGAGTAAACGACCCCCCCACTCGAGAGCGCTCGAGTGAGACCCAGACTTCAGTCCGCCTTAGCGGACTTTTTGCCAGCTTCTGTCTTAACAGAAGTTCTGTTTCCAGGGTATGCGGAATTTCTGAGAATTCCCCTTTTTTTTTTTTAAAATAAAAAAAAAAGAGAGAGACGACCCAAACCCCAAGAGGGTAGGCCGGATCATCCCTTGAACCGAAAGGACCGCCGATAACTATCGGCACTAGTCCTGCCAGACGCAGAAGTCACAGCTCTGCGCTGCGGTAAAGCTGTTTCTTTTGCCTTTGCCATCAGCTCCGTGAGGTCAGATTCAAATAGCTGACCACCTTGTAAGCTAAAGATAGCAAACCCTGCTTGGAAAACTGCGTTCCACCGTCCAAGTCACAGTGCTCTTCTGACTGTGACTGCCGAGGATTGCGCCCTGGATAGCAGTGACGCATTATCCTTCAACTTGAAAAGCCCATCTACCTCGATAGAGGGGATCCATCTTGCCACGCCGTCCTTAGACGGTCCAACCGGCTCAGGGGAACTTAACAAGTACACCTAGATCCTTAGTACCGAATCTATGATCCACGGCCTCGCAGATGGATTGTTGCCATCTCCGTTTTTCTGTCCAGCGTGTCCTGCAGACTCGCTCTTCCCTTTACCAGGAAGATTTGCTAAGCTGGGATAAAGGGACATTCACTTCAGGAGAAGGAGTCCAATTAACAAACAACTCCGTAGAAAAACGGATACAGTTTGTAAAGCCGTCGCGACCCATGCGACTCCTGAAATATCCGGGCCGACTTACCAGGACGTCTAGTTACCTCCTCCGGTAACTGTAACGCCCTCATTTCCAATAGAAATTTTAGTACGGCCCATGAGAGAGGCAGAGTGTCCCTGCCGATCCTCCTTGTCCGAATCGGACTTCTTCGCTAAGCGAGAAGGAAGGCACCGATTTGTGTCGCTTCCTTAAGAGGATCTAGCTGACAATCCATAACCTAACAGGTCAGACAGGCCATCAACAGAAACTAGTGAAGGCCTCCATTTTGACACCACTGGAACCTCGACCGCCGCGCATGAGTCGAGGTCTGCGTGTCAGATACGCGAGGCTGATCCGTAGCGAATCTGGGAGACGGTCTCTGACATGCCCTTGCACAGTATATGGCAGGTTAAACCTGTCAGTAACTAGAACAGTGTGTTTCTTAAAGAAAAAAACAAACGCTGAAGGGTTAAAGCTCTAAAAGAGAGCTACCCCAGCCGTCCCCATTAAGAGTTAACCGCCTAAGAAGGGGTTAAAGTAGCAGACTCCCCACAACCTTGATAATGAAAAGGGTGTGCGAATCTCAAGCGCCTCTTATAAGGTCGCAGCTGCAGGGCAGCTATGCCACACTAAACAGAAAACGTTCCACAAGATCGCTAAAAAATTGCGCTGTTTTGTATAACGCAATGACCGCCAAAGTTGTCAAGGAGATCGCTAATCGCTTATGCGATGCTAATGAGATCGCCCAGATTGGCAGCTACTAGCGACATTAAAAATAATCACACAAACGATCGCATTAGTATGCGTCGTTATCAGGATCGTTAGCGGGAACGTATAGTGGCAGTATTAATGTCGCAGACTCCCCACAACCTCTTTATTAATATTGAAAGAGTGTGCGAGTCCCTTATGCGATAACAGCCGCAGGACAGCTCAATCTGTCACTCAGTAGTGCCCCAGACGGCGCCCTGCGCTGTGGAGGTGAAGGGGTTAAGTTTCTGCCCGCGGGCTAGAAGCGACTCACCCAGCTGGTCACGGTTCTTGCCGGGAGGGGAGGGGAACGATCCGGGGAGCTTTCAGCCTGCATGATCAGCAATGGCCGCCGCGCTCTGCCTCCGTGTGCTCCATGTAGAGGAGCCGGAAATGGAGGCTGCAGTAAAGCGCGCGCGCTCAGAGCGGCGCAAATTCAAAAATAAAGCGCGCACTCCTCTCCCTTCCCCTGTCCTGCAGGCATTATTTTTCAACCTGCGGACATCAATCACCGGCATGTATATGTACAGCGGCTGCCGCAGCAGTCGCTAAATCACTCCCACACACTTTAATAAAAATGTGGAGTACTCACCAGCCGAAGCGCCACAGGGACCCCCAGGGGTTTCTGGCGCTATGCCCATGCTTCCCCCCCCCGGGCGGGGAACGCAGTGACCCCAGATGCGTGGTTTGCGTCCCCGCCAGGGAAGCCATACTCATCCCCCAGGGCCGGCAGGTTCTGCAGGGACCACCATCAGGGTAATACAGATCGCCAAGGGAGAGGTTGGGGTCCAGCAGCGCTGAGACCCCTGAGACCTCTAGATCACTTCTGGTGATCCAAGTCTCTTGTCCGAGTAAAATAATAAAGTCTTCTGAGGAGCTGCTTCCAGCAGCGACCATCCTCTGGGACCTCAAATTTTAGACTGAAGAAAGCTGAGTAGGAGGAGCTTGAGCTGGAGGGGCCGGTCAACACTCTTTATAATCTGAGGTGTCAATCCTATCTGGGCTCCGCCTACCCACTAGTAATGAATACTGTGGCTCTCTTCCTTCCCTCTGCAGCTGAAAGGGACTCCCCGCTGTGATACCTTAAAAGCAAACCTCTCTTCAATACCTTACCTTGCTGGCGAACCTTAAAGAGTTCACAGACTCTGCAAAGTTTTCTTCCAAAGGGGAAATATTAACAAACATCAACCTATAAAAAAAAAAAAAAAGTTAATTACCGGTATATGTAGTAAGAAAAAAATAGATAGGTCTAAATAAAAGTTTTGAGCTGGTTATACACATTACACAGCCGGCTGTCTGCCGTCTCCCCCAAACATGGGAAGCATTCCTGTGTTTCCTACCAGAATCTTATGGCAGCGGGTAGTCTCTCCACTGAAGAGCAGAATTGGATCATTTAAAGGGGCATTTCCAGGTTATTAAATTGATTTAGTAAGTCACCATGAAATAAAACAAGTGTGGAATTGACTTGTTTTTTCCTATCTGCTGTCATTCTCCTGCATTGATAGATAAAAGCTAACAGTGTAAAGCTGAATTACATCGGCCTGCCCAGAGTTACTTTCCAGAGGAGTTAACTCATAACATACCTATCAGCTCTCTCCAGGTCACTGATTTCTCTATAGAGGTTAGCTGTTCAGCTCCTGACAAGCTGCTGTTATAAAATCCCCAGCCCCCACCATCTGCTGCTCTCAGAGCAGGTCTCCTAATCATGGCTCTCACTGTCCAGATATGTGTGCTTGGTCAAATCTCCCGTTATCTGCATGTGTAACTCCAGAACCCACTAATTCTTTACAGCAGAACTGGTGTATAGCTCTACTAATACTACAGCTTTGCTACTCCCCAGACCTGTCACTAAAAGAGGAGAGCCCAGGAATTGAATGATTGGTAAGCCGTTTGCAGCTCAAGAGACAATTTGAGAATATCCCTTTATTTCCAGCTGCCAAATCCTTACATCCCCAATCTGTCAGATACTGGTCGAGTGACCCCATACACAATAGAGGGCCGGCCAATCCTGCCATAAGTGGTCCAAACACGTCACTTTTATCACGTGGTCTTTACAGTACAATAAAGGCCATATAATGCAACATTTCTTGCATCCCTCCAATTCCCAGAGTGCAGGAGCAGGCAGAGATCGCGAGTGTACGGCACAGGAGTACATGACTTACACTTTTGAGTTTCCACCCAAGCTGTTCTGCAGCAGGTACGTCAGCTTACTATTCCGATAAGGTATATGGGCGTCCTACCAGTAGAAGAAATTTTTTTTACGGCAGATTGTAATATTTAAAAAAAAAGAGAGAAAAGCATGCAATATACAGACAAGCCCGTACCTTGTTACATAATGAAGTAATAACCATTCCCAATGTGGACAGTGAAGTGTTAATGCTCTGCGTTTCCTTTAACCGATCTCCTGTGGAAAGAGATCGGTCCAGACGCTCACTCCCAGCAAGGTCGATCAGGCTTAGGACAGCTAAAAACAGAACAAAACCTTAGTACAATATATATTAAACCTGACCAAAAAAAAAAAAAAAAAACAAACCCTCCCATCACACTAAACCAGTATGACACAGCGTGCTGCCGTGAAGCATCGCTTCCTGCTCCAGCTCACATTTTATCCCTAGTATTTCAGTATAGAGATCACAAGTGCATGTAATTCTGCAGCTGGAGAATTCGCTTATTTGTGGGAGACCCCATCAGAGTGAATATTACACTGACAGTCATGTCGGTCCATAAGCATTGAGGAACTTCTCTGTCCTACATGGTTACTTATGACATGAAGTACAGGACTTTAGATGACAATTTTGGAGCCTAGTTGTCCTGGTGATCAGCCGTCCCCTCCTTGTAGGAGCCCTCATAAGCCCACCCGTACTCTGCACAAACTTACATGATGTCCGGACATCTCGGAGACTGTCCTCCCCCTCTATTTTCAGCTGAAACACACTGTGGCTACGAGACGACCGGTCATTAAGTGCAGTTTTCGCCACAGATCGGTTTGCTTTTGCCATCTGCAGAAGTTCGTGCACCTGACAAACAAATGCGCTCACATTAGTGAAAAGTAATGAAATAAGGTGCAGTCTTATTCTACAGCGAGCCACGGTTATATCACAGATCTTCCTCACCTCTTCCACGCTGGAAACGTCGACGTAACGCAGGTTGGTGACATGTACTTCATTGCTGGAGGGACTGACTTTCCGAATGTCATACTCTTGTTTCTTGTCTGGTCGGTTTACCAACAGATCCCTCAGGGTCTCATTATAAATCTCAAGGAAACTGGCCGTGAACTTATACTTGGGAAGACAAAACAATAAAATCAGTGAAAGCGGCTCCTTGTGTGAAATTCTTGACATATTGCAAGGCTGATCCGGGGGAACAGGTCATGCGCTTTAACCCTAATAATATGGGACTGCTGGGCAATCCTATTCATCTGAATGGCTACCAATACTAAACATTGGGTAAGGAAGGAAAAAAAAAAAAAAAATAAGAGTCCAACCCCAGAGCACTAACAATGTAGAAGGAGAACGCCCTTGAAGACATGAGCACAAGCCACTGACCTGCCAGCCTTTAGACTTCAGCCCATCTGCACAGGTGAAGATCTGCCGGATAGCTCTGGGTATCATTCCCATGGTGTCCACGCATAGGTTTTCTGGACCCTCCATAGTATACGTCTTCCCACTGCCGGTTTGGCCATATGCAAATATGCACACAGGATACCCATCAAGGGCAGACTACAGAGGAGGAAGCCCAGGGTAAACTGAAGAAACATGGAGTGAAGCCACTGGTAGAAAACATGGATGTGAGACTTACCTGAACCAGCAAAGAGATCTCTTCGAACACGGCCGCCTGACTAGTGCTAGGTGGGAAGATGCAGTCGAAATTAAAGTCATATTTGACAGCCTGACTCTTATCCCGACCGATGTGAGACTAAGGGAGATGAAAAAAATGTGTCAGTAACCCCCACAGGCAGCCGTCATTTCACTTTGACTGATAAGCCTACCTCCTCGGTCTTAGTTAACAGTATAGCCTTCTCATCATTAGGGGAGAAGATAATGTGCCCTGCAGGTGAGGCCTTCTCCGAGGACAACGTCGGCCGGACTCTGCAGAAGACACGAATGTTTCCCTAGTGTGGAAGGGACCAGATGAAGCAGAGATGTTAGATAAGATTACTTACGATTAGAGTAGCCGGCGGAGAGTCCGGGGTCTCGTACCTTCAGCTCCTGCACAGTGTTGTGTAACCGTCTGCGCTCACTTTCCAGCGTATATATTTGTGTGTCCTTTTCTGTTATACGACATTTCAGATCATTTATCTCCTGGCTTTGCTCTCTGACCGTGGTCTGCAGTCTCGAGTTCTCTCCCTCCAGACAAATCAACCGCCCCTACAAGGTTTAACCAAACCGTGGTCAGCGACCGATTAATGACAACCTTCATGAAGTGGCCCATGGGATCAGCAGGAAACATACAATGATAATCCAGTAATCCACATGTATTTCACCTCCTTGTCCTTTAGCTGCTGTGTCACACTCTGATTAGTTGTCCGGAGCTCGTCCACAGCACATTTCTCAGTTGCCAGTTCTGATTCCAGCCTCTGGCTGAGCTCGGTCAGCCGTTGCGCCTCCTTCTCCGTGTGCGACAACTTTTTCTGCTCAGATTGCAGCTTGGACTCTGATGAACTAAATACGGGATATAACGCAATATTGTCGAATATAAAGCAAATAAGAGAAGACTACAGAAGCTTTATATGCAAAGCCCTGCTAGGAAGGAGGATGCCAAGATAAAGGACAGGGTGTAACGCAAGATATAAGTCTCCATTCACCATAGCTGCTGGCTGAGGCCACAATTCTTGCTTGTAAGAAGCTCCACTTGCTTCTGTAGTTGCTCCATGGTGGTCTGGAGACGAACATTTTCACCTGACAATGATTGTACTTTGCCTTTGTAATTAGTGACTTTGTCCTTCATGTCATTAACTTGGCCCTTCAGATCCCATGCGGCACGTTTCTTGCCACCTGCTGAAGCTGCCACCTGAGGAGCTGGAGGATGAGGAAATAAGACAGTTAATATTCAGCAATATCGATTATTAGATGCTATAACTTCATTCTCGCCATATTTATCCCACACCCCTCCAGTCTTATTCACTACCATGAGTGATGAGGCGTGGAGGCGATCCTGTGCACGATATACAATACATGCGCTTATATGTGCGCCTACCAGTATCAGCCCGCCGCAGCCCAGGTGCTCGCTGATCTGTAAGCTTACCTGCTGCTGGGCCTTTCACTTTAGCAGCACCTGTAGAAAAAAAAATAGTAAAGATTTGCTAAATGTTTAAGAATTAAAGCGGATCTGTCACTAGATCTAAAAAATATCATCTGTATGTCATCACCTGGCCCTGATAAGGAGGAGTAGTTACTTGGTACACTGACTCTTTAATTATTTCTGAACACTCAGCATTTTAGGAGTCCGGCTATGAACACTGCTAGATATTAGGAGTCCAAGTGTAATCGGGCTGCAATGTCCATCTCTGCCTACATGCCTTGTGTGACAAACGCGTTCACTGCCCTCTCGCTGAATTCTGTCACTTGCTCAGAAGAAGCTGCAGTCTGCACAGCGATACAGCAAGAAAGGCGACAGCCACCATTCAGTAACGTCTTCACCAGAATTATGGCTTACAACAGTTTGACTGGTTGCAAAATTCTGGGGCAAATTGGTGTTTATGTGCCAGACACAGAACGTGACTCCAGCACACCGTTCATCAACACTGGAGTAGAAATGGCCATCATCGATGAGCCGGGGCCCGAGTCTTCCTGCAGCACGGTCCGTGCGCAATTACAGTTTCTAACATCTGCTGCCAGAACCAAGTTCACCGAGGGGAGCTCTGCACATGTACATTGTATCTGTGTTACCTCAGGAAGGTCCTGGCTGTCAAATCACAGGGGCAGGAGGGAGAGGAAATTAATATTTATCAAAACCCCTGTACGTCTTAATTAGATGCACCTGCCTAGCCAGGGCCTGTGCTCACTAGGTGTCACTCTGTTGGGTGGAGCAAAGTAGAGTTTGCTGAAGCTGGCGAGTGACCAGCCAAAATGTGAGCTATACCTGAGAAACAGACATGCCAGAGTCCTTCTCTGAATGGAGACTGCACTAGGAAAGCAGAGCAGTCTGCAAGTTGGAGGTGCAGAATAACGTGCGGAAGCTGCAACATGGTCAGTGTGAACTGTGCTTGGAGATGAACACCTCTGGTGCTGGAAGCTCGGACTGAAGGGGATTCCAAAACATGGGAGGATCGTACCCCTTCTTTGGGTAACTTTGCTACTGGAGAAAGGACTCATCTGCTCAGGTGAGCCCGCACTTATTTGCTGTGATAACTTTGTGCCCACAAGAGGCCGTTTTTAAAAGCAATAAAACTGCGCCTGTTTGGACCAAACTGCTTTACCTGTGTGAACGCTACCGAATGCCTACCTGAGAGCATGAATCCATACACACTCAAGGAATAAACCTTATTAAAAGGGACTGAAGGACCCTAAAAACAATCCAATAAGCCCTAGGAGGAGTGTTTAATGCCCCGACACTTATGACATTAGAAGTGCGGGTTGTTTCAGTCATCGATCCGTTTTAACAGAAAGAATAACTTATAAATATGCGGCGCCACAATATACATTGACAGCCCAAAAAAAGGGAGCATTTGATCCAGCACTTAAGATAAAATGTAAAGTTTTATTCCATCAATAAAAACATTGTTCAAAGGAAAATCCACATCATCAAATGAGCAGTTATACCATTCGAGGAAAAAGCCCCAAGAAAAAAAATTCAGGGTCCTATGAAACACGTGATCCAGGACCCAGAAACTTTTTCTTGGGACTTAATCCTTGGATGATAGAACTGCTCATTTGATGAGGTGGATTTTCCTTTGAATAAAGTTTTTATTGATGGAATAAAACATTAGATAAAATGTAAAGTGCTGGATCAAATGCCCCCTTTTTGGACTGCCTTTCCTTGGATCTGGGATCCTGTGCACTTGTGGGTAAGTGAGTTGATCATATTTTCCATGTTTGACACTATACATTGACCTCGCTTACCTCCGCTGTTCACCCGGTTCTTTTGCTGTAGGACCTGAAGAGACTGTCGACCTGCAGACGAGAGAATAACTTATTCTACTGCTCTGTGCCAAGGAGCCGCACTGGTTATCAGAGAACATCTATTAGTTTATTTCCCAATGTCAAGCACTTCTATATCTGCCCAGGCACAAGTAAAAAGAGGAATATTCACTTATTGTCAGATTAAAGGCCCCATTCACATAATGATTCTTGTTTATTAATCCCGAACTGAGATGATCAGAAACGATTGCTTGTAAGTAACTAAGTGATTGAACTGCATAATCTATCAGGGACCCACGACAACCACTTTCCTTTCCTATGTCAGAGAGACTCCTGGCTTAGACGCTCTCAAACTATTTTGGCCACCATGACCCCCTTCCCCCATCAGTCCTGAGAGACAGAGTCCCACATGAGTGACCACCAGTCCATATATTGTCTATGGGAGTAGTGACGACGCATGTGCACTACTGCTCCACTCATCCTCATGGAACAGAACTCGTTTCCAGAGCCGGACCCCGGACAACTCCGCATCACAAACTGGAAATCCTGAGGTCACTTACCAATCACTTGTGGCTTAGGCAGAGCAACAGCTGTAGTGACACGGGGTCGGAAAGAGGCAATACTTGCAGCTACTCGCGCCTTTGGTGGCTCACTGATTGGGGACGATTTCAGACGTTTCTGAGGAGAGAAGATGAATCGTCACGTTAACCCGACGCTACGGACACCGGAGTGAAGACACAAAGGGTAAAAAAAAAGAAGCAGCAGGAAACACACCCCCAGCTCTGCCTTTACCCTGGATGAATGCTCCAGGTTCTCCTCACTCCGAGACCGCTTTCTGCTTGGAGGGACGGGGAGACGGGACATCTTCAATGGCTGCAGAGGTTTCGGATTCTCCATAATCAGGAGACTGAAAAGCAAATGATCGGACACATCAGAATGTAGACAAGCAAAAAGACTCCATAAGAAGACCTGTACGTCAACAGGTGTGCCCTCCATGATCAGCGCCCTCCTAAACGATCAGGATTGCCATTGGTTCCAGAAGCGGCAGTCCCATGCGACAGCACCCCTATGGCGGCATTTCTGAGCCCGTTCTCAGGATTAGTGGGGTTCTCAGAAGTTGGCTGTCCATTATCAGGAACAACTAAAGCAAGTAAATAATTGTTGGTTTTCACCTTCCAATTACTAGGACTTTTTTTCCCTCCTCAACATAGATGTAGGAAGGATTGTGGCTTTTTTTTGTTCAGGACAAGTATTTTTTGGGCACAACATATCGTACTGGAAAAAAAAAAAAAGTGAATTCATTTTTTGGTTTCAACAGAAAAAAAAAAAGAAGCATTTGAGAGTTCCGCCACTTTTGTTCTTCAGATCTAGACATTTTCTGCCCCTAGTTCCTATATTTCCGTGCACAGACGAATCACTTGTCCTTGTCATGTAGAAGGTCTGGATTTTGGCTGTTATTTTTCCATGAAGACGACTTCTGTCCAGACTTCTCCGGACAGTAGACGGGTGCTGCGTGGCTCCTCTGTAGCTGCTTTTCTGTGCTGATGGCCCTCATGGATGTGTTCTGATTCTGACCAGAAGTAACAGGATGGTCCCGATGAGCTGGTCCTGATGAAGTGCCTGAACGTGATTAAACTGTATACCTCAGCCGAATGTATGGTGCGTGCTCAAGTGCTGAACCTGCTCCCAACAAAGGACGTACAATTACATTCTACATAGGGAAGAGAAATAAAATTGTGTTTTACTCTTTTTAGTCCCCCATAGTGAACTTGATCAAGTTTTACAATCCCCTACGAAGTCTAGGCTAGGAAGGGTAAACATGCCAGCAAGACGTGGGGGTCTTCAATAAGACCCCTAGCGAATAGAGCTTTATCTGCTCCTGAGCCGCTATATACCCCTCTGCACCCATCACCCATTTACATTTGGTAACAAAGTGGTTAAAGTGTCTGAAGAAACTTCTTGGGTGCTCGGACTGGTGACATAAAACCACCTACAACTAAGGAAGACAAGGACATTGTGTACATCACCAGAAGACAAATGTCAATGTTTGCTCTGGTATTAACCCCAAGGAGGCGCCACGTCTCGTCCAGTCCACCATGACTGACAGCGTGAGGTTATAGGGAGGTGGGGGCTTCTGCACCAAAAACACAAAAACTGTGCTTCCCTCATCCACCTCGGGTCCAGCACGAGCCTCCACCACTGCTCAGTGTCTGGTTTTGAGGTTAGCGGCTCGTGCTGTCAACGTGACCAGAATTCAGTGATTGTCTGCAGTGCTGACAAAGTGACGTTAGTGCTGCAGACAATAACAGACGTTCAGGTCACTACAGCCCGGCACAAACGGGTCCTGGGCCGCGCTGCTTGTGATGTGGCCATCACTATGTATGTACTGGGAGATCAGTGGCCCAAAGTCATTTAACCCTTTCAGTAACGCTCTTCGGTGCCCACTTTTGAGCCAGTTTATCATTTTCGAGCCGCTTTTGAGCGTTCTCCCATCAGGCTCCTCGCTGTATTTTATTATTGTGATTTTGTATTTTTGTCCTTAAACCTGTAAAAAACAGAAACTACTGAATAAGAAACCAACTCCAGCATCGTGTCCTGAGGTCTCTGAGAGCAACAGCATGAAGGGCGCTGTAAGAGAGACTACAAATCCCAGCATTGTGTTCTGAGGTCTCTGACAGCAACAGCATGAAGGGCGCTGTAAGAGAGACTACAAATCCCAGCATCGTGTCCTGAGGTCTCTGAGAGCAACAGCATGAAGGGCACTGTAAGAGAGACTACAAATCCCAGCATCGTGTCCTGAGGTCTCTGAGAGCAACAGCATGAAGGGCGCTGTAAGAGAGACTACATATCCCAGCATTGTGTCCTGAGGTCTCTGAGAGCAACAGCATGAGGGGCGCTGTAAGAGAGAGACTACAAATCCCAGCATCGTGTCCTGAGGTCTCTGAGAGCACCAGGATGAAGGGCGCTGTAAGAGAGAGACTACATATCCCAGCATTGTGTCCTGAGGTCTCTGAGAGCAACAGCTTGAAGGGCGCTGTAAGAGAGAGACTACATATCCCAGCATTGTGTCCTGAGGTCTCTGAGAGCAACAGCATGAAGGGCGCTGTAAGAGAGACTACAAATCCCAGCATTGTGTTCTGAGGTCTCTGACAGCAACAGCATGAAGGGCGCTGTAAGAGAGACTACAAATCCCAGCATCGTGTCCTGAGGTCTCTGAGAGCAACAGCATGAAGGGCACTGTAAGAGAGACTACAAATCCCAGCATCGTGTCCTGAGGTCTCTGAGAGCAACAGCATGAAGGGCGCTGTAAGAGAGACTACATATCCCAGCATTGTGTCCTGAGGTCTCTGAGAGCAACAGCATGAGGGGCGCTGTAAGAGAGAGACTACAAATCCCAGCATCGTGTCCTGAGGTCTCTGAGAGCACCAGGATGAAGGGCGCTGTAAGAGAGAGACTACATATCCCAGCATTGTGTCCTGAGGTCTCTGAGAGCAACAGCATGAAGGGCGCTGTAAGAGAGAGACTACAAATCCCAGCATCGTGTCCTGAGGTCTCTGAGAGCACCAGGATGAAGGGCGCTGTAAGAGAGAGACTACAAATCCCAGCATCGTGTCCTGAGGTCTCTGAGAGCAACAGCATGAAGGGCGCTGTAAGAGAGACTACAAATCCCAGCATTGTGTTCTGAGGTCTCTGACAGCAACAGCATGAAGGGCGCTGTAAGAGAGACTACAAATCCCAGCATTGTGTTCTGAGGTCTCTGACAGCAACAGCATAAAGGGCGCTGTAAGAGACTACAAATCCCAGCATTGTGTCCTGAGGTCTCAGAGCAACAGCATGAAGGGCGCTGTAAGAGAGGGACTACAAATCCCAGCATCGTGTCCTGAGGTTTCAGAGCAACAGCATGAAGGGCGCTGTAAGAGAGACTACAAATCCCAGCATTGTGTCCTGAGGTCTCAGAGCAACAGCATGAAGGGCGCTGTAAGAGAGAGACTACGAATCCAAGCATTGTGTCCTGAGGTCTCTGAGAGCAACAGCATGAAGGGCGCTGTAAGAGAGAGACTACAAATCCCAGCATTGTGTCCTGAGGTCTCAGAGCAACAGCATGAAGAGCGCTGTAAGAGAGAGACTACAAATCCCAGCATTGTGTCCTGAGGTCTCAGAGCAACAGCATGAAGGGCGCTGTAAGAGAGAGACTACAAATCCCAGCATTGTGTCCTGAGGTCTCTCAGAGCAAGAGCATGAAGGGCGCTGTAAGAGAGAGACTACAAATCCCAGCATTGTGTCCTGAGGTCTTAGAGCAACAGCATGAAGGGCGCTGTAAGAGAGACTACAAATCCAGCATTGTGTCCTGAGGTCTTAGAGCAACAGCATGAAGGGCGCTGTAAGAGAGAGACTACAAATCCAGCATGTCCTGGCAGGCTCAGAGTAACAGGTGGCATATGAGGAAAGGAGGAGAGACCTGCGGGACACACGGCAGCACCGACCGGACAGCGCCGTTAACGGTGATACGTGTGTGAACAAGACCAAGCTCAGCCGCCTCCCCGTACCCACCGGCTCCCGGGCTCAGCCGCCTCAGCCCCGCACGGCTCCCGGGCTCAGCCCGCACGCACGTACCTGCACGGCTCCCGGCTCCACTCTCCTCGCCTGCGGCAAATCCTACTTTTCAAATTCAAATCGAGCGTCGGTTGGACCCTAAGTCCCGCCTAAGTGTGAGCAACCAATGAAAGCTCAGTGGCGGCGGCAGACGCGCTTTTATTGGACGCATTTTCAAAATAAGATTCAGGAGAACGATTATGTCAGCCAATCAGAGTCCAGACTGTCAGGACTGGCTTCCTGTGATTGGTGGAGAGCTCCCCTGTCTCTTCTCACGGGGGCTGCTGGGAGGAAGTGACGAGGCGGAGACAGGACGGGGCGGGCGGAGGACTGAAGCTTTGTGCGCAGCTCTGAGGAACGGTCCGGACATCCCGGCGCTCGCTGAGGCTCGTCTGAGCGGCGGCTCCTGCGGCAGTGAGTGAGTGCAGAGCGGCGGCACGGTGTGAATAGTGGGCTGTCGGGGCTGCGGTTGGCGGTCGCCTGACAGATGCAGACTGAGTGATTGGCTGTAAAGTTTGACAGGATCGGCTGCACGATGAGCGCAAACTTCTGCGGATTCCCGGGCAGGCGTCGGTGTTTTGTCCGGCGCTCCGGTCCTCCCCTCAGGAGGCTCCCCGGCCGCCCCGCGCTGTCTCCGGCTTTTCCGCTCAGATTTCAGCCTTTCTGTTCAGCACGGGAGATCCGCCTCGAGGCCTCCGGGGATTGGTGCAGATTTTTGCTGCGGATCCGGGATAAAATCCACGAGAGACTTTATACCTGGGAATGTCCAGTGTGACTGCAGGTGACATGTGCGGAGAAATCCACGTGGGGAAAACAAGTGGGAGGGAAAGCGGAGGAGGCCACGCTGTGTAGAGCCGCAGCGCCCCCTACAGACTGCAGCTCTGTGTGCATGGGGACTAAAGGGTTCTGGGGCTTCAAAACCCCCCAGTATCTGCCTGATGTGAACGAGCGCTGACATCTCACCCCGGAGGCAGAATACTGCGGTGATGTGCGGGGTCAGCCGGCTCCAGATACTGTGGTGCCGGTGAGGTGGTCGTATGGAGCCGCGTCCTGATTATCATCGTCTGGTTCTCCTCAGTGGACTGTGATGTTATAGTGTATGTACTCTGCCACACGAGGAAAGCCGGGGCGCACGGCTGGTGGGGGGGTCTCCCTGGCCGTGGTGTGTGTGTGGAGGGGCGGTCTCCCTGGCCGTGGTGTGTGTGTGGAGGGGCGGTCTCCCTGGCCGTGGTGTGTGTGTGGAGGGGCGGTCTCCCTGGCCGTGGCGTGTGGCCGAGGGGGGCGGTCTCCCTGGCCGTGGCGTGTGGCCGAGGGGGGCGGTCTCCCTGGCCGTGGCGTGTGGCCGAGGGGGGCGGTCTCCCTGGCCGTGGCGTGTGGCCGAGGGGGGCGGTCTCCCTGGCCGTGGCGTGTGGCCGAGGGGGGCGGTCTCCCTGGCCGTGGCGTGTGGCCGAGGGGGGCGGTCTCCCTGGCCGTGGCGTGTGGCCGAGGGGGGCGGTCTCCCTGGCCGTGGCGTGTGGCTGACGGGGGGCGGTCTCCCTGGCCGTGGTGTGTGTTTGGAGGGGCGGTCTTCCTGGCTGAGGGGGGCGGTCGCCGTGGCGTGTGGCTGAGGGGGGGCGGTCTTCCTGGCGTGAGTGTGGCTGAGGGGGGGGGCGGTCGCCGTGGCCGAGGGGGGCGGTCTCCGTGGCCGAGGGGGCGGTCTCCTGGCCGAGGGGGCGGTCTCCCTGGCCGTGGCCGAGGGGGGCGGTCTCCCTGGCCGTGGCCGAGGGGGGCGGTCTCCCTGGCCGTGGCGTGTGTGTGGAGGGGCGGTCTCCCTGGCCGTGGCGTGTGGCCGAGGGGGGCGGTCTCCCTGGCCGTGGCGTGTGGCTGACGGGGGGCGGTCTCCCTGGCCGTGGTGTGTGTTTGGAGGGGCGGTCTTCCTGGCTGAGGGGGGCGGTCTCCCTGGCTGTGGCGTGTGGCTGAGGGGGGCGGTCGCCGTGGCGTGTGGCTGAGGGGGGGGGGGGCGGTCTTCCTGGCTGTGGCGTGTGGCTGACGGGGGGCGGTCTCCCTGACCGTGGTGTGTGTGTGGAGGGGCGGTCTCCCTGGCCGTGGTGTGTGTGTGGAGGGGCGGTCTCCCTGGCCGTGGTGTGTGTGTGTGGAGGGGCGGTCTCCGTGGCGTGTGGCCGAGGGGGGCGGTCTCCCTGGCCGAGGGGGGCGGTCTCCCTGGCCGTGGCGTGTGGCCGAGGGGGGCGGTCTCCCTGGCCGTGGCGTGTGGCTGACGGGGGCGGTCTCCCTGGCCGTGGTGTGTGTTTGGAGGGGCGGTCTTCCTGGCTGAGGGGGGGTCTCCCTGGCTGTGGCGTGTGGCTGAGGGGGGCGGTCGCCGTGGCGTGTGGCTGAGGGGGGCGGTCTTCCTGGCTGTGGCGTGTGGCTGAGGGGGGCGGTCTCCCTGGCCGTGGCGTGTGGCTGAGGGGGGGCGGTCTCCCTGGCCGTGGCCGAGGGGGGCGGTCTCCGTGGCCGAGGGGGCGGTCTCCCTGGCCGTGGCGAGGGGGCGGTCTCCCTGGCCGTGGCCGAGGGGGCGGTCTCCCTGGCCGTGGCTGACGGGGGGCGGTCTCCCTGGCCGTGGCTGACGGGGGGCGGTCTCCCTGGCCGTGGCTGACGGGGGGCGGTCTCCCTGGCCGTGGCTGACGGGGGGCGGTCTCCCTGGCCGTGGCTGACGGGGGCGGTCTCCCTGGCCGTGGCTGACGGGGGGCGGTCTCCCTGGCCGTGGCTGACGGGGGGCGGTCTCCCTGGCCGTGGCTGACGGGGGGCGGTCTCCCTGGCCGTGGCTGACGGGGGGCGGTCTCCCTGGCCGTGGCTGACGGGGGCGGTCTCCCTGGCCGTGGCCGAGGGGGGCGGTCTCCCTGGCCGTGGCGTGTGGCCGAGGGGGGCGGTCTCCCTGGCCGTGGTGTGTGTGTGTGGAGGGGCGGTCTTCCTGGCTGTGGCGTGTGGCTGAGGGGGGCGGTCTTCCTGGCCGTGGCGTGTGGCTGACGGGGGGCGGTCTTCCTGGCCGTGGCGTGTGGCTGACGGGGGGCGGTCTTCCTGGCCGTGGCGTGTGGCTGACGGGGGGCGGTCTTCCTGGCCGTGGCGTGTGGCTGACGGGGGGCGGTCTTCCTGGCCGTGGCGTGTGGCTGACGGGGGGGCGGTCTTCCTGGCCGTGGCGTGTGGCTGACGGGGGGCGGTCTTCCTGGCCGTGGCGTGTGGCTGACGGGGGGCGGTCTTCCTGGCCGTGGCGTGTGGCTGACGGGGGGCGGTCTTCCTGGCCGTGGCGTGTGGCTGACGGGGGGCGTCTTCCTGGCCGTGGCGTGTGGCTGACGGGGGGGTTTCTGCCGTGGTGTGGCTGACGGGGGCGGTTCTGGCCGTGGCGTGTGGCTGACGGGGGCGGTCTACGTGGCGTGTGGCTGACGGGGGGGGCGGTCTCTACGTGGCCGTGGGCGTGTGGCTGACGGGGGGCGGTCTACCTGGCCGTGGCGTGTGGCTGACGGGGGGCGGTCTACCTGGCCGTGGCGTGTGGCTGACGGGGGGCGGTCTCCCTAGCCGTGGCGTGTGGCTGACGGGGGCGGTCTTCCTGACCGTGGCGTGTGGCTGAGGGTCGGGGGTATCAGCCCTCCTATCCGGAGCACAGCTGGCGCTCTGCCGGGCGCCCTACAGATATTGAGCAGTACTCGGTGATCGGCTCTGCACGATTCTCACTGTTTTTCTGTGCGTTGTTTCTGAAGCTTCAGTCTCGGGTGGGCACTGACTCCATTAGTGACCGGCAATACGCGACTTTGTGGTGGTCACTAAGGCGCTTCATTCTGACACCCCCCCTCATAGAGCAGTCTATGCCGCACTGATCGGGGGCTGCCGTTCACCCGACGCTGGATGTCTCTTGTGGGTTTCATATCTATAGTCGGTGACAGTCGCGGTCAGTGCTGCCCCCTGTCCCGTCTCACCCTGACTTGTCCTGTATGTCGGCGATAATCCACGAGCCCCCCCAACACCAAGAAGTGACCCAGGACCATCAGGCGCCCTCCTGGAGGGAATATCTGTATATTAATACACCCATGATGACATTTCTAATGAACAATTAAGGCCTCTTTCACACATCAGTTTTTTTTTTGCCATCAGTCACAATCCGTCGTATTGTGGAAAAAAGCGGATCCAGCGATTGATGCTGCAGGATTTGTTTTTTTTTCTCATAGACTTGTATTAGCAATGGTTGGCCGTACGTTTCAGCTGTCGGAAATCTTGTGTCCGTCAGCCGGAGACGACACACAAAGCAACGTTTTTGTCTCCGTCGGACAGCGATGGATCTGTCGTTTTTTATAATGGAGGCCTATGGGCACCGGATCCGTTTTTTTTTAACAGACCATGCTCCTGACAGGTTAAAACACAAACAAAAGAATAGATATATACACATAGAATACACACACATATATATACATGTCATTGAGATATATATTGTGTGTGTATGTGTGTATATGTTATATATATATATATATATATATATATATATATATATATATATATAGTATATACACACACAGTAAACCATTTCATTTACTTTTATATATGCTTTTGACTAATTATTAGAGGAGTATGTGTGCAAAATTTGGGACATATAGGTGTTATTTAACGGGTAATTTCGTTCTAAAAAATGCGTTGGCTCCCGCGGTATTTTCTCCGCCAGAGAGGGCAAGCCAGTGACTGAGGACAGATATTACTAGCCTAGAGAGGGACCATTCTTTTTGGGCCTCTCCTGGCTACTAACATCTGGCCCCAGCCACCCCAGAAAAGGCACATCTATTATTAAATGCGCCTTTTTTGGCACTTAGCCTGTCTTTTCCCATTGCCTTTAGCGGTGGCTAAGGGGTTGCTATTGAAACGTGACATTAATCTGGGTTAATAATGGAGAGTTGTCAATTAGACAACTCTCAATTATTAATCCTATTGTAGTAAAGGGTTAAAAAAAACACACATTATTTAAAAATTCTTATAACGAAATAATTACAGTTTTTGACCAAATTTATTATTCTGCCAATCCAGCTGAATCCCTTGTTCTCCTGTAAAAAATAATAAAATAAAAAAGCAATAATATCCATATGTCTCCGCCGTTCAGTCAGGTCCCCCGCTGCAATCCATCACAAGGGGTTAACTACGGTAGTTTACAGCAGGGACCCGTGCTAATGCAACCGGCCGCCTGTAAACCACTGCAGAATGAAGTGAGTTCATCTCTGCGCAGGCTCCCCGGCTGACCGGAGATGAACTCCGGAGCGTGGGAAAGTTTGTTAATGTTTTCCCACGCTATCCAGTCCACTTCAGGTCAGCCGGGGACTCCGCACAGCCTCACTGACTACCGCTGACACACAAAATGTTTTATCTTGAGTCACTGTGAAATGCCCAAATACAGCTGAATTCATAAGATGCTTCTTAGACATTTTGTAATTATGTAAATTTGCCCTCAAAATAATTTTGTCCTGTAAAAAGAAAAAAAAGATATTTTGTAATTCTTGCAAGAATCATGCACTGTATAATTTAGGATAGAAATAAAACAATCTTTGCTTAAATCAATAGGACAGATGATAAGTATAAAGTTTGTAAAATGTGTTGTTAAATAGCTTCACTCTGAACTTTCAATGTCGGGCTTGTCTCAGGGTACAGCTCACTAAATGCTTCACATCATATGTCTTCACAGAGGGGAGGATGGAGGGAGCATGTTTGTGCTGAATCACATTCCAGAACACACACAAATATATACGTCCTCATCGATCCTGTTAACTGTATTTCTGGATTTGAGATGTTAGAAAAGTTTTACCCCTTATGTTCTATGTATATAAGTCATCAGAGCAGCTAATTTCTCCAAACATGAGCTAAGAGGAAAAACAAACTAAGACATCAAACATACAGAGACAACATATACAGGATTATTGATTTATGTACAGTTTATTGTAAGTTTAGATAGGCTTTAAGAAGTGCTTGCCTTAAGCCCCCGTCTCACATAGCGATACACCAGCAATCCCGACAACGATCAGGATCGCTGGTGTGTCGCTACATGATCGCTGCTGAGCTGCCAAACAGGCAGCGATCAGGACAGCGACACTGCGGGTAACGTTGCCTAGTTACCCGCAGTGTACGTTGGATACCAGCGCGCTGATATCCAACGTACACGTCGGGTTTCCAGGCACAGCCCCGCGCCTGGAAACCTGATGTGTACTTTGGTTAGCAGTAGATCACTGGTCTCCTGCCTGTCACACGCAGCGATGCGGGAGACCAGCGATCAAAAAGTCCTGACATTTCTGACACGACCAGCGATTCACAGCAGGGGCCTGATCGCAGGAACGTGTCAGACATAGCGAGATCGCTGCTGAGATCGCTGTTTAGCAGCGATCTCGCTATGTGAGACGGGGCCTTTAATCCCGCTTTCCTGTTCTCTCCAGAAGTTGTGAGATGACTGTAGGCATTCCTTCCCTGTGTGTTTATTTTTTCCCCTTATCTGTAGAGGAGCTTCACTATTTATCATGATCATAAACTGCAGCACAGATTCATCTCAGCTAAAAGTCTAGACCTTCGATCAGGAATAGGACAGACATTTATAGGACATTTCATAACTTTCCCAAATTCTTATGAAAAAAATATTCCCCACAAACTGCATTGAACTACTGTACCCAATTTATTATATATTTTAGGAGTCGGTCCATTTTATTCCGACCCACAGCCCTGGTTATGAAATACAATATGTCATGAAGAAAACAATCTCGGAATCGGTGGGATCCGTTGAGGCGTTCCACAGAGCTATAACCTCATAAGGGGTTAATATGGGATAATTTCTGGGGTCTTCAGTCATTCTGACACATCTAATCTGTCTTAAATATAAAATATTTTACATCTCTTAAATTGCAGAATAAAGTGTTGCTGCAATAATGGAAATGTGTATCTGAAATGTACAAGTTTAAAAAAATAAATAAGAATTTAATATATTTTTTCTCGGCCACTTCCTAAAAAAAAATACAAGTAAAGAAGTAACAATATACAAATAAAAGTTAAGTAAATAAAAAAAAGTTATTCTAGGTAAAAATGCTGAGTACAGCCGTCTGATGTATCCTGTCCAAACCTTACCGCTGCTGAAACCCTCCGACGTTATCACACTCCATAGGGCCCTCAGCCGCCTTATCTGGAGGGGACAACGTCCTAGGATTAGCCATGGGGTCTAAAGACGACGGAGGCGTACATTATCCAAGCGTTATAAATTACTACCTTGCCCCGCTATATAACAGACTGGCTCCAGAAGAGCCGCGCATGAACGTAATGGCTCTCCTCTCCGCCATTCCTGTATTGCCTCGTTACCTCCAACAGGCAGGAGATCGGTGATTTTTTGGGATACTATCTCCAGTTGGAAGGCAGCCTGTCATTCAGGATCTCAACACACCTTCCACTATGTGGCGTTACCCCGAATTCCCACAGGGTAGGGAAAATAAACTCTTTTTTTAATTGGGAATAGACGGTGGTCGATGGCATCTCTCATCTTCTCCACCCAACTGCACTGAGGTGGCCGACGGGTACAGGGGGGTCTGGAGAGAGAATCTGCGCTCAGCAGGAACACATCACTCTCCATTATGGCCAGCGTGAAGGACGTTACTTTTGAGGTTGGATGTCGTCATGTTCTCTCCTATGGCTGCCCCCTCTATATCAGCTCCTTATATTGGGGGGTGCCCCCTCTATATCAGCTCCTATATTGGGGGGTGCCCCCTCTATATCAGCTCCTTATATTGGGGGTGCACCCTCTGTATCAGCTCCTTATATTGGGGGGTGCACTCTCTGTATCAGCTCCTTATATTGGGGGGTGCACCCTCTGTATCAGCTCCTTATATTGGGGTGTACCCTCTGTATCAGCTCCTTATATTGGGGGTGCACCCTCTGTATCAGCTCCTTATATTGGGGGGTGCACCCTCTGTATCAGCTCCTTATATTGGGGGGTGCACTCTCTGTATCAGCTCCTTATATTGGGGGTGCACCCTCTGTATCAGCTCCTTATATTGGGGGGTGCACTCTCTGTATCAGCTCCTTATATTGGGGGGTGCACTCTCTGTATCAGCTCCTTATATTGGGGGGTGCACCCTCTGTATCAGCTCCTTATATTGGGGGTGCACCCTCTGTATCAGCTCCTTATATTGGGGGGTGCACCCTCTGTATCAGCTCCTTATATTGGGGGGTGCACTCTCTGTATCAGCTCCTAATATTGGGGGGTGCACCCTCTGTATCAGCTCTTTATATTGGGGGGGTGCACCCTCTGTATCAGCTCTTTATATTGGGGGGTGCACCCTCTGTATCAGCTCTTTATATTGGGGGGTGCACCCTCTGTATCAGCTCTTTATATTGGGGGGTGCACCCTCTGTATCAGCTCTTTATATTGGGGGGTGCACCCTCTGTATCAGCTCTTTATATTGGGGGTGCACCCTCTGTATCAGCTCTTTATATTGGGGGGTGCACCCTCTGTATCAGCTCTTTATATTGGGGGGTGCACCCTCTGTATCAGCTCTTTATATGGGGTGCACCCTCTGTATCATCTCTTTATATTGGGGGTGCACCCTCTGTATCAGCTCTTTATATTGGGGGGTGCACCCTCTGTATCAGCTCTTTATATATGGGGTGCACCCTCTGTATCAGCTCTTTATATTGGGGGTGCACCCTCTGTATCAGCTCTTTATATTGGGGGGGTGCACCCTTTATCAGCTCTTTATATTGGGGGGTGCACCCTCTGTATCAGCTCTTTATATTGAGGGGTGCACCCTCTGTATCAGCTCTTTATATTGGGGGGGTGCACCCTCTGTATCAGCTCTTTATATTGGGGGTGCACCCTCTGTATCAGCTCTTTATATTGGGGGGTGCACCCTCTGTATCAGCTCTTTATATTGGGGGGTGCACCCTCTGTATCAGCTCTTTATATTGGGGGGTGCACCTCTGTATCAGCTCTTTATATTGGGGGTGCACCCTCTGTATCAGCTCTTTATATTGGGGGGTGCACCCTCTGTATCAGCTCTTTATATTGGGGGGTGCACCCTCTGTATCAGCTCTTTATATTGGGGGGTGCACCCTCTGTATCAGCTCCTTATATTGGGGGTGCACCCTCTGTATCAGCTCTTTATATTGGGGGGTGCACCCCTGTATCAGTCTTTATATTGGGGGGTGCACCCTCTGTATCAGCTCCTTATATTGGGGGGTGCACCTCTGTATCAGCTCCTAATATTGGGGGGTGCACCCTCTGTATCAGCTCCTTATATTGGGGGGTGCACCTCTGTATCAGCTCTTTATATTGGGGGTGCACCCTCTGTATCAGCTCCTTTATATTGGGGGTGCACTCTCTGTATCAGCTCCTTATATTGGGGGGTGCACCCTCTGTATCAGCTCCTTATATTGGGGGTGCACCCTCTGTATCAGCTTCTTTATTGGGGGTGCACCCTCTGTATCAGCTCCTTATATTGGGGGGTGCACCTCTGTATCAGCTCCTTATATTGGGGGGTGCACCCTCTGTATCAGCTCCTATATTGGGGGTGCACCCTCTGTATCAGCTCTTTATATTGGGGGGTGCACCCTCTGTATCAGCTCCTTATATTGGGGGGTGCACCCTCTGTATCAGCTCTTATATTGGGGGGTGCACCCTCTGTATCAGCTCCTTATATTGGGGGGTGCACCCTCTGTATCAGCTCTTTATATTGGGGGGTGCACCCTCTGTATCAGCTCTTATATTGGGGGGTGCACCCTCTGTATCAGCTCTTTATATTGGGGGGTGCACCCTCTGTATCAGCTCCTTATATTGGGGGGTGCACCCTCTGTATCAGCTCTTTATATTGGGGGGTGCACCCTCTGTATCAGCTCTTTATATTGGGGGTGCACCCTCTGTATCAGCTCTCTTATATTGGGGGGTGCACTCTCTGTATCAGCTCCTTATATTGGGGGGTGCACCCTCTGTATCAGCTCCTTATATTGGGGGTGCACCTCTGTATCAGCTCTTTATATTGGGGGGTGCACCCTCTGTATCAGCTCTTATATTGGGGGGTGCACCCTCTGTATCAGCTCTTTATATTGGGGGGTGCACCCTCTGTATCAGCTCTTTATATTGGGGGTGCACCCTCTGTATCAGCTCTTTATATTGGGGGGTGCACCCTCTGTATCAGCTCTTATATTGGGGGGTGCACCCTCTGTATCAGCTCTTTATATTGGGGGGTGCACCTCTGTATCAGCTCTTTATATTGGGGGGTGCACCCTCTGTATCAGCTCTTTATATTGGGGGGTGCACCCTCTGTATCAGCTCTTTATATTGGGGGGTGCACCCTCTGTATCAGCTCCTTATATTGGGGGGTGCACCCTCTGTATCAGCTCTTATATTGGGGGTGCACCCTCTGTATCAGCTCTTATATTGGGGGGTGCACCCTCTGTATCAGCTCTTTATATTGGGGGGTGCACCCTCTGTATCAGCTCCTTATATTGGGGGGTGCACCCTCTGTATCAGCTCTTATATTGGGGGGTGCACCCTCTGTATCAGCTCCTTATATTGGGGGGTGCACCCTCTGTATCAGCTCTTTATATTGGGGGTGCACCCTCTGTATCAGCTCTTTATATTGGGGGGTGCCTCCTCTGTATAGCTCTCTTATATTTATTGGGGGGTGCACCCTCTGTATCAGCTCTTTATATTGGGGGTGCACCCTCTGTATCAGCTCTTTATATTGGGGGTGCACCCTCTGTATCAGCTCTTATATTGGGGGGTGCACCCTCTGTATCAGCTCCTTATATTGGGGGGTGCACCCTCTGTATCAGCTCTTATATTGGGGGTGCACCCTCTGTATCAGCTCTTTATATTGGGGGGTGCACCCTCTGTATCAGCTCTTATATTGGGGGGTGCACCCTCTGTATCAGCTCCTTATATTGGGGGGTGCACCCTCTGTATCAGCTCTTTATATTGGGGGGTGGCACCCTCTGTATCAGCTCTTATATTGGGGGGTGCACCCTCTGTATCAGCTCTTTATATTGGGGGGTGCACCCTCTGTATCAGCTCTTATATTGGGGGGTGCACCCTCTGTATCAGCTCTTATATTGGGGGGTGCACCTCTGTATCAGCTCTTTATATTGGGGGTGCACCCTCTGATATCAGCTCCTTTATATTGGGGGGTGCACCCTCTGTATCAGCTCTTATATTGGGGGGTGCACCCTCTGTATCAGCTCTTATATTGGGGGGTGCACCCTCTGTATCAGCTCTTTATATTGGGGGGTGCACCCTCTGTATCAGCTCTTATATTGGGAGGGTGCACCCTCTGTATCAGCTCTTTATATTGGGGGGTGCACCTGTATCAGCTCTAATATTGGGGGGTGCACCCTCTGTATCAGCTCTTTATATTGGGGGGTGCACCCTCTGTATCAGCTCTTTATATTGGGGGGTGCACCCTCTGTATCAGCTCTTTATATTGGGGGGTGCCCCTCTGTATCAGCTCTTTATATTGGGGGGTGCCCCTCTGTATCAGCTCTTTATATTGGGGGGGTGCCCCTCTGTATCAGCTCTTTATATTGGGGGGGTGCACCCTCTGTATCAGCTCTTTATATTGGGGGGGTGCACCCTCTGTATCAGCTCTTATATTGTGGGGGTGCACCCTCTGTATCAGCTCTTTATATTGGGGGGGTGCACCCTCTGTATCAGCTCTTATATTGGGGGTGCACACTCTGTATCAGCTCTTTATATTGGGGGGGTGCCCCCTCTAGATCAGCTCTTTATATTGGGGGTGCCCCCTCTATATCAGCTCTCTATATTGGGGGTGCACGCGCACATTTTATTTCAATATTGGATCAGCAGTTGGACGATGTGGAGATTCCCTGAGAGTTTAGCGCGGGTTGGAGTTTATTTAGGAAACGCATGATAAATTAAGCTCTGTGTACAATCATTAATGTACCTAAAAAAGATCCATTATCAAATAGATTAACGGCATGTCCTAAGTGTCACGGTACCAGCTCCGACCTCACACACGGCCTCTGGTCCTGCCCGGCTTCAATTTCATTCTGGGGGCTGGTATCAGATAAGATTGGGGTCATGTGGGGTTCAGGGGTCACCCGTCTCCTTACCTGGCCTTATTGCATTATTGGAGTAATAGGTACATAGGAGGTCCTCCCAAACTGCTGCTTATACTGCCAAAAATCTACTGCTTAAATATTGGTTAGAACCATATACCCCCCATCGCAGGATTGACTGCACAGGTGAAACTTCATGGAGGTGCAGCAGCGGGACGGCAGCCCTATGTAATAAAGAAACACAAGCGGTAAATCTCATCTGAAGTGGAAACGGTTTGTTGTAAATTGCTGCTCATTTGAGGAAAAAAAGATGGTTGAACCTTTCACTTCTCCAGCGTTGTGTATTTCACAGGATCTCGGCAATAACCTGGGACGATTGTTTCACTTAGAATTAAGGACAAACATAAACCGAATGGGGATTGTGTCTGTAGTTTAGATTTTTTTTGTTTGTTTGTTTTGACCACAGAATGATCGTCTTCGTGAGAATATTAATAGGACTCGATGGCAGTTACATCTTTTGTCACGCTTAGTTGATGTCTGATTTAGTTTTTTTTTTCAGTTTGTTTTGCCAGTCGAACCTGTGACAGATATTATTATTATATGCCCAATCTGCCTGCGGGGATTTTATTTTCTTCTACAATCTGGTTAGTTTATGTGTAAAAAAAAAAAAAGTTGTAATTTCCCAAATCTGCTCTTTAAGGACTTAAAGGTGTCACTTTGCGTTGGTGCACAGTACATCCTGTTTGTGGTCCTTTCACTCTGTTGGTAGCCGAGCCTGGCACAGAGCCCGTCAGCGTTGCCCCATAGTTCTCAGCAGTGACTCTGGGGTCTGCAGTGGTGTCTGGTGCCCACCCTCTGGCATCGGCTGTGCAGCTGCTGCAGGGGGAGACAGGACCAGCATGGTGCAGAGCTCAGATCCCAGCTCTGAGGCTTCCTGAGCGACAGCTCTGCAGCAGTGAGTAGGTGCATTCAGCTCCAGATGTTTGCAGATCCTCTCTGTAGTCGGCGGCAGAATCGTTCTCCCCCTGATTATAGGAAGTGACTCTTCCATGTGGACTGCGCTTTTTGTTGCTTGTGGGAGTTTTTTTTTTTAACTTTTTCCACATTATTCAGTGCTAAGATAAGCAGTGTGAAAAGTGTCGGTGTGCGGCGCACTGGTGCTGCGGGTGTCGGTGCTGCGGCGCACTGGTGCTGTGGGTGTCGGTTCTGCGGCGCACTGGTGCTGTGGGTGTCGGTGCTGCGGCGCACTGGTGCTGTGGGTGTCGGTGCTGCGGCGCACTGGTGCTGTGGGTGTCGGTGTGCGGCGCACTGGTGCTGCGGGTGTCGGTGTGCGGCGCCCTGGTGCTGCGGGTGTCGGTGCTGCGGCGCACTGGTGCTGCGGGTGTCGGTGCTGCGGCGCACTGGTGCTGCGTGTGTCGGTGCTGCGGCGCACTGGTGCTGTGGGTGTCGGTGCTGCGGCACACTGGTGCTGTGGGTGTCGGTGTGCGGCGTGCGGGTGTCGTGTGCGGCGCACTGGTGCTGCGGGTGTCTGTGTGCGGCGCACTGGTGCTGTGGGTGTCAGTGGTGCGGCGCACTGGTGCTGTGGGTGTCGGTGCTGCGGCGCACTGGTGCTGTGGGTGTGCGGCACACGGGTGTCGGTGTGCGGCACACTGGTGCTGCGGGTGTCGGTGCTGCGGCGCACTGGTGCTGCGGGTGTCGGTGATGCGGCGCACTGGTGCTGCGGGTGTCGGTGCTGCGGGTGTCAGTGTGCGGCGCACTGGTGCTGCGGGTGTCGGTGTGCGGCGCACTGGTGCTGTGGGTGTCGGTGCTGCGGCGCACTGGTGCTGTGGGTGTCGGTGTGCGGCGCACTGGTGCTGTGGGTGTCGGTGTGCGGCGCACTGGTGCTGTGGTTCGTGTGCGGCGCACTGGTGCTGGGTGTCGGTGTGCGGCGCACTGGTGCTGTGGGTGTCGGTGTGCGGCGCACTGGTGCTGTGGGTGTCGGTGTGCGGCGCACTGGTGCTGTGGGTGTCGGTGTGCGGCGCACTGGTGCTGTGGGTGTCGGTGTGCGGCGCACTGTGCTTGGTGTCGGTGTGCGCGCACTGGTGCTGTCGGTGCGGTTTCGGCGCACTGGTGCTGCGGGTGTCGGTGTGCGGCGCACTGGTGCTGCGGGTGTCGGTGTGCGGCGCACTGGTGCTGCGGGTGTCGGTGTTCGGCGCACTGGTGCTGCGGGTGTCGGTGTCGGCGCACTTCTCGGTTGGGACTGCGGGTGTCAGTGACCTGGAGGATTAAAGGGAATCTGTCACCCCATTTTTGGAGTATGAGATGCGGCCACCGCCATCAGGGCTTATCTAGAGCATTCTGTGATGCTGTAGATAAGCCCACGATATTACCTGAAAGTGAAGAAAAACGAGTTATAAAATACTCACCCAGGGGCGTTCCGGGGGGGCGGTCCGGTCCGGAGGGAGTCGCGGTCCAGTTCGGCGCCTCCCATCTTCTAGCATTACAGAATGCTGTAGATAAGCCCCTGATGGCGGTGGCCTCATCTCATAGTCGAAAAATGGGGTGACAGATTCCCTTTAAGCAAGTAATATTGTTATGTGATCACATGTGCGAGGAATGATCTAGAAGAGATCACTTCATGGGCCAAATCTTCCCGGCGATGCTGCAGAATGAGGCTCCTGATGCCTCGCTCCTCGGGGGCAGGGTTATCCGTTCATGACCATTCTCCAGTATCAGTAACCGCAGACAATCTGATGTTTTCACAACGTGTAATATAAAGTTCTACCACGTAGTAACAGTTCTCTTTCCCAGGACGTCCCTCCTGACAGCACCATGGGGGACGTCCTCCTCCTCCATGCTGGGACAGGAAACACACGAGAGTTCATAAGTCCCACCCCGTCCCCCATCCCTCAGTGTTTTTCCTGTCCCTGCATGGAAGGGACACACGAGGCTTACCGGGCTCAGGGGATCGTGAGGCTTGCCGGATCCTTCCCCCTGTGAAGCGGCCCAGGGCTGAAACTCCCCAGAGGGGAGTCCCTCCGCCCCAAAGGCCGGGAGCAGGACCAGGCTTCCGGATAGGGACGTTCCTCCCAGGGGGAGGCTCTCGTCCCGGACCAGGCGGCGTCGGGGATCTGCGGCAGGTAGCGCGGCGTCCTCCTTTACGACGCAGGATATGATCCCGACAGGCGCCGACGTCACTTCCGGTCCCACACTTCCGGTGACGTCACAAAGATGGCGGCGCCCAGCGTTAGAACGCCGGTTCCAGATTCTGAAGCGTGCAGGCTGCCGACTTCAGGAAAGAAGCGATCCTGCAGCGCCAGTCACCGGAGAGTGTACAGCCTAACTTGTGCCTGATGGAGACAGATGCGGCTGACGGGGGAGGGGTAAGTGCGCCTGGCGCAGACCACCCTGACTGAAGGTCCCTAAGTTCTGACATACTGACGGACAATACTCTCTGTCATTTAGGACAAAGGAGCCCCGACAGCCCCCCTAACAGTAAAAAAGACGGGCAAGGCATCTACTAAATCTCCCAGATGTCCGGTTTGCCATGTGAAGATTCCTGATAGTGACAAGACCCTCTGTACTACTTGTACCTCCAGGGTATTAAAGGATGAGCAGCCCTCACTTTTGTCGGAGATGCGTCACATGATTCGGGATGAGGTCCAGGCGTCTATGGCATACATGTCACAACAGACACCGGGCTCTCCCGGTCGTAAACGACCCAGGTGGGAGACAGAACAGGGGGCCCAGGACTTCAGTTCAGAAAACGGATTCAGACGTAGAAGACATCATTTCCGAGGAGGAAGGACAAATTCCACCTGACGTCCAGGACCGGAATAGGAAATTCCTATTTCAGACAGAGGACACTGATAACTTAATCCAGTCCGTACGATCTACTATGCAGATTGAGGACACGCCCAAGCCGCAGTCTAGACAGGACTTAATGTTTGGCGGTCTTACGGCCCAGAAACAGATGGTATTCCCTGTTAGTGAACATATTAAGAAGATGATTCTGGAAGAGTGGAAGAATGCAGAGAGGCGTCTAGTGCTTTCACGGGATTTCAAATGTCGACTACCTTTTGACACTGAGGAAATTAAACTTTGGGAAGAGACCCCTAAGATAGACAGTTCTATTGCCAGAGTCGCAAAAAAGACGGCCATCCCGTTTGAAGACTCATCTAATTTGCGTGACCCAATGGACAGGAAGGCTGACATACTCTTAAAGAGGGCTTGGGAGGCGTCGGCGGCGCTGATTAGAACAAATATTGCGGCCACGTCTGTTGCTAGATCCATGACTTTCTGGCTAGGGCAGCTAGAAGAACAACTGTCCAATAAAACTCCCAGGTCTGACATCCTGGCCTCCCTTCCTGTCATGAAGTCAGCCACGGCATTCCTAGCGGATATGTCGGCGGAATCGGTTAGATTTTCAGCCAGAAATAGTTCCCTCTCTAACGCCGCTAGGAGAGCTGTCTGGTTGAAATCTTGGTCGGGAGACATTGCTTCTAAAGCAAAGCTATGTTCCATTCCCTTTTCCGGAACAAGAGTGTTCGGACCAGCTTTAGATAGCATTCTAGAGTCAGCATCTGATGAAAAGAAGGGACTTCCGGAGGAGAAAGCTAAGCGTCCTCAGTCCTTTCGTAGAGGCTCCTTTCAGGGAAAACGTTATGACTCTAGAACCTATAATAGGTCAAATAGAGGATCCTACAGAAGTTCTCAGACCCAAGCAGGGAAAGGCAAGAGTACCTTCTTTAGTTCATACAATAAGAACAAGAGACAATGACGCCATACCTATCGGGGGGAGACTTTGCCTATTTGCAATGAAATGGGCACAGATCACCAAGAATCTGTGGGTACGCAATACCATTGCAGAAGGCTATCGTATAGAGCTTTACTCTCGTCCCCCCGAGAGATATGTCTCCCCTACTCTAGTCCTTCCAGGCTCAGCTATGTGGCTAAACCTTCAGGAGTTAATCGACTTTTCAGCAATAGTTCCGGTTCCAGAGGCAGAAGTAGGCAGAGGTCACTACTCTTCCCTGTTCACCATAACAAAGCCATCAGGAGAGACCCGCACTATCATAAATTTGAAACCACTAAATCGCTGGGTCAGATACAAAAGATTCCGGATGGAATCAATCCGCTCAGCAGTCCACCTTATAGACAGAGGAGCAGTCATGTGTACTCTAGACCTAAAAAGTGCATATTACCAGGTCCCTATACATCAGTCGTCTCAGAACTTCCTACGGTTTACAATAAGACTACCAACCCAGACCTGCCACTTCCAGTTTCAATGTCTTCCTTTCGGGTTAGCCTCCGCTCCTCGAATATTCACAAAGCTGATGGCGGAGGTGGTGGCCTACCTAAGAAACTCGGGAACCATAATCGTTCCATACCTGGACGACTTTCTAATTGTAGCACAATCCGAAGAGTTGCTTGTCAGACACAGAGACCGGTGCATCAACTTTCTGGAATCGTTAGGCTGGGTCATAAATTGGCAGAAGTCGGACCTAGTACCCAGTCAAAGAAAGGTCTTCTTGGGAGTTCTCCTAGACTCAAGAAACAGAATTTCATATTTACCGGAAGAAAAGCAGGAAGTGATGAGAGGTCTGGCAAGAGATCTGGCAGAACACAGAGGTTCCATAAGAAACGCTATGAAGGTGTTGGGACGGATGACGGCCTGCATTACCTGTGTCAGATGGGCTCAAGCTCACTCAAGGCCTTTACAAAAGGAGATTCTGGCAGTATGGGATCAATCTCAGTCTTCCCTGGAAAGAGTAATATCTCTACCAAGATCAGTAAAGGAATCCCTCACCTGGTGGACTCAATCTCGCAACCTTCAGATAGGAGTAATATGGTCAACTTCTCCCTACGTGACCGTCACTACGGACGCCAGTCTATGGGGTTGGGGAGCCCACCTACAGGGCAGGATTTTACAGGGTCAATGGCCGGAAGACATCAAAAACAGATCTTCCAATTTCAAAGAACTCTACGCTGTATGGGAGGCATTAAGAAGAAACAGACCCAAACTCAGAGACCAACACGTCAGAATATTCTCAGACAATGTAACGACAGTCTCGTTCCTAAACCACCAGGGAGGACCCAGTCACAGACCTCTTCAGTCTCTTTCTGGGAGGATATTCACGTGGGCAGAGAACACAGTTATATCCCTAACAGCAGTACACCTCGAAGGTTCCCAGATTGTAGTAGCAGACTACTTGAGCAGGAAAGAGATCTGCCCGACCGAATGGGAACTGGACCAGGACATCTTCAGACACCTATGTCGCCGATGGGGATATCCTCTAATAGATCTATTTGCAAACAGGCGAAATGCAAAGACCAGAAGATTCTTTTCTCTAAACCCGCTGGATGCTCCAGAGGGTCTGGATGCTCTGAGCCACGAGTGGGTAGAAGATCTCTCGTACGCGTTTCCACCTCTTGCTCTCATTCCTGCCGTATTGAGAAAAATCAGAGAAGATCAGGCTATGGTCATATTGATAGTCCCGTTCTGGCCAAAGAGGAGCTGGTTCTCTCTACTAACAGACATGGCTCTGGAGAATCCAGTAGAACTTCCCCGGTCGGGGGATGTGATCCACCAAGGCCCAATCCGTCACCCGAATCCAGAAAGACTGCATCTCTCAGCCTGGATCCTGAAAGGAACATCTTGAGGGCCAATGGCTTATCGGACCAGGTTATATCTACTATTCAGGCCAGTAGAAAGCCCGCCACGGCGGCCATTTACCTTAAGGTCTGGAGACGTTTCTGTCTGGAGAGTGGCAGGTCCGACTTGGTTACGGGGCACCTGATATGCCTAAGATCTTAGATTTTCTCCAGGCAGGTTTTGATAAAGGACTCAGACCCAGTACCCTGAAGGTCCAGATATCAGCTCTTAGTTCTTTCTTTGACTACTCTTTGGCATCCCACCCTTGGGTGGTTAGATTTTATACGAGCTACTGAAAGATTGCGCCCCACCATTAGGCAGAGCCTTCCACCTTGGGACTTGACTTTAGTCCTTAAAGCTCTCTGTAAAGATCCATACACTCAGAGCAGTAATATGCCGATATCCCTTCTATCTAGGAAAGCGGCTTTCCTGGTTGCAATTACTACAGCTAAGAGAGTAGGGGAGATACCGGCCTTATCCACTAGAGACCCGTACTTTCAGATTAGGGATGACAGTATAGTTCTAAGACTAGATCCAACCTTTCTTCCAAAGGTAGCGTCCATCCAGAACCGCAATCAGGAAATTGTCCTTCCATCATTCTGCGACAATCCCTCTAATGCAAAGGAGAGAAGTCTCCATTCATTGGATGTTAGAAAAATGGTCATAGATTACATCGAGGCCACCAGAGAATGGCGTATAGATCCAAATTTATTTATTCTCTATGGAGGGCAGAATAAGGGAAGGAAAGCTTCAAAAGCGTCCATCGCAAGATGGATCACTACTGTAATAGCAGATGCCTACTGGGCGGAAGGTACTAATGTTCCAGAGAGTCTTAAGGCCCATTCCACTAGAAGTATCTCAGCTTCCTGGGCAGAAAGAGCAGGTGCTTCCCTAGATCAGATTTGTAAGGCAGCAACCTGGGCCAGACCAGACACATTTTGTAAGCATTATAAACTGGACTTACTCTCAGGTCAACGTACTGCCTTCGGCAGGAAAGTCCTGCAAGCAGTAATCCCACCCTAAGGAGTCTTCTTTGGTACTCCCCATGGTGCTGTCAGGAGGGACGTCCTGGGAAAGTAGGTATTACACCTACCGGTAATTATGTTTCCAGGAGTCCATCCTGACAGCACTGGTAGTTCCCCCCCCTATAGACTACGTCATATGCTGTAATATGATTGTTCAATAAAAGTGTTATGAGCATTATCCATGTCTTGGTTCTTGTTACAACACTGAGGGATGGGGGACGGGGTGGGACTTATGAACTCTCGTGTGTTTCCTGTCCCAGCATGGAGGAGGAAGTCCCCCATGGTGCTGTCAGGATGGACTCCTGGAAACATAATTACCGGTAGGTAGAGCTGGGCGATTTTCAAAAAAAAAAAAAAATTTTTTTTTTTTTTTTTCCCAAACTTAAAACCGATTTTCGATTTAAATCGATTCGATTTATTTTAAGCCCCGCCCCCATTTTACAAGCTCCACCCACAGCAGCACACACCTAGCCATGATTCAGCCATCTCTCATCCCCGCCAGCACTGGGGATTACGGCACGCCACCCTGCCAGACGGAGGGTCCAGGACTAACACCGCAGACCCCGATGGGTGCTCAGTACATGGATGGGGGGTCATGTGCCCCGATCATCCTGTCATTCTAGCTGGTCACAGGCCTCACATCAGACACCTGTATCAGACTCTAGGAGGGATCAATCATCGCAGCATCCAGTAAGGTCACTGCAGACCCTCCACAAGACATGGTAGGAGGGCTATGGCGCCTGCACAGAGGGCGTCGCAGTACACAGGGGCCGCATCTACCATATGGCCATGAATATACAATGTCACACTGACGCGGGGCAGGTCGCAGCCATTGCCGGTGACGGCAGGATGGAGCACAACCAGGGCCGGCTCCAGGTTTTTATGGGCCCCGGGCGAAAGAGCCTCAGTGGGCCCCTTTAACACAGACCACGATTCATAATACACAGATACTGCAGAGAAATATGGGTATAGCACAACGCCAAACACTTCTCTTCTTCCATTACATGACTGATACCTACTGTAAATTGTACAATAGCTCAAAAACCGCCAAATCGTCACAGCGCACAGTACAGACTGGACAGTACAGTCCTCCATACAATATTATGGGCACCACAGTCTCCCCCTCATCACCCATATAATACCCTATGCAGGATGTCACCCCTCATATAATGCTCCATACAGAATACTGGACCCAAAATAATGCTCCATGCAGAATACTGGACCCAATATAATGCTCCATACAGGATACTGGTCCCCATATAATGCTCCATACAGAATACTGGTCCCCATATAATGCTCCATACAGGATACTGGTCCCCATATAATGCTCCATACAAAATATGGAGCTCTCCTCTGCGCTGTACTTCGTTCTGCACTTTTACGGCTCAGGAAAGGGCGCTGTGGAAAGACTCCCCATTATCATCATGATTTCCTCCTCATCATCATCATTGCCTCCTTATCATCATCATTGTCTCCCCATCATCATCATCATGGCCTCCTCATTATCATCATGGCCTCCCCATTATCATCATGGCCTCCCCATTATCATCATGGCCTCCCCATTATCATCAATGCCTGCCAATCATCATCTTCTCCCCATCATCAATGCCTGCCCATTATCATCAATGCCTGGCCATCATCATCATCATCTCCCCATCATCAATGCCTCCCCATTATCAGCAATGCCTGCCCATCATCACACACAGACAGCACACAAGCACTCTCTCACATACATACATACACACACACATACATACACACAGACACACACACACGTCTTACCCGTCCAGCGTCCGCGCTCTCTGTCACAGCCGGCCGCTGAATGATGACGTCATTCAGCGGCCTGCTGTGAGAGGAAGCGCCGGCGCCCCCTGGAGCCCGGAGCTGCGGCAGCGGAGGCACGGATGAGGTAAGTATTGTGCCATCTGATGCCGGGGCCCTGAGCAAGCGGGGGGGGGGGGCCCAGTGGCGGCGCTGACACCGCTCTCCTCCGCTAAAGGAGGGGGGGTGCCAGACGGCGAGTGGGCCCCCCCCCGCCTGCTCAGGGCCCCGGCACTTGCCCGGGTGTGCCGGGTGCTGACGCCAGCCCTGAGCACAACCCCCATCATCTGCACACAGCCGAATCCTGTCAGCAGCGCGGCACACTGCGGATGTGGCGGCTCACACGGCTCCACACCCCGGCCACAGTCCCCCGGCTCCTTCCCAGCAGCCCCCTGCGGAGTGGAGGCAGTAACGGCTGTAATGGAGTAACGGCTCCATTTTGAGAGAGGAGAGAAGATGAAGGAGGGAGGAGGCGGCGGCCACATCGGCAGGAGCAGGCCCGGCCGCCGCCTCCGTCCTCCCCGGGGACAATACACGGGCGGTGGCGGCCACTTACCGGGGGAGTCATCCGAGTGCGGCAGGCGAGTGACGGCCTCTCCCGGGCCACGGACTCCTCCTCAGGAAGGGTCCTCAGAAGGGCGGATGAGCGGGCGATAAAGCTCCAGCGCCCGAGCCGGTGTCCTGCGCCTCCTCTCCTCACTGTCCCTTCCGCCGGGCACTTAGGGCAGCCGCCGCCGCGCTGTCAACGAAACGGAGCTCAGCAGCGCGGTGGCGTCATATCAACCGCTGTAGGGGAACTGGCCTGGACGATCCGAGTAAAATGGCGGCGCAATTACATTGCGCACGCCATTTTAAATCGGATTTCAATTAATTTAAAATCGCCGATTTTACTATGGGCGAATTAATTAGATTAATCGCCCAGCTCTACCGGTAAGTGTAATACCTACTTTCTACTCGTTGTTCTCAGGATCTCCACTTGCTGTCAGTGCTTTCTCCCTTCCACCATCTGCGGTGACAAGAATGTTTCTAGTCACTGACAGCAAGCAGAAAGGGTAAAAATCTATAATAATGGAAACATCCGGTGCGTTGAGCGTTTTCTGAGCATGTGCGGCCATATCCCAAACTGTACAATGTCCGGTGGTCTCGCTCTGTATCCCCCCCTATATAATGTCATGTCTCTGCAGGTCATTATGAGCGCTCGCAGGCTGAGCACGAGCTCTAAGCGGAAGAGGTCAACGCCGCAAAAGCTAAAGAGCCGGAAACTGTTTGCGGTTTCTGGAAACGATCTAGCAGAGGTACAGTATACAGCTCACATGCAAAGTAATGCCATTTACTGACATTTCAAAGGGTTGTTCCCTTTCAAATAGAATATATATATATATATATTTTTTTTTAAATGAAAACAAAGCACGCTATACTCACCTTCCCCAGGTCCACCAGCAAGTATCTGCTGCTGTCCCCAGTGCCTGGCTGCGGTGCTGACATTACATCGATAGTATGCAGCCAATGGTGAGCTCTATGGGGAAATCCATCTATATGGTAACACCGTGCGGAGTTCACTGATTGGCTGTCGATACGATGTCTGTGCCAAAGACAGACGCCGGGAGCAGCAGTGAGATTCTGGTGGACCCAGGGAAGGTGAGTACGATTTTTTTCTTTATAACATTCTGCAGCCGGAGATAAACTTTTAATGAAAGTGAACAACCCCTTAATTGAGGTGATCTCAGTGGCGAATTTCTCTTCTCTAAGTCAGGAGATGGAGATAATCAGGACGGCCAGCTGTGCTTGTCACAAAGCCCCGAAACCCTGCACAACCGCGAGAACGTGCCGAAATCCCCCCATCAATCGCCGTCAAAGAAGGAAAGCCTGACAGAAACCCCACAGAACAAAGAGAACATGCCGGGAGAATACTCCAGCGACTCCGAAATAACACCTAGAGGACGGGGGCGGCCGAAGGGGAGCAAGAACAAGACCTTCACTGCGTCCACCACCAGGGTGAGAGATCCCCACACTTTCCCAGCCGTCACCTCTATATGGCCGGCCTTCATTACGGGGTCGGTGCTTGTTCTCTGGAGAACATCGGCTTGTAGCTGACATTGAACTGGATGCTGACCTGTAACATTGCCGATCTCCTGGTCTCTGTGGCTCTAGTGATCTCTGCTTCCTTCATAGGTGTACTCAGTCCGCGAGGGAAAATCGCCAGCATCTTCTCCGAAAAAAGATAGAGATCCCCAGCAAGAAAATGGAGTGCCGACACCACATCGAGGCCGAGGGAGACCGAAGGGAAGCAGGAAGGTGAGTGAATGTAAGGCAACATGTGATTTTACAGGAGAACCTGCTACTAGAACTTCAGGATCTTCCAACATTTCAGTCCTCACCTTGTGTTAGATCACGAACCATTTACTATGGATCTGTGTAATAATGTCAGGTAATCCCCAGTGGTGAAAATACCCCAAAGAGATCAAGGGGAAGGCCGAAGGGAAGCAAAAACAAGAAGCCGTCCAAGGCCGCCATGACGGTGAGCTCCGTGCCATAAGTCTTCCATACGCAGCCCCCAACATCTGCGCTCTTACTGTCCTAATACTGCTCCCTCATCATATTCCTCACAGAAAGTAGGAAGTTCTGGAGTCCAGAAGGCCCGCCGGGGGAGACCACGAAAAGTGCCAGTAACAAACGAAGCAGAGACCCCAAAACGAGAAAGGGGGCGACCAAAGGGAAGTTTTAAAGTTACTTCAGCCAAAAAGGTGAGGTGTGCAGATTTAAGGGGGTTACTCCACAATCATTCTTTTTCTCCCTATCAGTGAAAGGTTGTAACTTGTCAAGCCCATGTGAAGGCGCCGGTCCCTGCACCCGCGCGGTTGGCGCCGGTCCCTGCACCCGCGCGGTTGGCGCCGGTCCCTGCACCCGCGCGGTTGGCGCCGGTCCCTGCACCCGCGCGGTTGGCGCCGGTCCCTGCACCCGCGCGGTTGGCGCCGGTCCCTGCACCCGCGCGGTTGGCGCCGGTCCCTGCACCCGCGCGGTTGGCGCCGGTCCCTGCACCCGCGCGGTTGGCGCCTCTCTCACCTTCCCTTTATTGCACGGTCTGTCTGACAGATCACCCCTGCTTGCTTCTGGAGACTACATTTCCCATAAGCCCCTGCGCCCCCTCGCCCCAGGTGTTTTCCACAATTCCATAAATCGCTCCATCTGACAGGTTCTCGCCCATTTCTTCTCTTTCAGTTAATTCTTTCAACCGGGACTCAAGAAAAGAGGAATCGGGGGCGTCCAAAGAAGATTGTTTTGCACCAAAGTCCTGCATTGCCCTTAGGCCCAAAGCGTCCAAGAGGAAGACCAAAGAGTATTAACAAGGATGTGCCGGTGCCCAGTCCTGAGGTAGGGGGCTGCAATGATGCTGGAAGCTCCGGCCCCTCTAACTAGACGTTCTGGATGTAATACACTGCGTGTGATGGGGCTGATCGGTGCCCTCGGTCCCGTTCAGTAATCACCTGCTCACTTTTCTCAGCTATCGGAAGAAAGTCCCAATTCCTAAAACGCTCATGTGGCATTGCAGCTTAGGGTTTTGTTTTCTGTTGTCCAGCGCCGCTCTTGCCCACAGGCCATATCTGGTATTGCAGATAAAGTCCATTCCAGTTTCAACGCATAGGTAAGAGTCGTGCTGTGCCTAAAACATAATGGAGCGGGGAGGACGGGGATAATGTGCACAACATGGCTGCCTCCCTCTATAATGTAATAATGACCAGGTGACTAGTCTCAGGATAAGGATGGGAAAGCGTGAACAGCCCGACCACTGATGTACTATTACGTCACAGCGGGTCGAGTGTATGGAGTAAATTGGGTCAACCCACCACACAAGGCAGCTGCCGGGAGGGCTACACAGCCAGCATCTGCGCCCAGCAGCGTCCGGAGCCAACTCCTAAAAGGCGCATTTAACAGATCAATAGCCGCAATCAGTCACTGACAGCAGCAAATAACCTACAATATCCTGCCCGTGTCCATCTCCGCAACGTGATCACAGGCTGCCAATGGGCAGTCGTAGCAGCCGGTGCTCGCTGTGTTGGTACTCGTAGGAACATCAAATTAAACGGAAAAAAAATGGATTCTTCATTTAAAAATCATTGCATTTACAGAGGCTGTGTGGCATCACAACATGAGTCCGCTCCATCAAAACAATATTGTTTAACCTGTGCATTAAATGTCATAAAGAGGGAAAAATAAATGTAAATGCCAAAGTTGCAGAAGACAAGTCCTCACAGTGCCATTGAAAATCAAGTCTTGCATGTCTGAGTCCATGCAAAACACATGTATTTTGTATACCTTTTATATACCGTAATTTGCAGACTACAGTACAAGACGCAACGCTCTTTTCTTTTCTTTTTTTTTCTCCAAAATTTGGGAGGAAAATGGGGGTGCGTCTTATAGTTCAAATGTTACTTACGGGGGGGGGGGGGTTAGAGTCAGCGGGCTTCAAATAAAGTCTAGGGTGCAGGCAGGAGCAGAGTCCGCACTCTACACATTTCTCCCGGCAGTGGGCTCCAAGAAAATGGCTCCCTCCTGCTAAAGTAGCAAAAAAAAATACCTGGGTTTGCTTTTATCAGCAGAGGAATGTCACTGAAGCACTAACCGTGCCACTTCACTGGCTGCTTTCTGTGTACCTTAGGCTGTTTTCTGCCTATGCACATCAGAGAACTGCTAAATCTGCAGCAGGTAAAAGGGGTTTTATCAAAATTACAGCAAGCAGGCCAGTGAGTGATGCATCGCTGGAGTCGGGGTCTCTGCCCCTACATTATGCTGGTTTTAGAGGAGGTAGATAAAAACCTGGTGACAGATTCCCTTTCAGATGTAATACTTCTGTGTTCTCGGCCTCGTGGTTTGTAGGATGGAGCCGTCTATTACACTAGTAATGACCGGGTGATTGCGGTGCGGGGACGTGCGCTCTTCTGACTGTTCTCTTTGCAGGTGAAACCCTCAGAAGAAGAAGAAAACTCCCAGGAGGAGGTCTATGATAAGAATGAGGATGATGATGAGGACGACGAATCTGATCAATAAATGGCGGCGGTGGGAATGATTCTTGAACTGGTAAGTGATTCACCCAACCACTAACCATATTCTCTGAAAAAAAAGGCCAAGAAAGCAAAAATTCTGCCAGGGTATGTAAACCTGCAGATTGGCAGTGATCCAGGTCCTGAGACCTCAACAAATTGCTCAAAATATTTCTTAGAAGTGCTTGAAGCGAGCAGAAGTGGTCGGGCCGCTGTTCGGCCGTTACACTTAGTGTTGAGCCCATACTGCTCGGAGCTGAGCACTTTTAAACAGTCTTTTGAGCTATTAGTGCGGGTCCAGGGACCCAGAGCCCCCTCTGTTATGCAGGACATATAAGGATATATAAAATACATTCACTGACTGAGGCGGACTAATACAATAAAATATTTCAGCTGCAGATGAAGGAAGAGAGCCACAGTATTCATTACTGATGGGTAGGCGGAGCCCCAGATCAGGATGTTACCTCAGATCAAAAGAGTGATGACTGGCTGGCCCCTCCAGCTCGGGCTCCTCCTACTCAGCTCCAGTCTAAGATTTGAGGTCCAGAGGATGGTCGCTGCTAATGCAGCTCCTCAGAAAATTTTATTATTTTAATATTCGGACAGGAGACTTGGATCACTAGTTGGTCTAGAGGTCTCAGGGGTATCAGCGCTGCTGTGCCCCAACCTCTCCCTTGGCGGATCTGTATTTACTCAAAGTCCCTGCAGAATCCTTGCCGGCCCTGGGGGATGAGGAGAGCTTCTCTGGCGGGAACGCAAACCACACGTGCGGTCACTGCGTTCTTCGCCCTGGGGGGAAGCATGGGCACTGCGCCAGAAACCCCTGAGGGTCCCTGTGGCGCCTTGGCTGGTGAGTACTCCACACAAATTTTAATAATAATTATGTGTGAGTGCTTTAGCGTCTGAATGAGCAGCGCTATTACTAATGTCAGCGTTACTATGTCAGTATGCGTCAGCGCTGCTGTGACAGCGCTAATACATGTAATGTCAGTATGTTTCAGCGCTGCTGTGACAGCGCTACTACATGTAATGTCAGTATGCTTCAGCGCTGCTGTGACAGCGCTACTACATGTAATGTCAGTATGCTTCAGCGCTGCTGTGACAGCGCTACTACATGAAGATGTGGTGATTTTTTGTCCGCAGGCAGATAGCTGCAGGACAGACAGAGCAGGAGCGGGAGAGTTCGCGCTCATTATTTGAGCTAGCAGGGGGCGTGGCCTATCTATCCCGGTCTTTTGAGCAGAAAGACGCGCGCTCTGGCTTTTCTCCTGCGACCCCCTCACTGTGGCGGCCATTACTCAGGCTCCTGGGCTCCTCGGACCGCTCCCCTCCTCATATAGACACCACGGCCAGCTGGGTGAGTGTGGATTCCTCACCCCGCAGCGCAGCGATCGCTATCCTGCAGCTGCAGTCTCATCAGAGACATAAAAATTGGCTGGGGCTCACAAATATATATATATTTTGGTGAGTTTGCAATATTAACCCCTTTGAGGGTTATTTCTACCTGCTAAATTTGCTGACTGAATACCGCTGGGGTAACTCTGCTTGGTGGAGCGTTAACCCTTCAGCGTTTGAAAAAAAAAAAAAAAAAAAAAACGCATAGTTTTTTGCTGGTATTACCGCTTTGACCTGCTCATACAGATGAGACATGTCTGAACAGAGTTCAGATGCCGCGGATCACGTCCCAGTGCCATTGCGGCAATCAGATACGCAGACCTCCACAGCGTCTAGCGCTGCGGTCGACAGCGGTGGAAAATTGGATGATATCGCTCGATCGATTAATAACTTATCTGACCTTTTAGGTCAATATGTGTCTGCTAATTCCTCTCAGAGGAAGCGACGCAGGCCGTTACCGGCCTCTACACGGAGCGAGTCAGATGTATCTGATATTGGGCAGAGTTCCCCTTTATATTCGGATGGAGAATTATCCGATTCAGATGCGGACGAGCCGCAGGGCGTTCCTCTATGACGAAGCGTACGGAGGCATTAATTGAAGCCATGAGAGATATACTACAGTTACCGGAGGAGGTAACTAGTCGTCCTGGTAAATCAGCACGCATGTTCCAGGAGTCCCGTGCTTCGCGCACAACATTGCCAGCTCTGGATGAGCTTAATGGTGTAATAGAGGAGGAACGTCTATGTCCAGATAAGCGTTTTCATGGAACGCATTTCTTTGATACACTTTATCCTTGCTCTACGGAGTTAAAGGCTAATTGGACTTCTGCTCCTGAAGTGGATGTGTCTTTGTCTCAGCTTAGTAAATCCTCTCTACTCCCTATTAAGGGAAAAGCGAGCTTACAGGAGCCTTTGGATAGAAAGGCAGAATTGGCGGCAAAAGCAAGCTATGAGGCTGCGGGTCATGGATTTCGAGCAGTGCTAGGATCCATGTGTGCTGCTAGAGCTTCTCTAAGCTGGTTGGCACGTCTGAAGACGGAGTTGCAAAATGAATCTCCGTTATCTGAGATACGGGAAACTTGTGAATGGTTAGAAACGGCAGCCTGTTATATCTTTGATGCCGGTCTGGATACGGCATCTCTGCTGGCCAAAGCGCAAGCTTCAGCGGTCACAGTCAGAAGAGCTTTATGGCTCAGACAGTGGGCCGGGACGCAGTTTCCAAACAAGGATTGTTGGCCTTACCTTACAAGGGTGGCCATCTTTTTGGATCCGACCTCACAGAGCTGATTTCCAAGGCTAAGGCGAAGGAATCAGCATTACCACAGCGAAGGGCCATGGCCTCGGTGTCCAGTAAGCCTGGTGTTTATAGTGGTCGGCGGTCCTTTCGGGGCCGAGGACGATCTAGTCACTCCTCGTGGGGATCGGGTCGTCCTTCTTTCTCAGGAAAGAAATCCTCTCAGAAAACTCGTACTCCCTGGAAGCAGAGTTTCCGCCAGAACAAGCGGGAACTTGACAAGAAAACCGCAAAGTCGGATTGACGCCAGGGGTCCACTCGAGGATTCTCGAGTGGGGGGTCGCCTGCTTCTTTTCAAGGAGACTTGGATGGCTCGCGTTCCAGATTCCTGGGTAACGCGGATAGTGTCGGCAGGCTATTTCATAGAGTTTGCTTCTCAACCCCCAAATGTTTTTTGTCAATCTCGCGTTCCGTCGGAACCCGAGCTTGTTGTCGCTCTACAGCGAGAGGTCGAATCGCTACTACAAAAGGGTGTAGTGATACCGGTTCCGTCAGAGGACCGAGGGAAAGGTTTTTATTCCAACCTTTTTATAGTTCCCAAAAAGGAGAACAAATTTCGCCCGATTCTGGATCTCAAGCGATTGAATCGGCATGTCCATGCCCTGAAATTTCGCATGGAGTCGCTTCGTTCCGTTGTGGCAGCTCTGTCACAGAACGATTTTCTGGTGTCAATCGACATTCGCGACGCCTATTTGCATATTCCCATCGGAAAGGCTCATCAGCGCTTTCTTCGATTTGCCATAGGTCAGAATCATTACCAGTTCGTGGCTCTGCCGTTCGGTTTAGCCTCAGCGCCAAGGGTCTTTACAAAAATTCTGGCGCCCCTCATGGCACTCCTTCGAAGACAGGGGATTACGATTCTCCCTTATCTGGACGATCTTTTGATCGTGGCTTCCTCGGAGGAGGAGGCGTTGACGGCTCGGGATTTGTCTCTTCAGTTTCTGAAAGACTTCGGTTGGCTGGTCAATTGGGAGAAGTCGTCCCTGGAACCATCGAGGACAATTCTCTTTTTGGGAATGCATCTCGACACGTTTCGGTCGGTAGTTTCCCTACCACCAGACAAACAGTCATGTCTTCTTCGACATGTACAGATTATGACATCCTCAACGGCAATGTCCCTACGGAAGTGTATGCGTCTTCTGGGACTGATGGTGGCGTCCATGGAGGCAATTCCTTTTGCCCAGTTCCACTCCAGGACTCTTCAAAGGTTCATCTTGAGTCGATGGAATCAGTCGCAATCGCTGGATTGCAGTGTCACCATTTCTCGCGCGGTGCGGGATTCTCTAGAATGGTGGTTACGTCCAGGGGCATTCTCCCTGGGGAAGTCTTTCCTCCCTCTGAAGTGGTCAGTCATAACCACCGATGCCAGCCTGACGGGCTGGGGGGGTGTTTGGAACAATCTCTGGATTCAGGGGGTATGGTCACCGGAAGAGTCTGTGCTTCCGATCAACATCCTGGAATTGAGGGCGATTTTTCTTTGCCTCCAACATTGGACGGTCCCTTTGAGCGGTCTGCCAGTCCGTGTGCAGACAGACAATGCGACGGCTGTCGCGTATATCAATCACCAAGGTGGGACAAGGAGTTCCAGACTCATGGTAGAGGTGTCCCGAATTCTGATTTGGGCAGAGGCCAATGTACCAGCCATTTCGGCGATTCACATTCCAGGGGTTCAGAATATTACAGCGGACTTTCTCAGTCGCAGAAGGATGGATTCCGGGGAATGGAGCCTCCACCCGGAAGTCTTTGCACTACTGTGCTCTCGCTGGGGAACCCCCCAAGTGGATTTGATGGCTTCCAGGTCCAATGCCAAGTTACCGACATTCATGTCCAGGTACAAGGACCCGAAGGCGGTGGCGGTGGATGCTCTAGTGGCTCAGTGGGATCAGTTCGAGCTGATCTATGTATTCCCGCCGATATCCTTACTTCCTCTAGTGCTGCGTCGGATCAGACTAGAGAGAATTCCAGCTATTCTGATAGCTCCAGACTGGCCAAGAAGGGTGTGGTTCTCGACAATAATGTCGCTGTTGGCGGCACCTCCATTTCCACTCCCTCTTCAACCGGACTTGTTGACTCAGGGCCCATTTGTCATCCGGACTTGATGTCCCTGCGTTTGACGGCGTGGCTCTTGAGACCGAGATCTTGACCCGTAGAGGTTTTTCAGCCGAGGTCATTGCTACCCTTCGTGCTGCAAGATGTCCGGCTACTTCTAGGATTTACCACAAAATTTGGGAAACCTTCTTTTCGTGGTGTTTGGGGTCTTCTCGGAACCCGAGAAAATTTTCCATTCCCAACCTGTTGGCTTTTCTGCAACATGGGCTAGACAAGGGTTTGGCAGTTAGCACTCTGAAAGGTCAGATTTCTGCTCTGTCCTTATTGTTCCGGAGAACCATTGCTTCGAGTAGAGACGTGATCTCTTTTTTCCGAGGTATCTCTCGTAAGTTTCCGCCGCGGAAGGCACCCGTGTCTCCTTGGCGCTCAACCTTGTTTTGGAGGCTCTTCAGCATAAACCTTTTGAACCTATGGTTTCTGCTAGCCTTTCTTTACTTTCTTGGAAGGTGGCTTTCCTTGTTGCAGTCACTTCCTTGAGGAGAGTTTCTGAATTGGCAGCTCTTTCTTGCTCGCCTCCTTTTCTGGAGTTTTTTCCGGATCGTGTAGTGCTTCGCACTCGGGGTGATTTTTTGCCTAAAGTGGTGTCACAATTTCATGTTAACCAGGATATTGTGTTGCCTTCACTCTGTCCGGATCCGAAGAATACGAAAGAGCGAGATTTACACACATTGGATTTAGTGCGGGCCTTGAAGTTTTATCTATCTATTACTCAAGGTTTTCGTAAGACGGACTCCCTGTTTGTGGTTCCGGCAGGTCGTCGGCGTGGTCAACGAGCTTCCAAGGGTTCTATAGCTCGTTGGATCCGGTCAGCTATTTTGGAAGCTTACCGTCTTCGGGGTGAATCTTGCCCGATTAAGATTCGAGCCCATTCCACGAGAGCTGTGGCTTCATCGTGGGCTTTTCATCAAGGTGCTTCGGCAGTGCAGCTTTGCCGAGCGGCGACTTGGCGCTCTGTCCACACGTTTACAAGATTTTATAAAGTGGACGTCAGTGCTTCCGCTGATGCAGCCCTCGGACGTAGGGTCCTGCAGGCAGCTGTAGTTTAAAGTTCTGGATGAACTTGTGTTTAGCGCTGGTTGCGCTTTGTTGTTAAGGTTGTTGGGTTTCTGCCTTTTGTTGGTTTTTTCCCACCCTTATTTTTGAACTGCTTTGGGACGTCCCATCAGTAATGAATACTGTGGCTCTCTTCCTTCATCTGCAGCTGAAACACGGATTTTGGTAAAGACTTACCTGTAAAATCCTTTTCAGCGAAGGAAGGAAGAGAGACACAGCACCCTCCCACGGCAGAAGTGTGTTGATGTTTTCAGATGCAGCGCGACCCTTATCTGATAGCGATTATCTGGGCTGAGGTCAGCGCGCTAAGGCTCTGTTCCAGCATCGCCAGCTCATCGCAGTAGTCAGGTTCCGTGAGTAGTACCTGGAACTCTGTGGTTTTTGGCTTTCTTTGCATGCATAACCTGTATCCTTGTGTTTTTTCTCTGAAGTTCCTTCAGAAGGGGTTATGTTGCTCCGCTGGTGATCTTGGCTCTTTTCCTAAAAGCTTTGATACGACTGGAGCTGAGTAGGAGGAGCCCGAGCTGGAGGGGCCAGCCAGTCATCACTCTTTTGATCTGAGGTAACATCCTGATCTGGGGCTCCGCCTACCCATCAGTAATGAATACTGTGTCTCTCTTCCTTCCTTCGCTGAAAAGGATTTTACAGGTAAGTCTTTACCAAAATCCGTGTTTTATCACTCGATAAAACTTAATTTCCAAATCCTCCGTGCTCCGTTAATATACTAAAGCCCTAATACACACACCTGGGGCACAGTGTGGCTACAGTACGGGGTAGTAACACCTGTTTGTGGTGTCCTGTTTATTCCGTCAACAGATAATCCTGCTACATTGGAGTTTTTGGTTTTATAATGAGGTGTCTTAGTGCTGTGAGTAACCTGGTTTATTTTCTACTGCAAGGTTTTCATCCATTATAAGTTTTTGTTGAAAATGCACAACTCGGCCCATCACCTCACCATCCAACAATCCTAAACAAGTATTTGACAGTTTTCATTCTCTCCCCCTTATCTAAGAGTGCAGGCGCGGACCTCTGCGCTGATGATTTGGCTAATTATTTCAAAAGAAAAAAATGGACCATATCCGACGGGAAGTTTTCTCCCAATCCGCTAATATCATGCACTGACCTCCCTCCTCCACTGCATCTAGGTCACTTTCTGTCTTTGAATCGGTCACAGAAAAGTGACCAGGCTCCTTGCATCTTCTTGCCGTACTACCTGCAGCAATGACCCTATTCGTGCACATCTCCTTCAGTCTCTTTCCACTTCTGTCACCACTCCACTAACTAAAATATTTAACTTCTCTCTTCTGGTATCTTTCCCTCATTTAAACACACCAGCATACACCCATTATTAACAATCGTTCCTCGACCAGAACTGCGCTTCTGATTACAGACCGGTCTCCAATCTTCCTTTCATCTCTGAACTCCTGGAACACTTGGTCCACTCCCGTCTAATCCACTATCTCTCAGATCACTCTCTTTTTGATCCTTTACAATCCGGTTTCTTCACTTTACACTCCAGTGAAACTGCCCTCACTAAAGTCTCCAATGATCTAACATCTAAATCTAATGGTCACTACTTCATGCTAATTCTCCAGGATCTCTTGGACACACTGGATCACCAGCTCCTTCTCACTATGCTCCGCTTCATCGGCCTCAAGGACACCTGGCTCTCCTCCTACCTCTCTGACAGCTCCTTCACTGTGTCTTTTGCTGGCTCCTCTTCCCCTTACTGTCGGGGGTCCTCTTTTTTGTACGCTGCCACTATCGGACAAACAATCGGTAGATTTGGTTTCCAGTCCCATCTCTATGCTGATGACCCAATTATACCCATCGTCTCCTGACATCACCTCCCATTACTACAGATACCAGTGATTGACTCACATCATGTCATCCCTCCATCTAATACTGAATCTGTCATAATCTGACCTTGTGTTTCCTCCCTCCACGAACCTGCCTGTGCCAGATATTGCCATTTCCGGGTGTGGCTCCACCATTTCTCCCCAGCAACATGTCCACTGTCTGGGGGGTTATACTTGATTCAGATCTTTGATTCACCCCATACATCCGATCACTCGCTCCTTCATATCACCTACGCCTCAAAAGTATCTCTAGAATTCAACTTTTTCTCACTTTTGATTCTGGAAAACCTCTGACGGTGGCTCTTATTCATTCTCACCTGGACTACTGTAACTCTCTACAGATCGGTCTCCCTCTCACTAAACTCTCCCCTCTCCGATCCTTCCTGGACGCGCAACCAGGATCATATTCCTCTCCATCCGATGCACTTTTTATCCTTTACTTTTCGTATTCCTCCCCCCCCCCCTATTTCCTTGTAGCTTGTGAGCAGCTGGACCCTCCCTGCTCCTGTATCGGAGTTGTGTGTTATTCTGTAATACTTGTCTGTACAAGTCCCCTCTGATATATAAAGTGCCGCGGATTATGTAGCCGCTATAGAAATATTAGTATAATAGAGGAGTCTGATCTTGCACTAATCTCTTATTGTGTATTAGGAATATTGCACTGTGCCCTTATTGCCTATAGAGCACAACTGTTAGGCAAATCCTAATCTAAAGCGATCCCCCTCCGTCTTATTAGGTCGGGGTCTCTTTAGGACCAAAATGCCAGCATTAGTCGCCCAGGTGTGACCCTACGGGACGGTCCTGTGCACGCTCCTACATCGCTCTCAGAGCAGTCTAATAGTCGGGGTGTGATAGTCAACGGCCCCGGAGCTGCATCGCCTCGACGCGTCCCACTGGCGATGTACAGATCCGCGTCAGTGTATAGGAGTGTGCACAGACCGTCCCGTAGGGTCACACCTCGGCGATTAATGCTGGCTTTTAGGTCGGGGTCTCTGTAGGACCAAAGAATAACATGGAGGGGAATCTCTTTAGATTAGGATTTGCCTTACAGTTGTGCTCTATAGGCAGTAAGGGCACAGTGCAATATTCCTAATAACGCAGAGGGGTTCCTGCAATAACATCAGACTCCTCTCTTATCAGCAGCAGAATATAATCCAGGTAACTCGGACACCTCGGCGTAACTGGGTGAATATAAACCCCAAACTTTCCAATGCAGCAGATTATTATTTGTTAGGGCCCCGTCTCACATAGCGACTCACCAGCGATCCCGACAACAATATGAACTTGTCAGGATCGCTGCTGAGTCGCTACATGATCGCTGCTGAGCTGCCAAACAGGCAGATCTCAGCAGCGATCAGGACAGCGAGTACGCCGGTAACAAGCGACACACGTCGCTTAGTAACCGGCATACCAGCGCGCTGGTGCAGGGAGCTGGTAACCAAGGTACACATCGGGTTTCCAGGCGCTGCGCGCCACCTGGAAACTTGATGTGTACCTTGGTTACCAGCTCCCCTTCAGCAGCGCGCTGGTATCCAACATACACATCGGGTTTCCAGGCGCCGCCCGGCGCCTGGGAACCCGATGTGTACCTTGATTACCTGCTGATCGCTGGTCTCCTGCCTGCCACACGCAGCGATGCGTACTGGCCAGCAGGAGACCAGCGATCAAAGAAAAGTCCAGAACATTCAGCGACGATGAGCGATACCCAGCAGGGGGGCTGATCGTTGCTGCATGTCAAACTTGGCGAGATCGCTTCTGAGATCGCTGTTGCATCACAAAATTTGTGACTCTGCAGCGATCTCGCTATGTGAGAGGGGCCCTTAGAATAAACAGGACGCGACACCTGGGGGTCATTACCCCGGATTAGTATGCACACTGTGCCCCCGGTGTGTGTAGTAGAGCTGCAGGGGATCGACTGCACAGAGCACTGTGGGTTCTCCAGGTCGTCAGTCAGTGATTTTCACCATATAAAATGATACCTGCACTTCAGACTAATTGTAATAAGTTTTTTTTATTTTTTTTTTTTCTCATTTTTACTTGTAAATAAAAGGCATTCCAGGCCGAGGCTGCAGCACTAAAGGACTCTCACAATGACATGTATTTTGTTTTTTTTCCCACCGATTTGCTTTGCTCGGTCATTCTCCAGATAAGATGTATTTATTGATGTGGTGATATGTAGACTTGTGTGTGTGTGTGTGTGTGTGTGTGTGTGTGTGTGGCGCGCATACACAAGCCTATGCACGTGTGAAAGTGTTTGCACCCTTCCTGATCTCTTGTTCTTTTCCATGTTTGTCACACTTTGTCATATTTCAGATCACCAAACAGATGTAAATATTAGACAACGAGAACACAAGTAATCACAAAATGCAGTTTATAAATGAAGTACTTTATTTTTAAGGGAAAAAGAAATCCAAACCTACAGGGCCCTGTGTGAAAGTGATTGCCCCCTAAACCTAATAATGGTTGGGCCCTTAGCAGCAGCAGCAGCAACTGCAATCAAGCATTGGCGATAACTGGCAGTGAGTCACTTTCTTACACAGGACCCTGTAGGTTTGGATTTCTTTTTCCTTTAATAATAAAGACCTTTATTTATAAACTGCATTTTGTTTTGTTTTTTGTCAAATGTTTGAGATCAAACTAATTTGAACATTAAAAAGTGACAAACATGGAAAAGAATAGGAAATCGGGACTGGGCAAGCACTTTCACCCCATGTATACATATATTGAAGTAAAAGATGCCGGTGTTTGCTGACATCTTATTTGCTTCCTTTCTCTTCTGTAGGAAAACATTTGGCGCAGAACCCGGCGGTGATGTTAGAAGACGCCGGCGCGGCCGGGCGATATTTTGTAGTGACGGGCAGTATGAGGATGTACATTTTGCTGTGTAGTGATGTTTTTTTTTTTTTTTTCCATTGTGGTCAGCCTCAGATACACTTTTCTTACCATTGCTTTATTGTAATTTTGCTGCCGCAATGTAATTTCTACCAATGTGAATTGTACCGAGGCAGAGTTTTGTTTTCTCTCCTCTTCCCATATTCTCTTTATTGTAGTCAGGATGCGCTTTTCTTTCTGTCGGTGACTGTACGAGCTCCGCTCCCTGTGTGTTCAGTTATATTTTGTTACAACGATACCTGGGGCCATTTACAACCTGCAGAACAACACAAACACCATCTGTCAGCTGTAACTATACCGGTGGCTGATAGTGTACATGTACCCACCATGGTAAGGCGACATGTTGCCGATGGGAAACCGTACATGTATAACGCAGGCTGGACGTAACTAGGCCCATGTATAGAAGCTAAAAAACAAACATGCGACATACCAAAGAAATGTGCTGAGGGCTTGCCCTATAGTTATATCCCACAGTAGTAAAAACGTGAAGAACCAGTAAAATTCGAAGTGGGAAGGACACTGCCGATGGTTAAAAACCCATGGGAAAAAAAAACAGAACCACAAGGTGGGAACCTGACAACCAGTGTGGGAGGCGCTAGTAGAGGCGACAGGCGCTCCAGAATCGGAGACACGGTGACTGTGCCGGATGCACTGTAATTTATTATGCCAGAAGCTGTTATAAATCGGAGCAGAAATCTTCTCCCGCTCAGATGGGGGATGACTGCTAAAGGTGCAGCTGAGAGATGGGGCAGCCAGGGCGTTTCATTAAGACTGGTACAGGAACAACAGCCTTGATGGATTGGCCCCAGTAGAGCGGCTGGAGACACCGGAGGATTTTATTGTTAATGTTATAAACCCAAAGTCTGGACGATACAGGAATCGGTCAGGGGCCGGAGGAATCACCATGTATTTTTTTTATTTTAGTACCCCTCCTTTATTAAAATGAGTTTGAGTGGTCTTAACCCTTACAGTCATCGTATCTTATTAAGGCTTTTATGTCTGCAGCCATTGGCCGATCCGTCTGTCCACACAGGATCTCTCCGCTTAGTTTCCGGTGTATTCTCACCTATTTGGACCTGTCGTGAGTATTGAGTGAACTTTGGTGTGTTATAAATTAGATATTAACATGCAATAATTAGACTTGATGTGGAGGCACAACGAATATTAGCGGAAACGTCCCCTCTTTATAAGGACAGTCCCAGCGTTACATGGAGGACGGAGGTGGCGACTGTGGACTCTCAGCGCGCTCTTGTACAGCAGATATGATTAGTATGGCATTCGCACAGACACATTTTATCATTACACTGTGTTCCAAATTATTATGCAAATAATATTTTGAGATTTTCCCAAATTACCTATATGAATTGCAGTCATTGTAATTTTCCAGTCAAATAACTATTAGAGTACAATTGAAAGGTTTTTGTACAAACTGCCTATGATAACAGTATATTTTTTAAAAAATAAAACACTCAAACTGCACTCAAAATTCATGTTCCAAATTATTATGCACAGCAGAGTTTTCAACCTTTTCATTTTAATAAAGAACAAAAAAATGGTCATTTTTGAAATTATAAGCATTAGCAGGTTATTACAAACTGAAATCAAACAGTTTTCAACTCAAAACCTTATTCTAGGTGATGTTACATTTGCACATAGGACCCCTTGTTGGAAAGGAGCTTCTGAACTCTCTCCTCCATTGAATTTGTCAGGTTTTGGATGGTTTCTGCTTCAATTGTTTTGCATGAGGACAGAATACCCTCCCAGAGCTGTTGCTTAGATCTGAACTGCCTCCCGCCATCATAGACACTCCTTTTGATGATGCTCCAGAGGTTCTCAATGGGGTTGAGGTCAGGGGAGCATGGGGGCCACACCATAAGTTTGTCCCCTTTTATGCCCATAGGAGCCAGAGATGCAGATGTGTTATGTGCAGCATGAGACGGTGCATTATCATGCATGAAAATGATCTTGCTGTGGAATGCACGGTTCTTCTTCTTGAACCATGGCAGGAAGGGCTGTTTGAGAAACTCAACATACCCTATGGAGTTCATCTTTACCCCTTCAGGGATCCTAAAGGGGCCGACAATCTCTCTTCCCATGATTCCAGCCCAAAACATTACTCCACCTCCTCCTTGTTGGCGCCGTAGCCTTATTTGCATGGGGTGTCCATCAACCAGCCATCCTTCACTCCATCCATCTGGACCAGCGAGCGTTGCACGGCACTCATCAGTGAATAAAACAGTTTTGAAGTCAGTCTTCATGTATTGTTTGGCCCACTGGAGCCGTTTCTGCTTGTGTGCAGTGGATAGAGGAGGTCGACAGGATGGCTTACGCACAGCTGCAAACCTCTGAAGGACCCTGCATCTTGTTGTTTGGGAGACGTTGGAGGCACCAGCAGCTTCAAAAACTTGTCTGCTGCTATGACAAGGCTTTTTTGCCGCTGCTCTTTCAACCTGATGTAATTGCCTGTAGGAAAGAGTCCTCAATTTTCCCTTATCAGCACGCACACGTGTGTACTGTGAATCAGCTACATACTTCTTGATTGTGCGATGATCACGATGAAGTGTCTTGGCAATGTTGATTGTAGTCATGCCTTAACCTAAACACTCCACAATTTGTTGCTTCTCAGCAGCCGACACATCCTTTTCTTTCCCATTTTGGCAGAAAATGTAGGCTGCTTAATAATGTGGGACAGCCTTCTTAAGTAGTCTTGCCTTTCATTGGACACACCTGCCAAACTAATTAGCACAGGTGTCTGCAATTGCTTACAGTGATATAAAGAGCCTGACACATCACCATCAATGAGTTTAACTGACAAACAAAAAAATTCTTACCTTATCACTCCTAAACAATTTTTGCATAATAATTTGGAACAGTGTAGTTTTTAGACCCGGTTCAGTAAAGATTGCACCTAATCTGATGTAAGCGATCGGTGGCAGCGGCATAGGGAGGCGATGTGCGGTCACACGTTCTGCAGGTACATTGGGTGGGGGTGCTCGGCCCTGCAGGTGTAAATCGCCCCGGTGTAAGCAAAGAAAGTCGTTCACTTTTTGTTCTGTGCTTTTAAATAGTGTTGTGTCCTGTAATCGGTTTTACAAAAATAAAATGTCAAGTTAATTTTTCCTCCTCGTTCAGTTATTGCCTCCATCTTCTCTACAGGTTCTTTATATTCAGGTCCCGGATGTAGTCACAATTCTGCAGCCTTTATGGCGGAGATTCCCTGCAGGTAAAACTAAAGTTTTGGGGTGTTTTGTGATGGACTGTGAGGCCGCCTCTTGTGCAGGATGTAAGTGATCCCTGAGATCTCGCTGTAGGGTCCGGCCCCTCTATAGCACTGCTTCTTTATTGTGCTCATCAATGACACTGGTCAATAACAAAATTATAAATTGAACAAAAGTATCTCATCCGTATGGATCTGATGCTGCTGAGACTGGCTGATCCATAGATCTGATGCTGCTGAGACTGGCCGATCAATAGATCTGATGCTGCTGAGACTGGCCGATCCATAGATCTGATGCTGCTGAGACTGGCCGATCCATAGATCTGATGCTGCTGAGACTGGCCGATCCATAGATCTGATGCTGCTGAGACTGGCCGATCCATAGATCTGATGCTGTTGAGACTGGCCGATCCATAGATCTGATGCTGCTGAGACTGGCCGATCCATAGATCTGATGCTGCTGAGACTGGCCGATCCATAGATCTGATGCTGCTGAGACTGGCGTCCAAGATTGATGTGCTGAATGGCCGATCCATAGATCTGATGCTGTTGAGACTGGCCGATCCAGCGGGGACTTGTCTCTGGTTTTACTTTTCGAGAGTCGCAATGCATGGAAGAGAACACAGTAGGATGTTTCTCGCATTAGGTTGTGTTAGGCTGGAAATATCCGGAGAAGAGAAACACTACAGCCTGGAAAAAAACATCTACAAAATGTCCCATTGGTTGATTGTAAGGAAACGTCCCTCCGTCCGCCACACATCAAAGCAGGACGAATGACGACCGTGTGAAGAGCAGACGAAAAGTGACGGCGTCTAGTGACCGCAAAAGTCCCTCTATTGTCATGGAAAGTTGGAAGAAGACATCTTTGTTGTCCCCCAGATTAGGGGACTTTGTGAGGACATTCAGTATGATGACTTCAGGCTGTTAAGGCAACGTGGAATCATTTTAACCCCTTCACCACCATGCGTTGTTTTGTTTTTCCTCCCCCATTTTTTGAGCCTTTGTTTTTTCTTTTTCCGACATTATAGCTGTATGAGGGCTTTGTTTTTGATGGACAAGTTGCACTTTTGCGTGAAACTATTTTGTTTTACCACACGGTGTACTGGAAAACGGGGGGAAAAAAATTCAAGTGCAGTGAAATGTAAAAAAAAGTCCAATTCTATAATTATTTACCATGTTCACTAAATGCTTAAACTATCTGGCGCTATGATTCCCCAGGTCAGCACAAGTACAAAGATGGCAAATATGTACAGGCTTTTTTTTTTGGTTTGTTTTTTTATGTTGATTGGACATTTGTGAACGCAACGAGACCAAATGTGTGTGTATATAATTTATTATAGCTCTGGCAAAAATTAAGAGACCACTGCAAAATTTTCAGTTTGTCTGATGTTTCTCTTTATAGGTGTATTTCAGCTGCAGAATGGAAGGGAGGGAGACACAGGAATTCATTACTGATGGGTAGGCGAGCCCCAGACAGGATGTCACCTCAGATCAAAAGAGTGCTGACTGGCTGGCCCCTCCAGCTCGGGCTCCTCCTACTCAGCTCCAGTCTAAGATTTGAGGTCCAGAGGATGGTCGCTGCTAATGCAGCTCCTCAGAAGATTTTATTATTTTATATTCGGACAGGAGACTTGGATCACTAGTTGGTCTAGAGGTCTCAGGGGTACCAGCGCTGCTGTACCCAACCTCTCCCTTGGCGGATCTGTATTTACTCAAAGTCCCTGCAGAATCCTTGCCGGCCCTGGGGGATGAGGAGAGCTTCCCTGGCGGGACGCAAACCACACGTGCGGTCACTGCGTCCTCGCCCTGGGGGGAAGCATGGGCACAGCGCCAGAAACCCCTGAGGGTCCCTGTGGCGCTTTGGCTGGTGAGTACTCCACACAAATTTTTTATTATAATTATGTGTGAGTGCTTTAGCGTCTGAGTAAAGCAGAGCTATTTATTTGTATGTCAGTATGCTTCTAGCGCTGCTGTGGTGACAGCCTGTTACAAGTAGATGTGGTGATTTTTTGTCCGCAGGCAGATACCTGCAGGACAGAGAGGGAGCGGGGGAGTTCGCGCTCAATATTCGAGCTGGCGGGGGGCGTGGCCTAACTATTCCCGGTCTTCTGAGCAGGAAGACGCGCGCTCTGGCGTTTCTCCTGCGACTCCCTCACTGTGGCGGCCATTACACAGGCTCCTGGGCTCCTCAGACCGCTCCTCTCCTCATAAGACACCACGGCCAGCTGGGTGAGTGCTGATTCTCACCCCGCAGCGCAGCGATCGCTATCCTGCAGCTGCAGTCTCATTAGAGACATAAAATTGGCTGGGGCTCACAAATATATATATTGTGGTGAGTTTGCAATATTAACCCCTCTGAGGGTTATTTCTACCAGCTAAATTTTTTTGACTGAATACCGCTGGGGTAACCCTGCCTGGTGGAGCGTTAACCCTTCAGCGTTTAAAAAAAAAAAAAAAAAACTGCATAGTTTTTGCTGGTATTACCGCTTTGACCTGCTCATACAGGTGAGACATGTCTGAACAGAGTTCAGATGCCGCGGACCATGTCCCAGTGCCATTACGGCAATCAGACACGCAGACCTCCACAGCGTCTAGCGCTGCGGTCGACAGCGGTGAAAAATTGGACGATATCGCCCGATCGATCAACAACTTGTCTGACCTTTTAGGTCAATATGTGTCTGCTAATTCCTCTCAGAGGAAGCGACGCAGGCCGTTACCGGCCTCTACACGGAGCGAGTCAGATGTATCTGATATTGGGCAGAGTTCCCCTTTAAATTCGGATGGAGAAATATCCGATTCAGATGCGGACGAGCCGCAGGGGCGTTCCTCTATGGCGAAGCGTACGGAGGCATTAATTGAAGCCATGAGAGATATATTACAGTTACCGGAGGAGGTAACTAGTCGTCCTGGTAAATCAGCACGCATGTTCCAGGAGTCCCGTGCTTCGCGTACAACATTGCCAGCTCTGGATGAGCTTAATAGTGTAATAGAGGAGGAACGTCTGTGTCCAGATAAGCGTTTTCATGGAACGCATTTCTTTGATACACTTTATCCTTGCTCTGCGGAGTTAAAGGCTAATTGGACTTCTGCTCCTGAAGTGGATGTGTCTTTATCTCAGCTTAGTAAATCCTCACTACTCCCTATTAAGGGGAAAGCGAGCTTACAGGAGCCTTTGGATAGAAAAACAGAATTGGCGGCAAAAGCAAGCTATGAGGCTGCGGGTCATGGATTCCGAGCAGTGCTAGGATCCATGTGTGCTGCTAGAGCTTCTCTAGGCTGGTTGGCACGTCTGAAGACGGAGTTGCAAAATGAATCTCCGTTATCTGAGATACGGGAAACTTGTGAATGGTTAGAAACGGCAGCCTGTTATATCTTTGATGCCGGTCTGGATACGGCATCTCTGCTGGCCAAAGCGCAAGCTTCAGCGGTCACAGTCAGAAGAGCTTTATGGCTCAGACAGTGGGCCGGGGACGCAGTTTCCAAACAAGGGTTGTTGGCCTTACCTTACAAGGGTGGCCATCTTTTTGGATCCGACCTCACAGAGCTGATTTCCAAGGCTAAGGCGAAGGAATCAGCATTACCACAGCGTAGGGCCATGGCCTCGGTGTCCAGTAAGCCTGGTGTCTATAGTGGTCGGCGGTCCTTTCGGGGCCGAGGACGATCTAGTCACTCCTCGTGGGGATCGGGTCGTCCTTCCTTCTCAGGAAAGAAATCCTCTCAGAAAACTCGTACTCCCTGGAAGCAGAGTTTCCGCCAGGACAAGCGGGAACTTGACAAGAAGCCGCAAAGTCGGATTGACGCCAGGGGTCCACTCGAGGATTCTCGAGTGGGGGGTCGCCTGCTTCTTTTCAAGGCGACTTGGATGGCTCGCGTTCCAGATTCCTGGGTAACGCGGATAGTGTCGGCAGGCTATTTCATAGAGTTTGCTTCTCGACCCCCAAATGTTTTTTGTCAATCTCGCGTTCCGTCGGAACCCGAGCTTGTTGTCGCTCTACAGCGAGAGGTCGAATCTCTGCTACAAAAGGGTGTAGTGATACCGGTTCCGTCAGAGGACCGAGGGAAAGTTTTTATTCCAACCTTTTTATAGTTCCCAAAAAGGAGAACAAATTTCGCCCGATTCTGGATCTCAAGCGATTAAACCGGCATGTCCATGCCCGGAAATTTCGCATGGAGTCGCTTCGCTCCGTTGTGGCAGCTCTGTCACAGAACGATTTTCTGGTGTCAATCGACATTCGCGACGCCTATTTGCATATTCCCATCGGAAAGGCTCATCAGCGCTTTCTTCGATTTGCCATAGGTCAGAATCATTACCAGTTCGTGGCTCTGCCGTTCGGCTTAGCCTCAGCGCCAAGGGTCTTTACAAAAATTCTGGCGCCCCTCATGGCAATCCTTCGAAGACAGGGGATTACGATTCTCCCTTATCTGGACGATCTTTTGATCGTGGCTTCCTCGGAGGAGGAGGCGTTGACGGCTCGGGATTTGTCTCTTCAGTTTCTGAAGGACTTCGGTTGGCTGGTCAATTGGGAGAAGTCGTCCCTGGAACCATCGAGGACAATCCTCTTTTTGGGAATGCATCTCGACACGTTTCGGTCGGTAGTTTCCCTACCACCAGACAAACAGTCATGTCTTCTTCGACATGTACAGATTATGAAATCCTCAACGGCAATGTCCCTACGGAAGTGTATGCGTCTTCTGGGACTGATGGTGGCGTCCATGGAGGCAATTCCTTTTGCCCAGTTCCATTCCAGGACTCTCCAAAGGTTCATCTTGAGTCGATGGAACCAGTCGCAATCGCTGGATTGCAGTGTCACCATTTCTCGCGCGGTGCGGGATTCTCTAGAATGGTGGTTACGTCCAGGGGCATTCTCCCTGGGGAAGTCTTTCCTCCCTCCGAAGTGGTCAGTCATAACCACCGATGCCAGCCTGACGGGCTGGGGGGGTGTTTGGAACAATCTCTGGATTCAGGGGGTATGGTCATCGGAAGAGTCTGTTCTTCCGATCAACATCCTGGAATTGAGGGGGATTTTCCTTTCCCTCCAACATTGGACGGTCCCTTTGAGCGGTCTGCCAGTCCGAGTGCAGACAGACAATGCGACGGCTGTCGCGTATATCAATCACCAAGGTGGGACAAGGAGTTCCAGACTCATGGTAGAGGTGTCCCGAATTCTGATTTGGGCAGAGGCCAGTGTACCAGCCATTTCGGCGATTCACATTCCAGGGGTTCAGAATATTACAGCGGACTTTCTCAGTCGCAGAAGGATGGATCCCGGGGAATGGAGCCTCCACCCGGAAGTTTTTGCACTACTGTGCTCTCGCTGGGGAACCCCCCAAGTGGATTTGATGGCATCCAGGTCCAATGCCAAGTTACCGACGTTCATGTCCAGGTACAAGGACCCGAAGGCTGTGGCGGTGGATGCTCTAGTGGCTCAGTGGGATCACTTCGAGCTGATCTATGTATTCCCGCCGATATCCTTACTTCCTCTAGTACTGCGTCGGATCAGACTAGAGAGAATTCCAGCTATTTTGATAGCTCCAGACTGGCCAAGAAGGGTGTGGTTCTCGACAATAATGTCGCTGTTGGCGGCACCTCCTTTTCCACTCCCTCTTCAACCGGACTTGTTGACTCAGGGGCCCGTTTGTCATCCGGACTTGATGTCCCTGCGTTTGACGGCGTGGCTCTTGAGACCGAAATCTTGACCCGTAGAGGTTTCTCAGCCGAGGTCATTGCTACCCTTCGTGCTGCAAGAAGTCTGGCTACTACTAGGATTTACCACAAAATTTGGGAAACCTTCTTTTCGTGGTGTTTGGGGTCCTCTCGGAACCCGAGAAAATTTTCCATTCCCAACCTGTTGGCTTTTCTGCAGCATGGGCTAGACAAGGGTTTGGCAGTCAGCACCCTGAAAGGTCAGATTTCTGCTCTGTCCTTATTGTTCCGGAGAACCATTACTTCAAATAGAGACGTGCTCTCCTTTTTCCGAGGTATATCTCGTAAGTTCCTGCCGCGGAAGGCACCCGTGTCTCCTTGGCGGCTCAACCTTGTTTTGGAGGCTCTTCAGCATAAACCTTTTGAGCCTATGGTTTCTGCTAGCCTTTCTTTACTTTCTTGGAAGGTGGCTTTCCTTGTTGCAGTCACTTCCTTGAGGAGAGTTTCTGAGTTGGCAGCTCTTTCTTGTTCGCCTCCTTTTCTGGAGTTTTTTCCGGATCGTGTAGTGCTTCGCACTCGGGGTGATTTTTTGCCTAAAGTGGTGTCACAATTTCATGTCAACCAGGATATTGTGTTGCCTTCATTCTGCCCGATCCGAAGAATGTGAAAGAGCGAGCTTTACATACATTGGATTTAGTGCGGGCCTTGAAGTTTTATCTATCTATTACTCAAGGTTTTCGTAAGACGGACTCCCTATTTGTGGTTCCAGTCGGTCGTCGGCGTGGTCAACGAGCTTCCAAGGATTCTATAGCTCGTTGGATCCGGTCAGCTATATTGGAAGCTTACCGTCTTCAGGGTGAATCTTGCCCGATTAAGATTCAAGCCCATTCCACGAGGGCTGTGGCTTCATCGTGGGCTTTTCACCAAGGTGCTTCGGCAGTGCAGCTTTGCCGGGCGGCAACTTGGCGCTCTGTCCACACGTTTACGAAGTTTTATAAAGTGGACGTCAGTGCTTCCGCTGATGCAGCCCTCGGACGTAGGGTCCTGCAGGCAGCTGTAGTTTAAAGTTCTGGATGAACTTGTGTTTAGCGCTGGTTGCGCTTTGTTGTTAAGGTTGTTGGGTTTCTGCCTCTTGTTGGTTTTTTCCCACCCTTATTTTTGAACTGCTTTGGGACGTCCCATCAGTAATGAATTCCTGTGTCTCCCTCCCTTCCATTCTGCAGCTGAAACACGGATTTTGGTAAGAACTTACCGGTAAAATCCTTTTCAGCGAAGGAAGGGAGGGAGACACAGCACCCTCCCAAGGCAGAAGTGTGTTGATGTTTTCAGATGCAGCGCGACCCTTATCTGATAGCGATTATCTGGGCTGAGGTCAGCGCGCTAAGGCTCTGTTCCAGCATCGCCAGCTCATCACAGTAGTCAGGTTCCGTGAGTAGTACCTGTAACTCTGTGGTTTTTGGCTTTCTTTGCATACATAACCTGTATCCTTGTGTTTTTTTTTTTTTTCTCTGAAAGTCCTTCAGAAGGGGTTATGTTGCTCCGCTGGTGATCTTGGCTCTTTTCCTAAAAGCTTTGGTACGACTGGAGCTGAGTAGGAGGAGCCCGAGCTGGAGGGGCCAGCCAGTCAGCACTCTTTTGATCTGAGGTGACATCCTGATCTGGGGCTCCGCCTACCCATCAGTAATGAATTCCTGTGTCTCCCTCCCTTCCTTCGCTGAAAAGGATTTTACCGGTAAGTTCTTACCAAAATCCGTGTTTTTGAGTAAAATATAAATTGCTCTTTTATTCAATGAACTACTGACAACATGTCTCCGAATTTCCAAGCAATAAATTCTGTATTTTCAGAAAATGAGAAATGGTCAAAGAAATGCAGCGCTTGCAGACCTCAAATAATAAAGAAAATTTTTCAGTAAGAAAACAAGTTCATAATCATTTAGAAACAACAATTGTTTTAACTGAGGAACACTTCAGAAATCTTGTGGAATAACCATGATTGTTAATCACAGCTTTCATGCGTCTCGGCATGCTTTCCACCAGTCTTTCACACTTTTTGGGTGACCTTATGCCACTTGTGGTACAAAAATGTAAGCAGTTCTTCTTTGTTTGATGGCTTGTGACATCCATCTTCCTCTTGATTACATTCCAGAGGTTTTCAATGGGGTTCAGGTCTGGAGATTGGGTGGCCACGACAGGGATTTAATGTGGTGGTCCTTCATCCACACATTGATTGACCTAGCTGTGTGGCATGGCTTGTTGTTCTGCTGGAAAAACAAGTCCTCAGAGTTGGGGAACATTGCCTGAGCAGAAGGAATCAACTGTTTTTCCAGGATATCCTTGTATGTGGCTTGATTCATACGTCCTTCGCAAAGAATAACCTGCCCAATTCCAGCGTTGCTGAAACATCCCCAGATCATCACTGATCCTCCACTAAATTTCACAGTGGGTGCAGACACTGTGGCTTGTGCGCCTCTCCAGGTCTCCATCTAACCATTAGACGACCAGGTGTTGGGCAAAGCTGAAAATTAGACTCATCAGAGAAGATTACCTTACTCCAGTCCTCTATGGTCCAATCCTTATGGTCTTTGGCAAACTTCAGCCTGGCTCTCCTCTGCTTCTCATTGATGAAAGGCTTTTTTCTAGCTTTACTTGACTTGAGCCCTGCCTCTAGGAGCCTGTTACCAACTGTTCTTGCCGTGCACTTCACCCCAGCTGCCATTCACCATTCCTTTTGTAGGTCACTTGATGTCATCCTGCGGTTGCTGAGTGACATTTGAATAAGCTGATGGTCATCCCGATCAGTGGAGAGTCATTTTCGCCCTCTGCCGGTCTGTAGCTTTGTTGTCCCCAATGTCTGCTGCTTGACCTTGTTGTAATGGACTGCCGTCTTAGAAATTTTAAGGATGGAGGCAACATGATGCTCACTGTATCCCTCTGCCAGTAAAGCCAGAATTGAGCCCTTCTTTTCCTCACTCAAGACTTTTCTTTTCAACTCCTTTGGTTACAAGTTATTTTTTCAATCCTATTACTTTTGGGATATTACTAGCACTTGTTTTGCCTCCAGCTTGTCCTATTGCAGGAGGATTGTGAACCCCACAGCAGCGTTTTATACTTTCCATAGTTAGATAAGATTTGGTTCAGGTGATCACTAATCAGAAGCTCATTAAGTAGAATGAGGTGTATTCTGGATGGAATTCAGCTGACACTGGAATGGAACGGCTGTCAGACATGGAGAGAAGAGGATCTTTATAAAACTGTGCTGTGGTCTCTTCATTTTTGCCAGAGCTGTATATATTATAATTTTTTTTTTTCCAGTGGGGCAAACTGGGGGGGAAGATTTGAACATGTGTGGCTATTTTGTTTTTTACTGGTTTTAATAGTCCCCTTAGGAGACTTGAAGCTGCGATTGTCCGATCTCCTGTGATAAGTGCTGATACCCTGCTGTGTATATGGCTGTGGTTCCACGGTCCGGAACCACAGCGCTTTGGACGGAGCGGAAATTCCGCTCCGTCTAAGCCCCGCCCCCTTTCTGATGCACGCTCTTTCCGGAGGTGTTCAGGACACCTCCGGAAAGAACGCAGGGCTACATAGCCCTGTGTTAAATTCTGTTGCGGCGACGCACCGTCGCCGCAACACGCGAGGACATGCTGCGGTCTGAAAAGACGCGCCGCATGTCCGTTTACGCAGGTCTGCCACCTGCGTGTTGTTACGCATAGTGGAGACGGGATTTCTTGAAATCCCCTCCACTATGCTGTAACATCTGGACGCTGCGTGTTTGGCGCTGCGCCAGCGCACAGCGCCAAACACGCAGCGTTTACTGATCGTGGAAACTCACCCTATATGTAGCAGAAATCAAAAGCAGACCCCTGGCTGTTGTGACCACCCATCGGCACCCCGTGATCACGTGACGGGCGCAGATGCGTGGGACTTGTGACGGGCTTACGGTCTTTGCGTGTTAAATGTGGTTAACAGACACAGGGAGATCTCTGATCCACTCACGGCTGTTAGATGCATGTAACACCTGATCAGATCAACTCTCATCTGTGGGGGAAGATGCGGGTTCAGCGCTGGATCCTGCATCAAAGTACTTGTACGTCCAATGTTGTGAAGGGGTCAAGACTAGTGTTCAGGTATTTTGGGAAACGATCATGCGTCCGATTACACAAAGCTGGTAGATGTGAAGCTCATGTGCTACCCTAAGCTGGGTGTACACATTAGTGATGAGCGAATGTGCTGGGATAAGGGGTTAGTAAGCGATGAGCATGCTCTGGTGCTAACGGAGTGTCTGCGGCGTACTCGAAAAAAGCATTTGAGTCCCCACTGCTCCATGTCTCGTCGGTGTTCGACAGCTGCAACGCATGCAGGGATTGCCTAACAAAAAAGGTAATCCCTCCATGTGTGTCGCCTGTCAAACAGCCACGAGACCTGCAGCTGCAAGGACTCAAACATATTATCTGAGCATGCCGGAGACACTTGGCACCAGAGCATGCTCATCGATTATTAACACCTTATCCGAGCACATTCGCTCATCACTAGTACACACGTCTCTGACGATAATATTCTGTCCCTTATGGTCATAGACATGTAAACCTCCTAGTGCATTTACAAAGAATTGATGGACACTTGTTGCAGTGTAATTACCATTACTCCTGGCTAAGTACAGATATGTGTGTGCCGAACCTGCGGAGCACACGGACAGTGCAGGTACATGTCCTGATTAGTCCGGGTGGAAAAAGAAAATCGCAGTGTTCACTACAGGGATCCGTATTCTACATCACTCGTCCATTATAAGTCAATGGTAGCCCAAAAATAATCACCTGCAGGTCACCAGCTGGACGTCGGGCATTTTTTATTTTTATGTTTTCACGGATAGACTACAATTAAGATGGAAAGTGTATTCTCCCTTTTATTTTTTACATTGCTCATTTAAAACCTGGATGTTATATGGATGTGTATACGGTGTATGTGTATATACGGGTGCACTATGGAAGGAAAAAATTGACACGGATGCAATGCAGATATGGGAAATGGACTGTACAGAGACAAAAACTAAACTAATGACAAAAATTTATGAATTTCATAAGCTCATCTGAACCCGGCCTTAGTTACATTATTACGTAGATCTTATTGTAATGACGGTATAATCGTTACCTGAACTTGAACATCTTGAGTTCATCCACAGCCAGATACACAGTATATATACTGTGTGTATGAAATCACTGCATGAAATATTCCAGTTGCAAATCTTTATTCATTACATAGTGGAATGCGTTGAGAACAATAAAACATAAAAATAATCAATGTAAATCAAAATACCCCATGGAGGTTTGGATTTGGAGTGATACTCAAAATCAAAGTGGAAAATTAAATTACAGGCTGATCCAACTTCAGTGGAAATGCCTCAAGGCAAGGAAATGATGCTCAGTAGTGTGTGTGGCCTCCACGTGCCTGTATGACCTCCCTACAACGCCTAGGCATGTTCCTGAGGTGGTGGATGTTCTCCTGAGAGATCACTCAGACCTGGATTAAAGCATCAGTCAACTCCTCGACAGTCTGTGGTGCAACATGGCATTGTTGAAACGAGACATGATGTCCCAGATGTGCTCAATTGGGTTTGGGTCTGGGGAACGGGCAGGCCAGTCCATAGCTTCAATGCCTTCATCTTGCAGGAACTGCTGACACACTTCAGCCACATGATGCCTAGCATTGTCATGCATCAGAATGAACCCAGGGCCCTGTGTCCTCTGCACATGGTCTCACAATGGGTCTGAGGATCTCATCCCCGTAGCTATAGGCAGTCAGGCTACCTCTGGCTAGAACATGGAGGGCTGTGTGGCCCTCCAAAGAAATGCCTCCCCACACCATTACTGATCCACTGCCAAAAGCAGTGATGCTGGAGGATGTTGCAAGCAGCAGAACTTTCTACATGCCGTCTCTAGACTCTGTCACGTGCTCAGTGTGAACCTGTTCTCATCCGTGAAGCGCACAGGGCGCTAATGTCGAATCTGCCAATCGCTTTGCATTGTGTTGGGCAGTAGGCACAACACCCACTTGTGGGCAGCAGGCCCTCATACCACCCTCATGGAATTTGTTTCTGACAGTTTGAGCAGACACATGCACATTTGTGGCCTGCTGGAGGTCATTTTGCAGGCTCTGGCAGTGCTCATGTTCCTTGTACAGAGGAGGAGGTAGCGGTTCTGCTGCTGGGTTGTAGCCCTCCTACGGGCCCCCTCTACAACTCCTGGTGTACTGGCCTGTCTCCTGGTTTCTGCTTCATGCTCTGGACACTCTGCTGACAGACACAGATACCCTTCTTGCCACAGCTCGCATTGATGTGCCATCCTGGATGAGCTGCACAACATGAGCAACTGCTGTGGGTTGTAGACACCTCCTCATGCTACTTCTTGGATTGAGAGCAATGACAAAATGCAAATGTGAACAAAACATCAGCCAAAAAGGATGAGAACAGAGAAATGGTCTGTGGTCACCCCCTGCGGAACGACTCCTCTATAGGGGTTATCTTGCTATTTGCCGATCATTTCTACCTGTTGTCTGTTCCACTTTCACAACAGCAGAAATTAAGTCACAATCCGTGTTTCTTCATAACTGGACAGGATGATTTCACAGTGTGTGATTGACTTGGAGTTACAAGTGTTTAAGTGTTCCCTTTATTTTCTTGAGCAGTGTATATATGTGTGTGTGTGTGTATATATATATATATATATATATACATATATATATATATATATATATACATACTCACAAAGCATCACGCCTGCTGTGAGATGACAGTGCAGCTATATCATTTATAACCTGACCGCTTTCCGCATGGATACATTTGCTCCCTTATATTATGAGTTAGAAAAGAAAAAAATACAAAATTTGAACAGAACATTTTCTGGTGTTTTGCTACTTGCGCAGCTGTGATCCTGTAGCACAAGGAACAAGTAGGAGGAGGACCCCATGTGAGCGGAGACATAACCACTTCCTCACAATGGCCTGTAGATGGCGCCTCTTCACCTCACACGTTAATAGTTGGTTTTACAAATGTTCTAAAATCAACTCGAACACTGCGCACCTCCTGATACTTTTCAGGTTGAAAGCAGACATAAGTCCATCAAGTTCAGCCTAAAACCTAACATGGTGATCCAGATGAGGGCAAAAATGCTAATGGCTGCACACTAGAGGAAAAATTCCTTCCTGACTCTACATATGGCAATTGGACTAGTTCCTTGGAGCAACCTCCCACCCCAGAATCTAGCTCCTATACCCTGTAATATTTTTGTCAAGAAAGGCGTCCAGGCCTCCTTGAATTTTTTTTTTCATAACGTGGCTGAGGTCAGTAATCTCACAGCTGTTATAAAGACTAGTCTCACTGCTCGCACAGTAAAGAATCCATACTCAGGGTACGTTCCCACGTTCAGGAATTGCTGCGGTTTTTAAGCTGCGTATTTATGCAGCATCAAACCCGCAGCGGACAGATGTTACAGCATAGTGGATGGGATTTCTACAAATCACATGTCCACTATGCGACTGTGCATCTATGGATTACCCACAGACACTGGCATGCAGCGTGTCTTTCCAAACTGCAGCAAGAGAAATTACATCAATGTATTGAACATGGTAAATTCGCATGGTCCAATCAACACATGCAGATTTACCTGCGCTCAATAGAACGCAGCGAAAATACGCTGTGACGAAAGCGCTGCTCAATCTGAATCATGGGCACATAACCTCTGTTCCTACAGGAAAGAATCCAGTCTTAGTACTTGCACAGTAAAGAATCCATAGTCTCACTGCTCTTACTGTAAAAAAATAGTCACACTGCTCTTACTGTAAAGAATCCATAGTCTCATTTCTCTTATTGTAAAAACTCCATAGTCTCACTTCTCTTACTGTAAAGAATCCATAGTCTCACTTCTCTTACAAAGAATCTATAGTCTCCCTCCTTGCACAGTAAAGAATCCATAGTCCACTGCTCTCACAGTAAAAACTCCATAGTCTCTCTGCTCTTACAGTAAAAACTTAATAGTCTTACTGCTCTTACTGTAAAAACTCCATAGTCCACTGCTCTCACAGTAAAGAATCTATAGTCTCCCTCCTCGCACAGTAAAGAATCCATAGTCTCACTGCTCCTGCAGTAAACAATCACCATCTGTGATTATGGTTGAACCTTCTTTCCTCCAGACGTAGAGAATGCCTCCTTGTCCCCGTCGCTGGCCTAAGTGTAAAAATCTCATTATAAAGATCTCTGCACCGTCCCCTGATATATTTCTACATTGTTATAAAGTCACTCCTGACCCTTCGCTCTTGAAGACTGAATAACCCGCATTCTGATAACCCGTCTTCTGCAGTCACCCATACCCTTAGTAACCCTGGTTGCTCTCCTCTGCCCCCTACAGTCCAGCTCTGTCCTTATTGTACACTGGACACCAAAACTGTATCCAGTATATAGCGACCTGTATAGAGGAACAGGTCATGTACAGCTCTGCCTCTTACAGTAGCCGCCCTCCTCATCCTTACATTAAACTTTTTATCCTCGTAATATATTGCAGTCACCATATTATATAACACTTTTTCCTTACAATTGCTCTTTTTGCCTTTCTACCCAAATAATCATTATTTTCTTTTCTTTGCTCTATATAGAAACAGGAAGTCTCTTGTCCCTGCATTTATCATTCCCCTCTTCACTTCCTGACCCAGCTGCTCCCTCCTGCCGGGGACTTTTGCGGTGACTCATACAAGGAAAATTAACCTCCTGTTTCTACATAGAGCTTAGAAGGATTCAGCTCGTCCGTTATTAATCCACGTGATGTTATAGACCTAATGGAGAAGAGAAGAATTATCTGGGTAGAAAGGCAAAATGAGCAATTGTAAGTACACAGTGCTGTATAATATGACTGCAAGATGATGAAAAATTTGATAGGGGGCGGAAGAAGAGGAGGAGTGTTTCTTTAAAGGGAATCTGTCACCCCCCTTGAACCGAAGCTATTAATATGGGCATACAGGTTCTAGAATGCTTAAAATAGTCATTCATTCACAGGCGACAGGTACGTGACTGAAGACCAGAGGCGAGTTTCCTTCTGGGCACCGCACGGCACGGAGTCTGGAACAACGGATTAACATTAAAGGATTAAAAGATGATTTGTGAAGGAGACGGCAGATATGAGGCGGACAGGTAGGACTATTTTATGTATTCCAGTACCTGTATGCCCATAGTACTAGCTTCCATCCAAGGGGGTGACAGATTCCCTTTAATGCCTCCCACTATTATCTTTGCCTTGGCAGCAGCTGCCTGACATCGGTCACTGAAGTGGGTTTGCCGTCCACCCAAGTCTTTATCAGTGACAGTTTTGCCCAGTGTTTTACCATTTACATAATCGTACATTTATTTTCCTCGGCCCAAGTGCCTGACCTTACACTACCATAACCGTCAGTCGCCATCCCTCGGCCCGCGCCTCCAGCTAACAAATCCCTCCATACTATTACAGCTGCAGACAATCTACGCACAGGACAAAATCTCTGTTACCCTTCAGTTCAAGTAAGAAATCCCCACAATGTAAATGAAATAACTTGAAACTGATTCTCATTATCGATCGTCCGTAAACTTCAATGGAAAATAACTTTTGTGAGTTTCCGGTTCTGGCCGTGACCATTGTGGGGTTTTTCTTACTTTCACAGGAGGTACGGACACTTTTGACCACGTCAGCAGTCACTTGCCGTAATACTGCTATCATGGCTCCGCACTCCGCTCGCCCTCATCGCTTTCTCATACTTTTATCAGATAACCATTCTCACTTTTTCTTAAGATATATTACTACACTGGATACAAATATAAGCCCAGAACTTTGGTTTTTTCTCTCATTTTTCATGTGTTGAACTCAAAGATCTAAGAGTTTCTATGGACACAAGAGGCCTTTATTGTTCACAAATGTGTCTAGATCTGTGTTAGTGAGACCTTCTCCTCTGCCGAGATAATCCATCCCCCTCACAGGGGTGGCATATCCCCATGTGGATTAGACACCAGATACTCACTGGTTCTCAGAGCCCCCAATATTCTGTAAAACTGCACATTTTAGAGCTGCCTTTTATTGTAGCGGCCTAAGGCACCTGTGTAATAATCATGTGTCTAATCCACAACTGGATATGTCATGACAGGGATGGATGATCTCGGCAGAGGAGAAGATCTCACTAACACAGATTTACACAAAGTTGTGAACAAGATTTGAAAGAAAAAGGCCTTGTGTCCATAGAAAAAGTCTGAGATCTGTGAGTTCAGCTCATGAAAAATGGGAGAATAAGCAAAAGTGTTGCATTTATATTTTTGTTCGGTGTATTTAACTTCTTTATAATGCGCCAATAATTCCCATAACGCTTCAGACACCATCGTCACTGCCCCCATCGGGGCTCACAATCTAAATTCCCTATCAGTATGTCTTTGCAGTGTGTGAGGAACTCGGAGAAAACCCACTTGCAGAACTTGTCCTAGGTGGGATTTGAACCCAGAAAAGCAACAGTGATAATTACTGAGCCCAGCGGCTTAGTGGTTACTAGTGAGCGGGCAGCTCCGGGAGGGTCACTGGGCTAGAAAGATGCGTCACATATCGGTGCCTGTGCTGAATGTCGCTGAGCTCGTCAATACGACCTGTCGGACTAAAAGATTTGTGGTCGCAGTTCCTGCCTCTGCTCCAGTTGGACTTCAGTACTGTGGTCAGCGCCTCTGTCGTTTCCTAGGCCCTGAGATGTCATGACGCTGTGTGGCCTAAGAGGTGACGGGGGCGCCCCAGAGATGTGGGGTACAGAAGTGATGTCAGCCTGTAGCAGAGAATAGAACGTTTTGCTCTAGTTTGTCCATGGTGATTACGTGCTGTGATCCTACAGAGGTTCTGCCGGTACTAACGGTGCTGCACAGACGGAGGTGAATGGTGCTGCACAGACGGAGGTGAATGGTGCTGCACAGATGGAGGTGAATGGTGCTGCACAGACGGGGTGAATGGTGCTGCACATGTAAAACCACGGTCGATGGGTGGACTCTTCAGCGCTACCTGTACTCACTGCGCTGGCACCTGCTGCATTCCTGCTGCGTTCCTCAAAGGATTCGGAGTTCGAAGAATCGGAGTCAGAGCCCAGAATAACTTCAAACAATTCAACTTTACTTTCCTCCGGACACAGCACATCCAGAACACCATTAGCACGTTTGACACAGTACCAGCAATACATCTTCCACAACTCCGCTTCACTTCTTCAACTACACCAGAATGGACCACAAAGTAACTGTGGGACGAGGAGCCCGGTGAAAACGGCACTTCGATCTTTCCCTGGAGACACTTCAATCCAGTCACCGAAATATACATCTACTAGGTCGTCCACCCCTTCTGGTTATCCTGCCCGTGTGCTCGCTGGTGGCCCACTCGACTACTTCTTCAGCACTCATGCTTCTGCTGAATGTTCCCACAGTGACTTGTCCACTGGCTCTACTACTGCATCAGCCCACAGACTCTGGCTTACGGTCCCATGGTGATTCCTTCACCGGCTTCACTACTGCTGGTACCTTTCACTCTTCGTGTCAGCTACACAGCTCAGGACCAGGGACATCTGAGCAGTAACAGGGTCCACCCCCTACTGACTATCTCCAGGAAATTCCCCCCTAGTTCCCAGCGGACACTTCTAGTTAACCCCTTGGTGTCCTATAAATGTGCCCGTACTAAACTACCTTGTAACTTCCTAACTGGACCCACTAATTTACCCCCATCTAGTGGCCCTTTGCAATACTACGCTTACCAATCTATGAATACTATACTACAAGTGCCCTCTTCTTATGTTCCCAAAGGAACTTAATCTATGTGAAACACCATACAGAAGACACTAAAATATGTCACTATAAGATACATAACAATTATATACATAGCAGCATAAACATTTAAAGGACTAGGCCCTGACCCTCCTTTCACATAGACAGGTGAATGGTGCTGCACAGACGGGTGTGAATGGTGCTGCAAAACGTGTGTGACTGGTGCTGCTGCATGTCGGTAATGAAGGGCAGGTTTTCTGTCGGCCCCAGATGCGGACATTCTTATTGTAACTTCCTGAAATGCGGCGACTTTCTCAGCGACACGGGATCCTTGTTGCCAAACTCGTTTTTCTAACCAAGCAGAAGTCTTCCTTCTCGTTTCTGATTTATGACTGTGAGTCATTTTACCTCTGCCCCAGAACCCGCTCTGCGCCACCACATCTCGTGATCCTAACAAATTTGCACTGCACAGATGTGCACGGTGACACTACAACTCCCAGCATGCCCGTGCAGCCTGCAGACATACACAGTATATACACACATCCGATGTTCTCTATGATCAGCGAGTATATCAGGAGAATACACAATCACTGGATCGCCCTATAGATCCCCAGATCCCCTTTGCTGTGGGGCAGAACGGTGGGGTCTTGTCTCTGAGGAAGCAGATGGTGCAATGTTCCGTGTGCTTGTGATCTGCTCCCCGGGGCCGTGTGCTTGTGATCTGCTCCCCGGGGCCGTGTGCTTGTGATCTGCTCTCCGGGGCCGTGTGCTTGTGATCTGCTCTCCGGGGCCGTGTGCTGGTGATCTGCTCTCCAGGGTAGTGTGCTGGTGATCTGCTCCCCGGGGCCGTGTGCTTTTGATCTGTTCCCCGGGGCCGTGTACTTGTGATCTGCTCCCCGGGGCCGTGTGCTGGTGATCTGCTCCATGGATCCAGTAGCCCATCTAGCTCAGCAGTTGCAGAATTTGTCCATTGAGCTGACGGACGTTAAATCCAAGGTTTTGTACCCCCGGGAGCAAGCCAGATCTGAACCTAAAGTGGCTCTCCCGGACAGGTTTACTGGTGGGCGGGACAAGTTTTTTACTTTCCGGGAGGCATGTAAATTGTATTTTCGGCTGCGGCCTCTGTCGTCGGGGAGTGAGGATCAGAGGGTGGGAATTGTCATCTCGCTCTTACAAGGGGACCCTCAATCCTGGGCGTTCTCTCTCCCCCCGGGCTCCCCGGCTCTCCAGTCAGTGGACCAATTTTTTACAGCCCTGGGTCTGGTATATGATGACCCGGATCGGGTCTCCCTTGCTGAAATGAAGTTACGTAAGATCCAGCAGGGAGATCGTCCGGCGGAGGAATTTTCTTCTGAGTTCCGTAGATGGGCCACGGATACTCAGTGGAATGACCCAGCTCTTAGGAGCCAGTTTTGTCAAGGTTTATCTGATAAATTAAAAGATGTGTTGGCTCAGTATGATTCTCCCCCGTCACTGGAGGCCGCTATGGCTCTTGCAATTCGCATTGATAGACGGCTTCGGGAGAGGTGCGGGGTAACTCCGCCCCTGTGATGACTCCACCTCCTTCTAAAGTCCCTAATATTGAGGTTCCCCTGGTTTGTTCGAGGAACCTATGCAGTTGGGAGGGACATCATTCCGAGAAAGGGGATTAGCGGTGCGCCCAAGACAAGAAAGTGTTTCTTCTGCGGGAGAGAGGGACATTTTATTGAGGGGTGTCCATCCCGTACTGTACTGAGCAAGAAGTCGCCGGAAAACTATTAATCCCAGGTTGTGTGGTGGATGACAATCTGGGAGTATGTATTTCGTCCCCAGGTCCGTCTCAGTTTCTCGTACCAGCGGAGGTGGTGGTAGGTACGAGAACTGAGAGGATTTCTGTTCTGGATAGTGGGGCCGGGGCTAATCTGGTGGACGCTCGGTTTGCCCAGGTTCATGGTATGCAACTGAGTGTATTAGCCAAACCTATCCCTATATTCTCTATTGACGCCAGGCCTCTCGGTCAAGGTAGCTTTGTGCAAGCCGTGCATAACATTGACCTTCGAGTGGGGGCAATACATAAAGAACTATTGTCTTGTTATGTGTTGGAGGGTCTTCCCACTCCTATTGTGTTGGGTCTTCCTTGGTTAACTAAACATAACCCAGTTATTAATTGGCAATCCAGAGAGATAAGCCAGTGGGGTGAATTTTGCAATAAAAACTGCATGAACACGGTCATCCGTGCGGTCGTGCCTAGAACCTTACCACCTTTTTTGGTGGACTTTGAGGATGTTTTTTCAGAGGAAGGGTGTCAAGAATTACCTCCTCATCGCGAGTATGACTGTTCTATAAAATTGCTCCCTGATGCTAAATTACCTAAATCTAGGTTGTATAACCTTTCTGGTCCTGAGAGGCAGGCTATGAAGGATTATATTTCAGAAAGTCTGGCTAAAGGGCATATTAGACCTTCATCTTCCCCGGTGGCCGCGGGGTTCTTCTTTGTGAAGAAAAAAGATGGAGGCCTACGCCCTTGCTTGGATTTCCGTGAGCTTAATCGGATTACGGTCCGAGATCCGTATCCGCTCCCACTTATTCCAGATCTCTTCAATCAGATTGTTGGCGCCAAATGGTTCTCTAAGTTGGATCTCAGGGGGGCGTATAATCTGATTAGGATGAAGGAGGGGGATGAGTGGAAGATGGCGTTTAATACTCCGGAGGGGCATTATGAGAACCTTGTCATGCCTTTCGGTCTGACTACTGCCCCGGCGGTGTTTCAACATTTTGTTAATGACATCTTTCGCCACCTAGTGGGACAGTTTGTTGTCATTATCTGGATGACATCTTAATTTACTTGCCGGATCTTGTGTCTCATCAGGAGCATGTGAGACAGGTGTTGCAGATCTTGCGAGATAATAAACTGTACGCCAAATGGGAGAAGTGTGTATTCGCCGTACAGGAACTTCAGTTTTTAGGGTTCCTGGTGTCAGCTTCCGGTTTCCGTATGGACCCTGGGAAAGTGAGGGCAGTGCTTGAGTGGGATCTGCCAGAGGATCTTAAGGCACTGCAGCGTTTCCTGGGGTTTGCTAATTACTACCGGAAATTTATTCGTAATTTCTCGTCCATTGTTAAACCTCTCACTGACATGACAAAAAAGGGACGGACTTTTCAAGGTGGTCTGACAAAGCTTGTCAAGCATTTTCCTCCTTGAAAAAATGTTTTGCTTCGGCACCTGTACTCATTCAACCGGATGCTTCACAGCCGTTCATTGTGGAGGTGGACGCGTCTGACGTAGGAGTGGGTGCGGTATTATCTCAAGGTCCGTCCCCTGGTAAATGGCATCCGTGCGCTTTCTTCTCTAAAAAATTGTCGTCCGCTGAGAGGAATTATGATGTCGGCAATAGGGAACTCTTGGCCATTAAGTTGGCTTTTGAAGAGTGGCGTCATTTTTTGGAGGGGGTAGAGTCTGCAAAACGTCTGAATCCCAGACAAGCTAGATGGTCGTTGTTTTTTACCAGGTTTAATTTTGTCGTCACATATCGTCCTGGGTCAAAAAATGTAAAGGCTGATGCCTTATCTCGCAGTTTCCCTGGGGCCGGGAAGACGGATGACCCGGTTCCTATTCTTCAGGAGGGAGTTGTGGTGTCGGCTGTATGCTCTGAGCTTGAGGAGGAGGTATTGGAGGCTCAGGGGGACGCCCCTGTAGGACCTCCAGGGAAACTGTTTGTTCCAGATCAGTTAAGACAAAAGGTTATCGAGGCACATCATAATTCTGCTTTGGCAGGACACCCAGGGAGTAAAGCAACTGTGGATCTCCTTTCACGTCGGTTTTGGTGGCCTAACTTAAATAAGGAGGTGGTAACTTTTGTCGAGTCCTGTGGGTTTGTGCACGCTCTAAGACCCCACATACCCGTCCGTCTGGGGCCCTCTTACCTTTGAAAATCCCGGAGCGTCCATGGACCCATCTGTCTATGGACTTCATTACGGACCTCCCTCCGTCTTCAGGTAAAACTGTCATACTAGTTGTAGTGGACAGGTTCAGCAAGATGGCACATTTTATTGCTCTTCCTGCTCTTCCTAATGCTAAAACTCTGGCGCAGGTGTTCATTGGGGAGATTGTGAGACTCCACGGGTTGCCTTCCGATGTGGTGTCGGATCGGGGTCTCAGTTTGTGTCCAAATTCTGGAAGGCATTTTGTTCACGGCGGGGGATGCAATTGTCATTTTCTTCGGCTTTTCATCCGCAGACCAATGGTCAGACAGAGCGTCTGAATCACAGCTTAGAGACATATCTCCGGTGTTTTGTCTCCGAGAACCAAGAGGACTGGTCTTCTTTCTTGCCTCTGGCAGAGTTCGCTCTTAACAATAGGCGGAGCGAGTCCACTGGTAAGTCCCCGTTTTTTGGGCATATGGTTTTCACCCCCAGTTTTGTACTTTCAATGGGGGGGCTCTTCTGGGGTTCCTGAGGAGGAACGATTTTCGTCGTCACTTGCTTCAGTGTGGAGAGGAGTGCTGAATAATCTGAGCACTATGGGGAACCGATACAAACGTATGGCTGATAGGAGAGTGTCTGGTCCGGACCTAAGTGTGAACGATCTGGTATGGTTGTCTACCAAGAATATAAAACTTAAGGTTCCCTCCTGGAAACTCGGTCCCAGGTTCATCGGGCCATACAGGATCAGTTCGATAATTAATCCGGTGGCTTTCCGTCTTGACCTCCCTCCTACGTTTAAAATCCACAATGTGTTCCACAAATCGTTGCTTAAAAGGTACGTGGCGCCAGTTATACCATCACCTCTACCTCCTCCTCCAGTGGTGGTCAATGGTAACTTGGAGTTTCAGGTGTCGAAGATCATTGACTCACGTCTGAATCGCCGGTCCCTTCAGTACCTTGTTCATTGGAGGGGGTATGGTCCTGAGGAGAGGATGTGGGTTTCTGCGTCGGATATTAACGCAGACCGATTGGTTCGGGCCTTCCACACTACTCACCCAGATAAACCCGGCCCTGAGGGTCCAGAGGCCCCTCGTAGAAGGGGGGGGTACTGTCACGGGTGTGTCGCGGCGAAGATCGTCGCGATTGCACACCCTGACTTCGCACAGCTGAGTTTCTGGTGCTGGGTGTTTTTCGGCACTGAGGGAGTTAATTCTTTCTCTCTCTCTGTGCTGGACTGACCAGCCTCGCTCAGCTGCAATTGATGTTTTGTTAATTGGTTTCCTTCAAATACCTGCCTGTCTGCTGGGGAAGTTGTCGGTGAAAGCATTCATTCAGACCAGCAGAGCGGATCGTTTCTGAGAAGACTTAAGGGTATGCCACACTAAACAACATCGCTAACGGGATCGCTAAAAAACGTCACTATTTAGCGATCCCGTTAGCGATGTTGTTGTGTGCGGCATCTGTCAGCGACGAGCTCCCTGCTGAGATCCTGCTGTGATCTCGCTCGTCGCTGGAATCGTTCCGGACCCTATTTTATCATCGGCGCTCCCGCTGGGTAAGTATTATCGCCGAGTGTGGCACCTTTTCTTAGCGATTTAGCGGTACTTTTGTACCGCTAAAGTCGTTAAGGAGATCGCTAACCGCGATAGCGTCCTTAACGACATCGCTAAATGTGGCCGACACTAGCGATATTGTAAACGATCCCGCTAGCGATCTCATTAGTATGCGACGCTAACGAGATCGTTAGCGGGATCGTGTAGTGTGGCAGTACCTTTAAGCTAAAGGTACTGCCACACTAAACAAGATCGCTAACGATCACGATAACGACGCATACTAATGAGATCGTTGGTTGTGATCGTTTTAATGTCGCTAGTAGCTGCCAAACTGGACGATTTAATTAACGACGCATCAGCAGTAGCGATCTTTTTAACGACTTTGGCGGTCGTTGGGACGTGCCACACTTGCATATACTGTGAAAGATCACGACCTCGATAGGCGTGACTGAGCACAACCTTTTGCACGCCCCTCATCACAGATTGGTGGTCACTATTTACCTCATAAATATTTATCACAGCTCTCCCGCTTTGTGATTGGATGACCGCGTCATAAAAGACCACGTATCTGCACTCCTCTCCATTGCTCTCGAGCAGAAGCGGTTCTTTCAAATCTCCAGCATCGTTCCAGTGTGTCCTGCTAGCCTTTGTAGTTACTGCGATCCATTTGTGCCACTATTGCTGTTGCTGTGTTCCGGTCTACGACGTTGTTTTTCTGCGATCCAGTCTCTGACGTTATATCCTCTGCGATCCAGTCTCTGGCGTGATCCAGTTTGTGATCCAGTTTGTGACGCTATTTTCCCTGTTTTCTTTTTTCTCCAGAATCACAACTTGTGTAAGGTAGGTATTATTTTTGTCACATTTCATTTTTATTTTAACTTTAATTTTACAGATCCATGTTTAGATCTCTGCTTTTGTAAACCATTGTCGTTCATCAATTTTTTTTTTTTTTGCCATTGTTTGTTTTGTTCTGGCCACCAAACACCAACCACCATTTTGTGATCCCTGCTGTGTTCCATGTTGTAGGCTATAAACATTTTATTTTATTTAACCATTCTGGCGTTCTCACATAATAATATTTTTTATTACAGATGGCTGATAAACAAGATTTTCTGCGGGAATTTATCGAGCTCTACCGCTCCATGCCGTGCCTATGGAGAATAAAATCACCAGATTACTGTAACAGGCTTAAAAAGAATGACGCATACCAAAAACTGGTGGAGATGTGCAAGAGCCGTTACCCCGATGAACCTGCGGATGTGTCATCGGTCAAAAAACGCATACAGGCCCTCCGCACAGTGTATAAAAAAGAGCTCAATAAAGTTATAAATTCCACCAAATCTGGAGCGGGGGCCGATGATGTTTATGTCCCCCAACTGTAGTACTTTGATCTGTTCGAGTTCACAAGGGACCAAGAAGTACCCAGAGAAGGGACATCCATGTCGGATCTAGACCCAGTGATCCAGCCGGTCACCCCTGTCATACATGTAAGTACCTTTGTATTACAACACATTTTAATGTACATGCCAAAGTGGGCTTAAATTAAAATATATAATTGTGAAATGTAGATAAAATGGTAGAATTAAGCACTTCATGTACTGATAATTTATGTAGCTCAACGGTTGAGGCCTATCCATTAACAAGTGTCATTTTCACATTTTTGCTGTATATGGGTGTAGTAAATTGCTTTGTCTTTACAAGGTGTACAATAATAAATAATATTGTGGTACCGTGTTAGCCAGAAAAATCGATGTGAATACTTTTCCGTCCAATTATGACAAGAGCATTCTTAAAGTGATACCTTTATTGGCTAACCAGAAAATTATATGTTCGCAAGCTTTCAGAGCGCAGAGGCTCCTTCTTCAGGCAAGATTACATTTGGAATAATTACATTATAAAGGTATCACCTTAAGAATGCTCTTGTCATAATTGGACAGAAAAGTATTCACATCGATTTGTCTTTACAAGTGTCGTTTTCACATTTTTGCTGTGTGAAGATTAATTTCTTTGTATTTGTGATTTACCATTTGTTTTTTGTTCATGCAGGAAACAGAAGAGTCCGTCTCCACACCTGCAACAGAACAAGACAGCATGCCGTTGATCGAAGATGAAGAAGAGACACCATCCTCATCTGTGCGGCGCCGGCTTTCACCTTCAGGAAGGAAAAGGAAGGCTCCCACCACCTCGGCTACTCCTGAATTGGTGGAAATTGCAAAAAAAGTGCTAACAGCAGAAAATGAACCTAAAATAACAGGGTTTGCATACTTCGCAAATGAGAGGCTCCCCACTCTGGATCCTGTTCAGCGGCTACATGCAGAGAGACTCATGTTTGAGGTACTGACTCAAGCCTCTTTTGGAAACCTGGATAACAGATATGTTGTCATGTCAAGACCGCAGTACCCGGACTACTCATGGCCACACAATCCTGTGCCAAACCCAAACGTTGGTGCTCCCCCTTATTGTAATACACCGCAGAGGCAGCATCCTGTGCCAAACCCAAACGTTGGTGCTCCCCCTTATTTTTATACACCGCAGAGGCAGCGTGGTAATGGCAACGATCCCTCTTACCAGCAGTTGTAGTTTTTAAAATGTTTTTCAAAATTTTTTTTGTTGTCTATATTTTTTTTACATTGTTACCTTTCTTAATAAAAATCTTATTTATCTAATGAATTGTGGTCTTTTATTCTTATGTGATGTCAACTATTAAAATGTTGTATTTTTATTACATCTACTTGTCACACACGGGGTCATGGTACTACCAGCTATCATAGGTGTTCCATCATAGGGAAAAAATTTCTAAAATTAACATTTCTTTTAAAGGCCCCTGGTCACACTAGCGCTAAAACCTTATACTAAAAAATAATACACCACACCTGCGTAGATTAACGTGAATTATTAAATATATATTATTTTCATATATTTTTTTTTTGTTTTTTAAATAATTAAAATTTAAATAAAAATAAAACATTAACATAATAAAATAAAAAATTATTAACAAAATATTAACATAACAAATTATTTACAAAAAATAAATTAATGAGGGCCGCGGAGTCCAGAAAATTGTCTCTCCAGCATCATCCCGTGGTGATGCACAGCTCCCATGGCAGTTTGCAGCGCTATGACTGCTGAATTCATGCCTGCCACAGCTGAATCCATGCCTGCCACCGCTGAATTCATGGCTGTGGCAGCTGAATTCATGGCAGACAGAGCACTGCTCATTGCCGCCATCAGCCGGCGGTGGGACAGGAACAGGTCCTGGGCAGTTGGGATTTCTGTGGAGGTAAAAGTAACAGTTAACCAGGGAATTCTGTAGCAACATCTACATGTACATGTTATGTTTGTTAACACTTACGGTTTTCCTCAGAGGACCCGCTTACTGCCCACCCAGAACCTGTTGCTCCGCCAGCTAGGGAAAAAAAGAAAAAAAAATTATATCACAACAGCCATTACACATAAGACCTTACTAAGTTCTCAAACTTGTCTGAAGCTTATATAATGTGCGTTAATTACCTGATGGGGAGCCTGCATCCGTGTCACGGGATGATGCTGGAGAGAATCCAACGTCTGGGGAAGGGGTTGAGAGGTAAGGTGAGGATGGTGGTGGAGGCGTAGCCGGGGAAGGTGAGGATGGTGGTGGAGGCGTAGCCGGGGAAGGTGAGGATGGTGGTGGAGGGGTAGCTGGGGACGGTGGAGCAGGTGGTGCTGGTGATGGTGAAGGTGGTGCTGTAAATGAAATATACAATTCAGAATCCCTATTATCACTGCCGGTACTCCCAAGAAAGAAAGAACAGAGAGAGAAAGATGGGAAAGAAAAAAACTACTGAATAATGGCCCCATATACTGCTGCATACTGTATAATAGCTCCACATAATGCTCCATACTGAATAATGGCCCCATATACTGCTGCATACTGAATAATGGCCCCATATACTGCTGCGTTCATGTGTGTTTGTCGTGCCTGCGCATTTTCCGGTGTGCGCTCAGACCTACATGTTGCTTTTTTTTTTTCACGGTCAAAATAGACAGAGATTGACATGTTGAGACAAGATGATTTGAGACAGAGATGATGAGACAGAGATGATGGAGACAGAGATGATGGAGACAGAGATGATGGAGACAGAGATGATGGAGACAGAGATGATGGAGACAGAGATGATGGAGACAGAGATGATGGAGACAGAGATGATAGACAGAGATGATAGAGCCAGAGATGATGGAGAAAGAGATGATAGAAATGTGACACATAGACAACGCATGCGCCAAAAAAACTCAAACGGCTACAAAAAACAAATGAAATCGAAGACAAACGCTTTTTATTTTTTTATTTTTGAAATGCGTATGCTGATGCGACAAAATATCGCAGCTATTACAAGCGTTTGCATGCGTTTTTTTAATGCGCTTCATGTGCGATCGAAATGCAGCGCAAAAAAACGCAAGTGTGAAAGTAGCCTAACCCATAAAACATAACCTCTCCAGATACCCTCATCAATACTCACTCAGAGGCCTGCGTAGCTGGGCCCGGATGCTGGCGACCCTATCGCGTGAGCGGTATCGCAGGTCCGCCAGCTTCTTGCGGATTTGTCTCAGGGTCCGCCGCACATTGAAGCGCCTCTCCAGGCCCCGCCGGATTCTCTGCAGGCATACCCTTTTGTGACGCCTTGGATGCGCCACAGGTACCCTGCAGAAATAATCCCACTGGTCCGTTTTTTTGATTAAATAGCGGACCTCTCCATCCTCCCATTTTATTGAGCGTTGTCTCGCCGCCATGATAATACCGCATTGGGCGACGCCAGCGTCATGACGTCACAGCGTGCGCACTTTACGGCGCACGTTATGTGCGGCTAAATTCACATCGCAAAACGGTATTGCTAACGAAAAATGACCGCAGCAGCCATGTAACCAGCAAGATGCTGTTGCACTCGCAATACCACTATTCCAAGATAGGCGATCACAATGGCGTGTCATGTCTTTATGGCTGGGGCTCGTGTCAATATTCACCTTGCAAATCACAAATGTTGTTTTGCATATCTGTTTGCATACCTGTGTAAGCAGCAGTGTGTGAGTAGTCACATTTCGATCACAATAACGTCGCATATCTTGATGGCTGGGGCTCGCTAATCCCCTTTGCAAGTCACAATGGCTTTTTGAATAGCGTGGGTAGTCACATTGCGATCACAATAGCCTCGCATATCTTGATGGCTGGGGCTCGCTAATCCCCTTTGCAAGTCACAATGGATCTTTTTGCAACTTGAAGCGTTTTTGGTGGTAGTCACATTGCGATCACAATAGCCTCGCATATCTTGATGGCTGGGGCTCGCTAATCCCCTTTGCAAGTCACAATGGCTTTTTGAATAGCGTGGGTAGTCACATTGCGATCACAATAGCCTCGCATATCTTGATGGCTGGGGCTCGCTAATCCCCTTTACAAGTCACAATGGCTTTTTGAATAGCGTGGGTAGTCACATTGCGATCACAATAGCCTCGCATATCTTGATGGCTGGGGCTCGCTAATCCCCTTTGCAAGTCACAATGGCTTTTTGAATAGCGTGGGTAGTCACATTGCGATCACAATAGCCTCGCATATTTTGATGGCTGGGGCTCGCTAATCCCCTTTGCAAGTCACAATGGCTTTTTTGCATAGCGTGGGTAGTCACATTGCGATCATAATAGCGTCGCATATCTTGATGATGGGCTCGCTAATCCCTTGCAAATCACAATGGGTTTTTGCAGATCTGTATGCATATCTGTTTACTTGTGTAGTAGTCACATTGCGATCACAATGACGTGCTATCTGTGAATAGCTGATTCCTGTGAATGTTGACCTTTACTCCCAAGAATTTTCAAATATATGTATAACAATTTTTTAATTTTTCATATTATGACTAAAATATATATATTATATATTTAAACTTAAATATGCAGCTGTGGTGTATATCTGTTATATATAATTAAATGTTTGAACGCTAGTGAGACCATAGCCCTTAAAATAATGAAAATATTTGAAACTTTTTTCTTTATTTTTTGTAACAATTAACTCCTATGACTGATGGTACTCCCATGAGCACGTGTGTGACAAGTAGATACAATGTATAACAAAAAATAGGGAAAAAAAAAGCCTTTGAAAAGATTTTAAAAACTACAGCAGCTGGTAACATGTCTCGTTGCCATCCCCATTACTCCCTCCCCACATCTCACCCATCATTAGCCCTTCTCCCATATTGGTAAAATAATTGAAAAAAACACGAATGCATTTTTAAAATAAAAATATTTTATTACCAAAACATTGTTAAAAAAAAGGGTAAAGTAAAACATTCTCAAAATCAAACTAGACCTGATGCTGCCAACTCACTGCACCAGGCCCATTAAAGTATTGGCAGTACTTGTCTCTGCCGGCCTTCGCATTGTCCTTGCTCCTGCCTTGATTGACAGGTTGAAGGCCTGCAATAGCGGGATCATTGTCACGCCATTCTCCGAGCACCACGTCACCATTGCTGTCAGAGTCCATGAAGCCTGGCGGACTGTAAGTACCAGCATCGCGTTGGCGTAGAAAATTGTGCAGCACACAACAGGCCAACACCACAGAGTCTATCGATTCCAGCTTCATGTTGATTGGTGTGTGGAAAACCCTGAAGCGGTTGGCCATTATGCCAAAGGCATTCTCCACAACGCGCCGTGCCCTAGACAGTCTGTAATTAAAAATACGCCTTTCCCTGTCAAAGTCTTTTGTGGATACGGTTTCACAAGATGCGCATGAAGGGGGAAGGCTTCATCACCCACAAACACAAAGTTTAGGTTGGCGGTGGTGTCCATGTTGGTTGGCAAGTTAAGTTTATTATTAAACAACCGATCACCAAAACTTGTGTGCTCCAAAACGCCACCGTCAGAAACCCTTCCATTAATGCCAACATTAATGTCAATAAATTCATAATTGGCATTAACAAGGGCCATGAGGATCGTGCTGAAGTAGTCCTTGTAATTATGAAAAAAGGATCCGCTGTTGGCTGGTTGCGTGATCCGCACATGTTTGCCATTCAAGGCACCACCACAGTTTGGGAACTGCCAAATCCTTTCAAAATCAGACGCAATAATTTGCCATTCCGCCACAGATTTTGGAAATGGCATGTAGCTCTGTAAACTGCGGACGATGGCGTTGCATGTCTTCGGAATTAGTTCTCCAAGCAGCGACCGAGAAATTGCAGCAGAATATTGCAAATCCTTCATGGAACGTCCGGTTGCCAGAAATCGCAGCGTTACTGCCAAACGTTCCTCTGCTGAAACAGCTGCACGCATCCGGGTATCCTGCCATTCAATAAGTGGCCTCACAGCTTCCAGTAGGAGCTTGAATGAATCCTCCGACATCCGTAGATAATTCCGGAAATCCTGCGGATTCTTCTCCTGCAACTCCCTCACTAGATGCATGTGGGTGAATCTGGACCTCTGCTCCAGCCATTCTCTGGTCCACATGCGACGCTTTCGCTTGGAGCGCCTCTCTTCCACCCGCGCCTCTTCCTGACGATCTGCCTCCATAGATAGCGCAACTGCCACAATCATACGCTCCGCGGTGGACAGGTTCATTATGTGCAACCTGTAAGGTAAAGAAGAGAAAAGTTAATGACTAATTAATTACTATTACTAAAGTGTTTAAACAGAATAAAATAAAGAATAAAATAAAAATTATATAACAAAAAAAAAAAATAAACTTTTCAGTTTATACAGTTTACAAATGTCTAAAATGGTGAGGGGTGTAAAATAAATAAAGCAAAAAAAAAAAAATAAATAAATAAAGTCAGGGGTGTAAAATAAATAAATAAATAAAAAAAAAAGAAAAAATAAATAAAGTCTGGGGTGTAAAATAAATAAAGCAGACGAAATAAATAAATAAGGTCAGGGGTGTAAAAGCAATAAAGCAGAGGACGAAAAAAAAAAAAAAAAAACATTATCAAAACAACATCACAAACAATATGTACCTTGAATCCAAATCCAAATATCCCGAAGATCCAAATCCAAATGGGGATGGATGGTGCTCTAACGACTCAGACAGGATCGCAAAACCCACCACTGCGCCACAAATATGATCGCAAAACACCGACACGCGATACTATCCTCACAAAAACGCACAAAGCACAGTTGGAATCATCCACAAAGTGCTCTGGAAACAATGGATGGGGGCGCAGTTATTATAGCTGAGGTGATGTTGTGGTCACCAATCGGAGCTGAAGGGCGTTATGAACGAAAACAAAGTCCCGCCTCCGCCGCTGACTAATGCATCGTTAATGAGGTCGCACATTGTTCACAAAAAGGTGCCACATTCAGCGATAATACTTACCCAGCGGGAGCGCCGACGATAAAATAGGGTCCGGAACGATGTCAGCGACGAGCGAGATCACAGCAGGATCTCAGCAGGGGCCACGTCGTCTCTAGATGCCGCACACAACAACATCGCTAACGAGATCGCTAAATAGTGACGTTTTTTAGCGATATTGTTTAGTGTGGCATACCCTTAAGAGTGCCTGTTGTGGTTTATCCTCTCCTCGCTTATCGTTTATCTCCTTAACCTTTTGTGTTCCCTCTGTAGTTGAAGTTGTTGTATGCAAGGCAGTATTTACTTTACCCCTTGTCTGTCTCGTTTGTCTTAAGGGTATGCCACACTAAACAATATCGCTAACGGGATCGCTAAAAAACGTCACTATTTAGCGATCCCGTTAGCGATATTGTTCAGTGCGGCAGCTTCCAGCGACGAGCTTCCTGCTGTGATCTCGCTCGTCGCTGGAATCGCTCCGGACCCTATTTCATCGCTGGCGCTCCCGCTGGGTAAGTATCTAATCGCTGTGTGGCACCTTTTCTTAGCGATTTAGCGGTACTTTTGTACCGCTAAAGTCGTTAAGAAGATCGCTAACGGCGATAGCGTCGTTAACTATATCGCTAAATGCGGCAGCATTTAGCGATATAGAAACAATCCCGCTAGCGATCTCATTAGTATGCAACGCTAACGAGATCGCTAGCGGGATCGAGTAGTGTGGCAGTACCTTTATCCTGTTAGTAAGCTGTTATTTGCCCATTCCCTGTGGTGGTAATCAGGGTCCTTCTCAGGACTAGATTACAGTGGTCAGGGATCTACAGGAGACAGGGTTACGCTGGCGGCCTGGACCTCTGTACCATTAACAGTACCTCCAGGTAGAGGGACTAGTCAGGACCCCAGTTCAGGGTCAGCATAGACCCCGGTCCACCTCTATCCTGAGACAGCGTGACACCGTGTGCTGGTGATCTGCTCTCTGGGGTAGTGTGCTGGTGATCTGCTCTCCGGGGCTGTGTGCTGGTGATCTGCTCTCCGGGGTAGTGTGCTGGTGATCTGCTCTCCGGGGCCGTGTGCTGGTGATCTGCTCTCCGGGGCCGTGTGCTGGTGATCTGCTCTCCAGGGCCATGTGCTTGTGATCTCTCCGGGGCCGTGTGCTGGTGATCTCTTCGGGGTAGTGTGCTGGTGATCTGCTCTCCGTGGCCGTGTGCTGGTGATCTGCTCTCCGGGGCAGTGTGCTGGTGATCTGCTCTCCGGGGTAGTGTGCTGGTGATCTGCTCTCCGGGGTAGTGTGCTGGTGATCTGCTCTCCGGGCCGTGTTCTGTGTCCTCTCTTTCTGGATGTTTGCAACTTTTTAAAAAGTTGCAAAATTTCTGGCACAAATTTACGTGCAATATTTTAATGGAACAAGCGACTTTTTGCTAAAGAGGAGCAAAAAAGGGACTAGACAAAAATAAAGAGCAGCGTTTATTTTGTGCAAAATGTATGAACCTCGTGCTCCAATACGAAGAATTTGATGTAGTAAGGCCTCAACCAAAACTACTAGACAAAAAAGAGCAGTAACTTCCAAATGCAGATGAAGACTCGCGCCCGTCCTCCGGCTGCAGACCACCCGGCTCTAGCCCGGCGCTGCGCCCCCCATATCGCAGTGATGGGGGATGTTCTGTATGGTTACACAGGAAGCAGACATCTTCGTGGTCGCCGCTCGGGCGTTTGCGCAGTGTTCTGCTATTGGCTCGTAAATGTAATAAAAAGAAGACGATGTGTGAAATGTCCAATAATCCGGATCATCTGCTAATCAGGCATCACATTAGTCTACAGTGTAGCCGATTACTGTACGGGAGCAGCGCGGAGCAGGTCGGGGCTTCATGCTGTCAACTGATCTACAAGTGACTACCAGACGATGTGGCGGCTCTCGGCAGAGATCTGTGTGTCTGTGCCCTGCTGTGATGACGGACACGAGCTGCGGCAGCCGCGGCACACCTTGTTTTATTGGCACCGCACCTCCTGGTATGGAATGTGTGATGGCCGCTGCTGTATATTCTCAGCGATGTCTGGGAAAAAGACAACATTACCGCTGTCTGCTAGAGAATAAGAAATGAAGCGACATTTATCTACTGGCAAGAAGGAAATCCGGACTGCAGCGCAGAGGCCGAAGGGCTGTCTAGTGGTATCTCTTCACAGAATATGTACTACGTGTACTGCACTACTCTCTACCTGTAATATATGTACTGTACTGCTCTACCAGCACTATATGTACTGCACTGCTCTCTACCAGCACTATATGTACTGTACTGCTCTCTACCAGCACTATATGTACTTTACTGCACTCTACCAGCACTATATGTACTGTACTGCTCTCTACCTGCACTATATGTAGTGTGCTGCACTCTACCCGCACTATATGTACTGTACTGCTCTCCTGGACTACATGTACTGAACTGCACTCTACCCGCACTATATTTACTGTACTGCTCTCTACCTGCACTATATGTACTGTAATCCACTCTACCAGCACTATATGTACTGTACTGCACTCCACCTGCACCATAAGTTTTATGGTACGTGACATTGATATGATACATTTTGGTAATATTAAAAAAAACTTTGTCCCAAAGAGAAATGAAGTGGATCATCGAGCTGAGAACTATGGCTCCAGTTGGCTTAAATGAGTCTTTGAGTTTCACCTCCTTTCGGTAATGTTTAGCCTTTGGTATTTGTAATTAGATTGGTTTTAATTTCTAATTATATCTGTTTCTTGTCATTTAGTTCCTTCTTCCACTATTGCCAGACGACTTCATTTCTAGATTGTATATGTCTGAATACTGACTATAGACATCTATCCACAGAACACCCTGAACTGGACCCAACATGCCGTGTAAGCTTCTGGATAAGAATATAATTCTGCTTTCTTATATGTTCTATTTGTTATAAATGCTGCATTTTTGTGTGTGAGCTTTTATCCTGGGTCATTATGCGCTTGTATACTGCTTGAGCATTCTTTGCTTAATCCTACCATAGCCCTTGGCATGTGCGCGCCCCTCTGTCCTGTGCTCGCCCCTCTGTCCTGTGCGCGCCCCTCTGTCCTGTGCGCGCCCCTCTGTCCTGTGCGCGCCCCTCTGTCCTGTGCCCGCCCCTCTGTCCTGTGCCCGCCCCGCTGTCCTGTGCCCGCCCCGCTGTCCTGTGCCCGCCCCGCTGTCCTGTGCCCGCCCCGCTGTCCTGTGCTCGCCCCTCTGTCCTGTGCTCGCCCCTCTGTCCTGTGCTCGCCCCGCTGTCCTGTGCTCGCCCCGCTGTCCTGTGCTCGTCCCTCTGTCCTGTGCTCGCCCCGCTGTCCTGTGTGTTGCCCCGCTGTCCTGTGCTCGCCCCGCTGTCCTGTGCTCGCCCCTCTGTCCTGTGCGCGCCCCTCTGTCCTGTGCTCGCCCCGCTGTCCTGTGCTCGCCCCGCTGTCCTGTGCTCGCCCCGCTGTCCTGTGCTCGCCCCGCTGTCCTGTGCTCGTCCCTCTGTCCTGTGCTCGCCCCGCTGTCCTGTGTGTCGCCCCGCTGTCCTGTGCTCTCCCCTCTGTCCTGTGCTCGCCACGCTGTCCTGTGCTCGTCCCTCTGTCCTGCGCCCGCCCCGCTCTCCTGCGCGCGCCCCTCTGTCCTGTGCTCGCCCCTCTGTCCTGTGCTCGCCCCTTTGTTCTGTGCTCGCCCCTTTTTTCTGTGCTCGCCCCTTTGTTCTGTGCTCGCCCCTTTGTTCTGTGCTCGCCCCTTTGTTCTGTGCTCGCCCCTTTGTTCTGTGCTCGCCCCTTTGTCCTGAGCTTGCCCCTTTGTCCTGAGCTCGCCCCTTTGTCCTGTGCTCGCCCCTCTGTCCTGTGCTCGCCTCTGTGCTCTCCCCTGTGCCCGCCCCTGTGCCCTGCCCTGTGCTCGCCCCTGTGCCCGCCCTGCTGTCCTGTGCGCGCCCCTCTGTCCTGTGCTCGCCCCGCTGTCCTGTGCCCGTCCCTCTGTCCTGTGCCCGTCCCTCTGTCCTGTGCTCGCCCTGCTGTCCTGTGCTCGCCCTGCTGTCCTGTGCTCGCCCCGCTGTCCTGTGCTCGCCCCGCTGTCCTGTGCGCGCCCCTCTGTCCTGTGCTCGCCCCGCTGTCCTGTGCCCGTCCCTCTGTCCTGTGCTCGCCCCGCTGTCCTGTGCTCGCCCCGCTGTCCTGCGCTCGCCCCGCTGTCCTGCGCTCGCCCCGCTGTCCTGCGCTCGCCCCTCTGTCCTGCGCTCGTCCCTCTGTCCTGCGCCCGCCCCGCTCTCCTGCGCACGCCCCTCTGTCCTGCGCTCGCCCCTCTGTCCTGCGCTCGCCCCGCTGTCCTGCGCTCGCCCCTCTGTCCTGAGCTCGCCCCTCTGTCCTGAGCTCGCCCCTCTATCCTGAGCTCGCCCCTCTGTCCTGAGCTCGCCCCTCTGTCCTGAGCTCGCCCCGCCGTCCTGTGCTCGCCCCGCCGTCCTGTGCTCGCCCCGCCGTCCTGTGCTCGCCCCGCCGTCCTGTGCTCGTCCCGCCGTCCTGTGCTCGTCCCGCCGTCCTGTGCTCGTCCCGCCGTCCTGTGCTCGTCCCGCCGTCCTGTGCTCGTCCCTCCGTCCTGTGCTCGTCCCGCCGTCCTGTGCTCGTCCCGCCGTCCTGTGCTCGTCCCGCCGTCCTGTGCTCGTCCCGCCGTCCTGTGCTCGTCCCGCCGTCCTGTGCTCGCCCTCTGTCCTGTGCTCGCCCCTCTGTCCTGTGCTCGTCCCGCCGTCCTGTGCTCGCCCCTCTGTCCTGTGCTCGTCCCGCCGTCCTGTGCTCGCCCCTCTGTCCTGTGCTCGCCCCTCTGTCCTGTGCTCGTCCCTCTGTCCTGTGCTCGTCCCGCCGTCCTGTGTTTGTCCCGCCGTCCTGTGCTCGCCCCGCTAACATTCATCATAATTTTGCTGGAGAAAAAAAATTGGATCCATGAAAATGGCGCCTGCGCAGTGGCAGCTGTCATCAACACAGCTCATCACCCCCAAAAACACCCCATCACTGTTTTTCAGCTGCAGAAATAGGGAAAATGTTCCGAGCCGAGGGAAAAATGGATGGTGCGAAATACAGGGATATTCTTGAGCAAAACCAAAATCAGTCTGTCAGTTATGAGACTGGGACGGAGGTTCATCTTCCAACAAGACAATGACCCCCAGCATACTGCTAACCAACACTGGAGTGGGGTAAGGGGAAACGTGTAAGGGTGAGTTTCCACGGTCAGGAAACGCTGCGTGTTTGGCGCTGTGCGCTGGCGCAGCGCCAAACACGCAGCGTCCAGATGTTACAGCATAGTGGAGGGGATTTCAAGAAATCCCGTCTCCACTATGCGTAACAATACGCAGGTGGCAGACCTGCGTAAACGGACATGCGGCGCGTCTTTTTAGACCGCAGCATGTCCTCGCGTATTGCGGCGACGGTGCGTCGCCGCAACATAATTAACACAGGGCTATGCAGCCCTGCGCTCTTTCCGGATGTGTTCCGGAGGTGTCCTGAACACATCCGGAAAGATCGCGCGTCATAAAGGGGGCGGGGCTTAGACGGAGCGGAATTTCCGCTCCGTCCAAAGCGCTATGGTTCCGGACCGTGGAACCATAGCCTTAATGTTCTGGAGCGGCCGAGTCACAGCCCAGACCTTAATCCAATGGAGAATCTATGGTCAGATGTGAAGATCGCTGTTCACCAGAGGAAACATCTAACGTGAAGGAGCTGGAGCAGTTTTATCTTGAGGAATGGGCAAAAATCCCATCGGCAAGATGTGGAAAGCTCATAAAGACTTATCCAAAGCGACTTACAGCTGTAATTGCTGCAATGGAGACTCTACCAAAGCACTGACTTTAGGGGGCAGGGGTTGAATAGTTATGCACACAGAAGTTTTCAGATATTTTGTCCTATTTGTTGTTTGCTTCAAAGTAAAAAGAAAACCAAATGTTCTCAGTTGTCGGCATGTTCTGTTCATGAAGTCAGGCAAACCCACACAGAAAAACCAGTGAAATTCCAGGTTGCGGGCAGCAAAACATGAAAAATGCCAATGGGGGTTGAATACTTTTGCAAGCCACTGTACATGTACTGTACTAGTTAGTGGACATGTTTTCCTTCCTCGTTTTTTCCTGGATTGTCCTTTAGCCGCTGCTCTCATTACTGACTTTGTCCTTATTTCCTGACTATATTTCTGCTTTGACCTCTGGATTCATTGTACTTGTAGTGCCACTCCTGGCCCTAAATCCTTGATATTTCTGATATCCATTATCAACACTGAACAATTACTCTGGGTGCAAATAAAATCTGCACATAGTTTAAGAGGACTTTTGTCCTTTCCTTTCTGTGTTTCAGTTCAGCAATATTTCTGAGGTGCCTTATGTGCGCCCCCGTCTTCTGGCCATACTGGGCATCTCGGTAGGGTGAAGGTCAGGATTTAGCCATTACAAAACCCATTCCCTAATTATCTTTCCTTTAATAGATTTAGTTGTGCACTATCAGTAATTGTCTTCTTGCATCGCCATCTCTTCAGGTCATGGACAGCTGCTCTATATTCTGTAAGATGTAAAGATAAAAGCCTATAAAATTATACATCTGTGAAATAATTGTTCCTTCAATGAACATAAGGCAGCAAAGCAGCCCCAAAAGCACGATGCTCCCTCTACTATAATCTATCAACCATAATGCTTCCTCTACCATAATGCTCTGTCTACCATGATGCTTCCTCAACCATATGCTTCCTCTATCATAATGATCTGTCTACCATGATGCTCCCTCTACCATAATGCTCTGTCACCATGATGCTTCCTCAACCATGATGCTTCCTCTACCATGATGCTCCCTCTACCATAATGCTCTGTCTACCATGATGCTTCCTCAACCATGATGCTCCCTCTACCATAATGCTCTGTCTACCATGATGCTTCCTCAACCATGATGCTTCCTCTACATGATGCTCCCTCTACCATAATGCTCTGTCTACCATGATGGTTCCTCAACCATGATACTTCCTCAACCATGATGCTCCCTCTACCATAATGCTCTGTCTACCATGATGCTTCCTCAACCATGATGCTTCCTCAACCATGATGCTCTATCTACCATGATGCTTCCTCAACCATGATGCTCTATCTACCATGATGCTTCCTCAACCATGATGCTTCCTCAACCATGATGCTTCCTCTACCACGATGCTCCCTCTACCACAATGCTTCCTCAACCATAATGCTCTTACCATGATGCTTCCTCAACCATGATGCTTCCTCTACCATGATGCTTCCTCTGCCATGATGCTGTCTACCATGATGCTACTTCTACCATAATGCTTCCTCTACCACGATGCTCCCTCTACCACGATGCTCCCTCTACCACGATGCTTCCTCTACCACGATGCTTCCTCAACCATGATGCTCCCTCAACCATGATGCTCCCTCTACCATAATGCTGTCTACCATGATGCTCCCTCTACCATGATGCTTCCTCTACCATGATGCCCCTCTACCATGATGCTTCCTCCTCACTGATGCTCCTTCTACTACGATGCTCCCTCTACCATGATGCTTCCTCCTCACTGATGCTCCCTCTACCATGATGCTTCCTCCTCACTGATGCTCCCTCTACCATGAAGCTTCCTCCTCACTGATGCTCCTTCTACCACGATGCTCCCTCTACCATGATGCCTCCTCCTCACTGATGCTCCTACCACGATGCTCCCTCTACCATGATACTCCCTCTACCATGATGCTTCCTCTACCATGATGCTCCTTCTACCATGATGTTTCTCTGCTATGATGCTCCCTTTACCATGATGCTTCCTCTACCATGATGCTCCGTCAAACGTGGTTTCCTCTTCCGTAATGCTTCCCCCACCATGATGCCCCCTCGACCATGGTGCTTTCTCCGCCATGATGCTTCCACTACCATGATGTGCCCTCTAAGATGATGCTTCATGGTTGAGATTCAGTCTCAGTGGGCAGCAGCTTCCTTCACTGACGTCCATCCAGGTCTTCAGCAATGTTCACACTATCCAATCTTCCTTGAGGAAAGGGTTTGATGGTCACCAGGCTTTTAATGGGAAAACATCTAAGAAACCCTCATTTCCAATCTCATCTTAATTAAAACACCTTTCACCAAACAGAAACCATAAAATATCATTTCTACAGGAGATTTTACTTCTCCAGTTGTACAGAAAAATGGTTTTATTACATTGCATATGTGGGCTCCTGGGTGCGTCTCCGGTGTGGCGGGGTCAGTGCACCACTCCGTCCTCTGCATGCAGCGCACCTACCTAATTGACCCACAGTGGAATCCCTGGCGCTGGGCGGATGCACTGACACTGCAGGAGCCCCGTGGGGGTGGGTGCACACAGTGTCCGTTATCAGTGGGGGTGTGATCTCATTCCTCTCTCCTGTGTGCGGCGCCTGCTAACTGCACACAGGATCAGCCATTAGTGAGCGGCAGTATGCACACGAGACAGGGATGAGAGCGCACAAATCTACACAGAAGGACATAACAAATGTAACAAAAACTAATGAATGCCCCTGAAGATACAAGATATAAACCTACAGAAATGGTTCCAAAAACATTCAAATGAATAAAATATTACATTTTTATGAGAACAATAAAAATGATAAAACACCATGAGAAAAAGAGAGGGAGAAGGTTAAAAGAAATTGGGGGAAGAGGACGGAGAAGGGGACACATGTAATAAATGTAAAATATTGGGAAGAAAACCCAACCTGATCATGTAAATAATTATTCCAAATAGATACAAATATTATTATCCCACAGGACAGAATCGCTGTCAGGCGCCACTAGAAACACAGAAGAAAAAATGTATCAAATATTGCATAGAACCCGGTTATAAAAAAAAATCCCTGGTAAATACACGGAGAGTCATCTCCCCCGGTGCATGATATACCAGGGTGGAGGAGAGCTGTATACTGAGCAGTCACAGGCTGGAGTCACGTGAGCGCATAGTGACTAGTGGAACGCACCCCACAATGTGTCCGTGGTGTAAGTCAAGTTTTGGGGTGATAGTTTCCTATTAATGGGAGAGTGTCAGCGCATTGTAGGGCACAGAGCCGTAATAAAATCACACAGTGTCCACTCCATTACTGCGTTTGCAAGTAACCAGCTTCAAATATGTTAATGAGGTGCTTGTGCACTCTGGGCGTGGCTGAGCAGTTCAGCGCATCTTTCCGCCCACTTTCTTTGCATCTATTCCCGCCCTCCTCTTCCTTGATTGACAGCTGTGGCCTTAAAGAATCCAGAGATGGGTGAAAACGAGACGATGAGGAGCGGTGAGCGGCTCGGAGACTCCCATAGTGCAGCCAGCACCTATTCTGAATAAAGAACGATTTCTGACAAATGCAGCCACGTGTTTGGGCTTTAAGGCATCGTTCACATGTTGAAGGCAGGTTGCGTTCTTCTTTTTACCTGGAGTTTTGAAAATCAAGATTATGAAGCCAATGGGTTTGCACCGTGAGATCGCAGCCTGAACGTATGATTTATATTAGGGCCATGTCCCCTACACGGTGCTGTGCAGCGCTCTGCTGACGACGATAATGGCCTAATAGTGATGAGCGACCGTGATGGGATACGGGTTATCACGGATCAGGTGTTATCTGAGCATGCTCGGGTGCTAACCCGGTGTCTTCAGCGGCTCTAATACTATGTCCGAGTCCCCGCGGCTGCAGGTCTCACGCTGTTAGACAGAGCGCGACCACGAGTGCGGAGCTCGACGGAAAGCTGAGAATGTGACATCCAACAGAAATGTCACTCAGGAGAGCGGGCTCCGGCCTATTGGGGACTCAATCAAGTGGTTAATATTTGGTACATAATTGTATCTTATAATTAACAAGAAAAAGGGTTTATTTTGTTAAACGATCACACGTAGGGTTAACCTTTTGTAACTTGAGGGTTAATTAATTCATAACTGACACAACAACCAATCAAGATGCGAGGCGGGATGTGTCAGCTGTGCAGTTAGGTATGTTAGATGGAGCTGGGGGGGATTTTGGTTCAGTTCCCGGAGTACAGAGGCCTCAGCCTAATGGCGGCAAAATAAAGTGCCGGATTTTAATTTAACGTGGGAACCGAACCGGTGTCCCTTATATCATGCATGGACCATGGTGCAATTATCAGCCCCGAGATGTTGAAGATGTCGACATGATCGGTGAGCAACTTGTTACTTTTTCCCTAAATAAAGAATATAATGTATGTACACAGTGACTGCACCAGCAGAATAGTGAGTGCAGCTCTGGAGTATAATACAGGATGTAACTCAGGATCAGTAATGTAATGTATGTACACAGTGACTGCACCAGCAGAATAGTGAGTGCAGCTCTGGAGTATAATACAGGGTGTAACTCAGGATCAGTAATGTAATGTATGTACACAGTGACTGCACCAGCAGAATAGTGAGTGCAGCTCTGGAGTATAATACAGGATGTAACTCAGGATCATAATGTAATGTATGTACACAGTGACTGCACCAGCAGAATAGTGAGTGCAGCTCTGGAGTATAATACAGGATGTAACTCAGGATCAGTAATGTAATGATGTACACAGTGACTGCACCAGCAGAATAGTGAGTGCAGCTCTGGAGTATAATACAGGTGTAACTCAGGATCAGTAATGTAATGTATGTACACAGTGACTGCACCAGCAGAATAGTGAGTGCAGCTCTGGAGTATAATACAGGAGTGTAACTCAGGATCAGTAATGTAATGTATGTACACAGTGACTGCACCAGCAGAATAGTGAGTGCAGCTCTGGAGTATAATACAGGTGTAACTCAGGATCAGTAATGTAATGTATGTATACAGTGACTGCACCGCAGAATAGTGAGTGCAGCTCTGGAGTATAATACAGGATGTAACTCAGGATCAGTAATGTAATGTATGTACACAGTGATTGCACCAGCAGAATAGTGAGTGCAGCTCTGGAGTATAATACAGGATGTAACTCAGGATCAGTAATGTAATGTATGTACACAGTGACTGCACCAGCAGAATAGTGAGTGCAGCTCTGGAGTATAATACAGGATGTAACTCAGGATCAGTAATGTAATGTATGTACACAGTGACTGCACCAGCAGAATAGTGAGTGCAGCTCTGGAGTATAATACAGGATGTAACTCAGGATCAGTAATGTAATGTGTACACAGTGACTGCACCAGCAGAATAGTGAGTGCAGCTCTGGAGTATAATACAGGATGTAACTCAGGATCAGTAATGTAATGTACACAGTGACTGCACCAGCAGAATAGTGAGTGCAGCTCTGGAGTATAATACAGGATGTAACTCAGGATCAGTATAATGTATGTACACAGTGACTGCACCAGCAGAATAGTGAGTGCAGCTCTGGAGTATAATACAGGAGGTAACTCAGGATCAGTAATGTAATGTATGTACACAGTGACTGCACCAGCAGAATAGTGAGTGCAGCTCTGGAGTATAATACAGGAGGTAACTCAGGATCAGTATAATGTATGTACACAGTGACTGCACCAGCAGAATAGTGAGTGCAGCTCTGGAGTATAATACAGGATGTAACTCAGGATCAGTAATGTAATGTATGTACACAGTGACTGCACCAGCAGAATAGTGAGTGCAGCTCTGGAGTATAATACAGGATGTAACTCAGGATCAGTAAGGTAATGTATTTACACAGTAAATGCCCCAGCAAATTTGATCAGCTCGGAAATAAACGGATGTAACTCGGGATAAAAAAGGAATTATTACACAGTGACTGCACCACAAAAGGGGAGTGCAGCCGCGATCACCGCACCCATGATACATTAGCTCTGCCCTGCGTTGGGGGCCCGGGCCTAAATTTGCGGAAAAAAACAACTAGGGACGCGGCGGGGGGCCCCGGCGAGCCTTTTTTCCCCGGGGGCCCGGGCCCCTAAAATGTTTGCGGCCCCCCCCCCCCAACAAGGCCCACATGAAAATTTATTTTTTTTAAACACTAAAAAAATAAAAGGGGCGCCCAAAAAAAGGGGGCCCGGGAAGCCCCGCCATTTTGGGCCCCCAGACTTTTTCTCGGGCCTCTGATTCCCTTCCACCCCATCTTCCCAAAAACCCTTTTTTTTGACACATCGGGGCATTTTCATCCGACACCCATTTTGCTACACCCTGCCCCGGGGCCCCAGACATTTAAAGCATTTTTTCCCTCTCCCCGTTCAGCTCTTTTTTTTAGAAACTTTTTTTTCCCTTTTTAACGGGGGGGTTTTTTTAAAAAAAACAAGGCTACCCCCCTTTAAAAGGGGAACGCCTAAAGGGGGGGACAAAAAGGCGGCTTTTCCCCCCTTCCCTTTAGCCCGGGGCCCCGGGGGGGCCGTGGGAATTTGGGGGCGCGGGCCGGGTGCGGGTAAACCGGGGCGGGAGCCCCCGGGGGAAAATGCGTCACTGGGGGCGGCGCCTAAATTAAATGCAGGTCTTTTCAAAAAACCCTTTGGGTGTAGCGCCCCGGGACGGCGGAGAGTGGCGGGGGCCTGGAGGGGGGGGGGGGCCCGCGGGGGATTGGGGGCCCCGGGGATAAGGGGGGTGAGGGGGGCCCCCGGGGAAAAAGGGGGGTGAGTGGGGGGCTCCCGGGGAAATGGGGGAAGGGGGGCTGCCGGAAAAGGGGGTGAGTGGGGACTCCCGGGGAAAAAAGGGGTGGTCGATTTCCCGGGGTTTAATGGGGGGAGTGGGGGCTCCGGGGGTTAATGGGGGTGGGGGGGCTCCCGGGAAAATGGGGTGAGTGGGGCCCCCCGGGGGAAAAGGGGGGTAGGGGGCTCCGGGTTTTTAAATGGGGGAGTGGGGTTTCCCCGGGTTAATGGGTAGGGGGGCTGCCGGAAAAGGGGGGGGTAGGGGGGGCTCCGGGGATAAGGGGGGGTGATGCGACTCCGGGATAAGGGGGGGGGGGGCTGGGGGGATAAGGGGGGGGGGGGCTCCCCCGGGAAAAGGGGGGTGGGGGGGGCCCCCGGGGGTTTAAGGGGGTGATGGGGGCTCCAAAAGGGGGGTGAGTGGGGGCTCCGGGTTTGGGGGGGTGATGCGGGCTGGGGGAAAGGGGGGGGTGCGGCCTCCCGGGGATAATGGGGTAGTGGGGCCCCCCGGGGGATAAGGGGGTGTGGGGCGGGCCGGGGAAAATTTATGGGGACGCCGGATAAGGGGGGTGAGTCGGCTCCGGGGGATAAGGGGGTGATTGGGGGCTCCCGGGGATAAGGGGGAGTGGGGGCCCCCGGGATAAGGGGGGGGATGGGGGCGCCGGAAAAGGGGGGTGAGGGGGGCCCCCCCGGGGGAAATGGGGGGGAGTGGGGCCCGGGATAAGGGGGGGTGGTGGGGGCCCCGGGAAAAAGGGGGGGGAGGGGGCCCCCCCCGGGGAAAATAATGGGGGGAGTGGGGGCTCCGGGATAAGGGGGGTGATGGGGGCTCCGGGGGTGGGGGGGGGTATCCCGGGCTCCGGAAAAAGGGGGGTGGGGTGGGGCGGGCCGGGAAAGGGGGGGTGGGCCCCCCCCGGGGGATAATGGGGTGTGCGGGCGGGCCGGATAAGGGGGGAGTGGGGGCTGCCGGATAAGGGGGGTGATGGGGCTGCCGGGAAAAGGGGGGGGGCGGCTCCCGGGGAAAATTTTGGGGGTGGGGGGGGCCCCGGGGAAAAGGGGGGTGGGGGGGCCCCGGGTTAATGGGGGGGAGTGGGGGGCTCCCGGGGGAAAGGGGGGGGTGGTGGGGGCTCCCGGGGTTTAATGGGGGGGAGTGGGGGGCTCCGGGGATTGGG
>JARQOD010000008.1:13931622-13980644 GCA_033576555.1 Oophaga sylvatica
AAATAAAAACAAACAGAAAAATATTTGACCTTTTTCCCAAAATATTTTTTCTTAGTACCAAAATTTTTTGGCCTTTATTATGTTCTATGAAAAGGAGGAAAAAAAGGAAATACACCCGTTAATTTAGATTACCCCTAAAAAACCCCCCCTAGACAGGTACGCCTATTACGCCTGTCCAGCCTAAAACTAATAACTAAAAGATTAAAATAAAATATTGCCCCAGCAAAACCCCCAAATAATAAAAGCCCCCAAACAGAATTTAAAAAAAATACTGCCAGAAAAAAAATATATACAAAACCGGGGCCCCTATTTGAAAAAAGAAAATACTTACTGCTTTTCCCAGAAAACCTAAAAACCCAATTAAATTTAAAATACCTGAGTACAGATTACCCCCTAAATTTTTTTGGGTGTAAAAAAAAAGCAAAAAAAAAAAAAAAAAAAAACAAAAAAAATAAAAAAGAAAAAAAAAAAATAAAAAAAAAAAAAAAAAAAAAACAAAAAAAAAACAAAAAAAAAAACAAAAAAAAAAAAAAAAAAAAAAAAAAAACAAAAAAAAAAAAAACCCCTTAAAAAAAAAAAAAAACCAAAAAAAACCCCTAAAAAAAAAACCCAAACCCCAAAAAACCCCCAAAAAAAAAAAAAATTTAAAAACCAAAAAAAAAAAAAAAAACCCAAAAAAAATAAACACAAAAAAAAAAAAAAAAACAAAAAAAACCCCCAAAAAAAAAAAAAAAAAAAAAACACAAAAAACCCTAAAAAAAAAAATAAAATCCCAAAAAAAAAAAAAACAAAAAAAAAAACAAAAAAAAAAAAAAAAAACCCCAAAAAAAAATAAAAAAAAAAAAAAAAAACTATATAAACCCCAAACAAAAAAAAAAAACCCAAAAAAAAATAAAAAAAACCCCCTTTAAAAAAAAAAAAAACAAAAAAAAAAAAAAAAAAAAAAACAAAACCCAAAAAATTTAAATTTTAAAAATAAAAAAAAAAAAAATAAATATTCCCAACAAGAAAAACTTCTTAATATCCCCCCTTTACAAAATATAACTACTAAATATCCCCCCATGTCAAAAATAAAAATTTATATAAATCCCCCCTATGAAAAGTTTTAACTCTAAATCTTTTCCAATGACGAATTAATCTTTAATACGTCCTTTGTACAAAATTTAAACACTATAAAAAGTCCTATGCGAATATAACTATTATAATACTGCCCCTATGTACAAGAATATAACTACTATAATACTACCCCTATGTACAAGCATATAACTACTATAATACTGCCCCTATGTACAAGAATATAACTACTATAATACTGCCCCTATGTACAAGAATATAACTACTATAATACTGCTCCTATGTACAAGAATATAACTATTATAATACTGCCCCTATGTACAAGAATATAACTACTATAATACTGCCCCCTATGTACAAGAATATAACTACTATAATACTACCCCTATGTACAAGCATATAACTACTATAATACTGCCCCTTTGTACAAGAATATAACTACTATAATACTGCCCCTATGTACAAGAATATAACTACTATAATACTGCCCCTATGTACAAGAATATAACTACTATAATACTGCTCCTATGTACAAGAATATAACTACTATAATACTGCTCCTATGTACAAGAATATAACTACTATAATACTGCTCCTATGTACAAGAATATAACTACTATAATACTGCCCCTATGTACAAGAATATAACTACTATAATACTGCCCCTATGTACAAGAATATAACTACTATAATACTGCTCCTATGTACAAGAATATAACTACTATAATACTGCCCCTATGTACAAGAATATAACTACTATAATACTGCCCCCTATGTACAAGAATATAACTACTATAATACTGCACAATGTACAAGAATATAACTACTATACTACTGCCCCCTATCTACAAGAATATGGTATAACTACTAAACCTTCCTCTATTGCATGGCTTTTCCTGTATATAGTATGTGACTGTCCCGTCTCTGCCTCTCCTTACAGCTCCCTGTCTGGCTCTGCTCCCCTCATCTTCCTCATTACTACCGTCATACTGTGCCCAGCACATCCTAGAATAATATCGCTCCCCTCCTTGTTCCAAATGAAAACCAAATGCCAGCAGAGTTTATTCCCCAAGTTTCCCGTCTCTGACACAGAACCCAGACAGGATTCTGCTTTCCACTGAGCACACAATGTCCCGCAGACATGCGATCCCCCCATATAGCGCAGCAGGTGATGGAGGGGGTGGGTGAGACTATAATTTTATCCATCTACAGAGCTCAATTAGGTTGATTTTCTCTGGAGCTGTAAGTATATTCTGTGAATGATGATGGGAAATAGAGAATGTACCAATGAGCTGGTAATGTATGGCTGTGCTGTATCCCCCAATGGAGAAGGTCCTGTCTGCTCCCGTTCTATTCTCAGCAATACAAGGAACCCCCCATTCTGTCATTGAAAATGGCTTTTCAACTCTGAGTCCGACTTCGTTCACATTTGTGTTTTTTCCTGACACATGACAGACACCAATAGCGCTCCACAGACCCCATTAAGCAGAATGACCCCCCTGCAACGCCACCATAGGTGAAATGAGGTATTACACGTGGTCTATAAAAATCAATGGCCTGTCGACATAATGGACAGATATTATTGATCCTCCACAGAACCAATCTGTCTGATACATGAGGGGTCTGAACACACTCAATGTTATCAGAATTTACCTAAACTGTAACTAAACCTTCATTTTTGCTTTTCAATAATTTTATCTAGTGTGGAAAGTTATGGAGTTTTGAAAATCACTTTATATGGGGATTTGTCTTCATATAATAAAAATGTTATGTAAGTGGCTTCCAAACCCCTCTTTTCCCCAGTCTGCTTGTCTGCATTCAGCGTCCCTCATTTGGAGTACAGATGATGGCAGTGATGGGTCAGCACTCAGCACCTGTCTCCTTTTCTGAGTTTTCTATGAATCAGAGCAATCTCCTTCAGTAGCTTCTCCCCAGAGTTAGTGAGACTCCGGTGCTGACCCGTCACTGCCATCAGCTGTACTCCAAATGAGAACATTCAGATATGGATGCTGCTAAAGGCCGGGAAATACGCTGGGGAAAAGCGGGGTCTGGAAGCCACTGACATGAAATTATTTTAATAAACTGATTAGCAAAGTTTCATAACTTTCCTTGCAGAAAAAATTATAAAAAAATTTAAAGTTTAGTTGCTCTTTACTGTGTATTATGAAGTATATTGTATATGTTTATGTATGACTCCAGGTGATATCATCCTGGCCCCTTATCCTCTGTGCTGCACCATCATTCTCTGCTGTGCACTACATGGGGACGGTGAATGACGCCGTCACCTGCAGCAGTCAATATGGAGTCTGTGTGTGGGCTTCCAGCTTCATGCATAGGGACGGGAAGTGCCCCCTGACCGCAGGCAGACGGGCGGCCCCCAATGTCTATTTATCTGAGGAGGCTTCTTGGGGGGCCTGGAGGACGTGTACAGAAGAGTAATGGCGGTCTCCTGCCTGCGCTGGTAGCACCTGAACGCGCCTCGCTGCTCAGTGAATCTTTCTGCTTTCCTATCCCATTCTTCCAAGCATTCTCAGTGGTGACACCGGCCTGTGGGGTTTTTGTTCCTCACGTCACAAGAAGACATGGCTTAATATGTCCAAACTGTAGAAAATGATTGGAGTAAAAAAATTGTCTTGAAGTAAGACGAGCGGCGGTGTCTAGTGAGATAACGGCAGAACGTATCATCCGGCCTGAATCACTACGGATAATTAGTACAAGAAAAAAAGGTAGCACACTGCAGCGCTATAGCTTGCAAACACTAAATATGAAAAATAAATTGCATCACTGCCTTAGAAATATGAAAAATTGAGAAGTCCTAGCGCATAAGATGGCCAAATTATGTGAGCCTGATAGCCACGTCAAGGCTCTTCTCGTATATCAGGTCCTATCTAATGCCTATCCTCGCTTAGAATAGTCTGTCTGCATGGGAACATATGAATCCTCTCTTCAGACTAAAATGTACATCTCTGTGGAGGGGTAATGAACCTGGTGTAATTAAAAAGCCTGTGACCAACAGGTGGAGTGCTCAGGTAGAAGGTAAATGAATACATATCAAAAAACTGACCGGCACATCCAAACATAGATCCAGTGTGAACAGGTGCTAAAACCTAGAGTCACCAACTCGTGCACATACAAGAAAAAAAGGTAGCACACTGTAGCGCTATAGCTTGCAAACACGAAATATGAAAAATGAAGACTTCTAAATTTTTCATATTTCTAAGGCAGTGATGCAATTCATTTTTCATATTTCGTGTTTGCAAGCTATAGCGCTACAGTGTGCTACCTTTTTTTCTTGTATGTGCACGAGTTGGTGACTCTAGGTTTAGCACCTGTTCACACTGGATCTATGTTTGGATGTGCCGGTCAGTTTTTTGATATGTACGGCTAATTAGTGACATTGATAATTAGGACGATGTCAAGAAATCCGCGACATGAAGTGAAGATCTCCCAAAACCTTACTGACAAATAAGTCACCGCTCGTAGTGATACACGGGGCGAGGATTTACAAATGGAAGAGATTATAAAAGTTTTTCTTAATAAATCTCACTGTGTCTTATCGCTACTGAAGGACTAGACAGCAGGAACAGACATTCCCCATCTCACTCTCTCTGTATACAGTGCTGTGCAAAAGTTTTAGGCAGGTGTGGAATAAGTGCTGCATAGAAAGAAGCTTCCAAATATACAAGTGATAATAGTTTATTTTTATCAATTAACAAAATGCAAAGTGAATGAGCAAAAGAGAAAAGTAAATCCCATCAGTATCTGGGGAGCATCCACTACCTTCGAAACCGCGTAGATTCTTCTCGGCATAGTCAGGGATTTTGTAGGATTATACCAAACTGGTGATAATGACCATCATGAAGAAATATCACCAAGAACAAGACCTTCTTCAACTGTGCACAAAGCCTAGGAACCGTGGTGCAGGAAAACATCAGCAGGTGCTCAGGACCGAGGAGTCACAATGTGAAGTCTTTGGAGGTTACAGAAGGAAGTTTGTTCCCGGACGCCGGAGAGCGGCACAATAATGAGGATCTGCAGGAGCAGTGATGCAAGATGGAGGGTCTGCAAGTTTGGGGCTGTATGTCAGCAAGTGGTGTTGTTTTTTTTTTTTCTGTCATCAGACACTTATCCATCATGGAATACCATCAGGGAGGCGTCTGATTGGCTCCAAATTTATTCTGCAGCCGGACAACGACCCCAAACGTCCAACCAATGTTATTAAGAAGGATGAGTCCTGGAGGTGATGATCCGGCCCCAGAGCCCTGATCTCACATCATCTGGGATCACATGAAGAGGTGGAATGATCCACACAAGCCTAATACACAGAAGATCTGGGGTCAGTGATACAAGATGTTTGGAGCAACCTCCTGCTGAGTTTTTACAAAAACTGTGTACAAGTGACCAAGAAGAAGTGATGAAGGTAAACGGCGGTCACCAAGTAGTCATGGGATTAAGAGTTCTATTTTGTTCACTCACTTTGCATTTTGTTAACTGGTAAAAAAAACTATTAAATCTTCTATTATTGAAAGATTCTTACTTGCAGGATTTGTTTCCACACTTGCTTAGATCTTCTGCACAGTATGGTAGAGCGTATTGATCTGCGCTCATCCATCAGCTCTCCTCATCCCTCTTGTCCTCTCCTCCTCTCCGTCTCTTTTAGTCCCACTTGGATTGAGATATGTGGAGGGTAATGAGTTTTTCCTCCCTGGCTTCTGGTTAGAAGTCCTGCAGACTGAAAAAGAGTCAAGTTACTGGGAGTCTGCCATTCACATCAGCTCCTTTCATTGTCCCCCTCCTGCTCCTTTTTCTCCATCTCTGTCTGTGTCTTCATCTCACTCTGTCCCTCTGACCTTTTCCTCCAACCCTTCCCCAACTCTTAAAACTCTAATTGTACAAAAAACAAGCACTCTTCAGCCTTAAAGGCAACGTGTTATCTATAATATGGAGTCCGATCGGTAGGCACCAGGTTAGAGAGTAGAAGCAGCCAAGTAGATTGATATATTGTTTTATGGGAAATGAAGGAATATAACTTGTGTTTTATTTATTTAAATGATTGTATAATTGACAGACTTTCCTGCATGAACGTGCACGCACTTACAGCTGTCACTCACTATGTAGGAACGCCCACTGGACTCCTAAGCTTAGAAAAATTACAAATTTAAATTAATACATTTCAAGTTAAACCAAGTCTTTTCCTACAAAACAGTTTATCCATCTATTAAGTTTTTCTCCCTCTATAACATGCTGTTCATCGACAGGGCTATATGTCCAATGTAAAATACTTCATTAAAAGAGGTTCTCTGGGTATATGATATTGATGACGCAACCTTAAAATAGGTAATCAATAGCAAATCAGTGGGGGTTCAGTAGACAAGTGACAGATCAGTCTCCTCTGAGTGTACAGTATACAGGTGACAGATCAGTCTCCTCCGAGTGTACAGTATACAGGTGACAGATCAGTCTCCTCCGAGTGTACAGTATACAGGTGACAGATCAGTCTCCTCTGAGTGTACAGTATACAGGTGACAGATCAGTCTCCTCTAGTGTACAGTATACAGGTGACAGATCAGTCTCCTCTGCAGTGTACAGTATACAGGTGACAGATCAGTCTCCTCTGAGTGTACAGTATACAGGTGACAGATCAGTCTCCTTCCGAGTGTACAGTATACAGGTTGACAGATCAGTCTCCTCGAGTGTACAGTATACAGGTGACAGATCAGTCTCCTCTCAGTGTCACAGTATACAGGTGACAGATCAGTCTCCTCTGAGTGCACAGTATACAGGTGACAGATCAGTCTCCTCCAGTGACAGTATACAGGTGACAGATCATTCTCCTCTCAGTGTACAGTATACAGGTAACAGATCAGTCTCCTCTGAGTGACAGTATACAGGTACAGATCAGTCTCCTCTGAGTGTACAGTATACAGGTGACAGATCAGTCTCCTCTCAGTGTACAGTATACAGTGACAGATCAGTCTCCTCGAGTGTACAGTATACAGGTAACAGATCAGTCTCCTCGAGTGTACAGTATACAGGTGACAGATAAGTCTCCTCCTCGAGTGTACAGTATACAGGTGACGATCAGTCTCCTCTGAGTGTACAGTATACAGGTGACAGATCAGTCTCCGAGTGTACAGTATACAGGTGACAGATCAGTCTCCTCTAGTGTACAGTATACAGGTGACAGATCAGTCTCCTCGAGTGTACAGTATACAGGTGACAGATCAGTCTCCTCTGAGTGTACAGTATACAGGTGACAGATCAGTCTCCTCTAGTGTACAGTATACAGGTGACAGATCAGTCTCCTCGAGTGTACAGCATACAGGTGACAGATCAGTCTCCTCAGTGTACAGTATACAGGTGACAGATCATTCTCCTCGAGTGTACAGTATACAGGTGACAGATCAGTCTCCTCTGAGTGTACAGTATACAGGTGACAGATCAGTCTCCTGAGTGCACAGATACAGGTGACAGATCAGTCTCCTCTCAGTGTACAGTATACAGGTGACAGATCAGTCTCCTCTAGTGTACAGTATACAGGTACAGATCAGTCTCCTCGAGTGCACAGATACAGGTGACAGATCACGTCTCCGAGTGTACAGATACAGGTGACAGATCATCTCCTCTATGTACAGTATAAGGTGACAGATCAGTCTCCTCTGAGTGTACAGTATACAGGTGACAGATCAGTCTCCTCTGAGTGTACAGTATACAGGTGACAGATCAGTCTCCTCTGAGTGACAGTATACAGGTGACAGATCAGTCTCCAGTGTACAGTATACAGGTGACAGATCAGTCTCCTCGAGTGTACAGCTTACAGGTGACCAGATCAGTTCCTCTGAGTGCACAGTATACAGGTGACAGTCAGTCTCCTCTATGTGTAACAGTATACAGGTGACAGATCAGTCTCCTCTCAGTGTACATATACAGGTACTCGATCAGGTCCGTCCTCTGAGTGTACAGATACAGGTGACAGATCAGTCTCCTCTGAGTGTACAGTAATACAGGTGACAGATCAGTCCTCTAGGTACAGTATACAGGTGACAGATCAGTCTCCTCGAGTGTACAGTATACAGGTGACAGATCAGTCTCCTCTCGAGTGTACAGTATACAGGTGACAGATCAGTCTCCTCTGAGTGTACAGTATACAGGTGACAGATCAGTCTCCTCTGAGTGTACAGTATACAGGTGACAGATCATCTCCTCTCGAGTGTACAGTATACAGGTGAACAGATCAGTTCCCTCAGTGTACAGTATACAGGTTACAGATCAGTCTCCTCTGATGTACAGTATACAGGTGACAGATCAGTCTCCTCGAGTGTACAGTATACAGGTGACAGATCAGTTCCTCTGAGTGTACAGTATACAGGTGACATGATCATCTCCTGGGTTACAGTATACAGGTACAGATCAGTCTCCTCGAGTGTACAGTATACAGGTGACAGATCAGTTCCTCGAGTGTACAGTATACAGGTGACAGATCAGTCTCCTCTGAGTGTACAGTATACAGGTGACAGATCAGTCTCCTCTCAGTGTACAGTATACAGGTGACAGATCAGTCTCCTCTGAGTGTACAGTATACAGGTGACAGATCAGTCTCCTCGAGTGTACAGTATACAGGTGACAGATCAGTCTCCTTAGTGTACAGTATACAGGTGACAGATCATCTCCTCGAGTGTACAGTATACAGGTGACAGATCAGTCTCCTCTGAGTGTACAGTATACAGGTGACAGATCAGTCTCCTCGAGTGTACAGTATACAGGTGACAGATCAGTCTCCTCGAGTGTACAGTATACAGGTGACAGATCATCTCCTCCGAGTGTACAGTATACAGGTGACAGATCAGTTCTCCCTAGTGTACAGATACAGGTGACAGATCAGTCTCCTCGAGTGACAGTATACAGGTGACAGATCATCTCCTCTATGTACAGTATACAGGTGACAGATCAGTCTCCTCTGAGTGTACAGTATACAGGTGACAGATCAGTCTCCTCGAGTGTACAGTATACAGGTGACAGATCAGTCTCCTCTGAGTGTACAGTATACAGGTACAGATCAGTCTCCTCTGAGTGACAGATACAGGTGACGATCAGTTCCTCTGAGTGTACAGTATACAGGTGACAGATCAGTCTCCTCTAGTGTACAGTATACAGGTGACAGTCAGTCTCCTCTAGTGTACATGTCGATACAGTGGTAACGGACAGATCAGTCTCCTCTGAGTGTACAAGTATACAGGTGACAGATCAGTCTCCCTCAGTGTACAGTATACAGGTGACAGATCAGTCTCCTCCGAGTGTACAGTATACAGGTGACAGATCAGTCTCCTCCAGTGTACAGTATACAGGTGACAGATCAGTCTCCTCCGAGTGTAAGTATACAGGTGACAGATCAGTCTCCTCTAGTGTACAGTATACAGGTGACAGATCAGTCTCCTCCGAGTGTACAGTATACAGGTGACAGATCAGTCTCCTCTAGTGTACAGTATACAGGTGACAGATCAGTCTCCTCTGAGTGTACAGATACAGGTGACGATCAGTTCCTCTGAGTGTACAGTATACAGGTGACAGATCAGTCTCCTCGAGTGTACAGTATACAGGTGACAGATCAGTCTCCTCTCAGTGTACAGTATACAGGTAACAGATCAGTCTCCTCCGAGTGTAAAGTATACAGGTGACAGATCAGTCTCCTCTCAGTGTACAGTATACAGGTGACAGCTCAGTCTCCTCTATGTGTACAGTATACAGGTGACAAATCAGTCTCCTCTCAGTGTACAGTATACAGGTAACAGATCAGTCTCCTCCGAGTGTAAAGTATACAGGTGACAGATCAGTCTCCTCTCAGTGTACAGTATACAGGTGACAGATCAGTCTCCTCCGAGTGTACAGCATACAGGTGACAGATCAGTCTCCTCTCAGTGTATAGTATACAGGTAACAGATCAGTCTCCTCCGAGTGTAAAGTATACAGGTGACAGATCAGTCTCCTCTGAGTGTACAGTATACAGGTGACAGATCAGTCTCCTCTGAGTGCACAGTATACAGGTGACAGATCAGTCTCCTCTATGTGTACATTATACAGGTGACAGATCAGTCTCCTCTGAGTATACAGTATACAGGTGACAGATCAGTCTCCTCTGAGTGCACAGTATACAGGTGACAGATCAGTCTCCTCTATGTGTGTCGACCCGCCACCACAATTGTGGGTTACCAGGGCAATGGGGTACTCAGAGCCGAGCCCGTAGAAGTCTATGGGGATTTTTGTCACAGGTAGCTGTGGCTCGGTCTGTGGCCCTGGCGGTCTGGCGTATGTTGTTGGGGAATATTTACAGGGGATAACTATATACAGTTCGTGACGCCACCTGTAGTATTCTGGTAATATGTACCAGCGCTGCTGTAGATCTCTGAGGGGATGGTGATGCAGCTAGATGTCGGGTCCCCTACAGGTGGGACTCTTCCCTCAGATCGGTAGTTTGGTAGGAATTGTGCAGGCATGCAGTAATAACTCAGTCTCACACAGTCAAAGTCTTTCCATACCTTTACTTGCAGAATGGTAAAGCAGGTCCCAGGGAGGCTGATGGGGTTGATGGAGGATGAGCTTTGAGGCAAACGGTTAAGCAAGTTAGGGGCCTCCTTTAACTCCAATGAAGCTGAGTACGACCAGCCTGAAGCGTAGTCCTCTCTATAATTCCAGCTTATCTTTAGCTGTTCTGCCCGATCAGTGTTGTGGTTGGAGCCTTTTTGTGAGAAAGATGATTTCCTATATTGCCGTGCACTGACTCACGGTCCTCACTTCCTCTGACCCCAGTTACGTACTGACTGTATGGGCTTATCCGCCGCGACCTAGGGTCCGGTAGATTTCTGGCTATCTTATCACCTTGCTTGAAACAAAGATGATTCTTCGGTCCCCAGTAACCGGTAGATTCGTGCAGGTATTCTTCACCTATAGCACTTCCTTGCTTTCTTCCACTTTTGCCCTTCGACTTGCTCAGTTCTCAGGAGATATTTCAGCCTGTCTCCAGTGGGGCACAGCTTTGACTAGGCTCGGGTACGTTAAAGTACCTATACTAGACTCCACAATTTTAAGCTGAAGATAGAGCAGAGTCCCTAAGACGTCTTGTCTCTCCTAAGTCTGGACACACTCTCCTACTGACACTCCCTTCCACACCCCTACTGGGCGTGTTCGAAGGTACATGATGACATGAAGAACACTTAACCTTTACCTCTCCACTCATCCTCCTGGTATTGTGTACCAGGGCTACACATTCCCCATGGTAAACGACAGCACTCCCGGCTGTGAAATACAAAAGCCAGAAAAATTTTGTTTATGCAATAACATTTGGAACAATAACATCTTCCCATCCGGGAGGTAAGAATACTTTGAACGTTACAAACTTTAATAGAAAAATACAAATAGTATTCAATAAATAAATTTACAAGATACTTGTGAAGGACCCGCACCAAACCTTCAACGTGGGTCCTGGGTGGGCTGCAGGACATCCAAATGCAGACCTCACTCAGTGCCACACCACACGGGTTTTTGGTTCAGAGGTGAGTCAAGGTTTCATGTGAAACCATTAAGAAGGCACTTTAGTGCAACTATTTACAGGATACAGTTTTTGGGCTGGCTCAGTCCTCAGCCTCTGAGTCCATTGTTAAACGAAGACATAATAGGGAAAAACACATTTATATATATAGACTTTTCAATGTTCACATAAATTCGTTATCACTACTGCTGATATCTAATGGGTAATTTCCCTTTTGTGATTCTCTCTGATCTACGTGGTGTAGTTTCAGGTATAACAAGTTGCGATCTGTCTGCACTGCGTAACGGCAAACTATAGAACTGCCTTAACCTTTCTATGGATCTGGCAAGCGTACTGATGGCTGGGCGGTGTGAGTCAGCTTCACCAGGGGATCCCATAGTATGGGGCGCTGCTACAGATGATCCATCTTGAGGTTCTACAGGTTGAGGTGCTGCTGGAATGGGTAACTCCTGAGCGGGCTCAACTGGCACCACAGGCACAACTGGAGGTAAAACTTCCTCTTGTGGCTGATAAAACTGCAACACTGGAATTATCACAGCATCTCCCAGTCGGGGCCAATCCGCAGGAAAATCTCCCAGATCGGTGTGTAGGACCTCTTCCTTTCTTTCTCTTTGATTGAAGACAGGGTTCTTTTCACAACTCTTTAAGTGTTCTGGACACAACTTCAAATGATCTCTGGACACAGTGGTTGTTGTTCTTCCTCCGTCTTTACTGACGACACAGACTTTTCTGTTGTCATATTTAGAATCTTGTATGACGTAGGGTTCTTGCTCCCACTGATTATCCAGTTTGTGCATCTTTCTTTTTCTTTTTAATACTACCTCTCCAGGCATCAGAGGCTTGGCAGGAGCATTTCGGTTGTAAACATCTTCCTGTTTCTCCCGTGCCTTATTAAGACTTTCCTCCACACAGATTTGTACTCTTCTGTATTGCTCTTGCCGATTGACGTCCCAGTTCTCAACAGCGTCGTCTGCCTCCGGTTCTACCACTCCAAGTTCTAGATCCATTGGTAGTTTTCCAGGCCTTGCTCTCATAAGATAGGCTGGAGTGCAGTTAGTTGAGCTTACAGGTATATGATTATACAAATCAACCAAATCAGGCAGTAAATCCGGCCATCGATTCCTGTCTTCCAACGGCATGGATCTCAACAAGTCAAGGACAATATGGTTCATTTTTTCACAAAGACCGTTGGTTTGAGGGTGATATGGTGTTGTTCTTATTTTCTTGCACCCGTACATATGACAGAATTCCTTGAATAAATCGGCTTCAAAAGCAGGTCCCTGATCGGTTAAGACTTGCTCGGGATACCCATGCGGTCTGCAGAAGCTTGCTTGAAAGGTCTTCGCGGCCGTCACTGCGGTCTGGTCTTTCACTGGAACGACTACCAGAAATCTGGAGTAATGGTCCACCATGGTCAAGGCGTATGAGTATCCAGATCTACTCGGCGACAGTTTGACGTGGTCCAGGGCCACAATCTCCAGGGGACGAGTCGTCCGGATAGGTTGCAGGGGGGCCTTTTGACTACCGTAGTCCTTTCTTCTGAGACCACAGGGTCCACAGTTCCGACACCACCTCTCGATGGAGCTGCGCATCCCTACCCAGTAGAACCGGCATCTCAACAGGGTCTCCAGCTTCCTCCAGCCAAAGTGTCCTGCTTGATCGTGGTACGCTTCCAACACCATTGGGACGTCTGCCTTGGGGACCACGATTTGCCAGACCATTTCATGGGTTCTGGGGTTGACGTATCTTCTGCACAACTTCTCACGGTATAGGAACAACCTGCTTTTCTCGTTCCACAGGAGCTTGGCTGACATAGGTGCATCCTTTTCCAGAGAGGAGCCTTCCTGTCTTAACAACTCCTTGATGCGGCTGACCACTGGATCACTGTCCTGAGTCTCTTTCCAACTATGATGGGTAAAGGATTTAATGTTGCACCATTCTGCTTTCTGTGGACTTGATGCTCGTGGACTACCCCATTTCGATGGAACGCGGGTAGCTCAATTTCTTCCAGGTCGTCCGATTCTTCTTCCGTGTCAGAGTCATGCGGCATTCGGGACAACGCATCAGCATTAGCATTCTTTCGACCTGCCCGGTACTTGATAGTAAACTGGTAATTGGACAACCGAGCCATCCATCGCTGCTCCATGGCGCCCAGCTTGGCGGTTTCCAGGTGCGTTAACGGGTTGTTGTCTGTAAACGCAGTGAACTTATTGGAGGCCAGATAGTGCTTAAATCTTTCAGTAATGGCCCAGACCAGCGCCAGAAACTCTAGCTTGAAACTGCTATAATTTTCCGGATTCCTTTCAGTTGGCCTGAGTTTTCTGCTGGCATATGCGATGACTTTTTCTTGTCCATTCTGCTTCTGACTGAGAACGGCTCCCAACCCTTCATTACTGGCGTCGGTGTACAACAGGAACGGTTGGCTGTAATCAGGATAGGTTAAGATCTCATCACCTGTCAGGATCTCTTTCATCTTTTGAAATGCTTCAGTCTGTTCCTTACCCCAATTGAAAGGAGGGTTTCTGCTCTTTAAAGATTGTCCTACCAGGAGGTCCTGTAAAGGAGCTGCCTTCTTCGTGTAATCTTTCACGAATCTCCTGTAGTAACCCGTTAGTCCCAGGAACTGTCGCACTTCCTTAAGGTTCTTCGGCTCCGGCCACTTCTGGATGGCAGTGACTTTCTCTGGGTCCGGCGCTACTCCTTCCGAACTGACGATGTGCCCCAAGTATTGTACCTTCTGCTTGAGTAGATGGCATTTTGAGGGTTTCAACTTCATCCCGTACCTGGACAGGGACTCAAACACTTCTGCCAGGTGCTTCAGATGGTCCTCATATGTCTTGGAATACACGATAACGTCGTCTAGGTATAGCAGCACGGTTTCAAAATTGAGATGTCCCAGACAGTTTTCCATCACTCTCTGAAATGTTCCTGGGGCACTACTGAGTCCAAACGGCATTCTGTCGAACTCACAGAGCCCCATTGGGGTGGTGAAAGCCGTTTTCTCACGATCCTCCTCAGCCACAGCCACTTGCCAGTAACCACTAGTCAGATCAAGGGTAGAAAAGTAGTTAGCCGTTTTCAGAGCAGCTAATGATTCCTCTATGCGTGGTAGCGGGTATGCATCCTTGTGTGTTATGCGGTTCACCTGCCTGTAATCCACACACATTCTCATACTACCATCTTTCTTTTTAACCAAAACTAGAGGGGCTGCCCAGGGACTACAACTATCCCTTATCACCCCAGCTTTCTTCATATCATTCAACATTTCTTTAGCCTTCTGATAATGAGCTGGAGGTATGGGCCTATACCGCTCTTTGATGGGAGGATGATTGCCTGTAGGGATATGATGTTGTACTCCCTTAATGATCCCAAAATCAAGTGGATTTTTGCTAAACACTTGGGCGTACTCTTGCACCACCCGTAATACCCCTTGCTTCTGGTGAGCGGGAGTGGTGTCCGTCCCAACATGGAGCTGCTGACACCATTCCGCCACCTGAGTTGCTGGGTCATTGTCCTCCTCTATTTGACAGGAGTCTAAGGACTCAGCCGGGAGAATGGAATTATTATCAACAGCATGAAGTTTAGCAATGGTTGCATAACGGGGTAAATTTACCTCATCATCTCCCCAATTGAGAAGCCGTACCGGTACTCTTCCATTCACCACTTCTACTACTCCTCTAGCAGTCATAAGTGTAGGTCTATGTTCTGAATGGTGGGGTTCTACTACAGCTTGGTAATTCTGTCCTCTCAGACCTATGGCTGCCCTGCACCAAATGATCATTTCACTCATTGGGGTATCACAATAGGAACTGAGTCAGTGACCCGTACATTACCAATTTCGCCGTCGGTAAGCTTCGCTTGCTGCTGACACACCAGGGCCCGGATCTCTCTTTGGATGACTCCTCTCTGCCTTGGTCGGGCAATCTCAGCGAGCTGTTGGAGCAAGAACACTACTTCTTCCAAACAATTACCAATAACATTAGTACCCAATATTATATTTAGACCATTCTCCTCATTTACAGTCTTCACTACCAGAAGTCCCTGGTCTTTCAACTCCTCTCTTCCCACCTTTACATCTACACATTTTGTTCCAAGTACTTCTACAGGAAGACCATTAGAAGCATACACGGTAAAGTCAAGGCTCGGGGGTTTAAGATCGTCCATTGACCAGTACTTGGTATATAGGGCATCAGGTATAAGAGTGACTTGAGACCCAGTGTCTAGCAATGCTGGAACAGCAATCCCATCTAAAATAATGGACAGGTAGGGTCGCCCGCCCACATACCTGCGGTTCCAGTCTAGGGGGCCTGGCGGTATTCTCCTGGGTGTTGGCCCTTGGACCCAGGTTCTGCCCGTTTAAAGGACACTGTGGAGACAAATGACCTTTTCGGTTGCAGCGAAAACAGACGATCTCTCGACGAGAAGGGTGTTGATCAGAGGTTGCTCCTGGGGGTGGCGTTGTCCTCCTCCGGGGGGGCGACGTCTTCTTTCTTCTCCGGTGCATCCACGGGACGTCTTCTGGGCAGTCCGCTAGCAAGATTTTTCCTTCCTCTTCTTTCCGCAGTTGCAGGGCACTCATAACAGCAGCCAGATTTTTAGTCAGCTGGCGCACCTCTGAGCGCAGACAGTCCAATTCACTAGGAGATGTCACCTGCGCTTTGGCTTCAGCCACTAGCGGGGAACAGGGGGTTACTGCCGGTTCCAGAGTGACTTCACCCTGATGATGTTGGGTGGCCACCTCAGGTTTGCCCAGGGGCCGCAGCCCTTTTATTGCCATGTCCTTTAGGGCATCAAAGGTAGCATCCGGATGATCTAAGGACCACCAATTTACAGTTCTGCGTTCCTCTGGGATCTCAATCCCTGTATAAATTGTTCTTTCAACATTTTATTCTCATGGAGAGCATTTAAATTGTTAACTTGCTTGAGTGCTTTCAGGGCTCCTTGCAATCGGCAAGCATAGTCCCGGATGCTGTCACCTGGCTGTTGTGAACAGTGATAGAAGGCCATCCGGAGATCCGTTTCTGTGCGGTCTTCAAATATGGCATTTAGTTTAAGGAAAATCGCAGATACCGACTCCAGATCAACGGTATCCCAAGTCTCCACTTCCTCTCAGCAGCGCCAGTTAACTGCCCTATTAACACAGCAGCTTTTTGTTTCTCAGGCATGGAGTACATTTCCAATAGGCTGCTTAACTTCCGCTTGAAGCCTGATAATGTGCCTGGCTCACCGCTGTACTGGGGAAGCCATTTCGCCCCAGGCATATATGGGAGCGTTAGTGGCATGATTGGGACTACCGGACTGGGTGCAGGGCCTGCGCCCCCATCTGGCGCTACAATACCAAGCGGTGCGGGATTGGGGCCTCCGGCCGGGGCCGCACTGTCAGCCGGTTGTTGTGACATCTTAGCGCCCCCTTGGTTAAACGGAGCCTACCGGTTTCAGACGCTGCTACTTCACAGGCACCGCAGTGGGAACAGGACCTTCGTCGCAGGCGCTCTGATGTCAGAGCGTTCACTTCCTGTCGCAGGACCTGCCGATGAGTCAGAGCCGGGGGCGGAGCCAGGCAACAGCGCGCTTTTACAGGTACGCCCACCTTCTTCTCCAGCGCCTGAGGGCGCGAATATGGCGGCAAAATGGCGGATTTTAGCGCCAAACAACAGCAACAGTCTTTTTCACTCAAACAGTTACATAGGCACGCAGGGCTCGCAATGCTGCAAGTTTCGTATCCTGTTCGTGACGCCAAGTTTTGTTGTGTCGACCCGCCACCACAATTGTGGGTTACCAGGGCAATGGGGTACTCAGAGCCGAGCCCGTAGAAGTCTATGGGGATTTTTGTCACAGGTAGCTGTGGCTCGGTCTGTGGCCCTGGCGGTCTGGCGTATGTTGTTGGGGAATATTTACAGGGGATAACTATATACAGTTCGTGACGCCACCTGTAGTATTCTGGTAATATGTACCAGCGCTGCTGTAGATCTCTGAGGGGATGGTGATGCAGCTAGATGTCGGGTCCCCTACAGGTGGGACTCTTCCCTCAGATCGGTAGTTTGGTAGGAATTGTGCAGGCATGCAGTAATAACTCAGTCTCACACAGTCAAAGTCTTTCCATACCTTTACTTGCAGAATGGTAAAGCAGGTCCCAGGGAGGCTGATGGGGTTGATGGAGGATGAGCTTTGAGGCAAACGGTTAAGCAAGTTAGGGGCCTCCTTTAACTCCAATGAAGCTGAGTACGACCAGCCTGAAGCGTAGTCCTCTCTATAATTCCAGCTTATCTTTAGCTGTTCTGCCCGATCAGTGTTGTGGTTGGAGCCTTTTTGTGAGAAAGATGATTTCCTATATTGCCGTGCACTGACTCACGGTCCTCACTTCCTCTGACCCCAGTTACGTACTGACTGTATGGGCTTATCCGCCGCGACCTAGGGTCCGGTAGATTTCTGGCTATCTTATCACCTTGCTTGAAACAAAGATGATTCTTCGGTCCCCAGTAACCGGTAGATTCGTGCAGGTATTCTTCACCTATAGCACTTCCTTGCTTTCTTCCACTTTTGCCCTTCGACTTGCTCAGTTCTCAGGAGATATTTCAGCCTGTCTCCAGTGGGGCACAGCTTTGACTAGGCTCGGGTACGTTAAAGTACCTATACTAGACTCCACAATTTTAAGCTGAAGATAGAGCAGAGTCCCTAAGACGTCTTGTCTCTCCTAAGTCTGGACACACTCTCCTACTGACACTCCCTTCCACACCCCTACTGGGCGTGTTCGAAGGTACATGATGACATGAAGAACACTTAACCTTTACCTCTCCACTCATCCTCCTGGTATTGTGTACCAGGGCTACACATATGTGTACATTATACAGGTGACAGATCAGTCTCCTCTGAGTATACAGGTGACAGATCAGTCTCCTCTATGTGTACAGTATACAGGTGACAGATCAGTCTCCTCTGAGTGTACAGTATACAGGTGACAGATCAGTCTCCTCTTAGTGTACAGTATATAAGTGACAGATCAGTCTCCTCTGAGTGTACAATACACAGGTGACAGATCAGTCTCCTCTGAGTGTACAATACACAGGTGACAGATCGGTCTCCTCTTAGTGTACAGTATACAGGTGACAGATCAGTCTCCTCTGAGTATACAGTATACAGGTGACAGATCAGTCTCCTCTATGTGTACATTATACAGGTGACAGATCAGTCTCCTCTGAGTATACAGTATACAGGTGACAGATCAGTCTCCTCTATGTGTACAGTATACAGGTGACAGATCAGTCTCCTCTGAGTGTACAGTATACAGGTGACAGATCAGTCTCCTCTTAGTGTACAGTATATAAGTGACAGATCAGTCTCCTCTGAGTGTACAATACACAGGTGACAGATCGGTCTTCTCTGAGTGTACAGGATACAGGTGACAGATCAGTCTCCTCTTAGTGTACAGTATACAGGTGACAGATCAGTCTTCTCTGAGTATACAGTATACAGGTGACTGGTTAGGCTCTTCTTCCTGAATATTCAGTAACCAGTGACAATCAGGTCTCTTCTCTCTCAGTGTATAGTATGCAAGTTGTTGGTGTATACAGCTTCAGGCTTATGCAGTAGAGGGACTGTGTTGAGCAGATAGCAGATGACACTGTGTTATTAGAGTTTGTTCATACTGCATGGTGTGACCTTTTTGTGTTCAGTTTATCCTATACTCTACCATGTTCTGATTCTGCAGATGACGATTTGGTTACTGTATGCCCCAAGTAAAACAGTTCATTTTCCCACAATGTCTGAGTGCTGAATGATTTTGCTGAAATTTGAAAATCTACAACAGGTTATCAGGTTTTGTTCCTCACACCTCCACACAGTTAACAAATTGATGCAAGAATTCTTCCAGATGTTCTCATCTCCTGTATACAAGTAATCAAAACATATACTTTCAATATATGAATACAAGAATATACATACAATGGTGAAAAGTACAGTGAACAATCTGAATAATGATAATTATCAGCTGTTTAAGTAGTCATCAAAAATAGAGCTGGAAAAACAGATAGGCAAGAGCCGTTATAACCTTATTAATGGAGGATGACCACACTGATACACATAGAACATCAGAACACTGATAACGGCATATGAATTGCTCTACAAAGGATATGAGAGACCCACTTTAAACTGCAAGCTACTGTATATCTGCTAATGAAACCGGACAAGATGAAACTTAGCAGTAGATAAAGTTATGCAAGAACATATAAACGCAATACTGGAAGTGATCGTACAACTGAGATCAGTGGGTGAGGTTATAAAAGACAGCCACACAATGTCACACAAAAAGGTAGAGTTTCAGATGACACAAACAGAAACATGTGAAGAAAGGCCATGAATTATAGAAAGCAAAACAACAGAAGCCAGTTTTAAAGGATCGAAACAAAAGGTCAAATCTACTATGATCCATGTGCAGATATTGGGACCTCGAAGGTGACAATCAGACATTACTACAAGGATTGTGCAATGACTCCAGAGCAAAAAATCATATGACAAGTGATAGAAGCTTTTTCACATTACTTAACTTAAATAACAATTAAATGATCTTGATAAAACAGAATGAATGTAAAAGATAGTGCCTGAGCAAATATGGACAGAATTAAGCCGCACCTTAAAGACGTGTTGTTTGTTCACAGTCTAGAAGGAGGACTGTTATCTATAATGCATATGACAGCTAAAGGACTATTCCAAGGAAGCAAGTATCCTGGAAAGGAAACGGGCGAAAGCCATTGCCAAAGCTGATATTTCTCCAAATAGCAAAACAACGGGGACACAATGATAGCAGGATGAGGAAAAAATGTGATGAAGGAAAAAATGTGGATTATTCGGCGCTGCTGGAGGAATGATAATGATCCAGGATACAAGGTACAGTATTTTTGCAGTTCTATTACCAATGTGTTTCGAAATACATTGCTCAAAATATAGAGGGAACACTCAAATAACACATCCTAGATCTAAATGAATTAAATATTCTCATTGAATACTTTGTTGTGTACAAAGTTGAATGTGCTGTCAACATAATCACACAAAAATCATCAATGGAAATCAAATTTTTGAAATAATGGACACCTGGATTTGGAGAGACCCCCAAAATGAAAGTGGAAACAAGTCAAAATGATGCTCAGTATTGTGTGTGGCCTCCACGTGCCTGTATGACCTCCCTACAACGCCTGGGCATGCTCCTGATGAGGTTGCGGATGTTCTCCTGATGGATCTCCTCCCAGACCTGGACTAAAGCATCCGTCAACTCCTGGACAGTCTGTGGTGCAACGTGACGTTGGTGGATGGAGCGAGACATGCTGTCCCAGATGTGCTCAATCGGATTCAGGTCTGGGGAATGGGCAGGCCAGTCCATAGCTTCAATACCTTCATCTTGCAGGAACGGCTGACACACTCCAGCCACATGAGGTCTTGCATTGTCCTGCATTAGGAGGAACCAGGGCCAACCGCACCAGCATATGGTCTCACAAGGGGTCTGAGGATCTCATCTCGGTACCTAATGGCAGTCAGGCTACCTCTGGCGAGCACATGGAGGGCTGTATGACCCTCCAAAGAAATGCCACCCCACACCATTACTGACCCACTGCCAAACTGGTCATGCTGAAGGATGTTGCAGGCAGATCGCTCTCCACGGCGTCTCCAGACTCTGTCACATCTGTCACATGTGCTGAGTGTGAACCGCTGCCTGCAACATCCTTCAGCATGACCGGTTTGGCAGTGGGTCAGTAATGGTGTGGGGTGGCATTTCTTTGGAGGGCCACACAGCTCTCCATGTGCTCGCCAGAGGTAGCCTGACTGCCATTAGGTACCGAGATGAGATCCTCAGACCCCTTGTGAGAGTGTGTCAGCAGTTCCTGCAAGATGAAGGCATTGAAGCTATGGACTGGCCTGCCCATTCCCCAGACCTGAATCCGATTGAGCACATCTGGGACAGCATGTCTCGCTCCATCCACCAACGTCATGTTGCACCACAGACTGTCCAGGAGTTGACGGATGCTTTAGTCCAGGTCTGGGAGAAGATCCCTCAGGAGAACATCCGCAACCTCATCAGGAGCATGCCCAGGCGTTGTAGGGGGGTCATACAGGCACATGGAGGCCACACACACTACTGAGCATCATTTTGACTTGTTTCCACTTTCATTTTGGGGGTCTCTCAAAATCCAGGCCTCCATTGGTTCAAAAATGTGATTTCCATTGATGATTTTTGTGTGATTATGTTGACAGCACATTCAACTTTGTACACAACAAAATATTCAATGAGAATATTTCATTCATTTAGATCAAGGATGTGTTATTTGAGTGTTCCCTTTATTTTTTTGAGCAGTGTATAACACATTTGTTCTTCAGGATACAACCACATTTGTGTGTTTTACACATCGATAAAAAAACCAACTAAAGTACAGCTCCGTGTATCTGTAGCGCGGGGCGTTAGCCGCGGGCGAGGCACTCATCTCCTCCTTTTACGCCCTTGCGCCCTACATGAAAGTGTGGGTTCTAGCTGGGTGTTGGTGTTAGTGCTGTGAGGGTTTTCGTCCGTGCAGGCCGCTGGTAGTTGGTGGTGTTGGCCGGCCAGGACCGTAGGTTACATAGAGGAGACTCCCATTCTAGAACACAGTCTTTACTGAACGGTAGCTTGGTTATGTACAAGGGATAGCGGATACAAAGTCTTATGGCTGTTTCCTTTGCAGTATAAGGCATTTTCATACACACAGTATCCTTCCACTGTAGTCTACTTCAGGGTCGGTGAAGCGCACTATTTCGCCCCAATTCGACACAGCCTAGCTTGTCACCACAGTACTCGCTCAGCAGTTCTTTCATTACTGGCACCCTGGATCTACCTCTCAAGGCCCCCACTAGCCCCACGAACTCACCCCGGTTTAGGTCTGTTACCTTTGGTGTTTTGCAAGCTCAGAGTTTCTCGTGACACATGGTCCTGTCCAAAGACCCCTTTTCTGGAAGGCCACTCTGTCTCATCGGTCACTTCAGGATCTCACTATTCCCTCGTCCCTTAGTCTCCTTTTTCTGTAGTTCACCCAATATGGCAGCACTGCTCACATAACACTTCCTACTTCTATTTGAACTGGACCCTATCTATCTACAGGATGCAGTCACTTGACAAAACACTAAGCCCCTCCCACTATGGGTTAGTCCAAAACATTAACTCTATCTTACCCTAATGTCGCTACTTAACTACAGTCAACTTATACTAACTACCTTGTGTCCTAAGCCCTAAACTATGTCTTACCATACACTTATCCTATACTGTACACTACCAACATCACAGAGGAACTTATCACATGATACAATATATACACTGAGCAAAAATATAAACGCAACACTTTTGTTTTTGCTCTCATTTTTCATGAGCTGAACTCACAGATCTCAAGACTTTTTCTATGTACACAAGGCCTTCTCCTCTGCCGAGATCATCCGTCCACCTCACAGTTGTGACATATCCAGATGCGGATTAGACACATGATTATTGCACAGTTGTGCTTTAGGCCGCCACAATAAAAGGCCGCTCTAAAATGTGCAGTTTTATCACACAGCACAATGCCACAGATGTCACAAGTTTTGAGGGAGCGTGCCATTGGCATGCTGACTGCAGGAATGGCCACCAGAGCTGTTGCCCGTGAATTGCATGTTCATTTCTCTACCATAAGCCGTCTCCAAAGGCGTTTCAGAGAATTTGGCAGTACATCCAACCGGCTTCACAACCGCAGACCACGTGTAACCACACCGGCCCAGGACCTCAGTATCCAGCATCTTCATCCCCAAGATCGTCTGAGACCTGACCCCGGACAGCTGCTGCTGCATAACCAAATAATTCTGCACAAACTGTCAGAGACTGTCTCAGGGACGCTCATCTGCAGCTTGTCGTCCTCATAGGGGTCTCCACCTGACTGCAGTTTGTTGTCTAAGGCCTCTTTCACACTTCCGGCATTTTGCCGCAGCGCCGCATCAGAAAACCTGATGCGCCGCCGGCGGCCGCATGCGGTTTTTTGCCGGATGGTTTCTGATGCCCGGAGACATCAGAAACCATCCGGCAAAAACAAAAAACGTTACATGCTGCGTTTTGTCCGGCCGCCGCAATGTACATTCGCGCCGCATCCGGACAAAACCGCATGCAACGCACTGACATGCGGCGCCATCCGGCGCTAATGCATGTCAATGTGAAAAAAGCCGCATGCGGCGCATCAGGTTTTGTGATGCAGCGCTGCGGCAAAATGCCGCGGGCGCCGCAAGGCGCCCGCCGGATGTGTGAAAGAGGCCTTAACCGACTTGAGTGGGGAAATGCTCACATACTATGGTGTCTGGCACGTTGGAGAGTTGTTCTTTTCAGGATGAATTTTGGTTTTCTCTGTACCAGGCAGATGACAGACAGTGTGTAGGGTGTTATGTGGGTGAATTCTTTGCTGATGTCAACATTGTGAATCGAGAGGCCCAAGATGACGGTGGGTTTATGGTATGGGCAGGTGTATGTTATGGACAAGGAACACTGGTGCATATTATTGATGCTATTTTGAATGCACAGAGATACCGTGATGAGATCTTGAGACCCATTGTTGTGCCATTCATCCACCACCATCACCCCATATTTCATCATGATAATGCAGGGCCCCATGGTGCAGCAGGATAATGCAGAGCCCCATGTTGCAGAAGGAAAATGCACGGCCCCACTTTGCAGAATGATAATTCACAGCCCCATGTTGCAGAATGATAATGCACGGCACCATGTTGCAGAATGATAATGCACGGCACCATGTTGCAGAATGATAATGCACGGCACCATGTTGCAGAATGATAATGCACGGCACCATGTTGCAGAATGATAATGCACGGCACCATGTTGCAGAATGATAATGCACGTCCCCATGTTGCAGAATGATAATGCACGGCACCATGTTGCAGAATGATAATGCACGGCACCATGTTGCAGAATGATAATGCACGGCTCCATGTTGCAGAATGATAATGCACGTCCCCATGTTGCAGAATGATAATGCACGGCACCATGTTGCAGAATGATTATGCACGGCACCATGTTGCAGAATGATAATGCACGTCCCTTGTTGCAGAATGATAATGCACGGCACCATGTTGCAGAATGATAATGCACGTCCCATGTTGCAGAATGATAATGCACGGCACCATGTTGCAGAATGATAATGCACGTCCCTTTGTTGCAGAATGATAATGCACGGCACCATGTTGCAGAATGATAATGCACGGCACCATGTTGCAGAATGATAATGCACGGCACCATGTTGCAGAATGATAATGCACGGCACCATGTTGCAGAATGATAATGCACGGCACCATGTTGCAGAATGATAATGCACGGCACCATGTTGCAGAATGATAATGCACGTCCCCATGTTGCAGAATGATAATGCACGGCACCATGTTGCAGAATGATAATGCACGGCACCATGTTGCAGAATGATAATGCACGTCCCATGTTGCAGAATGATAATGCACGGCACCATGTTGCAGAATGATAATGCACGGCACCATGTTGCAGAATGATAATGCACGGCACCATGTTGCAGAATGATAATGCACGTCCCCATGTTGCAGAATGATAATGCACGTCCCATGTTGCAGAATGATAATGAACGGCCCCATGTTGCAGAATGATAATGCACGGCACCATGTTGCAGAATGATAATGCACGTCCCCATGTTGCAGAATGATAATGCACGGCACCATGTTGTAGAATGATAATGCACGTCCCTTTGTTGCAGAATGATAATGCACGGCACCATGTTGCAGAATGATAATGCACGGCACCATGTTGCAGAATGATAATGCACGGCACCATGTTGCAGAATGATAATGCACGGCACCATGTTGCAGAATGATAATGCACGTCCCATGTTGCAGAATGATAATGCACGTCCCCATGTTGCAGAATGATAATGCACGGCACCATGTTGCAGAATGATAATGAACGGCCCCATGTTGCAGAATGATAATGCATGGCCCATGTTGCAGAATGATAATGCACGGCACCATGTTGCAGAATGATAATGCACGGCACCATGTTGCAGAATGATAATGAACGGCCCCATGTTGCAGAATGATAATGCACGGCACCATGTTGCAGAATGATAATGCACGTCCCATGTTGCAGAATGATAATGCACGGCGCCATGTTGTAGAATGATAATGCACGTCCCTTTGTTGCAGAATGATAATGCACGGCACCATGTTGCAGAATGATAATGCACGGCACCATGTTGCAGAATGATAATGCACGGCACCATGTTGCAGAATGATAATGCACGGCACCATGTTGCAGAATGATAATGCACGTCCCCATGTTGCAGAATGATAATGCACGTCCCCATGTTGCAGAATGATAATGCACGGCACCATGTTGCAGAATGATAATGAACGGCCCCATGTTGCAGAATGATAATGCATGGCCCCATGTTGCAGAATGATAATGCACGGCACCATGTTGCAGAATGATAATGCACGGCACCATGTTGCAGAATGATAATGCACGGCACCATGTTGCAGAATGATAATGCACGTCCCCATGTTTCAGCAGGATAATGCACGGCACCATGTTGCAGAATGATAATGCACGGCACCATGTTGCAGAATGATAATGCATGGCCCCATGTTGCAGAATGATAATGCACGGCACCATGTTGCAGAATGATAATGCACGGCACCATGTTGCAGAATGATAATGAACGGCCCCATGTTGCAGAATGATAATGCACGGCACCATGTTGCAGAATGATAATGCACGTCCCCATGTTCAGCAGGATAATGCACGGCACCATGTTGCAGAATGATAATGCACGGCACCATGTTGCAGAATGATAATGAACGGCCCATGTTGCAGAATGATAATGCACGGCACCATGTTGCAGAATGATAATGCACGGCACCATGTTGCAGAATGATAATGAACGGCCCATGTTGCAGAATGATAATGCACGGCACCATGTTGCAGAATGATAATGCACGGCACCATGTTGCAGAATGATAATGCATGGCCCATGTTGCAGAATGATAATGCATGGCCCCATGTTGCAGAATGATAATGCACGGCACCATGTTGCAGAATGATAATGCACGGCACCATGTTGCAGAATGATAATGCATGGCCCATGTTGCAGAATGATAATGCACGGCCCATGTTGCAGAATGATAATGCATGGCCCCATGTTGCAGAATGATAATGCACGGCACCATGTTGCAGAATGATAATGCACGGCACCATGTTGCAGAATGATAATGCATGGCCCATGTTGCAGAATGATAATGCATGGCCCCATGTTGCAGAATGATAATGCACAGCCCCATGTTGCAGAATGATAATGCACAGCCCCATGTTGCAGAATGATAAAGCATGGCGCCATGTTGCAGCAGGATAATGCACAGCCCCATGGTGCAAGGATCTCACACTGAAAACATCCCAGTTCTTGCATGGCAGCATACTCACCGGATATGTCACCCATTGAGCATGTTTCGGATGTTTTGGATCAGTGTATAAGAGCGTGTTCAAGTTCCTGCCAAAATCCAGCAATTTTGCAGCCATTGAAGTGGAGCGGAGCAACACTGGCCACAATCAATGACCTGATCAACTCTATGCGAAGGAGATATTTATATTTTTGTTCAGTGTATATATACAAAAGAGGAAGACACAGTACACACAATGCGTGTAGGAACGCGACAGTCCAGCGCACACCCCTTACATATCCTGGATCCTTATCACTCCTCCAGCGGCATGGAATAATCCACATTTTTTCCTTCATCACTTGAACCTGGTCCAGAGACCTGTGGATCTGCGGGTGATTACAGAACAATATCGTGTGGTACACAAGTAACAACTGTATCAGGCTAGCAAACCCTATTCAGAACAATTATTTTACTGTTGGATAAGACCCTATTGTGGTTGTTTGCTCCCCAGCTCCCGCACAAGTATTCACATGTAGGTGAAAGACATCCAGAAAGAATTAAGAAACTGACGGAGCCTGAGATGAAGACAAAAAAAACAGGACTGACGCGTCCACCACAAAGGATTGCGGAGATTATTCAAATTCCAGCAGAGCGTGTTGCTTTGATAATTTCAAAGGTTATTTATTATTAAAAAAGTTTAAAAAAATATAAAAGTAACACAACGCGTTTCAGCTAGTGATAGCCTTCATCAGGTGTCTAAAAACAAACGGCGTATACAACCCTCTTATACTTGTTCAGATGTATTGGTGGGTGAGGTTTTTCCCCAAATGAACTAATGGTATATATATATACACACACACACCTAGGGATTCCTAACCATGATTGCGCCGATGAACAAACTGACAGACAGCTTCAAATGATGTGTGTTAGATTACATAACAAGCAGCCCAAAGTTAACAGTAGATGGTTTTTGATTGGAGTTGACCTACGGTGGCCTGCAGGACTCAAAGTAGTGTTGAAAGCGCTGTTCCTTTAATCGCTTCCACAGGGAGGAGTGACCCGCTGGCGTATACCATGGTGAAGTACATCACCCAGCTAATCATACCTAGATAGTTTTGCGGAATTCATTCCATTTTAGACTGAGGTATTCATTTGGTTTTGTTTGCATTATAATTTTGATGGTAACTTACATTTATTGTTCGACCTCCGAAATAAAAAAGACTGGGTACATATTTAACCAGTGATTCTCACTAACCTCATAGGGTTAGAGCTGTTCTACTATGTCACTCGGTCCATCAGGCTGCAGGCTTCCCAGCCTATAGATCCAATAGGATTCTTTGATATGTAAAGCTTTCCTTCTATTTAATGCTGAAGCTGACATTTATTCTAGCGGTGTGACCCGAATTAGGCCGAAATTCCTGTTGTGTTTAATGGTTAGGTGGCGAGAAAGGCTCTGCTTGAGAAAGCTATTCTTTGTATTGTGTCTATGTTCATTTGTGCTCGTTGGGTCTGTGTAGTACGACCTACTTATTGTAACCCACAAACGCACGTAATTACTTAGACAACGTAGTCAGAGTTACAAGATATTTCTTGCTTTATATTATACCGTTCCCCAGTGCTGCTTACGTGGGTCTGCTTTGCCCCATGGCCTATAATCCTGCAAGAGCAACATTTTTTCACTCCGCATCTATTCACTTCTTTCATTTTCATAGCGGGTATATTGTTATTATTAATTTCTAGGGGCTCCCTTGATTTTCCCTTTTTCAGTATACTTGGTGCTCTGGTATTCTTAACCATTTTGCCTCTGTGAAATGTAGTTGATGGTTGTGTTGGGATGAATCATTTTAAGATCGAATCCTTCTTTAGAAGGTACGAATATTTTTCAAAATCTTACAAATCAATTGATTCCTTCGATTGTAAGTTGTGATAAAATTATATTTCCGACAGTTTCCCTGCGTCAAATTGAGAATCTTTTCAAATGCTGTTTTAATCATTTCTTTGAGGTACCATTTTCCCACAGATCTTTTTTTTTAATATATGGGATTGCATGATATAATCCTCAGTTGAGGTACAATTTCTTCTAATGCAACAAAACTGGCTGGAAGGTATATTTCTTCACTTAGGGAAATGAGCCCTGTAGAAGTCTAGGTACCCTTTTGTGTCTACTGGTTTGAAGAATGACTTACCGTATATGAAAGAGCTCCAAATCTAGGAAAACAACTCTGTCCCTAGCAAATTGTGCCGTGAAGGATATTCCTCATTTGTTTTTAACGATTTATTTTACAAAAGTATTGGCCTTGGATGTATTACAACATCAGATGATTAAGAGATCATCTATATATCTGCGATAATATATTACGTGTGTACTAAATGTACCAGACGAGATCGGGGACAGGGACTCAAATCTCTACATGAAGAGATTAGAGAAACATGGGGCGACTGGAGTCCCCATCACTGTGCCCAATCCCTGTAGGTAAAGTTTATCCTGGTACAAAAATATATTATGTTCCAGTATAAACCTGAGACCACTTAAGAGAAAGGATCTTTGTTCTGATTTAATATTGGGATCAGAGGAAAGGGAATATTCCACAGCGTTTATATCTAGGTCATGATCAATATTCGAGTACAGGGCAGTAATAAACAGATAATCATCTTCCCAAATAATATCTCTTGTTTCCTCTATTAATTTTGTGAACATAAACCTGGAGAAAGAGGTAAATATTATGGGATAATAAGCTCATCAAGGAACCTATTCCTGATACAATGGGACGCCCTGGAGGATTTTTCTGGCTTGCTCGGAGATTTAGTTTGTGTCGCTGCAGCTGCATAATTTGCTGCTAGACATCCTGAATACATGTGGGGATTGCCTGTTTGTTAGGGAATCCCTACATGTATTCAGGCTGTCTAGCAGCCGCAAATCATGCAGCTGCGGCGACACAAACTAAATCTCCGAGCATGCCCAAACTACTCGGAGAACACCCGAGCATACTCGTAAATCTCGAGTAACGAGCGTACTCGCTCATCACTACTTGTGATAATCACTTTCATATTGAGTTGATGGATGCAAAGTGATTTCCATATAATATTTATTATCTGAGAGTATTAATATCGTTCTGTAATACTACCCCGGCCCTTATCAGCTTGTCTAATTACAATTTCTTTGTTCGACTGTAATGGTTTCAAGGCATCCATCTCTATTTTGTTTAAGATGTCTCCACCATCAGAAATTTTTGCCATTGTTCTAAACTCTTCTGCCAGTAGGGAGAAAATTGGTAATGTCCTCTGTAATGTATAGGATAAAAATGTGACCTAGATTTAATATTCTGATGGTGTATAACTATCATCTCCCGAAACAAAATTGTTTTCAGGGAGATTTTTTTGCATAGAGAAATGTCTACTTAATGTTAACTTGCACACAAAGGCATTTCGATCCATGAAAAGATGCACATCATTTGCGATTTTGGGGTTTAAATTTAAACCTTTATTCAAAAGTGCCTGTTCTCCTACACTGGGTGCACAATCGGAGAGATTCAAGATTTTTACTGTCTGCAAGTCTTTTTTAGCAGACCTGAGGGGTGCTCTATTCCTTCAACTCACACCTCATTTGCCTCTGGTCTGGTGGCTAGGCATCCTCACCAAGTACGTATTTCCTGAAGGCCACTCTGTCTCTCCACACTTATCCTCAGGATCTTGCTATCCCTTCTCTTCGTTCTCCTCTCATTTAGATTCACCCTCAAATGTGGTACTGCTCACCTTGGCCTCTAGGTCCCCTCACTATGCACTCCAGGCCCTATCTGTCTTCCTAGCAGGAAGCAGTCACTCTCCCTAACACCCCTTCCACTGTGGGCTAGCCCCAAACATTAACTCCTTAAGACTCTGCTGTCTGTTGATGAGCAAACTTTCGTACAAAACATTATCATATAACACTATACCTCACACTCTACATTACATTACATTACTTATCTTACATTACTACACACTATATCATCACAAGACATTACAATTCACAATACACAATATTAACATAAGACGCAAGACATTATTCACACTACACTACAAGAATGTGATGGGTTTCTTTAGAAGTAGTAACGCGATTGTCCACCATCCTTAAACAGGCAGAAAGCTGAATAGAATATCACTGTGTGCCTGCATCATATGAACTTAGTGTACAGTATAAGGTGACAGATCAGTCTCCTCTGAGTGCACAGTATACAGGTGACAGATCAGTCTCCTCTGAGTGTACATATACAGGTGACAGATAAGCCTCCTCCGAGTGTACAGTATACAGGTGACAGATCAGTCTCCTCTGAGTGTACAGTATACAGGTGAGAGATCAGTCTCCTCTGAGTGCACACCATACAGGTGACAGATCAGTCTCCTCTGAGTGTACAGTATACAGGTGACAGATCAGCTCCTCTGAGTGCACAGTATACAGGTGACAGATCAGTCTCCTCTGAGTGTACAGTATACAGGTGAGAGATCAGTCTACTCCGAGTGTACAGTATACAGGTGACAGATCAGTCTCCTCGAGTGTACAGTATACAGGTGAGAGATCAGTCTACTCCGAGTGTACAGTATACAGGTGACAGATCAGTCATCCTCTGAGTGTACAGTATACAGGTGACAGATCAGTCCTCCTCTGAGTGTACAGTATACAGGTGACAGATCAGTCTCCTCTGAGTGTACAGTATACAGGTGACAGATCAGCCTCTCTGAGTGTACAGTATACAGGTGACAGATCAGTCTCCTCTGAGTGTACAGTATACAGGTGAGAGATCAGTCTACTCCGAGTGTACAGTATACAGGTGACAGATCAGCATCCTCTGAGTGTACAGTATACAGGTGACAGATCAGTCTCCTCTGAGTGTACAGTATACAGGTGACAGATCAGTCTCCTCCGAGTGTACAGTATACAGGTGACAGATCAGTCTCCTCTGATGCACAGTATACAGGTACGATCAGTCTCCTCCGAGTGTACAGTATACAGGTGACAGATCAGTCTCCTCTGAGTGTACAGTATACAGGTGACAAATCAGTCTCCTCTCAGTGTACAGTATACAGGTGACAGATCAGTCTCCTCGAGTGTACAGTATACAGGTGACAGATCAGCCTCCTCTGAGTGTACAGTATACAGGTGACAGATCAGTCTCCTCCGAGTGTACAGTATACAGGTGACAGATCAGTCTCCCGAGTGTACAGTATACAGGTGACAGATCAGTCTCGAGTGTACAGTATACAGGTGACAGATCAGTCTCCTCTGAGTGCACAGCATACAGGTGACAGATCAGTCTCCTCCGAGTGTACAGTATACAGGTGACAGATCAGTCTCCTCCGAGTGTACAGTATACAGGTGACAGATCAGTCTCCTCCGAGTGTACAGTATACAGGTGACAGATCAGTCTCCTCCGAGTGTACAGTATACAGGTGACAGATCAGTCTCCTCCGAGTGTACAGTATACAGGTGACAGATCCGTCTCCTCTGAGTGTACAGTATACAGGTGACAGATCAGTCTCCTCCGAGTGCACAGTATACAGGTGACAGATCAGTTGTCACGGGTGTGTCGCGGCGGAGATTGTCGCGATTGCACACCCTGACTTCGCACAGCTGAGTTTCTGGTGCTGGGTGTTTTTCGGCACTGAGGGAGTTAATTCTTTCTCTCTGGGTGCTGGGCTGACCAGCCTCGCCCAGCTGCGATTGATGTTTTGTTAATTAGCTTCCTTCATATACCTGCTGGTCTGCTGGGGAAGTTGCCGGTGAAAGCATTCATTCAGACCAGCAGAGCGGATCGTTTCTGAGAAGACTTAAGCTAAGAGTGCCTGTTGTGGTTTTTCCTCTCCTCGCTTATTGTTTATCTCCTTAACCTTTTGTGTTCCTCTGTAGTGGAAGTGTTGTATGCAAGGCTGTGTTTTCTTTACCCCTTGTCTGTCTCGTTTGTCTTAGACTGTGTGTAAGCTGTGACCTGCCCATTCCCTATGGTGGTAATCAGGGTCCTTCTCAGGACTAGATTACAGTGGTCAGGGATCTACAGGAGACAGGGTTACGCTGGCGGCCTGGACCTCTGTACCATTAACAGTACCTCCAGGTAGAGGGACTAGTCAGGACCCCAGTTCAGGGTCAGCATAGACCCCGGTCCACCTCTATCCAGAGACAGCGTGACACGTACACAGTATTGACCCACAATACATAGGATATTATGTCAGGTAAGACATTGCTGGCAGATACTATGTATACATGTTGATTTTCTCTATTATATGAAATTTAGAATGTTGTCACATTAGATATAGGTTGCTATCTTTGAATATATCTGTTATATGTCGTGACATCAGTCTCCTCCGAGTGTGCAGTATACAGGTGACAGATCAGTCTCCTCCGAGTGTACAGTATACAGGTGACAGATCAGTCTCCTCTGAGTGTACAGTATACAGGTGACAGATCAGTCTCCTCCGAGTGTACAGTATACAGGTGACAGATCAGTCTCCTCTGAGTGCACAGTATACAGGTGACAGATCAGTCTCCTCTGAGTGCACACCATACAGGTGACAGATCAGTCTCCTCTGAGTGTACAGTATACAGGTGACAGATCAGTCTCCTCTGAGTGTACAGTATACAGGTAACAGATCAGTCTCCTCTATGTGTACACTATACAGGTGACAGATCAGTCTCCTCTGAGTGTACAGTATACAGGTGACAGATCCGTCTCCTCTGAGTGTACAGTATAGAGGTAACAGATCAGTCTCCTCTATGTGTACACTATACAGGTGACAGATCCGTCTCCTCTGAGTGTACAGTATACAGGTGACAGATCCGTCTCCTCTGAGTGCACAGCATACAGGTGACAGATCCGTCTCCTCTGAGTGCACAGTATACAGGTGACAGATCAGTCTCCTCTATGTGTACACTATACAGGTGACAGATCCGTCTCCTCTGAGTGTACACTATACAGGTGACAGATCCGTCTCCTCTGAGTGCACAGCATACAGGTGACAGATCCGTCTCCTCTGAGTGCACAGTATACAGGTGACAGATCAGTCTCCTCTATGTGTACACTATACAGGTGACAGATCAGTCTCCTCTATGTGTACACTATACAGGTGACAGATCAGTCTCCTCTGAGTGTACAGTATACAGGTGACAGATCCGTCTCCTCTGAGTGCACAGCATACAGGTGACAGATCCGTCTCCTCTGAGTGCACAGTATACAGGTGACAGATCAGTCTCCTCTATGTGTACACTATACAGGTGACAGATCAGTCTCCTCATATGTGTACACTTACAGGTGACAGATCAGTCTCCTCTGAGTGTACAGCATACAGGTGACAGATCGTCTCCTCTGAGTGTACAGTATACAGGTGACAGATCAGTCTCTCTGAGTGCACAGTATACAGGTGACAGATCGTCTCCTCTGAGTGTACAGTTATAAGGTGACATCAGTCTCTTCTATGTGTACAGTATACAGGTGACAGATCAGCCTCCTCTGAGTATACAGTATACAGGTACAGATCAGTCTCCTCTGAGTGCACAGTATACAGGTAACAGATCTGTCTCCTCTATGTGTACAGTATACAGGTAACAGATCCGTCTCCTCTGAGTGTACAGTATACAGGTAACAGATCAGTCTCCTCTGAGTGTACAGTATACAGGTGACAGATCAGTCTCCTCTGAGTGCACAGTATACAGGTACAGATCCGTCTCCTCTATGTGTACAGTATACAGGTAACAGATCCGTCTCCTCTGAGTGTACAGTATACAGGTAACAGATCGTCTCCTCTGAGCGTACAGTATACAGGTAACAGATCGTCTCCTCTGAGTGCACAGTATACAGGTAACAGATCCGTCTCCTCTATGTGTACAGTATACAGGTAACAGATCCGTCTCCTCTGAGTGTACAGTATACAGGTAACAGATCAGTCTCCTCTGAGTGTACAGTATACAGGTGACAGATCAGTCTCCTCTGAGTGCACAGTATACAGGTGACAGATCAGTCTCCTCTTGAGTGCACAGTATACAGGTAACAGATCCGTCTCCTCTATGTGTACAGTATACAGGTAACAGATCCGTCTCCTCTGAGTGTACAGTATACAGGTAACAGATCAGTCTCCTCTGAGTGTACAGTATACAGGTGACAGATCAGTCTCCTCTGAGTGCACAGCATACAGGTGACAGATCAGTCTCTTCTATGTGTACAGTATACAGGTGACAGATCAGCTCCTCTGAGTTACAGTATACAGGTAACAGATCAGTCTCCTCTGAGTGCACAGTATACAGGTAACAGATCCGTCTCCTCTATGTGTACAGTATACAGGTAACAGATCCGTCTCCTCTGAGTGTACAGTATACAGGTAACAGATCCGTCTCCTCTGAGTGTACAGTATACAGGTAACAGATCAGTCTCCTCTGAGTGTACAGTATACAGGTGACAGATCAGTCTCCTCTGAGTTACAGTATACAGGTGACAGATCGTCCTCTGAGTGTACAGTATACAGGTGACAGATCCGTCTCCTCTGAGTGTACAGTATACAGGTGACTGATCAGTCTCCTCTGAGTGTACAGTATACAGGTGACAGATCAGTCTCCTCTGAGTATACAGTATACAGGTGACAGATCAGTCTCCTCTGAGTATACAGTATACAGGTGACAGATCAGCCTCCTCTGAGTATACAGTTCCACTGGGGCGATCCCATTACATAACAATGTCACTTCACCAGCATTGCAGGAATGATGTTGGTTGGGGAGCAGAGTTTCTAACAGTCTTGAAATTCTTGAACAGTCTATAAAAATAAAACACTTTTTGCCTGTTCATAAAAAATATATTGATTAGTCCATGATTTTTTTGAAGGTTGAGGAACTTGCTCAGGTTATTATGCCTCTGATAATCATCAGCTAATTTCTTCATACAGAATAAGGCCTCTTTCACACATCCGTTTTTTTGTATCAGGCATGATCCGTCGAACACCTGAAGGGACGGATCCGGCGCTGAAATAAAAAAACTGATGCAACGGATCCGTTTTTTTGCTGGATCCGACCTGAACTTTTGTACCCAGAAAAAGAGGGTTTTGGATGCCCGGAGACACTGGAAAATGTAGTAGTAGTAGCAGTAGTAGTAGTAGTAGTGTAGTAGTAGTAGTAGTAGTAGTCCCTGATTTCCAGAATCCGGATCAGACTTTTGACGGATGCACAAAAGTCTGATCCACTTCCATTGACTTCAATTGTTTCCGGCCGCCTGATGCGCCGCTTCAGGCACTATCAGGCGGCTCCGGTAAACAAAAAAACGTTACATGCACTGTTTGTCCGGCCGCCGGAATGTACATTTCCGCCGGATCTGGACAAAAACGGATACAACGCACTGACATCAGGCACGATCCGGCGCTAATTAATGTCAATGCAAAAAAACGCATCCGGTACTGGATCCGTTTTTTTAGCAACACGCCGGATCATGCCTGATACAAAAACACGGATGTGTGAAAGAGGCCTTACCGACTGTAGACATTAATCATTTAAAGTCTTAATGATTTATTATAGTTTTCTAATATGTCTGTAAAAAATAAAAAAAAACTCCCTGGCATCACTGCCGGAGAGGCACGTATACGTTCTTTATTTATATAATATATATATATATAACCGGGGTGTGCTGGGCTTTCTTATGTATGTGGAGGATGAATTTACTGAAATTCGGGGGAGGTTGCATTGAGGGCTGAATGGATATAACAGACGCTGTTGGCATTTTCACCGTGAAATATTTACATTCGCCAATTTCCATTCTCTCAGCCGCACGGCTTCCAGACACCTGCGAGACTGAGAACCTCTGAATTTCTGCTTGAGGCAGCATATATATTGAGGCGTGATTACTGTGCCTCTCTTGGCTCCCTGATATTATCTCTATTTGAGCACATAATGGAGATGCATGAATTACGTGTCCTGTCGTTATTCCGCTTTGATGCTTTTCACCAGATCTGTGCAGCTCTCCTCTTATGTACAGTGCTAGAAGCTGTGTGTATGTAGGTGCAATGCTCTGCAGAATGGCAGTGTGAAGCAGGTCTGCAGTACTAGTGGTAATGATTTATAGTTATTTGTCTGAATGTAATGTTTAAGTGCTGTATACTATAAATATCTAGATGCGCTACAAATCCTATCACATCATTCAGTGCTGTCTATCACAAGGCGCTTTCATTGTCATTTGTCCTGACTACATATTCGGCTGCATATTCAGACTTGACAGTCCGTAGTGTTCAGTTTTCCAGGTGTCAGAAGTTTTTGAATTTCATCTTCAGCATCATTTAAGATCAATGGTCGTTGGCAAAACCAGTCCAGAGACATTAGAAGACGTCCACATGTAACAGCGAAAAATCTGCGGCTGATTTACAGTTTTTTTCAAATCCCATTCACTTCTCGTCTCCAGTCATCCGATATGGATTTTACTTTCGTCCTGTGTGAACTCATCTTTAATCGTAGATGATAACGCACTATCTATACTAGGACTGTCAGCTCTGTACTCAGCAGGACCAGGACTGTCAGCTCTGTACTCAGCAGGACCGGGACTGTCAGCTCTGTACTCAGCAGGACCAGGACTGTCAGCTCTGTACTCAGCAGGACCGGGACTGTCAGCTCTGGACTCAGCAGGATCGGGACTGTCAGCTCTGGACTCAGCAGGACCGGGACTGTCAGCTCTGTGCTCAGCAGGACGGGACTGTCAGCTCTGTACTCAGCAGGACCGGGACTGTCAGCTCTGTGCTCAGCAGGAACAGGACTGTCAGCTCTGTACTCAGCAGGACCGGGACTGTCAGCTCTGTACTCAGCAGGACCGGGACTGTCAGCTCTGTACTCAGCAGGACCGGGACTGTCAGCTCTGGACTCAGCAGGACCGGGACTGTCAGCTCTGGACTCAGCAGGACCGGGACTGTCAGCTCTGGACTCAGCAGGACCGGGACTGTCAGCTCTGTACTTAGCAGGACCGGGACTGTCAGCTCTGTACTCAGCAGGACCTGGACTGTCAGCTCTGTACTCAGCAGGACCGGGACTGTCAGCTCTGTACTCAGCAGGATCGGGACTGTCAGCTCTGTACTCAGCAGGACAAGGACTGTCAGTGAGTCGCACAACACCAGGGTTATGGGTACTCGGCACCGAGCCCGTTGATGTCTATGGGAAACGTCACGGGTAGCACAGCTCGGTCCGTGCCCTGGGCGCTCACTTTAATGGGGATATTTACAGGGGATGATAGAATGTTCATGTAATTTGTCGTGACGCCACTTGTGGTATCTGATCAGAATGACCAGCGCTGCTATGCAGATCCACTGGAGGGTTAAGATTGTGCAGCTAGATGTTAAGCCTTCCACAAGTAAGGCTGATTCCTCCAAGGCAGATAGTGTAATGTATGTAGTACAGTTCATATAGCGTCTTGTGCTTGGGTGCGATGAAAATACATGAAACACAGGTTTGATATAGAAGGTCTTGTATTACTTCATACAAGTGGCAAAAATAGTCACACAGTTTGCAGATACAGAAGCAGGAGACACAGCAGGCCAGAGTAACTTAAGCTCAGCAATCACTCTCCACAACAGGTTCAGGATCTTCTTCTCTGTTACCGTAAGTCCATGCAAACGTGGATCTTTCAAAGAGCAGGGTTCCAGAGTCCACAAGTGTTCAGAGTTCCTCAGTAGGAATAGCTGGAGTACATAGTCCAAGACTTCCAGGAGTCAGGTCACAGGTTCACTGCAGGCTAGATTCAGAAGCACTGATTGCTCAGCTGTGGCTGCTTAAGAAGCAAGAGGGAGAGAATCAGGGCGGGAACATGAAAGCTGAAAACTCCATATTGACTGAGGGCAAGATAGCTGCAGCAAGACAGAAAGCAAAATGGCTGACGGAAAAACTGAGTTTCAAGAACATATACAAAGAACCTTACATTACTCCCCCCTTAGGGACAACCTCGGATGGCCTCAGACCAGGCTTGTCTGGGTACCTCTGATGAAACTGGCGGAGCAAACGAGGAGCATTAACGTTATTAACTGGTTCCCATGAGTTGTCCTCCACTGGGTAGCCTTGCCATTTAATCAAATATTGTAACTGATTTCTATATAACCTGGAATCCAGAATCCTTTCCACCACAAATTCTTCCTGACCATCGACTACCACTGGGTCAGGGCAAGGAGAAGAACGTCCAGGAAACGTATTGGGTGTTGCAGCCTTTAGTAGGGATACATGAAAGACAGGGTGGATTCTCATAGTTCTGGGCAGTTGAAGACGACAAGCAACGGCACTTATAATCTTACTGATTTTATAGGGTCCAATGTACTTATGTCCCAACTTAGATGATGGAATCCTTAACTTAAGATTTCTGGTTGACGGCCAGACCAGGTCTCCTACCTTGAAAGCTGGTGCAGGTTTACGAAATTTATCTGCTGCTTTCTTGTACCTTTCCTGAGCCATTCCAGATTCTCTTTTAGAAGATCCATATTCTTCTGTAAAGACGTGATTCTTTCCGCCACTGCTGGTAAAGGCGTTTCTATGGGAAATCGTGGTAGAATGTTAGGATGATAACCTAGATTGGAGTAAAAAGGAGACTGCTTAGTGGAGGCACTCTGAGAGTTGTTATAAGAGAACTCAGCCATGGAAGTAGATCCACCCAATCATCCTGTAGGTGGCAGATAAAGCAGCGGAGATACTGCTCCAGGGTTTGATTGGTTCATTCGGTCTGTCCATTAGTCTGGGGATGAAAAGCAGAAGAAAGGTTTACTTTAATGTCCAATGCTGCACAGAAATTTTGCCAAAATCTAGAAGTGAATTGCACCCCTCGATCCGAAATAACCTCATCCGGTACTCCATGTAAGCGAAACACATCTTTAATCATCAAATCTGATGTCTGTTTTGCAGTGGGTAAGCCGACACAAGGGATAAAATGAGCTGCTTTTGTTAGACGGTCAACCACCACTAGAATGGTGTTCTTCCCTTGAGAGGTTGGTAACTCCACAATGAAGTCCATAGAAATGGATCCCCACGGGCGGGACGGGGTGGGAAGAGGTTGCAACAGACCAGTTGGTGAGGAGCGAGGTGTTTTGCATCTTGCACAGACTTCACATGAAGTGACATAGTTTAAAACATCCTTCCTGCAAGTGGGCCACCAAAAGAAACGAGAAAGAAATTCCTGTGTTTTTAGAATTCCTCTATGCCCAGCTATCTTGGAATCGTGAATAAGTTGCAATACTCTCAATCTGACTGTTTCAGGAATATACAGACGTTGTCCCAGAATCCACACACCATTCTTAAAGACAAGACTTACGTCCCTTGGGGGTTGTGCCAACAAGGAATCCGCATGGTATGCTTCCTTGATGTCCTTAAGTAGGTCTTGATTATGAATCACTCCCAGGAATCTAGAGTCAGGAAGAATAGTCTTAGGAGGAGCAAGTGGACGGGTCTCTGCTGAATGAATCCTAGAGAGTGCATCAGCCTTTCCATTGCGTGATCCTGGTCTATAAGAAATAACAAAATTAAATTGGTTTAAGAAAAGATTCCAGCGAGCCTGACGAGGAGTCAGGCATTTAGCCGACCTGATAAATTCAAGGTTGCGATGGTCTGTCAGGACGACTATTTGTTGTGCAGCTCCCTGAAGAAGGTGTCTCCATTCTTTGAAGGCGGCAATAATGGCCAACAACTCTCTATTGCCCACATCGTAGTTCCTCTCAGCCGAAGACAACTGCTGGGAAAAGAAGGCACAGGGATGCAAGACATTCTTCTCACCTGTTCTTTGAGAGAGTATAGCTCCAACGGCACAATCTGAAGCATCCACCTCTATTATGAAGGCAAGTTCGGGGTTGGGATGTACCAAGATAGGTGCAGTGGTAAATTTATCTTTCAGACGGGAAAATGCTTCCTGGGCTTGGGGAGTCCAGGAGAACCTAGACTCTTTCCGGGTAAGTTGGGCGATAGGTGACACTACCTCAGAGAAATTCCTAATGAAACGTCTATAGAAGTTGGCAAACCCGATGAAGCGCTGCACCTCCTTCACATTTCTAGGACTTGGCCAATCCTTGATGGCTTGGGTCTTGCTTCCATCCATACTAATTCCTTGTGTAGACAGTACATACCCCAGAAATTGAATTTCGGTCCTATGGAATTCACACTTTTCAAGTTTGATGTAAAGATGGTTTTGTCTTAGACGTTCCAAGACCATTCTCACATGTCCATGATGTTCCTCTGTGGAATTAGAAAAAATTAGAATATCATCCAAATAAATCACCACAAATGTATCTAGGAGATCCCTGAAGATGTCATTCACCAAGTGTTGGAAAGTGGCTGGGGCGGTACTCAGACCAAAAGGCATAACTAGATATTCAAAGTGTCCATAGCGTGACCTGAATGCAGTCTTCCATTCATCCCCAGGTCTAATACGGACTAAGTTATAGGCCCCACGAAGATCTAGTTTAGAGAAAATTTTGGCATGTCGCACTCTCTCCAATAACTCAGGGATTAAAGGCAATGGATAACGGTTTCTAATAGTAACCTTATTGAGTTCCCTATAGTCTACGCAGGGTCTCAGAGATCCATCTTTCTTCTTCACAAAGAAGATGGGTGCACCTGCAGGAGATGAAGAGGGGCGTATGAAGCCCTTGGCTAGATTTTCGTCTATGTAATCCTTTAAAGCCTTTAGCTCAGGCCCCGCCAGGGGGTAGATCTTACCAAAAGGTATCTCTGCTCCAGGCAATAATTCAATTGGACAATCATATGGACGGTGAGGGGGAAGCTGGTCAGCGTTCTTCTTGTCACATAAATCCACATAGTCCTGGTATACAGCTGGTAGTTCAGGGACTGACATGGTTCCTTTAGGAACAGAGCAAGCTGAAACTTCTGGACTCATCTGTTTCTCTGGAAAGTGTAATTCCTTGGTCTCCCAGTTAATGGTAGGGTTCTGAGCCTGCAGCCATGGTAGCCCTAGAATAATGGGAAAGTGGGGAGAAGAGATAAGCATAAAGGACAGTTTCTCTTGATGATCTTTACCCATAAGGACCCTTAAAGGCTCCGTTTCCTGATCCACTGGTCCAGAGGTCAGCAGGGAGCCATCCACAGTTTCCATCTGTAATGGAGTAGCCTTCTTCACTGAACGTATCCCCTGTTTCAGAGCAAAGGAGACATCCATAAAATTCCCACTTGCCCCTGAGTCGATCATAGCAGAGCTAGACACCCAGACTGAGTTAACCCAGAGTTTGATGGAAAGGAAGCAATGAGAATTGTTTTTCCTACAACTCAGCTGGGACACCGCTGAGGAAACTTGAAAAATTGCAGCGTTTACACAGTCATCGTCCTCAGAAGTAACGGAGTTTAAGTCCGAGAAATCAAGATCTGTTGCTGCAGATCTCTCTGGAGCCTGAGGCTCGGACCTGACAGATCTCCTCTCGCAACACTCACAGTGAATGAGTGCTGCAGTAGTCTTACGAGAACGGCTGGGGCAGTTTATAATGAAGTGCCCTGACTTACCACAATAGAAACATAGATTTTCCTTAAAACGATGTTCCTTGCGTGCATCACTAACCCGTCGTTGTAAAGAGTCTACCTGCATGGGTTCAGGTTCAGGTTCCCGTGTGATCCTACTCAAAGGTTCCTTAGCTGGGGAGGAAGGTAGGAAAAGGTTAGTGCGATTGCTTTCGAACCATCTCTCTTGCCTGCGTTCAGTCAGGCGAGCATCAATACGGATGCAGTAGTTAATAAAGTCACCTAACGCAGTGGGAGGGTCGGCACGAGCAAGTTCATCCTTAATTAGTGGAGACAACCCCTTTCGAAAAATAGATTTTTTGGCGGAACTGTCCCAGGTGGTATCAAGGGCCCATCTCCTGAAATCCAAGGCATATTCGGCTACCGAGTGCTTACCTTGGCGCAAAGTTAACATGGCTGCTTCAGCTGTTGCACCTCGATTGGGGTCATCAAACACCTGCCCCATGGCTGAAATGAAAGCATCAAGATGATCCAAACATTCATCCTCAGTCTCAATCAGAGGGTTCGCCCACATTAAAGCCTTGTTGGTAAGTAACATAATTATAGTAAGCACTTTAGATCGTTCAGTGGGAAATTGTGAAGCATGTGCAGAAAAAAACAGATTGCATTGGTTAATAAATCCCCTGAATTTTTCACGTTCACCGCCAAAACGAAAAGGGGGCAACTTGGGAATCCCAGAACTTGGGGCTACGGCAGGAGCCTGGACTCGCTCCTCTAGAACCTCAATCCTGGCTCGCAAATCCTGGGCAGTCTGTCCAAACACTTGCAAATTGTGATTAGTGAGGTCCTGTAGGTTTGTAAAACGGGTTTTTATAGTCTGTAAATCTGCAAGGATATTATCAGTCACTCCGCAAAGTTCCTTTATGCGGGCCTCCATTTTCCAGATCTTTTAAGACAGGAGTACTGGAAGGAGAGGAGAAAAGGAAAAAAAACAATAGTGTTTACCTGTGGTAACACTGCAAAGAGAAAAAAAAATTAAGGGAACTGCTCACCTGGAATGGTTGTGAGAAGTCACAACCACTATCATCACAGAAAGTTCAACCGGACATCTGATATCCACAGTTACAGCAGACACAAAAGAGGGAAGAGAAAAAAAAACAATAGTGTTTACCCGTGGTAACACTGCAGAAAAAAAAACTTAAGGGAATTGCTCACCTGGAATGGTTGTGAGAAGTCACAACCACTGTCATCACAGAAAGTACAACTGGACGTCTGATATCCACAGTCACAGCAGACACAGCCTTCCCAGACCCAGCAGACACCAACGTTTTGTCTTCTGAATCTTGTAATGTATGTAGTACAGTTCATATAGCGTCTTGTGCTTGGGTGCGATGAAAATACATGAAACACAGGTTTGATATAGAAGGTCTTGTATTACTTCATACAAGTGGCAAAAATAGTCACACAGTTTGCAATACAGAAGCAGGAGACACAGCAGGCCAGAGTAACTTAAGCTCAGCAATCACTCTCCACAACAGGTTCAGGATCTTCTTCTCTGTTACCGTAAGTCCATGCAAATGTGGATCTTTCAAAGAGCAGGGTTCCAGAGTCCACAAGTGTTCAGAGTTCCTCAGTAGGAATAGCTGGAGTACATAGTCCAAGGCTTCCAGGAGTCAGGTCACAGGTTCACTGCAGGCTAGATTCAGAAGCACTGATTGCTCAGCTGTGGCTGCTTAAGAAGCAAGAGGGAGAGAATCAGGGCGGGAACATGAAAGCTGAAAACTCCATATTGACTGAGGGCAAGATAGCTGCAGCAAGACAGAAAGCAAAATGGCTGACGGAAAAACTGAGTTTCAAGAACATATACAAAGAACCTTACAGATAGATGTATAAGAATGCAGGACAGATGGGGAGCCGGCAGTCAGGGATAATAAGGGAGACACACACATAAGTCAGTTTGGTACCTTTACTGTAGATGTTGCAGGCACTTCCCGGAGTACTGTAGGGTGAAGGATGCACATCGAGATTCCTCCACTGGTAGGTATATGGCCTCCTTTCCTCTGCCTTTTAATAATAAAGTCCTGACCTGCTTGTAGCTAGGTCTAACTTGGTCTCTGTCTTGTACCTGGCTGATCTTGTGATTGGACCTTCTCTCTGAAAGTACACAGTCTATGCTCACAGCGTCCTGCTTGCCAGACTCTGTCCTCCTGATCCTGCTACGTATCAGCTCTGTGGTACTCCTGGGACTTGTAGTCCTCCAGGAACTCCGGTGTTCTCCTAATGGGTCGTGGAGATCCCTATAGGCTCGGACCCCGTTGTCTGGTATTTCTTGCTGAGATGAGCTATTAAGGCTCCTCTGTCTCATTAACTTCCACTCGCCTTCGGCTACCTGGATCCTTACAAGATCACACACGCTGGCAGTTGGTGGGCTGCCTCTTCGCCGCTCTTTAAGCGTCGGCACGCTTTCTACAGAGTTACACTTCTAAATTCAGCTCTGACTAGACTGCTCTGCTCTCTGACTGAGCTCTGACTGAACTCTTCTAGCAGACCGACTAGAAACTGAAACTAAACTTCTTTTTATATGCCTAACACAGCACCCTCCGGTGGACTTTAGGGTAGCTGTACGTGTGTGTATGTGTATAATGACCTCTAGTGGGATCTTCTTTCAGTGCACCCTTCTGGAAGATGTGGATTCAGTCACAGCTGGGCTCCACATTCCCCCTAGTAGAACTCAGCACTCCGGGGCTGAAATACAAAATCAGATAACAATAAACATTGTAAAAATAACTCTTCCTTTACAGGAGGTAAGGCACTCTTGAACGGTTGCATAACGGTAAACAAATAACTATATACATTAGCACAAGAGGGATTCAGGAATTGAGCAACCATAAAAGTCCCAGTCTCTTTTGGAAAAGGATGCTCAAAAGGGGTAGAAAACAAGTAAAAATAATGTCCATTACTTGTTTAAATTTTTAAGATGAAAAATAGGTTAATAAATAACAATATTATAAAGGCATATTATAACAATATATACATTTATATACAGTGGTTCTTGATAATTATTTACATTGGTTAGGTCCTACTCTCTGTACCTAACAGGTAATTGCCCCCTTTTATGCGTACTGACCTACGTGGTGTAGTGGTAGGCGAGGTGTCAGTTACCCTGTTATCCCTGCGTGCAGGTAAGTTGTAGTACTGCCTTAGCCTCTCTAGGGATCTGGCAAGTATACTGGGAGCTGGGTGAACTGGCTCAACTTCTGCAGGGGATCCTTCGTCCTGAGATTCAACTTCTTGGGATTCCGCTTCTTGGGGTTCTGCTTCTTGAGGTTCTGCTGGAGCAGGTTCCTCTGGAACTGACTCTACTGCAACAACTGGTGCAACTGGATGTAGAGGTTCTTCTTGTGGTTGATAGAATTGAAGCACGGGAATGATTACAGCTTCTCCAATTCTGGGCCAATCCGCGGGAAATCCCCTAAGTCTGTATGTATGACTGATTCATCACACTTTTCCTGATTGACAACAGGTTCTTCTTCCTGAAGCTTTAATGGGTTTGGACACAACTTTAAGTGATCTCGGGATACAGTTGCAGTCGTTCTTCCTCCATCCTTGCTAATTATGCACGTTTTCTTGTTGTCAAACCTTGAATTTTGTATGATGTAGGGCTCTCTTTCCCATTGATCGTCGAGTTTGTGTATCCTCCTCTTTCTTTTTAGTACGACTTCACCAGGTGCGAAAGGTTCAGCTGGCGCACTTTTGTTGTAACGATCTTCTTGTTTATCCCTTACTCGATTGAGACTTTCTTCAACGCAGGCTTGTACTTTTCTGTACTGTTCCTGTCTGTTTGTGTCCCAGTCTTCAGTAGTCACATCCGCTTCTGGTTCTACAACACCAAGCTCCAGATCCATGGGCAGCTTTCCTGGTCTTGCCCGCATGAGGTAGGCTGGGGTGCAGTTGGTGGAACTCACAGGTATGTGATTGTACAGATCTACCAGGTCAGGTAGTAAGTCTGGCCACCGATTTCTCTCTTCAAGTGGTACAGTCTTCAGTAGGTCAATGACGATGTGATTCATCTTCTCACAGAGACCATTAGTTTGGGGGTGGTACGGTGTTGTTCTGATCTTCTTACACCCGTACAAGTGACAGAACTCCTTGAATAATTCGGCTTCGAAGGCTGGACCTTGATCAGTTAGTACCTGCTCAGGATATCCGTGTGGTCTACAGAAAACGCTTGGAACGTCTTTGCTGCTGTCTCTGCCGTCAGATCTTTGACAGGGGCGACCACCAGGAACCTGGAGTAGTGATCCACCATAGTCAGGGCATAGGAGTAGCCTGACCGGCTGGGTGACAACTTGACATGGTCCAGGGCCACGATCTCCAGGGGACGAGTTGTCTTGATGGGTTGCAGGGGTGCCTTCTGACTGCTGTAGTCCTTTCTTCTGAGGCCACAGGGTCCACAGTTCTGGCACCACCTCTCGATGGAGCTGCGCATTCCCACCCAGTAGAAACGACACTTCAACAGGGTCTCCAGCTTCTTCCAGCCAAAGTGTCCCGCTTGATCGTGGTAGGCTTCTAACACCATCTGGATGTCTGCTCTGGGACCACTATCTGCCATACCATCTCATGGGTCCTTGGGTTGACGTATCTCCTGCACAGCTTCTCTCACGATAGATGAACAGCCGGCTTCTTTCATTCCACAGCTGCCTTGCTTGTAGAGGCGCGTCCTTCTCCAAGGAGGAACCTTCTTGAGATATCAGCTCCTTGATTCGTCTGACAACTGGATCGCTGTCCTGAGTCTCCTTCCAGCTGTGGTGAGGTAAAGGATTTAACGTCTTACCAGGCGATCTCCTGCTGGCTTGTTGCTCGTGGATCATCCCATTCCTGTGAAAGGCAGGTAGTTCAATCTCTTCCAGATCATCCACTTCTTCTTCTGTGTCCGATTCATGAGGCATCCTGGATAGGGCATCAGCGTTGGCATTCTTGCGGCCTGCTCGGTACTTGATTGTGAATTGGTAATTGGACAGCCGATCCATCCAGCGTTGTTCCATGGCTCCCAGCTTAGCTGTTTCAAGATGCGTCAAGGGGTTATCGGTGTAGGCAGTGAACTTGCTGGAGGCTAGGTAGTGCTTGAACCTCTCCGTGATGGCCCAGACCAGTGCCAGGAACTCCAACTTGAAGCTGCTATAGTTCTATGGGTTCCTCTCTGTCGGGCGGAGCTTCCTGCTAGCATAGGCGATGACTTTCTCCAGGCCATTTTGCTTCTGACTGAGGACTGCTCCCAATCCTTCATTGCTGGCATCAGTATACAGCAGGAACGGCTGGCTGTAATCAGGGTAGGCTAGGATCTCATCACCTGTCAGGATCTCCTTCATTTCCTTGAATGCTTCTGCCTGTTCTTTACCCCAGTGAAATGGAGAATTTCTGCTCTTGAGGGACTGTCCCACCAGGAGGTCTTGCAGAGGTGCTGCTTTCTTAGTGTAGTCCTTCACAAACCTCCGGTAGTACCCGGTCAGTCCCAGGAACTGTCGCACCTCCTTGAGATTTTTCAGCTCCAGCCATTTCTGGATGGCAGTGATCTTCTCAGGGTCTGGCGCTACTCCTTCCGAGCTGACAATATGTCCCAGGTCCTGTACCTTTTGTTTAAGCAGATGGCACTTTGAAGGCTTCAGTTTCATCCCATACTTGGACAGTGACTCGAATACCTCCGCCAGGTGCTTCAAGTGATCTTCATTCGTTTTGGAGTACACAATTACGTCGTCCAGGTACAGCAACACAGTTTCAAAGTTGAGATGTCCCAGGCAGCTCTCCATCACTCTCTGGAACGTTCCAGGGGCACTGCTGAGTCCAAACGGCATTCTGTCAAACTCACAGAGTCCCATCGGGGTGGTGAAAGCCGTCTTCTCCCGATCCTCCTCAGCCACAGCTACTTGCCAGTACCCACTAGTGAGGTCAAGGGTGGAAAGTAATTAGCAGTCTTTAGTGCAGCTAAGGATTCCTCAATGCGTGGTAAAGGGTATGCATCCTTATGTGTAATGTGATTTACTTGTCTGTAATCTACACACATTCTCATGCTTCCATCCTTTTTCCTGACTAGGACTAGAGGTGCTGCCCAGGGACTACAACTATCCCTTATCACCCCTGCTTCCTTCATATCACGCAACATCTCCTTGGCTTTCTGGTAGTGTGCTGGAGGTATAGGCCTGTACCGTTCTTTAATGGGAGGATGATTGCCTGTGGGGATGTGATGTTGAACCCCTTTAATTTTCCCAAAGTCGAGTGGGTGTTTGCTGAATACCTGTGCATACTCCTGAACTACTCGGTATACTCCTTGTTTCTGATGGGCTGGAGTGGTGTCCGTCCCGACATGGAGCTGCTGACACCAATCCTCCACCTGGGTGGTCGGGCCGTTATCCTCCACTGGTTGTGGGGAGGTTAAGGGCTCCGTTTTGTGAATGGAGTTATTATCCACAGCATGTAACTTAGCAACAGTGGCATAACGTGGTAATTTGACTTCATCCTCTCCCCAGTTGAGAAGATGCACTGGCACCC
>JARQOD010000008.1:13980744-13997449 GCA_033576555.1 Oophaga sylvatica
TGTTTTGCCCCGAGTTTTTGGGTTTCATTCTTGTTGCCCATTGAAAACAAGGACCTCTGACAAACGTGCCCACCCCCCCTCTAATTTTTGGCCAAATTTTTGAGTTATTAGTGAACAAAGAAAAAAAATTCAATGTATGGTAATTTAAATAATGGCATGCCCACTGAAAAATTTGGCCTTTTGAATGCTTTTTTTGGGTTTTTTGTTTTTCAGGGCTTCTGTTTCGCTCTTGTGTAACTGTTTTTTCATTGAAAAAATAAATGAATGGCCCCACCCCCCCTTTGTAAATGGGTGGACTCATCTGAACGATTTACGTTTGGATTCATTTCTACCGCTCGGCTGACTGGTCTGGGAAATAATGACCATGGGGAGTAAATCTATAGTATGAGGGGGGACGGCCTTGTTCTCCTCGAGTGTGAGGAGTAAATTGATAACAGTCAAATGTTTTGCAATTTTTTTTTTTTTTCCCTTCTGTTCTGATTTTAAATTTGGGGACCCTACTATTTCCACCCCGTTCCTCCATTCTCCTTATTTATTTCTCCTTTCTTACTTTTTCCATGTGCCCTTTTTCCTTTTTTCCTTACCTCCTTTGGTTTTAAAGGCCCCCCCGACCAGAACCTGTTATGACCCTGAGCCCCCCCTCTAAAAACAGAGCCCAGATATAGTTCACCTGGGGGGATGTTTATGAGGTTTGGGAGGAAAGAACCACTAAAGAAGTTCTCCCAAATCCAAGGAAACCCCGGCTCCACTATCGGGCGTGATGGCTTCACAACATTAAAAATGGCTTAGGATTTTATATTTTTTGGCCATAATTTTAAAAGTTTTTGCTTTTTTAGAAATATTTTTTTTTTCCCACGTTTTGGCTGTCCCTTCAATGCCGGCCATTGGGATTCTAAATTTCCCCTCCATTTTTAAACATATAAATTTTTGTAATTTTTCTGCCCCTTGTACAATGCTTTGGGTATTTTATCTCACTTTTTCCTCCTGTCATTCCTTTCCTTATCTGTATTCTCACCTTATTTGCCCTTCCAAAAGGAAAATGCTCCTTCTACAGATGTCAAAGGTAGTGATTCCTTCATAGAGGAATATGTGATCGGAGAGGAGGAAAATCCAACAGTCGGGCTGGACTATGAGTATGTGTACAAGGATTATCATGAGGGGTCGGAGAGTACACACCTGGGTCCAGTCCTCTCTGCCGAGACGCCTGAGAGTGGAGGTGTAAGTCTCACAAATCGTATGAGAACATCGTGCCCTACAATGTTTTGAGACTCTGAGCACAATTCGTTCTTCTCCCTCCTTCCTTGGTCCTTCTGGTGTTCGTTACTTCTCGCGTCTCAGTTTCTTTGTCTTGTTCGTCTCTTTGTCACTCAATGTCCAGTCACTGATACTTATTCTACTCATTTTCCATTTCTTTGTGTGATTATTTTTTTTCTGGAAAGATTCTACATCGTTGACCACTCTTCCATGTCGTGTCTTCTTCCCCTCCTGTACATGTGTTAGGGTCTTCTCCCGTCTTCACTCCTCTTCTTATGTCCCCTCTCCATTGTCCTCTTGGCTTTGTCTCTTCTTGCTCAGATAGATGATGATGTCGCGGTGACATCACTTTCTATTTTGTGCTGTCAGAATGGAGTAATCCAATGGTGACTAATGACATCTAGAGGATTCTTTCTGACCCTGGCTTATGGCATCATAGCATTCCCGATATGCCCTGAAGGTTATGATGTGCCAGAAGTGTGTACGGGACCCTGCACATCGCAGCTTGGCTGATTTAGATGCGTTGTGTAGTCAGCTATCGCTTATTCTGCCCCTATATTATGTACAGCCTTCACGTATCAGCTTTGTTATCTGCATTTCATGGGCTATAAACCTATTTGCTTTAAAGAAATTTTATAAGGAAGTTCAGTTTTAATAAAAACTTAAATCTTGAAGAACATTTTCTTAATTATGTAGATATTAATAATAAGATAATATTATGGAATATTCCGCATGTGACGCCTCGGTATATGTCATGTCCATAATTACATTGTGTGCACAGGGGGAACAGTTAGGAGACGCTTTAGAAGACTAAGTGATACTAAATAACTGTGTCTTTGTGGTTATATGTGTGCCACCCACAGGCTATCAGTGGTCCCCGCGGCCTGAAAGGAGAAAAAGGTGAAGCCGCTCACATGGAGTCGGTGAGTACATTACACATGTGGTACCGATATCTATTCCCAGGAGGTTTAAAAGCAGGGAGGACTAGAACGCTTTACTTTATATCATATATACAGTACAGACCAAAAGTTTGGACACACCTTCTCATTTAAAGATTTTTCTGTATTTTCATGACTATGAAAATTGTACATTCACACTGAAGGCATCAAAACTATGAATTATCACATGTGGAATTATAATTACACTTTACAAAAAAGTGTAAACAACTGAAAATATGTCTTATATTCTAGGTTCTTCAAAGTACCACATTTTGCTTTGATGATGCTTTGCACACTCTTGCATTCTCTTGATGAGCTTCAAGAGGTAGTCACCGGGAATGGTCTTCCAACAGTCTTGAAGGAGTTCCCAGAGATGCTTAGCACTTGTTGGCCCTTTTGCCTTCACTCTGCGGTCCAGCTCACCCCAAACCATCTCGATTGGGTTCAGGTCTGGTGACTGTGGAGGCCAGGTCATATGGCGTAGCACCCCATCGCTCTCCTTCTTGGTGAAATAGCCCTTACACAGCCTGGAGGTGTGTTTGGGGTCATTGTCCTGTTGAAAAATAAATGATGGTCCAACTAAACGCAAACCGGATGGAATAGCATGCCGCTGCAAGATGCTGTGGTAGCCATGCTGGTTCAGTATTCCTTCAATTTTGAATAAATCCCCAACAGTGTCACCAGCAAAGCACCCCCACACCATCACACCTCCTCCTCCAGCTTCACGGTGGGAACCAGGCATGTAGAGTCCATCCGTTCACCTTTTCTGCGTCGCACAAAGACACGGTGGTTGGAACCAGAGATCTCAAATTTGGACTCATCAGACCAAAGCACAGATTTCCACTGGTCTAATGTCCATTCCTTGTGTTCTTTAGCCCAAACAAGTCTCTTCTGCTTGTTGCCTGTCCTTAGCAGTGGTTTCCTAGCAGCTATTTTACCATGAAGGCCTGCTGCACAAAGTCTCCTCTTAACAGTTGTTGTAGAGATGTGTCTGCTGCTAGAACTCTGTGGGCATTGACCTGGTCTCTAATCTGAGCTGCTGCTAACCTGCGATTTCTGAGGCTGGTGACTCGGATAAACTTATCCTCAGAAGCAGAGGTGACTCTTGGTCTTCCTTTCATGGGGCGGTCCTCATGTGAGGCAGTTTCTTTGTAGCGCTTGATGGTTTTTCCAACTGCACTTGGGGACACTTTCAAAGTTTTCCCAATTTTTCGGACTGACTGACCTTCATGTCTTAAAGTAATGATGGCCACTCGTTTTTCTTTACTTAGCTGCTTTTTTCTTGCAATAATACAAATTCTAACAGTCTATTCAGTAGGACTATCAGCTGTGTATCCACCAGACTTCTGCACAACACAACTGATAGTTCCAACACCATTTATAAGGCAAGAAATCCCACTTATTAAACCTGACAGGGCACACCTGTGAAGTGAAAACCATTTCCTGTGACTACCTCTTGAAGCTCATCAAGAGAATGCCAAGAGTGTGAAAAGCAGTCATCAAAGCAAAAGGTGGCTACTTTGAAGAACCTAGAATATAAGACATATTTTCAGTTGTTACACACTTTTTTGTAAAGTGTAATGTATAATTCCACATGTGTTAATTCACAGTTTTGATGCCTTCAGTGTGATTCTACAATTTTCATAGTCATGAAAATACAGAAAAATCTTTAAATGAGAAGGTGTTTTCAAACTTTTGGTCTGTACTGTATATATCTTTTGGACATTATTGGTTTTCACATGATTTAGCCTCAAAGCAAGTAATGGTAAAACTGCCTCTTTATGAGCAGCACAGAGACTTTCCTTCTCCCAGGTCTGCTGCCATAGATCTGTGTCCATACATCCTGGCCAAGGTGTGTCAGCGCCCCCTACTTGCCTGCACCTGGTGCACGTCTCCCCAGACCCCTCCATCTACAGTCCTGATAGTACAATTTATCAATATCCATAAAAGGAGTATTCCCATCTCCAAGATCCTATCCCAATATGTAGTAGGTGTAATAATAATATAATTAGCAAATACCTCAAATTAGAAATGTAGTATAGTTCTTCTGATTCATTACTTTAGGTATGCATGGTTACGACCACTCATATAGTGACAGTTAGTTAGCTGTTAGTGGTCGTAACTATGGATACCTAAGCTACTACTCTGCCCTGCACGTGGAGTAGGCGAAATAGTGAAACAGAAGAACTATACTACATTTTTAATTGGAGGTATTTACTAATATTATTATTATTGCACCTGCTATATATTGGGAAAGGATCTTGGAGATGGAGATACAACTTAAAGCTATCAGAATGGCTGCATTATGTTTGGATGCAAATAACCCTAATTACCAAACTTTGCTACTTTAACTTCACCTTCAGTCGGCCAACTCATTAGACTAATGTCAGTGAACCCCCTGATTCGATGGGTCTGCTGACCATGTATTAGATGAAATGGCTGACTTTTATTTGGCAACTGTCAGTGAAAAAGGATGGGCATATCGCATTTTTGTATGCCTGATCCTTTATACTCAAGGCAGATAAGCCACCATGGATGTCTGCAGCATCTTACTCCACTCTCCCCATTCAGAGAACACGTACACAATGGGCCAAACTGAGCTTATGGGGAGACCGTAAGGATCAGGGTGCAGCCATACAAGAGTTTGTGGGACACCTATAAAAATATAGATCGACCTTAACTATTATATGGCGGATGTTCATTGTGGTGACTATAGTAAATTACTGGTAATGGTAAGGTCCTGACACTCCTTTAATTTTCTTTTCCAGGGATCGTTGGTGGAAGGACCACCAGGACCAGAAGGGCCTGCGGTATGAATGATATTCCTACTAATACCACTATCCATGAAGGCTCAATGACATTGTTGTGTTGATTATTATGTTTATCAAGAACGGTTCACGGACACACAAGACCCAAACATGACCGTAAAAAATTACTTCTTTCACAGTCATCCCGGACATCTAACCCGTCATTCATGACACTTTATTGTAGCTTTTACAGGTTGTCTAAGGTCTAGTAAATAAAATGTCACTGACTGACGTTCACAGTGATCTGAATCTGCCTTTTTTCTTCTTTCTTAGGGTCACTCCGGTCCCCCTGGAATACAGGGACATCCTGGACCCGTTGGTGACCCTGGAGAGCGGGTACGGAGATTGCCCAGAAGGGTTTCTAGATCAATCTGTTGCCTTTCTTATATTTTTCACTATATAAACTCTTATTTTTCTCTCATTTTAGGGTCCCCCGGGCAGACACGGCCTCGCAGGCGCCAATGGATTACCAGGACAGCCCGGCAGCTCCGTTATGCTTCCTGTAAGTGTTCATGAATGAATCTGGAGGGCAGATACTTCTGTGATTTTCATCTAGAGATTCTGTGATCAATTGCAACTGATAAGAGCAGGAAAAGTGTAAAATACAAAATGGCTAAATCTGTAATATTCTTGTAAAACGTTCTGGAGTTTTATCACTATCCCAGCACAGTGTGTAAAGGATACGAATGCTTAAAAAATCGTTATTCTAATTCTGATCATGTTCTCTGTTACCAAAATGTGTCCAATGTTCTAACTCTTTTACTCCGTTGGATCCGCGCAGTTCCGGTTTGGAGCCAGTGGTGGTGACAAGGGACCAATAGTTTCTGCACAAGAAGCTCAGGCGGCAGCCATCCTCCAGCAGGCCCGGGTACGAATCCTCCCCAGGAATGAAGGTCTGGAAGGTGTCTTATATAATATACTTAATATATGTTGTGTCTGCAGTTGGCTCTGCGTGGACCCGCGGACCAATGGGTTATACAGGCCGATCTGGACCCCTGGTAAGTACTCACAATGGATTTCTGTAGGGTTAATATGTAGGAATCCACATAAATATTTCCGAACTATAGTAATAATGTTTACTTTGTGTTGAACCTCTTTATGAATTCATTTTTCTTTAGGGGTCACCAGGAAATAATGGATTAAAGGGCGAACAAGGCGATTTAGGTCCTCAGGTAATTAAGTAAGCAGCAGCACATTGCTTTGTAATATCCTTACATCAAACAAATAAGATCAATTTATCTTTTAGTTATATGTGAGCTAAAGAACTTGTGTTATTAGAAAAGAATGTCCCAACCTGCCCATTCATTATATTAAAAGCCAATAGGAAACATGTAATACTGCATCTATCCTGTGGGGGCACTGCAGGTAAATTGAACACTTGCTCTCTGATCCGCCTGCAGATTACAGCTGGTCACTGAGGACTCTAGTAGTGAATCACTCTGTAATCACATTTTTTAGAACAAAGAGAAACTGAACACAATTTATTTCTATGTAACAAGGAATTCTTAACTTTTTTAGGGTCAAAGAGGACCTCAGGGGCTGTCTGGACCTCCTGGAAAAGCCGGGAGAAGGGTAAGGACACATGTTTGTTGTATGGGATCTTGTGAGGAAGCTGCAGAAGGTCTCAGCATGGCCATCTGGGGTCTCGGTCAGGGGACCCGTCTCATGTACATGTTCTCTGATGGATTATCTCTGTCTTAGGGTCGTTCCGGTGCTGACGGGGCTCGTGGTCTGCCTGGTGAATTTGGTAATAAGGTAAATTTTATTCACCCCGGTTCTTACATGTCTCGGCCATCACCGCCCTGTGTGTTAATAACATTTGTTTCTGTGTCAGGGTGAACGTGGCTTTGACGGGCTGCCGGGATTGCCAGGTGAAAAAGGTCATCGGGTAAGAAAAAATAATTGATTTGCTTTATGATCATTTTTTTCATCTGTAAAGTATGGTAACGTTCAGATAACCGACTCCATGAGAATTAACAAATGCCCTGAAACACGTTCTCCTGGGGCGCTGCGGTCTTCTATAGCTACAGAAGTCCATGATCAATGATTCCCATGTGGAGAACGTGGGTATAATCACATTGCGGCTTTACCTCTATTCACACCGATGGTGAAGATTTTCAGTAAACACCTGTACATGGGCATTAATGGTAAAAGAATGGCACAAGGGTGTCTTCTTGGGACTTACAAAGATACAGCACCCTACAATGAAAAGTACAAAAAAAGTCCCAAGTTTTTTTGTTAAATGAGTGGAATTCAGGAAAATCCCTTTATTTGACGTTAACAATTTATCTATAAATACCTGCACACAATATTTCACATTGAATTCAATAGAGAAAAAAAATATGTTACAAAACGCAACAAACAGCAAATGTAAACTCATAATAACTAGTAGTGTTTCCGCAGTAAGTCTCAAATCTATGTACCCATCTACTTGATTTCCACTTATTTCCACCCTTGATTGACAGCTCTGGCTTCAGAGGAGCCTGAGGAGGGCGGAGATAGAAAACAAGTAGGGGAAAGGTGCAGTGAACTGCTCGGCCACACCGAGGGTGCACCTAGTGCTTGGTTTGATCAGTCAGTTTTTGCTGTTTTTAAGTTTTGTTACTTAAATGTTTTCTAGGTGTAAACTATGGATTTTCCTATAAAGGTCTATAAAAGGTTTCATGTGGAAGATATCATTCTTTAGGCCACACATCTTCCTCATCACATATCATCTGACATTTTTTATATCTATGATAAATTATTGTTTTTATGAATATAATTAAGTTTGGAAAATGTTAGAACTTTTCTCGTATGATTACTGTTAAAATGAATAATTCCGAATCTCATCTGATGTGACGTCGTATGGAGCACGGAAAGTCACAAGAAGTCATTAGTTTACTTGAAGAATAGTTTGTCGTCCAGATGAATAAATGGAGTTCTGCGCAGCAGCTACATACAGTGTGCGATATATGATGGTGAAGTTGTAAGGTTCACAGGTCCACTGATAACAGATCTCTGGTGTTTATAGGGGGATGGTGGAAGCCAGGGACCTTGGGACCACCCGGAGAAGACGGAGAGAGGGTGAGTACTGACCGCGGTGCTGTTTGTTCCTGATGACTACTCACCCTATGATCAGTGTCTGATATTATCATTCCTATGCCTCTTAGGGAGGCGATGGAGATGTTGGACCCCGTGGACTTCCCGGTGAACCAGTAAGACAATTTATTATGCTTTTTTTCTAATCAATTACTCAAACTGTAAATATTTGGAGATCGATTTTCAGTCTACAATGAATATTTTAGGATCACTCGTAACTTTTTTGGAATCATCAATATATGGCTTTTATTTCTTTTCTGCAGTTCACCCGTCCTATAATGTTAAATCATAATATGGAAAGTGTTTTCTCAATGTTACGTATCATTTCTGGAAGTGCTGATACCAGATAAATTAGTATATTTCTGTGTTAGATACACATAAACTATGATCCTTATTAGTGGCCTAGTCCTGATCATAGTCCTGGATCATAGTCTGGGTCATAGTCCGGATCTAGTCCTGATCTTAGTCATATCATAGTCTGATCATAGTCCTGCATCATAGTCGTGTCATAGTCCTGATCTTAGTCCATGATCATAGTCCGGATCATAGTCCTGATCATAGTCCTATCATAGTCCGGATCGTAGTCCTGATCATAGTCCGGATCAAGTCCGATCATAGTCCTGATCATAGTCCATATCATAGTCCTGATCATAGTCCGATCATAGTCCTGATCATAGTCCATACATAGTCCTGGTCATAGTCGATCGTAGTCCTGATCATAGTCCCGTCAGGTCACAGTCGGATCGTAGTCCTGATCCTAGTCCATATCATAGTCCTGATCATAGTCACTGGAATCCGATAGTCCGGATCATAGTCCAGATCATAGTACGGATCATAGTCCTCATCATAGTCCGGATGTTAGTCCTCATCATAGTCCAGATCGTAGTCCTGATCATAGTCCGGATTGTTCTTCCCGTTGCTGACACTACTCACTGCACGATTATGGAGTATTTCTCCTTGCAGACAATGTGATAAGTTCTTCTTTATGCTACATTGTAGGTAATACACATAATACTCACTTGTATGCACTATAATTAGTTGTCATATTCATGTTTCCTTAGGGTGTCAGAGGTTTGCTTGGACCCAAAGGCCCTCCTGGTGTTCCTGGCCCACCGGTGAGCACCCTCCATGAATTTGATGGTCTGTATACCAGGGTGATGAATGATTGTAACACCGGTGTTATCTCTGCAGGGAGTCAGAGGTATGGATGGAAATGTGGGGCCTAAAGGAAACTTGGTAAGTGACATCCCCCCTAACATTAATTATAAAGGGTCATGAGGGTGATGCACCATAGGCTCTATGAGGTGAACATAACTAGTAGAGTGCTATGCTTTTCTATACTTTAGGGTCCACAAGGTGAGCCCGGCCCTCCTGGACAGCAGGGAACTTCTGGGACACAGGGGCTCTCAGGGCCTCAGGGAGCTCAGGGACCCCCGGGAGAGACTGTAAGTATCACTTTGTTCTATATAATAAAGATAACGTGTAAGACTGATTGTAAACCGCATCTAACATTTATATATTTACGTACAGGGACCAACCGGAAAACCCGGCCTCCCTGGCATCCCCGGCTCAGATGGGCCTCCTGTAAGTATCTGCTGGCCGTCTAACCTACTACATGGACACTTTCCATCACACATATCTATTGTGTATCCTCGATTGACTTATCTGTTCAAAAATAAGACATTAATGTACATCAACTGTCACATAAGCACTTATCCTTCTACTATGTAGGTGATATATATATATATATATATTATATATACGTGTGTGTGTGTATATATATTTATATGATATTATATATATATATATATATTTATATTATACTATAAAACTGTGTAAAATCACCATTACATATGGTTGCTGTTGGCCGCACGGCGCCTCCCAAAGATCAGAAGATTTTTTAGGCATCTCAGTATTGTAGGTTGTCCAAGGGAAAGGTCGTTCAAAGTGGCCAATTGTGACCGAGAGTTTGATGGATGATTGTGATAGTCGGCAGCAGACTATTGTCTGAATGGGATTTTTTTCAGCCATTGTTTGTTGGAGCTAAATGTCTATGACGGGAACAGACGATCATTTCTTGCTTTTCTTTTGCCCAATGTGTTTTTTTACACTGTCTTCTGCCCAACATGACGATCCGACTGACAAATGATTGACCTCTTGTGGCCCATCGGGCTCTTCTGTGTCTTGCCACCTTCAGAGGGTAGACCACACAGCCAAGGATAATATTTTTAGGTCTTGAACAGTAAGAGAAAAGTCATTTTTTATATTGGACAAAAAGTCATTACAATTGTCCTGTAAATGTTGGGGAAGCACAATATCTCGGAGGCTCCTTCCTCAGTCTGTGCGCTAGATTTGCTATGCGTTATCGGACGTCACCATTTGTAATGTGAGATTGAACAGGTCGCGGTGACCATGATCAGGGTATCTCCATCTGTCCAACTTGATTATTTCGATCGCATCCTAAAATGTTTTCTTCTTCCTCTAGGGTCATCCTGGTAAAGAAGGTCCTGGGGGATTTAAGGGCAACCACGTGAGTGTGACATCCAATGCCTCATCGGACTCTTACATTTTATACTAATATCTTGGGTTCAGTCTGTCAGCCATAAAATGTGAGAAGATTCCTGCATTGATTGTGGGACTCGCGGCTCCTCCAGAATTATGATGCCCACATCGGGTCCTGGATGAGAATCGTGGTTTATCATATCCAGCATCTCATAATGCTGAAAATATCACTGAGCAATTGATAATCAACAATCCAGATATACAAGTGAACAACATCCCTGAATCCCCAAGAAGACTTATTTTTTTTCAAATATGGTTATTATATTTTGTACGTTAGAATAAAAAATAAAGTCAAATCTATCACTTCAATAATTTACAGATCATTTTACAATGATCATATAAAGAAACAGAACAAAAAACAATAGGCAAAGGAAAGGGAAAGATGGAGGGGGCAGGTTAAGGGGACAATGCACAAATAATGAAGAGGTGAGGACCAGGAATTGATAGGGATATGACATATTATGGGATATGATTATGCAAAAGCTAGACTCTGGCTTGGCAGGTGCGGATGTGCTATAATGAGCGCACATGCACCAGTTTGTCCAAATTTTGAACAAAGTGCTAAAATATTGGCAGGTTACTGTTATCTAAAAAATGTCATCTAAAAGCCATCCCATGAATCATTTTGCTTATATTATTTCTGTGAATTTCATTACCTTATAAAGCTTAGTCAGGAATGACTGCTAGACTTACATCCGATCCCACTCATAAACATAAGATTTCCCCAGTCATATCACGATCAATTATTGTTGTGTTTGTGATAGTCGTTCCGTTATTGTGCAATGGAAATGAGAGAATTGTGTTTTTCACTGTCTAATAAGTCCTTCTCATATCTCTAGGGTCCTTCTGGTCCACAAGGTCCAATCGGTTATCCTGGACCCCGCGGAGTGAAGGTACTGCAAATAAAAGCTCTTGGTTAACCGTATTCTGTTAATTTGCATTCATGTGTTATGAATTTAGGAAAATGATGCTTGTAACAATCTGTGAGAAACCCTAAAATATTAAGAATGTAGGCAATTATTTTCATGTGTCGAAGAGGTAATGAGCAGAAAACTGCATGAAGAAGAGTAGAGAGCAGCATTGCAATACTTGTAGTGTAGTACAGGTAGAGAGCAGTACAGGACATGTAGTACAGGTAGAGCAGTACAGGACATGTAGTACAGGTAGAGAGCAGTACAGGACATGTAGTTCAGGTAGAGAGCAGTACAGGACATGTAGTACAGGTAGAGCGCAGTACAGTACATGTAATACAGGTAGAGAGCAGCATTACAATATATGTAGTACAGGCAAAGAGCAGTATCAGTATAGTACATGTAGTACAGGCAAAGAGCAGTATAGTACATGTAATACAGGTAGAGAGCAGTACAGTACAAGTAGTACTGTTAGAGAGCAGTATAGTACATTTAGTACAGGCTAAGAGCAGTATAGTACATGTAGTACAGGTAGAGAGCAGTACAGTACATGTAGTACAGGTAGAGAGCAGTACAGGACATGTAGTACAGGTAGAGAGCAGTACAGTACATGTAGTACAGGTAGAGAGCAGTACAGGACATGTAGTACAGACAGGGCAGTGTGGTGCAAGTAGTACAGTTAGAGAGCAGCAGAGTTCATGTAGTACAGACAGCAGTACAGTATAAGCAGTACAGACAGATGGCAGTATAGTACATAAAGTACAGAGGGCAGTACAATACATGAGGTACAGGAAGAGGGCCGTATAGTACACTCCCTGACAGAAGTTATGTCGCTTATCCATGTTATGTAAATCAAAGCTTATAACCTGACGTTAAATTCATCCATTGGTTTTATAAATTATTCTTTTGAAAGCTGAAACCCTCCCTTTGGTTTAGGTTAAGAAAATAAATTGGCATCAATGCTGAAATATTGATCATTTAATGGACACAGAATGGTCAGATTTTGGCAAGACAAAAGTTTTTTAGCCCATAGAAAGTAATATGATATTCAAACAAATAATTATCTTAAAATACAAATATATGTTGCATAACATTGGTGAATGAAGTTGTGGTGCTATTAGATCATATTTAATATTTTGTGTGACTTCCATGAGCTTGAAGGACTGCATCCATGCGGTTCAACAATGATTCATACAATTTATTAATGAAGTCATCAGGAATAGCACAGAATGCAGTCTTACATGCCTCCCAGAGTTCATCTAGATTCATTGGTTTTGTCTTCCAAGCTTCCTCTTTCATCCTACCCCAAACATGCTCAATGATGTTCATGTCTGGTGACTGGGCTGGCCAGTCCTTGAGCACCTTGATATTTTTTGCCTGGAGGAACTTTGTTGTAGAGATGGATGTATGAGATGGAGCACCATCCTGCTGCAGAATTTAACACCTTTTATGATTTGGAATGTAAGAGGTAGCTAATACTTCTTGATATTTTAGGCTATTGATATTGCCTTCCACCTTGCAAATGTTTCTCACACCACATACTGAATTTAACCCCAGACCATGATCTTTCCACCACCAAATTTACCTGTTTTCTGGGTGTATTTTGGATCCATACGGGCTCCAGTAGGTCTCCTGCAGTATTTGCGGCAGCTGTGGTGTAATTCTACTGAAGATTCTTTTCCAGCGTCCATCTGTTTAGCAGGCTGTGGGACTTTGCAAATGCCACACGGTTTTTTATTTTCCTTTTCTTTAGTGCTGGCTTGTGGGCACTGATTCGACCATGGAGGCCATTTCGAGACAGAATCCTACAAACTGTTCTAGCTGACACAGGGACTTGAGGTGACCAGGCTTGTTGGAGCTCTGCTGCAGTGGAAGAGGAGCTTGCTTTGGATTTTCTAGACAACAAACGTTCCTCCTGAGCAGTTGTCTTGCGGGGTCTGCCGGACCTGGGCTTGTCAAACCCATTTTACAGTCTCTTCAAATCTTTTTTTAATTCTTTGTACTTGACGCTGAGACACATTAAAGGTGTCAGCCACCTCTGCAGTGGATCTGGTCTTCAGCCTCTTGATAATGGCTTTGGTCGCAGGGTAGATTTTTGGCATGTTGTCAGAGCTCAAGTTGCAGTTCAAGTGAAGGTCTTGGGTGCTGGGTTTCTTTTTATACACACCTACTAATTAACCGATCATTTATTGAGCACTGGTGAGGTTTTAAACTAGGATTGGGTGCATTATATGACCAGGCGACAAAACTTTTGTCTTGCCAAAATCTGACCATTCTGTGTTAATTAAATGATCAACATTTCAGCTTTGATGCCAATTTATTTTCTTAACCTAAACCAAATTTGGGAGGGTTTCAGCTTTCGAAAGAATAATTTATAAAACCAATGGAAGAATTAAACGTCAGGTTATAAGCTTCTATTTACATAACATGGATAAGCGACATAACTTCTGTCAGGGAGTGTACATGTAGTACAGGTAGTCAGCAGTACAGTATTTGCTGTACAGACAGAGACCAGTACTGTGCATGTAGTACAGAGAGCAGTACAGTACATGTAATACAGACAGATCAGTGCAGTACATGTAGTACAGGTAGAAAGCAGCAGAGTACATGTAGTACAGAGAGCAGTACAGTACGTGTAGTACAGGCTGAGATCTGTATAGTATATCTGGTAGAAAGCAGTACAATCCATGTAATACCGGTAGAGAGTAGTGCAGTATATGAAGTACAGGTGAAGAACAGTATAGTACATGTAGTACAGGGAGAGAGCTGTACAGGTAAAGATCAGTACAATATATGAAGTGCAAGTAGAGATCATTACTTATAGAGAGAGGTACAGTACATGTAGTACAGGTAGACAGAGGTATAGTACATGCTGTAAAGGTAGACAGAGGTACAGTACATGTAGTACAGGTAGACAGAGGTATAGTACATGCTGTAAAGGTAGACAGAGGTACAGTACATGTAGTACAGGTAGACAGAGGCATGTAGTACAGGTAGACAGAGGTATAGTACATGTAGTACAGGTAGACAGAGGCATGTAGTACAGGTAGACAGAGGTATAGTACATGTAGTACAGGTAGACAGAGGTATAGTACATGCTGTAAAGGTAGACAGAGGTACAGTACATGTAGTACAGGTAGACAGAGGCATGTAGTACAGGTAGACAGAGGTATAGTATATGCTGTAAAGGTAGACAGAGGTACAGTACATGTAGTACAGGTAGACAGAGGCATGTAGTACAGGTAGACAGAGGTATAGTACATGTAGTACAGGTAGACAGAGGCATGTAGTACAGGTAGACAGAGGTATAGTACATGCTGTAAAGGTAGACAGAGGTACAGTACATGTAGTACAGGTAGACAGAGGTATAGTACATGCTGTAAAGGTAGACAGAGGTACAGTACATGTAGTACAGGTAGACAGAGGCATGTAGTACAGGTAGACAGAGGTATAGTACATGCTGTAAAGGTAGACAGAGGTATAGTACATGTAGTACAGGTAGACAGAGGCATGTAGTACAGGTAGACAGAGGTATAGTACATGCTGTAAAGGTAGACAGAGGTACAGTACATGTAGTACAGGTAGACAGAGGCAGGTAGTACAGGTAGACAGAGGTATAGTATATGCTGTAAAGGTAGACAGAGGTACAGTACATGTAGTACAGGTAGACAGAGGCAGGTAGTACAGGTAGACAGAGGTATAGTACATGCTGTAAAGGTAGACAGAGGTACAGTACATGTAGTACAGGTAGACAGAGGTTTAGTACATGCTGTAAAGGTGGAGATCAGTGCATGTAGAGAGCAGTACAGTACATATAGTACAGGCAGAGGGCAGAGAATAGTGGACCTTCTCCATATGAATGTTCCTGAATTTTTGCTTCTCCCTTTGTCTTTATTTTTATAGGGAGTCGATGGAATCAGGGGTCTGAAAGGACACAAGGGAGAAAAGGTAAAGAATAACTGATTTGTAGGCTCCACCACCTGCACACTGGCCAGTATACCGCTCTCTTCGTACCTTTCCTCAGCTACGACCCATTTATATTCCTTCCCCGCCGCATTTATTCTTTATTTTTACAGGGTGAAGATGGTTTCCCTGGATTCAAAGGCGACTTTGGTGTGAAGGGTGACAAGGTGAGGCGCCATCTCTCTGTACCTACATTTATCTACAGTAAATCTCAGTACTAATCCCATAAGTGCTGCAGTAATTTCGTGTTGGTGACAAGAACCTTCTTTTGTTAACAGTTGGCTTCTCCAGGCCACATACCCGTCCGCTGGACGGTTTTACATCTGATCCTCCCAAATCTTCAGCTTTTCAGAACAATCTGTTTAGTTTTGTTGGATTTAGAGCTTGTCCAGAACTATGATTGTTCTTTGGGTCATCTGTTAGATCAGTGGGGTCTGGCGCTCGGCACCCCCCATTAGCTGTTAGCAGGTCTGGTGGCGGCCGCGTGTGAGCGACATACGGAGTCGGGACAGCACAGCTCCTTACATTGTCTAGTGGCCGTTCTTAGGTACTGCAGCTCCGGATATCCAAGCCCTGGCCGACCGCTGATCTTGTAGACATCTACTCTCTATGTGCTGGATATTCGCGCTGCTGTTGTCACATTATTTATTCTTATTTCTCTTTAGGGTGAAATTGGAGTTCCTGGGTCAAGAGGAGAAGATGGACCTGAGGGTTCAAAGGGAAGATCTGGCCCTCCTGGTGACCCTGGACCCCTTGGATTGATTGGTGAGAAGGTGAGATGTGGTTGTGTCTGGTGTGTGTTAGTTATTAGTTAGCAATTAATACTTGGACTGCCATTAAACATGTGTTGTTTGGCTTCATCCAGGGTAAACTTGGTGTCCCAGGCCTGCCCGGATATCCTGGACGACAGGGGACGAAGGTGAAGAGGGTTATTCAGAACATAACGGGCACGCAGATCCCGGGAACATGGCACGGACTCATCGTCTGTTTTACCTTCTATCATTACAGGGATCCCTCGGCTTCCCAGGATTCCCAGGGGCCAACGGAGAAAAGGGAGCACGGGTATGGGACACGAACTGTTAATCTAATTACACCCACCCCATACGTGCTGGGGGGCTGATATATAGCCTATGCAGCACAATCGGGGTTTCATGGTGTCCCCCATGTTCTGCGTTTGTACAGGATAAGTTTT
>JARQOD010000008.1:13997549-14067653 GCA_033576555.1 Oophaga sylvatica
TCGCGCTGTTTTGCATTATTTATTCTTATTCTTTTAGGGTGAAATTGGAGTTCCTGGTCAAGAGGAAAGTGGACCGAGGGTTCAAAGGGAAGATTGGCCCTCCTGGGACCTGGACCCCTGGATTGTTGGTGAGAAGGTGGAGGGTGGGTTGTTTGGGGTGTTAGTTATAGTTGCAATTAATATTGGACTGCTTAAACATGGTTGTTTGGCTTCATCCAGGGTAAAAACTTGGTGTCCGGCCTGCCCGGTTCCGGACGAAGGGGAGAAGGTGAAGAGGGTTTTCAGAACAAAGGGGCAGAGACCCGGGAACATGGCACGGATCATGCTGTTTTTTCTATCATTAAGGATCCCTCGGTTCCCGGGATTCCCGGGGGGCCAACGGAAAAAGGGGAGAGGGTATGGGACCGAAGTAATCTAATTACACCCACCCAATGTTGGGGGGGGTGTAATAGCCTATCGCCAATCGGGTTTTTTTCATGGTGTCCCCTGTTCGGTTTGTACAGATAATTTTTCTGATCATCCTTTGCCAATAATAAGTCTGCATCATTCTAAAGAACACATATTAGAGAAATGGGTGCCACATGGACCTTATTTAGAATTAAGAAACCCTGTTTATTGGCACCCAAAAAAAGGCGATCAAAATGCCATGATTATAGGAGTGTCAGTGAGCCCTGAAGGTGAGTGGAATCAAGAACATGGTGGGGACTTCATTCACCTCCATTATGGCGGTGGCCCTCCTGATTATTCCCCTTCTAGTAAAAAGTAAAAAAAAAGAAAAATCTTTGGAAATTTGTGTTCTAAAGTTATTTAATTTTTACTCCCGCTATGGAACTCTTGTTGCATTGTGGCGGCTCAGTTCAAAAGGCAGCATTGTATTGTAAATGATTTTTTTCCGTGAGAATTTCTTTATCCTTGACTTTATTCATAGTCAATAAATGCAAAATAAGCGAATTGAAATCAAGTGGCCTTAAATGGCCCTCAACAAAAAATTCATGGCAGCTTTGTTTTAGGTTCTTATTACAGTGTTTACTTTTAATTTAGACTATTACTTTTATTAGATTTATTTTTTTATAGTGGTTTGACTCGTTTTTTGATTCCCTTACGACAAGATTTAAAGAGATTCAGATGTTTGCAGCCACCATAGAGGGACTTATTGCATTCTGTCCTATGTCGATTTGCTTAAGATTTCAGCCCTCTATGGGACAGAGGCGATCTGAAGTTATGCCAGCAAAAATTGGGTTTTGGTAAGCAATAACTGACTCGAAGTGATATGTTAAAAATGAAATCAAATGGTATTTAACTATTAATATTTAAAAACACAAAATTAGTTAAAGTGCAAAACTTTACGAAAATTATATTTCAAATGTTATACAGAATATTTGTATTTATTTGTTATTTATGTTGTTTTTTTTTATGCTTATTGGCAAATAAAACTTATTTTTTTTTTTTAGGTCTTTCTGGAAATAGGCCCTAGGGGAGAGAGAGGACCCCAGAAGTGATTTTCAGAATCATTTTTCTCCATTTTTTAACCTTTTTTATTTCACAAAATCCCGCAGCGTTTAGTTTTTTCTCCAGCCAAACCCGACCTTCATCATTATATCTTTCCCCCTTGTCTTTCTATTATTGGATATTATAAGAAGCTGATTGATTAAGCCTGATATCTCAGACAAGGACCTGCACAATAAAAGTGTGGATTGAGGGGGACTGTAGTGTATTAAAAAATGATTGTATATGTTCTATATTTAATAATAATCTGTTTTTTTTCCAGGTCCAAGAGGTAAAGAGGCCCCCGAGGAGCCACCGGGAAACGGACCAAAGGTTTAAAATAAATTCTCCTTTTTTTCATCTCTTTTATTGTAAGCTTCAGCCTTTAGCGTATGTCGTATATTTTATATTAGAGCTTTTACAATCCGGGAGGGGCGTGTGATATTATATGGATTGATCAGCTTAGTTTAAATCGAAAGAAAATGTGAAAATGATAAAGTAAGAGCCAAGATCCAATATGAAGCAAAGAACTAAATATTTGGCACAAGTCTGATATAAGGGCTTTTATTAGGACATCCTTTTGGATGGTGTAATTGTGCTAAAATGGCAGAAGAGAAGCCGCCGGCTAAAGGCCTAAATCCCGCCCTCTAGGGATAAAGGCCTTCCCCAAACCAGGTCACTACATTTTTCGCACGTAGTGACGTTGTGCGCAGTAATCTCCATCCGGAAAATATTATGTGTTGCTAGCATAAGCATTATAGGTTTTGGTTATATAGTACCATTTTCTTCCCTCCCTTAGGGAACATTGGAGGAGAGGCCTTCTGGCCCCCAGGAAGAGAGTAAGTCCAGACCCAAATAACATAATTTCAAATCAAGTTATTGGCCGTTCACATTCCCATCAGTGGCCATTTTTTGTGTAATTCGTCTAATCCATCCTACAACCATGTTTTCATTTTGGTACTATACCTAATTCTTACTTTCCTTTTAGTTTATTTGATTAGTTCATTAAATATCATTTATTTCACATTTTTTATATTTGCCATTTTTCTTTTTGAGTTTTCCTTAAGTGGGTTTTATTTTTCCAGGGTCTTCCTGGACACAAGGATCTAATGGGTTTCCTGGGATAAAGGACCTCCTGTGAGTACACCTTTCAATTCTTTTTTATCTCTTGGCACTATGGTCGATAATCCAAACCTTTAGATTTTTTTGGCTGCAGCTTGTGTTGAGGTTTTTCTTTGCGATGTCAATCAAGCCAAATAGGAAGGATAAAGTAATGCTTTACCCTAAATCTTCAGTGTCACAGCCTTATTGGATACGACTAATTAATAGGGTGTGAGTGGCCGGTTTTTCGGAATTTGTAATCCCACTGCCAGTAGCCTGTTTGTATTGTCGGAACCTCCCCCCTCTGCCTCTGACCCACTGCGAGGGGCGGTCGACTACAACAACCAACTACAATGTGACTATAACAGGGAAAGAAGCGTCCCCCATCCTGTCCAATCCATGCGAGGGGACCAGACAAATGTGACTGTAACCAGGAGAAGAAGCGGGACCTCCCCCATCCTGCTTAATCCACTGCGAGGGGGGTTTCCAACTACAATGTGACTGTAACCAGGAGAAGAAGGACCCCCCCATCCGTTCAATCCACTGGAAGAGGGATCCGACACAATGTGATGTAACCAGGAGAAGAAGCGGACCCCCCCCATCCTGTCCGATTCCTGGAGGGGGGGGCCCCAGACTACAATGTGCCTGTAACCAGGAGAAGAAGCGGACCTCCCCCATCTGTCTCTAATCCACTGGAGAGGGATCCAGAACAATGTGCGTACAGGAGAAGAAGCGGACTCCCCCCCTGTCTTGATTCACTGCGAGAGGCGTCCAGACTCATTGTGATGTAACCGGAGAAGAAGCGGACCTCCCCCATCTGTCTCTGTTCACGCGAGGGCGGCCAGATAAATGTGATGTAACCAGGAGAAGAAGGGCCTCCCCATCCTGTCTCTGATCCAGTTGAGGGGAGGTCCAATACAATGGATGTTAACCAGGGAGAAGCGGACCTCCCCATCCGTTCTGACCTTAGAGGGGAGGTCCAACTACAATGTGACTGTAACCAGGAGAAGAAAGCAACCTCCCCCAACCATCTTGATCAGCGAGGGGCAGTCCAAAAATGTGACTTAACCGGAGAAGAAGGGACCTCCCCCTCCTGTCTCTGATTACTGCAAGGGGCGGTCCAGACTACAAATGTGACTGTAACCAGGAGAAGAAGCGGACCTCCCCCATCCTGCTCTGATCACTGCGAGGGGCGGTCCAGACTACACAAACAGACTACAATGGACTATAACGGAGAAGAGCAGACCCTCCCATCTTGTCTCTGATCCAGTTTGAGGGGAGGTCCAGACTACACAACCACACTACAATAGGCTACAACCAGGAGAAGAAGCTGCAATGCTTCATTGCTCCAACATATTTCACAGCACTTAGCAAAACATTATCATATAGCTATAGATTCCCATTTTGAGGTTTTCCATGTCCGACACTATTCACACATTTGGTAAAAAAAAATCAAAACTGACAGATCTCACTGATATAAAAGATCTTCTATCAGAATGCACTTACATGATTCAAAAACCGATCCCCATATGTGTCCTTGAATCAAAAAGCATGTGACCAGTGTGAACGACACCTAATAATTAATACCGGTCTGTGACCGCACTGACTGTAATGCGAAGGTAATACTAGACACCTATGGAGATAAATAATAATCACCGATGTCACTATTACTAACATCAGGAGACATTCATCACCGGAGGACAATGGCCTCTCTCAGTAGAGAGGACAATACACTTATTTCTCCATCTTCTTGTTCTTCTGTAGGGACCTCCAGGAAAGGATGGATACCAGGACCATCCCGGACAAAGGGGAGAAGTGGTGAGTACTGAGATTTCCTGGTGATGAGCGGATAGAAGCTTCTGACATTATCATATATCTATCACAAAGCCGCAATATCATATAATGGCTCGTCTTTTGTGTCTCTGTAGGGTTTCAAGGTAAAATGGGAACTACTGGACCTCCGGGAGTTGTGGGACCACAGGTGCCGGTACATACAAGACTCTCTTATTAAGTCATTGATTTGGGACCTTGCATGCCTTGTCAGAGACCTTTCTCTAAATGTCTGTCTGTAACAGGGTGCTCAAGGTGAATCTGGTCAAATGGGAGAGAGAGGACACCGGGTCCCCCAGGACTCCAGGAGAGCAGGGCTTGTCCGGTGCATCTGGTAAGAGGGAACTAAGGTGAGCAATAGAACTTCTGTTTTCACTTTCAGGCCCAAATGTTTCCACAAGGCAATAAATTATGACTTAAGGGGGTGAGTGCTTTCTTATCAATTGTGTCACAGGATTTGCCATTACTTTATGATCACGGTGGCCCTAAGACCATCCAAAGAATAAAGGGCGCTTGGACCATTCACATGAGTAAGGCGAGCTGCGGTTCTTGCATAGCAGTGTGCAGAGGCATGCAGCGGTGCAATAAATGCTGCAGACCATCATTCTCAGGATCTTTGGGGGTCTCAGAGGTTGGACCTTCACCTCCATAAAGAGATGGAAATTCTAACAAAAAACTTTACTGCATATAGAAAAACTACATACTACACATAACAATCAGCCATAACTCCCGTGTCGATGTCGTCACCGGAGCTGCAAAACAGCTCTAATAAGTCCAGATACGTAATGATCTCTATAACTTGAAAAAAAAATCCTCTGGATTGGAGCAACACAATTTATGGGACACGCAAGACCTGTGAAGGTGTGCTGTGTACTGGCATCAAAGCGATCCTGTAAGTGTCTCAGTGCAGCCAATATATTCCAGCACATCCCAAGAGGCTTGTAAGGCCTCGCTACACGAGCGTATAACTCTGAGGAGTGCAATGCAATAACAAAAGGGATTGCACTCAGCCCAATATTATTCAGTGATGCTGTGCAGAGCTGGTAATTTCTCTCAGCTGTATTTGTCGCAAGAAAAAACCTGCAGCATTCTGCAATTTCTCTCCAAAATCTGATTGGTGCAAGTAAAAAATCCGATGACATACGGACCATCAGAGCGGCATCTGAGATTTACAGATACAATTGTGTAACATGGAAAACTATAAATTGTCTGTGAAAGATTAAACAGATGCTGAGTAGAAAAAACGGATTGTATACGCATGACAAGTTGAGAAAAAAATTGTCCCACTTTTCTGGAGAATCAGACCGATTTTTTTTATATGCTTGTTTGAGTCCAGCCTTAGATTGAGATCTGGAGCACATTGTACGGTGCACTACAGGATGCAGCCGCCCATGTGTAGCAAAGATGCTGCAAAACACAGTGCAAAATACTAAATAGACAGCCACTCACACCTACCCATTCATGGAGCAGGTGACCACTTAGTATACATTTGCAACAATAAAGGCCTGTTTATGGCACAGTTTTGGATGAGATCAGGACGATTCTTTTATATGTTGTTTGATTCCAGTCTTAGATTGATGATCTGGAGCACATTGTACGGTGCACTACAGGATGCAGCCAGCCCATGTGCAAAGATGCTGCAAAACAAGGTGCAAAATACTAAATAGACAGCACCTCATCACCTACCCATTCATGGAGCAGGTGACCACTTAGTATAATTTGCACAATAAAGGCCCTGTATATGGCCAGTTTCTGGAGAGAATCAGACCGATTCTTTTTATATGCTTGTTTGATTCCAGTCTTAGATTGAGATCTGGAGGCACATTGAGCCGTGTCATGTTCCTGAAGCAGTATTTGCTGAAAGAGGCAAAAGCCATTAGGGAATACAGCACAAGATTTTCTGTATATTGGAACACCCCATAAGATCTACTGTACACTGGGAACACCCCACAAGACCTGCCGTATACTGGACCAAACCCCGCAAAACCTGCCGCATCCAGGAACAGCCACAGGACCTTTCATATACTGGGAACACGCCACAGGACTGCTGTTATACCGGGCACCCCATAAGATTCACCGTATACCAGAAACATCCTCTGTTTTGGAGATGCTGTGATCCTGTCGTCTAGCAGTCACACATTGGCCGCCGTCAGACTCGCTCACATCTTATTGTTGCCCTTTTTTCTTCCTTCCAACACATCAACTTCAAGAATGACTGTTCAATTACTATTTTATCCTCCTGACAGGATCCTGTAATAAAGTTTGATATCGTCATTCACCCGTTATCAGAGATAAGTTCTTGCTGACATTATGTTCTCTGTTTGCTCTTTCCCGTTATTTTATTATTTCTTACACTTCGTCATTCTTTCTTTCATAGGGAGATCTGGCGGTGTTGGTGTCCTGGGAAGGATGGCCCGCGGGCCTGAGGGATTTCTGGAGAGAGAGGCCTGCCCGGCACTCCGGTGAGTAACCGGTGGAACATTATTACTATGATGGTAAGTAACGGCATCACTATCACAGCAGGAGGAGATCAGGACTAGAGTTCTCACGTTCATCCTTCCTCTAGTCCCACGCGGCTAGTCAGGTTGTGTTCTAGATTTTTTCTCTATTATTTGCTTTGGTTTTGTCGGCCTTTAATGATCGGGAGAAATAATCAGAATTGGTCATTGTGGATCCATCCAAATACGCTAAAAGAAAAGCAAATGAAAACGCACAAACATATGGTGGGCCACTTAGATACAAACTCTATGATTTGAAAATGTACAAACAACTTTATTGCATAGAGACAATCGTGAGGACCATCACTCATGTCACTTTATTCACCGGCAGTGACATACTGGAGAGGACGAGGCACCGAGTAATATACATAATAATATGACTTATTCTTCATATGTATGAGATGTAGGTACAATTATGCTCGGTCTGAAGGATCCATCACTGACCCATCACCGGCAGATGTAGACTTGACAATCCAGCCATGGTGTGACCTAGTACATAGCACTTACGTTTGGCTGCCATTTTTGAATACATTAATTAGAATTTGACACTTGCTTTTTCTCAAGAAAGAAGAAAAAGACAAAATCCTCTTTTTCACCTTTAAATGATATTGAAGGAAGCGTGAAGGGGGGCTGCCGAATATTAAGTAATGTAAATTACAAAGTATTAAAACTGAATTAACAGAACGTATAATTTATCAAAAAAGTAAAACTAAAAAGAATACAAGAAAATGACAAATTAGAAGACACTTTGTTAGAAGACTCATAGTAACGAGGTGGATGACAACATGTCTGATGCCTTTCTATTACCATCTAACAAAACAAGAATCCTTAGAAGTATTGTAGGGTTGGCGGATCGCACTAAATAAAAATAACTAATAAAAGTACAATCGCCACCCGGGGTCCACCGTGCAGAGATGTTAAGCCGCTGCTAGTGAACAATGGCGGCGTGAAGCTGCGAGAAAGCACTTTAAGCACACTGAGTTAAATGTCGCTCAGTGTGAACAGAGCGCAAAGTACCCAGCTCTGTTACCCCACAGAGCGGTACTATACAGCAACGCTCTAAGAGCAATACTGTTAGACTGCACAGGAGTATAGAAAAAAGACACTAGTTGGGGTCCTATAACTTAACCCCCCAGGGAAGTCTAGGTGATGTTTGAGCTTGCTCTGACCCACGGCTGTGCAGACGCCATGTGACTTAGGACGCCCGGAGTCAGATGCTGAGCCAAGCAGGAGTTACCACCCTGTGCTGCCTGCCTAGACACACAAACGCTACAATAGCAGCAGCTCACGTGCACACAGAGTAGAAGTGTGTCCACTCCACACCATAACACAAATGCAAATGACACTAATGCGCAACTAAGAGTCTTTTATACATTAAGCCAGGTCCAGTGGACAGGACCTTGCCCGTGGACCAATCCGGAGCTGCCACATCACCCGAATAGCTGACGTCCGATCACCAATAGGAAGACGCCACATCACGACATGCTCAGTACTGTGATTTCTGGACTTAGGCACTAGACTGCAATGCTGCACGTGTTATACCAGTAGTTACAATAGGCTTAACTGGAGAGCCAGCAGTATCCAACTACAGCACAAGCCCGAGCGGGTGCAGGGACGGGTCTGTGCTGAGCAGTTATCCCGGTGGCCGATCCTGAATGGGAGACCATTGTACCAGACAAAGCTTGGGATCTGTCCCGTGCAGCGGAAAAATCCCGGTGCTAACAATATCTGAGAGTCTTTATAATCTGAAGGCTGCAGTTTAATTTTGATCTGAAAACTTTGCATTGATTTATTATACAGAAATGTTTATATTTGGCTGACCGTCTGCAGACTCATTTTTCTCCAGCTCAGTGCAACGCTCCGACCCCAACTACCTTTCGCTGATAGTTTAGTAGTCTGAATTTATAATGAGAATGTAGGGGGAGGGACCAGCCTGAGCCAATGAGGTGGCGGGGGTGTGGTCTCTGCTACCACTGATTTTCTGTAGGCGCTGGAGCTTTACTTGTCACAGATCACAAGTCCTTCTAGATTTTGTTATTGTCTTCTATGTTTTTTTGTGAAATATTATAATTTGAGAGTCCTCAGTGGTTGATACCTTTTTAATGGCTGCTGAAAGATTGTTACAGATTTGTAAGCTTTCGAGACTACTCAGGTCCCTTCATCAGCATAGAATTTAATATTTTTTTTAATACTTTTCTATCTATGGCTGACATGGTACAAAGATATGTTTTTTGTGTTGAGTTGTCAGGTAAAATCATGTATCTTTCATCTTTTCTTTATCTTTTAGGGTGGTCCAGGCCTGAAAGGCAATGAAGGTCCAGCCGGTCCCGCTGGTCAGCAGTAAGTTCTCGTCCTCTTTATTACACTTACCTTCCATGGCTAGAGAACATGTATTTCTGATTAATGGAAATAGTTTACATATCCCAAAAAATATTTTCCATTTCTGAGAAATATACTAATTACTGACGCATTATACTATCAGAATATTACACCAGGATACATGTGGTGTTATGTCGCTTGCAATCTTAGGGCACTTTTCTGTTTTGTCATTTTAATTAAATAAATATTTTCCTGTTTATTTGAGTCGCCAATTACTGTATTATCCATAGGGATCTCCTGGGAGAGAGGTGGACCAGGCCAGGGTGGACCAATTGGGCCTCCAGGAAGACGGGCCCTCAAGACCTGCAGGCGCTGCTGGGAAAAGGGTGTTCCCGTATGTATAAACCTGGGTGGGCATGAACGTCCATATACTTGTTACATGTCCATGTACCTGTTACATGTACATGTGCCTGTCTAAACGTCCATACCCGTCTAAAACGTCCATGTGCCTGTCTATACGTCCATGTACCTATTTACACGTCTATTGAACTTGTCTACACGTCCATGAACCTGTCTACACATCCATACAACTTTCTATGCTCCATACAACCTGTCTACATGTCCATGAACCTGTCCTAAACATCCAGTGCTGTCTACACGTCCATAAACCTTTCTACACATCCATGAACCTGTCTACACGTCCATAACCTTTTACACATTCCATGAAAACCTGTCTAACGTCCATGAACCTTTCTACACATCATGAACCTTTCTACACGTCCATGAACCTGTCTACACGTCCATGAAACATGTCTACACGTCCATGAACCTGTTCTACACGTCCATGAACCTGTCTACACGTCATGAACCTGTCTACAGTCCATGAACCTGTTCTACACGTCCATACACCTTTCTATGCATCCGTACACCTGTCTACACATCCTGTACCTGTCTACACATCCAGTACCTGTTACATGTCCATGAACCTGTCTACATGTCCATGAACCGTCTACATGTCCATAAACATTTCTACACATCCATGAACCTTTCTACACATCCATGAACCTTCTACACATCCATGTTACCTGTCTACACATCCATGTACCTGTCTACATGTCCATGAACTGTCTACAGTCCATAAAACCTTTCTACACATCCATGAACCTGTCTACATGTCATGAACCTGTCTACACGTCATAAACCTTTTACATATCCATGTACCTGTCACACGTCCATGAACCTGTCTACACGTCCATGAACCTGTCTACACATCCATGTACCTGTTCTACACGTCCATGAACTGTCTACAGTCCATACACCTTTCTATGCGTCCTACTCCTGTCTACACATCCATCCATATGCCTTTCTACACATTGGTACATAGACTATTTACCTGTTTTTCTGTATTGGGTCATATATTATCCTTCAGGCCATGAAGCTTTTTTGTCTATTACAGAACATTTGCTCCTAAGCTCGGTTATGACCTGACTCTATATAATATTATGATGTCCATACCTGAGTCTTTTATACATGAAGTCCATATAGATTATTCTGTGACCCAGGGAAATTACTGCAACATTACATAAGGCCCAAATAAATCCAATATGGATTCAGTTTCAGTGTATAAAGTGATACAGGATGAATACAGAGATAAATTGTGGAATTTTCCTGTATTTAAACACTTATATCCGATGAATTACTGAATATTGGTCTATTGTTTCGGGTGTTTTTTTTCTATTTGGATTCCGATATCTATATTATAATTAATGTCATATCTTCTCCATTTATTTCTAGGGGGAGAAAGGTCCCATAGGCCCAGCAGGCAGAGATGGGGGTGGGGACCTGGTGGGCCTTCCTGGGCGGGCGCCGGACCTCCTGGAATCTCAGGGGAGGATGGAGATAAGGTAAACTTCAATATTTGTTTCCTTTTGGGATGTTCAAAGAAAACTCAGAGAAAACCGGAATCTCCTGTTGTAATTATTCACTTATGTCTTTTATTTAGACTTAATTCTATTAAAGCATGGGGTGTGTAAAATCGGTCTAATATTACCTATATCTTTATCATATTACAGGGTGAGGTTGGCGAGATGGAGCGAAAGGAGCCAAGGGAAACAAGGGAGAACATGTAAGTATCTGTAAGGATGAAGACCCGCAGATATCATCAGCTCCTCGACGTCTCCTTTACCAGTTTCACCATTTGTTTCTCAACGTTGCTAAACCAAGGTGTCCCGAGACTGTGACCGTACACTCTTCTACACCTACTATGCCCTAGAAACATGGCTGGTACATACTGCGGTACATGTGCAAAAATGTTCAGTGGTCGCAACCTGGCATCCTGTGGATACCTTCATTGTGACCTTGTCTACATAATAGGGCAGCATTATAACAATCACCCAGGGTTAGGTCAGGGGTAGGAGAATATCGCTAATCACACATTCTGCAATATTTAGCTACAAATTGCTAAAAATGACTTTCTGACAAAATACACAAAACGGGAACAATACTATAGACATGTAAAAAACATGTAAAAAGCCCGTACATACAGACATACACTCAAACACAATTTTGGAGATGGAGTAGATTCCACAATGCCCATAACAAGCAGAAACCAGAGGAGCTCTGCTGTTCTTTATAGGTAGGTGAAATCATGGGGGAAGCAGCTGAATCCTAGGAATCAGCACCAGACAAGAGTACCATGAAGGCCACATTACTGGCCTAACCTACCATACAGACAATCCGACCACACTTCTAGGGCACCAAGAACCTAGACATGGTCTGTCCCACCCCGAGAGTGGGATTCGACTACAAACAACATATATAACATTTACAATGCTAACTCCAGAGTCACTGTGAGCAGAATGGATGCTGCCGTTTCCATATCTGTATCACCAGGTCTGATCCTGAGCACTGACACCGGAGATTCACCTTAATACAAATGTGCCGTTTTCTTTTCTCGCTACATAACGTTTATTGGGAAACTTAATTTGTTTTAAAATAGTATTTTATTTCTTTGGTGACATTCAGAATTATTCCCAGATAAAACCTGAACTTGGACTACTCCTATATAACTCGCCGGTCATATACTTGGAGTCACCAATTGCACCTGTACATTTTTATTGACTGCCTGGTAATTGTAGTGCAAGTGTTAATAAGTAGAGATAAATCTTCACTGATGGGCGTTCACTGGGCAGATTTGCAGAGAAAAAAATCTGCATAAATCCTTAAAATCTGCAACAATCAATTCCAGCAATTGTCCAGATTTTGTGGGATTTGCTTTGTGGTTTCCCCCAAAGCGATCAACAAAATAAAGAACAGAGAACTCACTTACAATTTACTGTCCTCCACTCCCACACTTCCCCGGGGCCTTGGCCGATGTCTATAGACATGTGAGATCAGCCAGTGAACGTCATTGTGGTGGCCCGTGAACTCATCGGGTGGCCAGGACACGTCATCGCTGGGGAGTGACAGCATCGCTGGTGGCCATGACACGTCATCGCTGGTGGCCAAACACGTCATCTTGGTGGCCATGAACGTATCACTGGTGCCAGTGACATGTATCCTGATGGCCGTGACTAGTCATCACTATTGGCCGTAACAAATCTCATCGCTGGGCCGTGACACGTCATGTGATGGCCGTGATCGTCTCGTTTGGCCTAAAACTCTCCGTGGTGGCCAGTGAACGCATCGCTGGGCCTGACCGTCATCGCATTGGCGTAACAATCATCTGTGGTGGCCAGTGACACATATCGCTGTGGCCAGGACTGTCATCGCTTTTGGCCAGTAACAACTCATACGCTGGTGGCCAGTTGCACGTCTCGCTGAGGCCAGTGACTCGTCACGCTATTGGCCAGTAACAACTCGTCATCGTGGTGGCCAGTAACTCTTGTTTGGGGCCCCAGTGACTCGTCTCGCTATTGGCCAGTAAAATCGTCATCGCTGGTGGCCCGTGCACGTCATCGTGATGGCCTGGACCGTCACGCTATTGGCCAGTAACAATCGTTTCATTGTGGTGGCCAGTGACACTCTCGCTGAGGCCAGTGACCATCATTTGCTAGTGGCCAGTAACAAACGTCATCGCTGTGGGCCGGACACGTCACGTGGTGACCAGTAAATTGCTGGCCCGGGGTCCATGAAACAGCAGCAGGATTGTAAAGTACAAGAACACTCTTAAAGAACCTGAAGTTGCCAAAAATGTTCAAACTTTTGGCATCTTTACTCCAGTCCTGCGGAGGAGCCAGTGCAAAATACAATGAAACAGCCTCACCCCCGAACATTCATGGGGGACGGATGTTGATTACAGAGCGACAGATAAAATTGTTTGAGGTGACAAAACGCCTGATAGGTGGTTCACAGTGTTTCGGCTTACACCGTTTTTGGTTAGCCTATTATTAATCAGTTGCACTGTGCACCCAATTAAGTGAACCCAAGACACTGACACCCTTCCCCACGAAAACCCAAAAAACAGGACCTGGCGCACCCAAAAGATAAAAATGCAGGGATCAAAATATGCAAGCGCCCCAAACCCCAAAGGCCCTATTGTCTGCTTCCCTACATGAAATTAAAATGTGGAAAATCTTCAAAAATATCAGTGCTTTTTTAGTCCGAAATTTTCTTTCCTGTGATTTAAAAGGGATTTCCAGTTTCCCAGGTGCAGTTCGTGTGAAAACATTCATATTTTTTACTTATCCTCCTTGGGTCCAACACGATCTCTGCTGCTGCCCCTTTTTCTGTGTTGTCTGCCGCCGATGTAAATTGGCATCCTGCAAATAATCACGAACTCAGTGGTCATTCCATCCTTGACAGATTGGTGCAGGTTTCACCTGATTCAGGGGCGCAGACAAAAACAGAACCAGGAAAACATGGACTTAGGGAGGGTAAGTAAAGCGCGGGGTCTTTTTTTTTTTTTTTTAATAAACCTATGGCTGGGGCAAAGTTTATTAAACCCCTTCACATATTCACACGTGGTCACTTTCTATCAAAAAAATGTTGGGATTTTTTTTTTCAACCACCAATATTTCCTCCATGTAATGAGGCTTTGTTTAAAGTCACTTTTGGTTTCGTGCGATTAAACCAATGGTTTTTTATCTTTTTATCTGACTCACCGCATAGTCTGATTTGTTAAGCCAATAATGCCATGAGAAGTCACAAATGCTCTTATTAAACAAGTAAGTTTTTTTCTTTTTAAAGAAAAAAGTATTGATAACCAATTCCCCCTTCTTTTTTAGGGCCCCCCTGTCCCCCCGGTCCATCGGCCATTAGGAAACAGGGACTCCGGTAAGTATCAGTAATATAAATTAAAGCAATGATTGCATCAAATATTAAAACTGGCAATTGTTTTTTTTTTAACCCAAAAAAGTGGAAATATTTATTTTTATCCAAACTCTACCAAATGGATTTTTTGGGGGCTTCTGTAGATCTGGGTTTTTTCTTTTCTAGAAGTCAAGTAGTATTGTCATTATACCAGGGAAAAACTATAGCGAGGGTGAAAAAATGACTAGAGCTCCATATCTAAAGAGGGGTAATGACGTCCATGTTTGACCCTTCGGACGTTTTCAAGTCCGGAGGGGTCTGTTACCGTTTTTCCTTATAAAATAAGTAAGGAATGAGCGTAAAATCAGTCCCGTGCCAATGTAAATGATGCTCGATGGAACCTGCTACTTTTTTATATCTGGAGACTTCTTCAGGGACAATTTACACTGGCAAAATGAAAACTATTGTGTCTCCTTTTTCCACTGCACATTCATTAAATCATAAGGCGGAAACGATTGAGCGCGTCCCCATAGATATGTGACAAGTGACAGTTTCCCTATAAGATATGTCCATCGTCAATGAGCGATCGAGGACGATCACATTAGTACTTGGCATTGCTCGGTCTATCACAGATCTGCTCTTCGACTTCTCGTCTTATCCAGTCAGAACAGTATTAATAACAGATCACCAAAAATGAAAGTGTGTGATGAGGAACCACAATAAAACCTATAAGATTCATCTGATTTAGCTGGACATTTCTGTAAAAAAATTAAAGAATCTCCATTATAATAAAAAGTTACTGAAGTCTTGTTCTACGTGATAATGGATGTCTGAATATAAAGCCAGAGCCCCAAAACCAGAGCCGTGACCTGGTCCTGCCGTAATTGACCAATATTTCTCTCTGTCCAGGGCGCTGATGGAGAGCCTGGCCCTCGTGGACAGCAGGGAATCTTTGGAGCAAAAGGAGATGAAGGCACCCGAGGATTCCCCGGATCTCCAGGACCCATTGGTCTCCAGGTGAGATGTATGGAGGAGCCGTAGTATGGATCAGTCCCATCTCTACACAAAGTCTGTGTGCTGGTAAATTGTTCAGAGCGTCTGCACTTCCCATCTTCATAGATGACTATTGTCTGGCAGTGTGTGTAAGAACAAGCCCTTACAATTTACTGGGTACTGAAATTGTTGAGATAGTAACGCCTTTCTTTTGTTTACAGCTTGTTGTCTAAGAGACCGACCACCGCTGCTGTCTAATCTAAGGACTAAATCCGATCGTGATTAGTAGGTGACAGCGCGATCCCGCGATCCTGGCTGACTTCAGAGCAGCGCTTACGTACTGTTTTCTATTGAACTTGTAAGCTCTGCACATGTTTTGCTTTCCAGCAGCGATGGTCGGTTTCCAAAGCAACAAGCTGTAAACAAAAGAAAAGTGTTTCTATCTCAAGAATGTGTGAAAATTTTAGTAAGTAATAAATTGCAAAATGGCTTATATTTACAAGATCTACCCAACCATCCTCATGTATGAAGATGGGGAATAAGCTTTAACATTCTCAATATACCTACTAAGAAATAACAGCAATATATCTCATCACATCGTCATCTACTGTTCATTTTATATGACTTATATTGTATATTACATATAAGGAGAATTTCCACACTAAACAGAAGATCGTCCCTATACTAGAAAATCAGATATTAGAGCTGCAGCAAATTTTGGAAATTGTGTTTTTTTTTTATATTGACATTTTTGAAAGAGTGAAAACAGGAAGTTTAGACGTTTCATTTTTCACCTTAGAATTATGGGAAATAAATGTTATATACCGTCCCTTTAATAATGCATTGCTCCTAATACAGAGCGATAAGGCCGCTAGATGTCTGGAGGATCTGTGTTATTTCTTGGTGGCTCATGAGAGCCTTTGCTTGATCTGCGGGATGATAGCAATGAGTATATGGTGATGTTGTGATGGCTGGATGAGGAAAGGTTCAGATAGATCATGACCCCGGGGGCAGCTGAATCAGGGAAGGATCTCGGTAAATAATGGATCGGTTTCAATGCATCAATTATTGTTTTATAAAGATTTATCCTTAGTTTTGCTGAATCAGTGACAAGTTTCTGGGGGTCACGATCTCGGTTTGGCGGCTGCACAGACGGGTATATTAATAATCCATGTACTGGAGTTTGGGCACATGAGAAACTTCAAATAAAGGGAAATAAAGAACTATAAATGACCAGGAACTTGATTTATTCTATTTGCAGGGTTGGCACTGAATGGACGGTTTATAGATCAAGCTCCGCTCTGCTGCACACGTCCATCAGGATTATAATCTGTACATTAGATTGTGTGATATAATCCACCTGTTCCTCTTGTGTTACAGGGGCTGCCCGGCCCGTCTGGTGAGAAGGGAGAAACGGGAGACGTGGGCCCTATGGTGAGTGCGATTGTGTATTGTTCGGCATCATGTTCCTGTGTCTCTGATGTACAGTATATTCTTTACACCAATGTTCTTTGTTGTTTTTCAGGGCCCCCCAGGACCCCCCGGACCTCGCGGACCTGCAGGACCTAATGGAGCTGATGTGAGTCATTACACGTAGCGGCCTATATGTCTGGCTTTATGTCACTATGGCTGATTCATGTGGATCAGAACCTATTAGAACTATTCATTAACCTCATAGTACTGAGACCTCACAATATAGTATGTACTGGCCATACTATGGCATTCTGGACCATCAGGTTGCCCTCCACCGTCATCCCTCTAATGGTGTGAATATGTAGTTATGCACAAATCAGAAGACAATATTTCCTATCCACAGTATTTCACAGGTTTCTGATTGTGAGGGGTCCGACCACTGGGACCTCCAGCAATCAATGCCCAACACTTAGTTTGCTTGTAAGGGTTCCCCTCCTCACACACAAATAAATATGGAAACTTGACGGCCAATTATGCTTCTTCATGGTGGAGTCTGGTGAAAGAGCAGCTGATAATTATTGCCTGTGTATGGCCGGCTTTACTGGTCACTGTATCATTAGCTGATCACCGTGTCTTGTTCTTGCTGATGCCCTCCTATGCCAAGGGCTGCCGTATTTGCAAAGTGTAAAGGTACTGCCACACTAAACAATCCCGCTAGCGATCTCGTTAGCGTTGCATACTAATGAGATCGCTAGCGGGATTGTTTCTATATCGCTAAATGCTGCCGCATTTAGCGATATAGTTAACGACGCTATCGCCGTTAGCGATCTTCTTAACGACTTTAGCGGTACAAAAGTACCGCTAAATCGCTAAGAAAAGGTGCCACACAGCGATTAGATACTTACCCAGCGGGAGCGCCAGCGATGAAATAGGGTCCGGAGCGATTCCAGCGACGAGCGAGATCACAGCAGGAAGCTCGTCGCTGGCAGATGCCGCACTGAACAATATCGCTAACGGGATCGCTAAATAGTGACGTTTTTTAGCGATCCCGTTAGCGATATTGTTTAGTGTGGCATACCCTTTAGTTTTGTGCTTTGACACTTACAAACCAGCAAATAAAAATGTTGTATGCTCCCAGCAGCTCAGTCAAAATGTGATAAGAAAAAGCGCAAACATTAAACCCTTGAATTTTTTATATTTATAAATAAACTTTTTAACATAAGGTTCAAAGAGGAGCATGCTTGGCTTATAAGTCTCCTCACTGTGACATGCCAGTCTTGGCATGTCACTCTCCACAAGGGAAACACCTTAGACCCAAAACTTTTAAAGAAAAATTGTGACACGTTCCGTTTTACCTATTGTGTTTCTCTATGCAGGGACCTCAAGGTCCTCCCGGTGGAATTGGAAACTTGGGACCCCCGGGAGAGAAGGTGAGTCTTTTTTATTTCTGGAAACATAGTAAAAAAACAAGAGGAAAAAAAAAATCCCTTGACGTCAAATTGGAAATTGCCCAAATGGGTTGTTTTGAAAGTTTTTTCTTATTTCTTAAAAATATAGGGAGAACCTGGTGAGACCGGCGTCCCTGGTGTCCAAGGAGAATCCGGACCTAAGGTGAGCGATCAGGACGTCAATGTGACGGGGAGCATAGGAAATAACTTACATAAACTTACTTAAAATACAACCATGATGGGAACATGGAATCTGACCTCGCTCTAGTGGAATATTGTGCATTAATCCTGGTGTCTTTATTCTTTACTTGTCAGGGACCTCGTGGAGACAGAGGTGAAAAGGGAGAGTCTGGGCAACCAGGTGACCCCGGACCCCCAGGAGGAAAGGGACCTACTGGTGATGATGGACCTAAAGGAAACCCGGTGAGAACGTCATTACACATTCATTAATGAAAATAATAAAATCGTTATCTAAAGATATATTGTAAGAAACGATAAGCAGGTGATTATTGGGCTGCAGGAATTTTACTGTATCTTGGTAAAGCAAATTATATAAACTAAGGACACCAATGTCACATTGTTAGTATATGCCACCACTGTGTGATCGGTGATTGGGACCTCAACCGATCCACTGAATGTAGGGGCTAGATAAGGAGCAGTGGTAGCTTTGCTCCTACCCTTGCCTCCCCACTTCTTCTGAACCATCTAACATTTCATCAGTGAATAGCCCAGTCATCATTGCTGCGGTTCAGGTTTATTTATCTGACGACGCAGGAAAAACTGTGAAATGAATTAAAGCTACATCCTATCTAGAGCTAATTACTGAAATGTCAGAACCTTTAGGTGATGTTTTCCAACTATTTATCATTTCCATATTTTGGTGCTTGTTTTCTTTTAACTAAGCTCCATTATCGCAGACCTGGGATTTGTGACTACAGCACAGTTACAGTGTCCACAGGGAGTCTGCAGTAGTCTGAGACACACCTCCTAGACACCCTCCTGTCTCACCATTGGTTGCGGCTGCTGCTCTGTCCTCCCCCGCAGTTCTACTTTCTCAGATTGACAAAAGATCAAGTCTATTACAGGCTCCACAGGAGATCAGCGCATGAAGATCTGCTCCCATAATAGCAAGGCCAGAATTATTATAAAGTAAATAAACCACCAGCGAGAAAAAGTCATTTTTCAGGAAATAACACACATTTTCTGAGGCTTATGAGCATTAGTTAGGGAGATCCTGTATGACCATTTGTAGACGCAGTGGCCCCTTCATTCTGAGGATCAGTGGGGGTCCAGCAGACTGTAACCACTGATATTATGGCGGTGGCTTATCCTAGCAAAGGGTCATTACTTTCTACAGTGGGGAAAACCTTTTTTTGTAGATAAAATTGGCTAATTTCTATTGTGCGAGAGATGAACTACTGATTGGCAATCTCTCATGCAGTCATATATCAGGTGACATGTTAATATTTCTCGTTTTCATTCTTGGCTAATAAATAATCCTTGTCTGTTTTAGGGTCCTGTTGGATTCCCTGGAGATCCTGGCCCCCCTGGAGAGATGGGACCCAGAGTAAGTGCCCACCATAGAGGACGGCATAACTAGATTAAATAAAGAAGTCATATTAATATAACTATCAGTAAGAGACAACTCCAGCTGTAGTATAGTATTGAGGTGGTCTTCTGAGGGGTCCTCTTCACCCTGGAGCCATCCAACTCACGTACTTGTGTGCACACAGAACAGACATACATGGAAATTGGTAATAGTCAAACTTTCTGACAAACTAGAGGTTCTTCAAGATAAAAAATATATATTTCTGGACCATGAAAACTTTACAAATGTTAGTTGACTTTTTGGATACATTCTTTAATTCATTTTTATAATATAAATTAATTAAATATCTATATTCAGGGTCGGGCATAATGGGGGTGCTGAGGTCACATTTGCATCATGTCACAATTTCACAAAGTCATTTCTGCCACATAGTAGGTGGGGCCCTCTAACGAGTTTTGCATTAGGGCCCATAAGTTTCACATGACATATTATTCACTTCAATTTCACTTCCTTGGAGCTGTCCAGGCTTAGGACAATAGTCTGCAGTCTGTCTATATGACTGCTGGATCGTGGCAGCATGTGAGCGTGCGCTGTCACTATTACCTGGCATTCCCGGTGCAAGGGAGCGGACACGTGACCACCTATCTGCGATTTACATACTTGTAATCACGTTCTGTCTAGACGTATCTGGTCTCTCCTGATTCACCCTTTAGTGCCCCTTCACTCAGTTCTCCCTTTAGTGCCCCTTCGCTCAGTTTTCCCCTCTAGTGCCCCTTCACTCAGTTCTCCCTTTAGTGCCCCTTCACTCAGTTCTCCCTTTAGTGCCCCTTCACTCAGTTCTCCCTTTAGTGCCCCTTCACTCAGTTCTCCCTTTAGTGCCCCTTCACTCAGTTCTCCCCTTTAGTGCCCCTTCACTCAGTTCTCCCTTCAGTGCCCCTTCACTCAGTTCTCCCCTTTAGTGCCCCTTCACTCAGTTCTCCCCTTTAGTACCCCTTCGCTCAGTTCTCCCCTTTAGTGCCCCTTCACTCAGTTCTCCCTTCAGTGCCCCTTCACTCAGTTCTCCCTTTAGTGCCCCTTCACTCTGTTCTCCCCTTTAGTGCCCCTTCACTCAGTTCTCCCCTTTAGTGCCCTTCACTCTGTTCTCCCCTTTAGTGCCCCTTCACTCAGTTCTCCCCTTTAGTGCCCCTTCACTCAGTTCTCCCTTTAGTGCCCCTTCACTCAGTTCTCCCTTTAGTGCCCCTTCACTCAGTTCTCCCCTTTAGTGCCCCTTCACTCAGTTCTCCCTTTAGTGCCCCTTCGCTCAGTTCTCCCTTTAGTACCCCTTCACTCTGTTCTCCCCTTTAGTGCCCCTTCACTCAGTTCTCCCCTTTAGTGCCCCTTCACTCAGTTCTCCCTTTAGTGCCCCTTCACTCAGTTCTCCCCTTTAGTGCCCCTTCACTCAGTTCTCCCTTTAGTACCCCTTCACTCAGTTCTCTCCTTTAGTGCCCCTTCACTCAGTTCTCCCCTTTAGTGCCCCTTCACTCAGTTCTCCCTTTAGTACCCCTTCACTCAGTTCTCTCCTTTAGTGCCCCTTCACTCAGTTCTCCCCTTTAGTGCCCCTTCACTCAGTTCTCCCTTTAGTACCCCTTCACTCAGTTCTCCCCTCTAGTGCCCCTTCACTCAGTTCTCCCTTTAGTGCCCCTTCACTCAGTTCTCCCCTTTAGTGCCCTTTCGCTCAGTTCTCCCTTTAGTGCCCCTTCACTCAGTTCTCCCTTTAGTGCCCCTTCGCTCAATTCTCCCCTTTAGTGCCCCTTCGCTCAGTTCTCCCCTCTAGTGCTCCTTTGCTCACTGCCATCCAGAACTTTGCAGTTATTAGACGCACGTGGCTTCTTCTTCAGTCCAGTACATCTGGTGATTCGTGACATTCTTATTAATTGGTTTCTATCGATGATCGTTATTTCACAGGGACAAGATGGAGCAAAGGGCGACCGAGGAGAAGATGGCGAACAAGGAGAGGCAGTAAGTTGGCTATTACCACAGTGACCGCTAATATCAGCTGATATCTGCCACTAGAAGCAATGCTATTGTTGTTAGGAATATAAGGATGTGTTGTTGTTGTAGGTCTTATTTTATTAGGAGTTAAAATACAAATATGACATAAGAAAGTGATAAATGAATGAAAGTGTCTTATGTCAGAATAAAGCTGGAGAACCTGGGATGCAAAAATGAAGCGGAAAATATTTTATGTAGAGATTTATCAAAAAGTAAATCATCACTGTAGACCACTGACTTGCTTTTTTTTAAATCCCGGCCTCCTGAGCTCCTGATCTACAGTCAGTGAAGCCCCATACGTGACTTTATCTTAGATGCTTATTCTCATCTGGGACATGAACAAGGACATCAGTGACCGCCCGACTCCGACTGCAGAAAACTCGACTCAGTATTGTGCTGTAACCAAATCCTCTAGTTTTACAGCTCAGCAGAATATGACGTCTTATCCATTATGGATCTCACACATCAGGGCTGAACATAACGAACGACTGATAGAAGTCACAGTCCTGACTTGGCCCTAGAAGGCTCTCGTCCTCGTCACTGATTTTCTTATTTATCTCTACAAATAGCGACTTTTTGCTTAGTAGAAAGTAATACTTTAAGCAAGTGACAGCTATTACTTTCCAATACCACATATTATATAATTAGAGAATACATTTTCATTATAGCTGGTACGGCCTGATCTGCCCAATCAAGTACAAGTTCTCCTCACCAGCGATGGTAGAGTCCAGACTTATGTAGACAGATAGGTAGATAGAAACATGAATGAGAGTCCATTCTCTACCTTCTCATGCTGTGCTCTACTTTATCAGGGATCTCCTGGTCCTACTGGAGAGAACGGACCCCCTGGAGCATTGGGGAAACGAGTAAGTAAAAGATGAATTACAATAAACCTAATGTTCTGTTGCATTTTGTCATGATACTGACCCATCAGATCTCCATCACCTACACATGTATGACATGATGGTACAGATGAGAGCGGTCATCCTTCCTGTCAGTGCTGCTTTATTATATTCTCATTATTTCTTGCCTTCTCTATCTCCTCTTCCCTGGCAGGGTCCAGCGGGTCCATCTGGTCCTGAAGGTCGTCAGGGAGAGAAGGGAGCAAAGGTAAATGCGCTGGATCTTTCTCCAGGATCTGACATATATCGATACCTTATTCATCACTCTGATATCAGCCGTACCTTACTGCACCTCTTACACCATGTTTCTTCTGTTCTCAGGGAGAGGCCGGGTCTGTGGGTCCTCCTGGAAAGACGGGAGCTGTGGGACCTCAAGGAACTCAAGGAAAGCAAGGGCCAGACGGTCTCAGAGGCATCCCGGGAGCCGTGGTGAGTGATCTGCTCAAAAACACAGAACAGCTGCCAGAAAATAGACATTTCCATAACTCAATCCCTACGACACCATATACATGCTTCCATTAGGACCATACGTTCATATCCTGGTCTGACAAGCTATAACCAGTTTACCCGACCGATCTGAGGACATCTGGTTGCGTAATGCACAGTCTTATCACTGACTTATACTGTCATTTATCCACTCAAATGTGCAAGGTGGATATTGGAACTTATACTAAATTGGGAAACGAAATCAGACGACATTTTAAGTTTGGTCTAATGCGGAGGCAGATTAGTGTAAACTCTGCCTTAGTTAAGTCCGGCTCATGGGACAGTGGAGTGGAAATGGGGCCTGTAGGTAATATCTGCATGTAAAGCGGTGTGTTATATATGATCTCTACCATACTGACAGCTTCAGACACAACCGTATGTGAGTTACTTCCTGAAATGTGTAAATCTAGGGACCGAGTGAATAATCGGTGAGCTGGGCAGACAGTGGGCAAATGGGGTCGGTAGGGTGTGTACAAAAGTCCTGACCTCCTGCATTGGCCACAGACGCTTGCTCATGTTTGGAGATCAGTTTTGGTCCCTTTCTATTTTTCAGAAGACCTGATAGCACATATTACTAATGTGTCACATGGATGTCTGCTCTACTTTTTCCAGTATGTGAGATGGCTTATAGAAGGTCTACAAATAAATAGTGTTCCTTATAGGTCATACTGTTTCTTGCTGCAATTTTGCTGCAAAGAAATTAAGGAAAATCTGTCAGCAGGATTTCTCACCCCAATCTCTTCATATCAGCATGTAGCTCTTTCACACACAAGTCCAACAATACCTTTACATGGCCGCTCCGTTCCTCCATTACTGAGAAATCAGTATTTGAATTGATATGTAAATGAGGCTGAAGGACTCTGGTAGATCTGAAGCCTCTGTCACTCCAGCTCTACTCCCTACCAAGCGCCTCCTCCTCCTGCTTGACTGACTGTTCCTTTGCCTGTAGTCACACAGCTTAGAGGCATCAGTCAAACAGCTGGTACAGTAGAAGAAGCAGCAAAGAAGGAGCGTCGGGCGGCACGGGGTGGATATGTGATCACACACGTGTCTATGTATGTAGTAAGGGAATGTCTGTATGTAATGACTGCATATGTGTGTACTTGTAAGAGTATATGCATTCATGTGCCATTCTCTGCCTTTGGACTTTCCAACAAAAATGTCCGTGTCGCCCATAGCAGATAACAAGTTTCTACTTTTGTATGTGATCGGAAGAAATAAATGATGTCAGTGAAGTTCCCCAGTTTTCTCTCATGGATCCAGATACATTATGTGTGTGATTAGTGATATGTAATGCACTTTGTTTGGGGTCTTATCTCTTTTTTTTTTTTGTCTGTAGGGTGAACAAGGTCGCCCTGGAGCAACAGGTCAAGCGGGACCCCCCGGACCTGTGGTAGGTGACAGACCCGCAGGTTTCTAGGTAAAATCTGTCCTTATTGAGTTTGTACTGACCCGTCTGTCCTGCAGGGCCCTCCCGGATTACCTGGGCTCAAAGGCGATAATGGCGCTAAAGGAGAGAAGGTGAGAATGCTGGATTCATTGTCTGTCACTGTAGATGTCAGAATATTTACACGTCTGATAAGTGTATGTGATAACCACATTACAGTAATAGTCACACACAGCCAATCACATCATGTAGAAGAGGGTTAACGGACGATGATGAACATTATCTTACTGGTTTCATCACTTTTCTATATTCTTATAACTGGAGCTTTAGAGAAGTGAAATCTGAGCAATAATCTCAGAAACCTTACGTGGCCCATAAATAAATTAAAAAATAAAGTAAAGTCATCTCCAACTGCAGATCATCGCTCTCTTCTCCCTTTTTGTTTTTGGGCTGCTCCCATTACCAGCCATATTGTAAGTGCACAGATAAACCATGTCATATACAATGTCACCCTCATAGTCATAATTTAGATAGTTTACCAATATCAGATAAACCCACTTGAATTAAACACATTTTCTGGGCCTAAAACATGGAAATACTAAACTTTCCGATAATTTTACCTTTTTAGTTATGCCCCTATTCCAGTGTCTACACCTTATATAACATATTACTCATTTCGCCATTACGGTCTCATGTTAGTGATGTCTACAACCACCATTACTGTAAGGAGCCTATAACTATGACTGAACCGCCTACAGTTCAGTGTCTGCCGTGTCCACACACGTGATGTGTCCGGGGACAATCCTATATCTGCACTATTCATGTCAGTTCCTAAATATCAAGTCCTCCCGACACGGCGCTTCCTAATGTCGGACAGTGGAACGTGGACATGATGTTGTGACTAATATTATTTGTGTTACTTCTGCATTGGGATAACATTATTATTACTGCGGTAACTGACTTCCATCATTGTTTAGGGTCATCCGGGTCTTATCGGCCTCATCGGACCAACTGGAGAGCAGGGTGAGAAAGGTGACAGAGGTCTGCCGGGTCCACATGGCAAAAGTGGTCAGAAAGGAGAACCTGTGAGTGCCATATACAGTATATACATTTGGGTCATATTTGTGCATTATCCGGCGTCTTACTCCGCTTTTCTTCTTACTATAGGGTATTGCTGGTGTCACGGGTCCTATCGGCCCCGGAGGATCAGCCGGACAGCCTGTAAGTCCTTTATCCTGTTTTTATTATTTTATATAATTTTCACCATTACATCTTTACTCTAAAGCACATTCAGATGAAGTGAATATAGATTGTGAGCCCAGTGGAGCAGAAGTAGACGACCCCACAGAATATGTCAGAGCTATGGAAATAAAAAGCTGGGGATAAATCATATTCATCTTCTGATCTTTGTCTTCCTTATTATTTAGGGGTCTGCTGGTCCTAAGGGAGCTAAAGGAGCGACGGTGAGTAATCTGTGCTCATATCATTACAACTTTCATTTGCAGTAAGACACACGGGAGCTTTTCCTATAGTGACGTTGGGTTCTTACAATGTGTCTGTTCCGCACACTTTAGGATATATAAAGACTTCGGTATCAGCAGTTTTCTTTATCGCACCATTTGTGAGACTATAAGAGGACCGAAAGTGCATGAATGGATAGATAAGGGTTATAGTCTGTGCACCCTCATCGTGTATTGCAGGATATCTCACGTACCACGTGTCACGTATCAGTGAGACCTCTTTCTATGTCGTATCTATTATTTTTCTTATCCATGTCTTATACAGGGACAAGCTGGACCCAAAGGACAGAAGGGAGTACAAGGTCCCCCCGGACCTCCAGTAAGTGCTACTTGAGCCCGATAGATCAACCTTAGCGTCTATTTGGTACTGTACAGTCTAATTCTAATTCCCTACTGTTCATATTTCATACAGGGACCTCCAGGAGAAGTCATCCAGCCGCTGCCTTTCCAGATGCCAAAGAAAAATAAACGCTCCATTGATGCAAGTCAGATCATGGCAGATGAACTCACCGGGGACTATGCCGATGGCATGGAAGAAATCTATGGCTCCCTCAATGCTATAAAGAAAGATATTGAGCTAATGAAGACACCATTGGGTACAAAGGAACATCCGGCCCGCACGTGCCTGGACCTGCGACTGTGCCACCCAGAGCTTCCAGACGGTAAGTAAGAGACATGATCTGGTAGCACTGGTAAAGCTGATCATTGATGCGGGATCGATGGAAACAATGGAAGATTAAGCTTCCAGATATGTCTATAATACACAGACACAAGGACACTTGTGAGAAATATTCTGGCGATGTAAACAACCTTAAAAGATTTTTTTCTGGACCCTCACCAATCTGAATAAACAGGTCCCCTACCTGTTTTTCGCTAGGCAAGAAAGCAGTGGCATCCTGGTGGAGAATTAATGGAGAGGCGACTTCTCCTCGCTCCCACGGACAGGGATGGAGAGATCCACATAGGGCTCCCAATTCTCCATTCTTTCTTCAGCTGGATGTGACTTCCACTGATTAGTATGGAAATAATTGGTCGGGGCAGGCTTGGTACAGGAATATATGCGTCTTGATCTGGTGATTTGTTTGAGAAAAACTCTGATTGAACCAGAAAGTGTCAGCGCTGGAGTGATTGTTCATGTTATAAAATGTATTTGATAAGACTGCTCTATTGATGCCGATATTCCATGTTATTTCTTTATATTTCCCTGACAAACATAAATGAATACTTATAATCAACTGAACTTTTATTATCTGTCACGTTTGTGGTCAGGTTTTGAGATTTACTACATGAAGGTTAGAGCTCAGAATCTGACAACCATCACGTCTGTCCTTGTGCTGCCATGTGGCAGTGTGTAGTCAGACACTGAGCCCCAATGTCAGGTAGTAAATCCCTGAGGAGGAGGCCGTGTTGTATACCTGGCTTATTATAACAGTAATTCTCCTTCCTCGTAGGTGAATATTGGATTGATCCAAACCAGGGCTGCACCCGAGACTCCTTCAAGGTCTTCTGTAACTTTACTTCCGGTGCAGAGTCCTGTATCTACCCCAGCAAGGACATTGAGAAGGTGAGCAGTGGGATCCAGGGCTGTATTATGTTGGATGAGATATGACATTTTGCTCACGAGTTACTCTTACTTTTAGGTTAAGATGTCTTCCTGGAACACAGAGAAGAGAGAGACCTGGTACAGCAAGTTCAGGAGCGGCCGTAAGGTCAGTGCCCGCAGCAGATCGACCTACAATCCATGGAAATATAAAGATCAGCCATGGTCACCCGTCTCACGACTTATATTACTTACTTCATTTGTTGCTATAGTATCACATCCTTATCTTATATATTTCATCGTCCTTAATTCTTTATCTATTTTGTTTCCTCAATCTTAATTTGATTTCTTTCTCATTCATGGATTTTTGGTTAATTCCCCGCAGTTCTCTTATGTTGATTCGGACAAAAACCCCATTGGCGTGGTCCAGCTGACCTTCCTCCGCCTGCTGAGTGTTGGTGCCCGTCAGACCTTCACGTATCACTGCCATCGCTCTGCTGGCTGGCACATGGCCTCCACCGACAGCTACCAGAAAGCACTACACTTCATGGGCGCCAATGATGAGGACCTTTCCTTCCACACAAGTCCTTACATCAAAGCTCTCAGAGATGGCTGTTCGGTAAGTCAAAGTTATTTTGTATTTATAAGACTAGGTTGCCAAAGACTTGTCTATTTGTTATGGAGACTGCATACATCCAATTTGTAAAATCAGAACATTACCTTATACTTAGGAATCTGAGGTTGAAAAATTGGTGGGTGTCCGACCTCTGGGACCAGCATTGATAGTCAAAGCGGGGCACGAATGGAGTGGCAGTATGCATGCCTGACCTACCTCCATTCATTGTCTATGGGGCTGTCGATCGCTGCACTTGGCTTTTTCCGGCAGCCCCATATGAAATGAATGGATCAACAGAGCCATGTATATTCACTGCTGCCCCATTCTGCTGGTCGGTGCAGATCCCAACAGTCTAATGGAGTGTTACGACAGCCAGATCACCACCAATCTTTAAGTTATCGCCTATCCTGTGGATGGCTGAGAACTTGTCTTCTCGGAGAACCACTTTAAAGCCTGAAAGGTGAAGTCTGTCAACCTATCTAGCACCATCACATTGGATGAATGTGTTTGGGAGTCTTCTCATACAGCAACTTATTGCTTTTTATGTTTTCACCTACAGATGAGGAAAGGCACCGACAAGACTGTGCTAGAGATTCACACCCCCCGTGTAGAGCAGCTTCCATTGACGGACGCTATGTTTATGGACTTTGGAGAGCCCAACCAGAAATTTGGATTTGAAGTGGGACCTGTATGTTTTATGGGCTGAGGCAGTTCAGAAATAGAGACAATCCCCCACCCAACTGTACCCCCTTCTTAAAAAAAAAAAGGAGATGCCCTCCCCCTTTTCCTCCACTCCTGTACACCAGTATTCAAGATGCTCAGCTGATGAGGAGCAGAAAGCAAACCCATCCATCGAGGTGGTGCAAGAGACCAACAGGCCCCCGGTCAACCCGTGACAAAGACCTAAAGCTGGGCGGATATTCTGATGACCAAAGAAAGATTTTTTTATCATAGACTTTTAGCTAGAATTATTTGTGGCTTTTTTTCAATAAGAGGTAAAGACGACCCTTGCAGATAAAAGAAAAAGGGTGTGGACTTCCCATGTCCTACAACATTCACATTGTGGACATATTGAGCCACTTTTTTGCCCATAAAGAGCATTCTCTTCCTTAATGTTTTTTTTCAAGCTCTTATGTCTCCAGTTTTGAACACATGCGGATTCTTAATAACGGGACTCCTTTTTTTTCTTCTGTGGATAAATGAAAGTTTTAAATATTATTTAAAAAAATAATAAAAATTTGGTATAGATGTCCCCTCTACCTTGTACACAACATGGGAAAATATTAATGCAACCAGGTGCCCAGAACAAACAAGAAGACGATCGAAAAATCTGTGAACCCGTTTTTACTATGGTGCTCGGAGTAAAGCTTATGTTTTGTCCAACAAGATTATAAAAAAAATCTCACAGGTGCTCAGAGTATTACTGTGTAATGTTTGTAAGTATTTTTTGTATTGTAATATATAATCTATAATTTTGCTGCTTTTTATTTTTATTTGTTTTTTGTTTTTGTTTTCATTCTTGCGCATGTCCATACATGACTCCCTGCCGCCACTGTCCATCCTTCCGCCTCTCTCCTCTCTGTTCCCTCCGATCTGCTCTGTGTCTATAGTTTCCTCTTTTATTTAATAAATAATGTGCAAAAGGTGAAATCCACAGAGGAATAAACTGGCAGGTTGGGTTCTTTTCTTGAGTCGGGTTTTGGAAAGACAACGCACCTCTTAAGGTCACAGTCACAAGAAGCAAACACGGGATAAAAATTCTACAGGTGAAACGGACTGGGTGAACATTCTGCATAAAGGAGACTGGACATTTTCACACTTTTGTATAATAATTCTGGTTGCCCTGAGCCGTTCTTATATATCATCTATAGGCTTCATTTATCAGATACCACATGGGTGCCGCTGCCGTGTGATTGCCGAGTTGAGACCAATTTGTGTTAGTTTGGATTCACAAATTTTATACTTTATCAAATTTGCACCAAATTTCCACAACATTGTTAGCAAAACAAAGATCCGAGCAGATTGTAGTCACCCAGAGGAATTTCAGGTCTCTTCAATAACATAATTTGTACACAATGTGTAAACCCAGCCTTACAATGCATCCATGATAACTTCACGTCACACAGTGGTGATTGGCTGTTGTGGTGATTTAGTTTTTTCTATCCCCTCCCCCAAAAAAAGCTAGTAAGTATCATAAAAGGGGTAGCCTGCTTATTTCTGGGGTTCGACTGCTGAGTCCACAGTGTCGCTGAGATCGGAGCTCTGCAGCCACGTCCTGAATGGTGAGGGGGCCCACATCCTCTTATTCCGCTCCTTTCATTGTCTATGGGATTGCCTAGCGCTGTCCTTGGCTATTTCCAGCAGTCCCATGCGCCGAGCATGCAGAACTGTGCTCCATTCAGGATGAGGTTGCAGAGTTCTGTTCTAGGGATTCAAAACTCCCACTATCAGAATTGCTGGAGGGTCCAGCCACAGGGACCCCAAGTGATCCAGAGATCAGGTCTCTACAGCTCCATCATGAATAGCGGAGGTGTACTGTACATGTTTTGTCTATGCCCTATTTATCGTCTAATGGACTGCCGAGCTCTACTTCTGGCAGTCCAATGCACCGAGCCTGCACCCCGCCATTCAGGAATCACTGGAGATCCAATATTGGAATTGCATGGGGTCCCAGCAGTCGGACCCTCAGTGATCAGCAAGTTGTCTCTTATCCTATGGATTGGGGATAACTTGCTTTTTTGGAATAGCACTTAACATCTAATGGACACCATGTTATCAATTCTATTATTTCTAAACACTGTTTTTCGGTGATTACTTTGTATCTCCGTTCATATTGCATCCACACACACAAATGATACACCAATTGAAATGTAAGCTTGCCCCATTCAGCAAAAGAAAATGGCCAAACAAACCACACATCCACGATTTGATCACAAAATACAGTTTAAACATTAATTTTCATAAACCTGCAGTAAGGAAAAATGACCTGCAGGTGGCACCACACTACCCCAAAGCACACTACCACAAAGCTGCTTACAGACATCACAAACAAATCCAAACATTTACCTTGGGGGCTTTCCAGCTTGCCGAACTGCTTGCCCAGCCTATTTTAGCCAAATTGGAGGATTGCACAATTCACTGCAGGTTACAAGCACATTTGTAAACATGCACTGCCTATTGAATTGCACACTTGCTCCGTTCATACTCCACCCACACAAACAAATGATACACCATTTGAAAGGTCAAATTACCTGCAGGTGGCAACACACTACCCCAAAGCACACTACCACAAAGCTGCTTACAGACATCACAAACAAAGCCAAACATTTGCCTTGGGGTCTTTCCAGCTTGCCCAAGTGCTTGCCCAGCCTATTTCAGGCACATTGGAGGATTGCACACGTCACTGCAGGTGAGTCACATATGCAAAAAACATTTGTAAACATGCACTGATTTTTCTCTGATTACTTCGCCCCACACACACAAATGATACCCATTTGAAAGGTAAACTTGCTCCCTTCAGCAAGAAAAGAGCCAAACAAACCACACATTCATGATTTTATCACTAACTACAGTTTAAACCATTTCATAAACCTGCAGAAAGACACAATGACCTGCAGGTGGCACCTCAACCGGAAGACATTTTTTGGCCTCTACTTATCAAACCAATTTATTGTATTACCAATCTACATATATAAATACCTGTCTGTGTTCATCATCTCATGAAATACATTTACATTTGACCAGCTTGCTTTTTCTGAAATTGCCTGCACCCCCGACGACCAATGTGCAAAAATTTGCACGGCCAAGCTAGTCACATATAGTTGCTAAACATTAAAAGTATTTAAATCATCTTTGTGCGCTCAGTGGTCACCCGTGTACGGGCAATGGCAACATATTATAGATCAGCCCGTACTCCTGGTAGGTGAAAAAGAACATTTGTGACATTTGGCTATCACCAGCGCTGAACTACTGAAAATCATGACCACAGTGCTGCGCCTCTCGCCTCTCTCCGCCCCTTAGTGCCGTGATTGACAGATCACAGACGGATAATTAGAGCTGTCCGCTCATGAAGTCCACTGGACTTATTCTTTCAGCGCTGACTTTCCCAAATGGGACAACAATGTCTTTATAGACAATCCATGTCCTGATTCCTGTCTCACATCCATAGAGTTTTTATATTCTTACCGCCTGCAGCCAGGACCAGACAAGGATCACTACACAGGGATTTCATGTTACAATTGTATATTATTATTTTTACATGATCGCACACTTTTGGATGAAGTTTTATAAGGCAGTGAACTGGTTAAGTTATAAAGGTTCTATCAGTGGTGATCTGCACTCATCAGACTTGTTCTCCAAGTTTATAGTCATATGAGGACGCAGGATTCTTGAGTACCTGTAGAAAAGTGATACCTCGTCCCTCCAGCCATCCGCCGATGATTTCCCATCACACTGTATCTAACAGGACATCCTATTTTACCATCTCCATAAATATGCACATACCCATCACGCGAGGCGTCTGATGACTACTGTGGGTGTAGAATAACATGAAGAGAGCAGAAAGCGGCTTTTACAAACTTTTATCATCTAATTCTGGCTCAATGCACAACTGGAAATGGTGGAACGGTCACACATAAGACGAGCGATTGTTTCCCTCTTTATGTTTCAATATTGGAGTCATTGTGGAAAGAAAGAACCATTATCATCATCAGGGATTATGGACAAAATAAAAGTATAACAACGGACAAATAACCACGTATAATGTAAAAGAATACATCACCGTATACAGCAGGTAATGACTGCAACCATTGGATGTAAAGGTAAAATGGATAATTCCTGCATCCGTAATTGAAAGAAATTAAAAAATATATATTTATTTGGTCAGTCTAAAATTTCAGAAACAAATAGATTAAAATAAATACTTCCTTACAGTTTCAACCCATACATGACCCTTAGAGCGATATAACAGTGTGAATGAGTCTCGGTTGTGATATTATTTCCATATTTCCAGTATATTTATAGTTATGTTGTTACTGCAATAATAAGAAATTAATAGTAATATAACAAATCCGTTCTATAATTCAGACCTGCTGGAGCCGAGTCTCCATATATTATATCCAATATGTCTGACGGGAGAATAGACCTGTCCGGTCTCCTTCTATAGGTGGATGATTAAGGATAGACGTAAAAGTAGAGGTTACAAACCACCATGTCTGAACAGAGCTGTATCCATCACAGAATCCACAACTAGGCACGAACGGCTATATGACCAGAAATCATCTTTTTCATCCTTTTCTTCCCAGGTGACTTTTTCTACTCATTTCACTACTGACATAATAGCCTTTATTAAGAAACATTTGCAGATATTATATCAGGATGAAAAATTATCTAAAATTTTAGATTCTGTTGTCAGATATGTGGCTAAAAAAAATCACCCTCTTTGGCCAATATTTTATTCCTAAACCCATATGTACAAAATGCAAAACCCAATGACACTTGGCCGCCCCTTAAAGGTTGTGTTAGATGTGGTTTACCACTCCGCAATTTATGCTCATAAATAAATAAAACTATGGGTTACACATCTTGTTCCAAAAAAAAAGAATTTCTTATAAAATCATTCATCAACTGTAACACAACTGATGGACTGTCAGTCATGTCATTTATAGGACATCGGCCAAACTACATGAAAAATTAAAATTATAATATCTGGACATATAAATGGGGCACAACCGAAACCAAACATACTAATCTTTCTCTTTCTGGCGTATGTCACCATTTTCTATAAACACATGTGGTGGATCTATCTCCCCTAATGGTATGTGGTATTGAGAAGGTTAATCATCCACCCAGATGAGGACACCGGACAGGTCCTATATTAGCCCGTCAGACATATTGGATATTATGTACGGCGACTCGGCTCCAGCAGGTCTGAAGTATACGACAGATTTGTTACATTACTATGGATTTCTCATTATTGAATTAACAAAATAATTATAAATATTTTGAAAATATGTCGCACATATAACATCACATGAGCTTGAAATGCGTAGGCCAAGTGTTTCTTTTAATTTTTTTGTCTTTGAAATTTTAAAGTGACCAAATAAAATGTTTTACATTTTTTCAATTACGGGTGCTGGAATTATCCACTTTACCTTATTCACATTCTGGGAACCGGCCCGCACCTTTGTCTATGCACTAATACCAACAAGCTACTAATGTTACCTTGAAGTGGTGAATGGATGAATTTTATTTTCTATATTGTTACGTTGGATGGTGCCTTGTGTGGTATCTTCTTCTGGACTTCTTCATACGGTGATATGATGTATATTCACACTGTGTAGGACAATGTATTCTGACTTCATCACTAGGCTGTGACTGTGGGACTCTATTAAAACCATTTATTGGCTGTCTCTATGTACCAATACTCACACGAAGAGATTTCATCAGCTAGCAGGAAGCACGCATGAAGATTCCAGAAGAAGGATTATTTTCAAGCTGAATTCTTGCAATTATGCACAATTATGATAGCAGTAGGTAAAAAGACAATTCTGAACCAGAGTTGTGTAGTGTATGTCAGCCATGTTGCATGTTCATATCTATCAGAAGAAAAACGGAGAGCGTTACTTACATCAGCGCTGGGCTACAAGGAGAGAGGGAGGAGAAAACTTCTAAAAGGCAAACTGATTATATAGCAGTGTAACAGCAACAGTACAATACTGAATGGCTCCCAATTCATGGGATATGACACAATGCCCAAATATCACTGCCATACAGTTGCCTAATAACACTTCCATCTGGTGCTGCCCAAACAGTCCACCACACCAATAATAGCAGCGCCACAATATGTAAATGTCGCCATACAATACTCAAATAAGTCCAATATATGAACCATCATATTCCAGGGCTGTGCGATGTGTATATCACACAGCTATATAACTACAGTAATAGTAAACTTTGTGCTGATCACACGCCTGGGGCGGCACCTTTGTTTTTTGCAGGCTTATCTAATGCCTCTTATGTAGCTGCAAAAATCACAAACCCCAAAAGCTGGAAATACAAGATACTCATCTGCTGTCAGCTATTTCTACAGACTCCCCCTCCCCATATACACATGCTTGGCCCACCTGAGAGTGTTACTAATGGGGAGAAGGGAATAAGCTGATGACAGACACCACGGCAGTGGCGCTACTCCCATGAGAACAAAGGATCAGACATATTGATAATACAAGGTGCCTGATCCTTTTTCTCTCAGTCATATGCCATCAAGAGAGTCGACACCTGTATACACATAAGATCTTCAATCAGTCGACCCACAAACCTCTATTGTGTATAAACCCCTTAAGATGGATCTGACAACAACCTGTAAATATCTTATGTCTATGGCGCAATTGGATGGTCCCCACAGTGATCACTTCTACACCAAAGACAAACCCAATCGTATGTTATATAAAAGACCACGAACATATAGGATGAAATCTTTATACAGAAGGGCAGAATACTAGAGAATCTCAGTTTTTAGGTCCTTTTTTTTGGATCTGTTGTTGGGTCCGTGCTCGTGTCAGTAGCAGACGCCGGTTCTTGGATCAGAGACCTCAGTGCGCCCAGTTTGGGTTCGGTTTAGAGCAATTATTCAGTTCTGATCTGTGGATGCCGTTGGATTATGTAATGTTTCCAGTCCTGAGGTTTTTTATTATTGTTGCCCGTGTTCACTTTACAGTAAGGGTATGTGCACACGTTGAGGATTTGCCAGCGCAGATTCTTCCTCTCTTGGCAGAAAACGCAGTAAAAATCTGCATGTTTTTTATGCGGATTTTCATGCGTTTTTGTTACCTAAATAAAGATATGTTATTTAACAAAAAAGGATTGTGATGTCATTTCTTTGTCCAACCTCTTCTTTTACATACTCCATTGAAGAATAATGTTTACACACACAGATAGATAGATTATATATCTAGATAGATAGATAGATAGATAGATCTATAGATAGATAGATAGATAGATAGATAGATAGATAGATAGATAGATAGATAGATAGATAGATCTATAGATAGATCTATAGATAGATAGATCTATAGACAGATAGATAGATCTATAGATAGATCTATAGATACAGTAGATAGATAGATAGATAGATGGATAGATAAATAGATAGATCTATACATAACAGTCCAAAGAAAGGAACAGCACTCCGTTCAGATGGGTGAAAAAAAGCTACTTTATTGAGCCCATAGATGCAACATTTCGGTTCAAGGTGTGAAAAAGGTTCACACCTTGAACCGAAATGTTGCATCTATGGGCTCAATAAAGTAGCTCTTTTTCACCCATCTGAACTGAGTGCTGTTCCTTTCTTTGGACTGTTATATTGCAAGGTTTGGTATTTGCCTGTTATAACTTGTGCACCCAGACTTTTTTCTTTTTTGTGCTGTTCTAATTCTTTTTTCTATAGATCTATAGATAGATAGAGAGATCTATGGATAGATAGATTGATAAAGGCTCTGCATGAGCCGAAACGTCGCCAACCATGTGGGTCTGAAATAAAACCACATTTTTTTCTCTTTGAAAAGGAGTGCTGCCTTCAGTTTTTTCAAATGTGAATTTTGGCTTTTGGGATTATTGCTTGGGAGGCCTGTGCACCAGAAGATTTTGGATTGTGCTGTTCCATTTTCTCTTGATAGATAGATAGATAGATAGATAGATAGATAGATAGATAGATAGATAGATAGATAGATAGATAGAAAGATAGATAGAAAGATAGATAAGGGCAGCACGGTGGCTCAGTGGATAGCACTGCAGCCTTGCAGCGCTGGAGTCCTGGGTTCGAGTCCCACCAAGGACAACATCTGCAAGGAGTTTGTATGTTCTCCCCGTGTTTGCGTGGGTTTCCTCCGGGTTCTCCGGTTTCCTCCCACACTCCAAAAACATACTGATAGGGAATCTAGATTGTGAGCCCCATCGGGGACAGTGACGATAATGTGTGCAAACTGTAAAGCGCTGCGGAATATGTTAGCGCTATATAAAAATAAAGATTATTATTAAAAAATAAAGATTATTATTATAGATAATACCAAGCCAGATGTTTAGTAAAAAACATTACAAAATGGTGCATAAAGAGTTAAAGATACACACACACACACACAAAATCTGCGTTAGGCCGGGGTCACACTTGCGAGAAACTCGCATGAGTCTCGCACCTCATTACCCGGCACTGCCGCCAGCAGTCAGACTGGAGCATTCAGTTGCATTGCATAGAAATACATGCAGCCGCACACTCTGGTCCCGAGTGCCGAAGTCAGTGCAAGGGTATTGAGGTGCGAGACATGTGCGAGTTTCTCGCAAGTGTGACCCTGACCTTAAACGCAATATCTGTTTAATTAAAAAATTTTTTTTAAAAAATGACTTGGGCTCCTGCACAATTTTCCTCACAAGAAAAGGAAAGCCAGCGACTGGGGGCTGATGTTTATAGCCTAGGAAGGTGTTAATACCCATGGATCTTCCCAGACTGTGAATATCAGCCCGCAGCTGTATATTTAGCCTTTATTGGCTATTAAAATAGGAGGACCTCCCCAAAAAAATGACGTGGGGTCCCCTTATAATTAATAGCCAGAAAAGGCTATGCAGACAGCTGCGGGCTTATATTAATAACCAAGGAAGGGGCCATGGAAATTTGCCCCCGGCTACAAGCACCAGCTCACAGCCGCCCCAATTCCGGCACTTAACCTCTCTTCCCACTGCTCTGTAGTGGTGGCATATGGGGTAATAGTTGGGGTGTTGATGTCACCTTTGTTTTTAAGGTAACATCAAGCCCGGCTTAGTAATGGAGAGGCGTCAATAAGACACCTATCCATTACTATTCCTATAGTTGTTAAAGGGTTAAATAAAGACACAGCCAAAATAAATTCTTTTAATGAAAAAAATCACTAAACACAGTTTGACCTAAATTATTGTACTGCTAATCCATGCAAAGCCCTCGATCCCCTGCACAAAAAATAAAATAATAAACCAACAGTATACTCCCTGTTCCAATGTAATCCATTTAATAATAAGTGTCCCACGACGATCTCCCCTATAGAGCTGTCACATCGGGAGATTTGACTGCTCTATAGGCCTCCCGCGATGCACTGACAGAAGGTAATGGCTCCTGCAGTGCATCACTGAAGAGGTTACCGGAGTTCAGGATCTCACTTCGCAGCAACGCTGAGTGAGAATTTTCTCATGCCACCGTTGCCGGTGACAGCATGAACTCAGGCGACCTCTCTGCCGGCGGCGGAGGGATACACCGCTCAGTGCATGCCGGAGGGCCTATAGAGCGGTCACATCTCCTGATGTGACCGCTCTATAGGGGAGATCGTCGTGGGACACTCGTTATTAAATGGACTACGGCGGAAAGGTAAGTATAGGTTGGTTTATTATTTTATTTTTGTTACAGGAGAACGAGGGTGTTGGGGACTAGGTGATTAGTGAGTATTTACTGTATGTTGTATGTACTGTATGTGTATATGTATGTACTGTATGTCTGTATGTTTTTTTTTACTACTGAACACATGCATCGTCTGATGGGACTAATGTCCCATCATCGGCAATGCTGTTTCTGTCATATGCCAGATGGGAGCAGTAGTTCCATCAGACGATGCCTGGCTACACAGACCCGCAAACACCCGCACACATACAGGGACACACGCAAACACACAGAGACACACACAGACACCAGCATACACACATACACGCAGACCCCTGCAGACAGACATGCACATAGTCTCCGCCCACACACTCTTCCTCCTCCCGATCTGCAGCGTTTCTCGCACGCAACTTAGCAGCAAAACCGCAGATCTTTTTAAACCTGCTGTTTTGCCGTGGATTTGACTGAATCAATGGAAGTCAATGAGTGCAGAAACGCTGCAGATCCCCAAAAAGAATTGACATGCTGCAGAAAATAAAAGGCTGCTAATCTGCACTTATTTTTCCGCTGCATGTGCACACCAATTCTCAACTTCCCATTGACTAACATTGGTTGTACACTACACTGCAGATTTGATGCAATTCCGCATGTCCAAAAGCGCTGCGGAAACGCATCAAAATCCACAACGTGTGCATATGCCTTAAGTCGTTAGGTCACAGTTTGTTGCGTCACATTGAAGACAAGTGCGGGAATCACTGGGGTAATGAGGAAACACTCTAACAATCAGAAAGCAGCAGTCGTGCCAGCGTCCTGATGATTTATGAATGATTATTCAATATTTCCATATGAAACTAAAGCACATAAGCAACTTGACAAGAAAAATGTCAGCATCATGGGTGGTCTATAGACCCTTCTAACCAGGATTTGGCATTTGCAAATTAATAAATATTTAGAGCAGGGGTGGGGAACCTTTTTTCTGCCAGGGGCCAATTGGATATTTGTACCATCATTCGGGGGCCGCACAAAATTATCAACTTGAAAATTACCCCACTGTATTTGGTCAAACATTTAATTAGCTCCCCCTAATGTGATGGCTGGAGCAGATTCTCTTTGATGAGGTGTGATGTTAGGTGGTATAGATAATGTTGCTGATCGCAACTGATTTTCCAGGATTGTATTGGTCTGGAGCGCAGGTGACTCTTTGCAATGAATTTTGAAAAGAACTTGCAACAGTAACTTCTCAACACAGATGTAGATTGCATTATAAGTCTCCCCACAGTGGAAAATTCATTACTGCTCATGTTACATTGATAGAGCTCAAACAGTGGGAGAACTGTAGCATATATATATATCACATAGGAGACGCCGAGACTGCAGTATATACATCACATAAGGGACACCAAGAATGCCATATATACATCACATAAGAGCAGGGCCAGTTTTAGGCAAAGTGGGGCCCTAGGCAAAGTTTAAAATGGGGCCCCAAATGCTAACATATTGCACCATCACACAGAAGCGTTTCGATTGTATTTACATGCACTGAGTTCAGGCCGCTAAATGAATGTGATCGACAATATTGAAGTCGTTCAACACTTGTTTCCCGGCCTCTTTCCACCGTCTGAGAAAGAATGATGGGGACAGAATAATGGATCAATAACAGATCACCATACAGTATCATGTTATCAGCAGCACATCTACAGTTTACACCTCATAGTCCTCCATATAATATAGTATAATGTGCCCTATAGTCCTCCATATAGTATAATACACTCCCCATAGTCCTCCATATAGTATAATACACTCCTCGTAGTCCTCCATATAGTATAATACACTCCCCATAGTCCTTCATATAGTATAATACATTCCCCATAGTCCACCATATAGTATAATATACTCCTCATAGCCCTCCATATAGTATAATACACTCCTCATAGTGCTCCATATAGTATAATACACCGCCAGTCATCCATGTAGTAATGCAGCCCCTCATAGAATATAATGCAGCCCTTTATATAGTATAATGTAGCCCCTCCATAGAATACAATGTAGCCCTCCTCATATAATATAATGCAGCCCCAATAGAATATAATGTAGCCCCCTCATAGAGTATGATGCAATCACCCCACAAAGAATATAATAAATATAATACAGCCCCCATAGAATATAATGTAGCAACGAAGAGAGTAAATTACAGACCACCTCCCCATAGAATATAATGTAGCCCCCCGAATTATATACAGTTATATGAAAAAGTTTGGGCACCCCTATTAATCTTAAGCTTAATGTTTTATAAAAATTAGTGTTTTTGCAACAGCTATTTCAGTTTGATATATCTAATAACTATTGGACACAGTAATGTTTCTGCCTTGAAATGAGGTTTATTGTACTAACAGAAAATGTGCAATCTGCATCCAAACTAAATTTGACAGGTGCATAAGTATGGGCACCTTACCAGAAAAGTGACATTAATATTTAGTAGATCCTCCTTTTGCAAAAATAACAGACTCTAGTCGCTTCCTGTAGCTTTTAATGAGCTCCTGGATCCTGGATGAAGGTATTTTTGACCATCCCTCTTTACAAAACAATTCCAGTTCAGTTAAGTTTGATGGTCGCCGAGCATGGACAGCCCTCTTCAAATGATCCCACAGATGTTCAATGATATTGAGGTCTGGGGACTGGGATGGCCATTCCAGAACATTGTAATTGTTCCTCTGCATGAATGCCTGAGTAGATTTGGAGCGGTATTTTGGATCATTGTCTTGCTGAAAGATCCATCCCCTGCGTAACTTTAACTTCGTCACTGATTCTTGAACATTATTGTCAAGAATCTGCTGATACTGAGTGGAATCCATGCGTCCCTCAACTTTAACAAGATTCCAGGTGCCGGCATTGGCCACACAGCCCCAAAGCATGATGGAACCTCCACCAAATTTTACTGTGGGTAGCAAGTGTTTTTCTTGGAATGCTGTGTTTTTTTGACGCCATGCATAACGGCTTTTTGTATGACCAAACAACTCAATCTTGGTTTCATCAGTCCACAGGACCTTCTTCCAAAAAGAAATTGGCTTCTCCAAATGTGCTTTTGCATACCTCTGCCGACTCTGTTTGTGGCGTGCTTGCAGAAACGGCTTCTTTCGCATCACTCTCCCATACAGCCTCTCCTTGTGCAAAGTGCGCTGTATAGTTGACCGATGCACAGTGACACCATCTGCAGCAAGTTGATGCTGCAGCTCTCTGGAGGTGGTCTGAGGATTGTCCTTGACTGATCTCACCATTCTTCTTCTCTCCCTTTCTGATGTTTTTCTTGGCCTGCCACTTATGGCCTTAACAAGAACTGTCCCTGTGTTCTTCCATTTCCTTACTGTGTTCCTCACAGTGGAAACTGACAGGTTAAATCTCTGAGACAGCTTTTTGTATCCTTCCCCTGAACAACTATGTTGAATAATCTTTGTTTTCAGATCATTTGACAGTTGTTTTGAGGAGCCCATGATGCCACTCTTCAGAGGAGATTCAAACAGGAGAACAACTTGCAAGTGGCCACTTTAAGTAGCTTTTCTCATGATTGCATGCACCTGGCTATGAAGTTCAAAGCTCAATGAGATTACAAAACCAAAAAAAGTGCTTTAGTAAGTCAGTAAAAAGTAGGTAGGAGTATTTAAAACAAGAAAATGATAAGGGTGCCCATACTTATGCACCGGTCAAATTTTGTTTGGATGCAGATTGCACATTTTCTGTTAGTACAATAAATCTAATTTCAAGGCAGAAACATTACTGTGTCCAATAGTTATTAGATATATCAAACTGAAATAGCTGTTGCAAAAACACCAATTTTTATAAAACATTAAGCTTAAGATTAATAGGGGTGCCCAAACTTTTTCATATAACTGTAACAGCCTCCCCATAGAACAATGTATAATGTACCCCCGTGGTATATAACACAGCCACATAGTATATAGCACAGCCCACAAAGTATATACACAGCACCACATGGTATATAGAACAGTACCACATGATATAGAGCACAGCACCACATGGTATAGCACACTACCATGGTATATAGCAGAGCACCACATGGTATATTGCACAGCCCACATGGTATACTGCACAGCACCACATGTTATATAGCACAGTAACATGGAATATAGCACAGAACCACAACCACGTGGCATATAGCACAGCACCATATGGTATACAGCACAGCATCACATGGTATATAGCACAGCCCCACATGGTATATCGCACAGCACTACATGGTATATATCACAGTACCATGGTATATAGCACAGCATCACATGGTATATAGCACAGCACCACATGGTATATAGCACAGTACCATGGTATATAGCACAGCACCACATGGTATATGCACAGCCCACATGGTATACCGCACAGCCCCACATGGTTACAGCACAGCACCACATGGTATATAGCACAGCACCACATGGTATATAGCACAGTACCATGATATATAGCACAGCACCACATGGTATATGCACAGCCCACATGGTATACAGCACAGCCCCACATGGCATACAGCACAGCCCCACATGGTATACAGCACAGCCCCACATGATATATAGCATAGCACCATGGTATATAGCACAGCACCACATGGTATATAGCACAGTATCACATGGTATATAGCACAGTACCACATGGTATATATCACAGGACCACATGGTATATTGCACAGTACCACATGGTATATATCAAAGCACCACATGGTATATAGCACAGTACCATGGTATATAGCACAGCACCACATGGTATATAGCACAGTACCATGGTATATAGCACAGCACCAGATGGTATACATCACAGCACCACATGGTATATAGCACAGCACCATGATATATCGCAGAGCACCACATGGTATATAGCATGGTGCCATGGTATATAGCACAGTACCATTGTAAATGGCACAGCACCACATGGTATACAGCACACCACATGGTATATTACACAGCCCCACATGGTATATAGCAGAGTACCATGGTATATATCACAGCCCCACATGGTATATAGCACAGAATTACATGGTATAAAGCACAGCACCACATGGTATATAGCACAGTACCATGGTATATAGCACAGCAGTACATGGTATATTGCACAGCCCACATGGTATACTGCACAGCCACACATGGTATACAGTATAGCCCCACATAGTATATATCACAGCCCCACGAGGTATATATCACAGCATCATATGGTATACAGCACAGCATCACATGGTATATAGCACGGTACCATGGTTTATAGCACAGTACCATGGTACATAGCACAGCACCACATGGTAGACAGCACAGCACCACATGGTATAAAGCAGTCACACATGGTATATTGTTATGTTTCGGTAGCTGAGGAGTGCAGGTAAAAAAGGCAATAAACCAGAGCAGTTGGAATCTATGAGATTGCAGTACCCTGACTAACCACCACAACTAGAGGCAGCCGTGGAGCGTTCCTACGTTGGTCCTAGACGCCTCGTCACAGCCTGAGAAACTAACTACACCTAAAGATAAAAATAGGAAAGCTATCTGCCCCGGAGCAGAACCCCAAAGATAATAGAAAGCCCCCAAACAAGTAATGGCGGTTAGACAAGATGAAATACTGACACAGAAAGAAAATAGAATGAGCAAACGTTGGGGCCCAAACTAACTAAATAGAAAAGGATAGGAAGGGTACTTACTGCAATCCCAGAAAACCCTGAAAGGCACCAACTCTACTAATTTCAAAAACACCTGAGATCACACGACCTCTTCCACCTAAATTAGTTCTCTGGTGTAACAAAATCAAAACAGCAGCCACTGAAAAAACTGGAAAAAGCAAAAGTACAAACATCAGTGGCTGAACAAAACTGAGAGGGCAAAGCCCCGGAGGGGACCCTGAAGGCCCCACAGAAGTGCAGGACAAAATGCAAAAATATAGCACAAACACAAAAGAAGAAAATGTCTTATCTGTTAGCAGGAGATGCAGACACTAAACAGCAGGCTACAAGGGAAACTGGAATAAAGGATTCAGACCAGAACAATTGATCACGGCAACCCTGATGGGAAGGTGACTCCCTTATATAAGACCAGTCAGTAACACCTGATTCCCAGTCCTCACAATCTTCACTGGACAGACTAGCACCGCTTGTAACCACCAGAGGGAGCCTCTGCTCAGAACTCATCTCAAACCCATTCACAACAGTACCCCCCCCTTGAGGAGGGTCACCGAACCCTCATTTGAGCAACCAGGTCGGTCAGGATGAGTTCTATGATACGCACGGATAAGTCTCCTAGCATGGATGTCCGAAGCAAACACCCAAGAATTGTCTTCCTGACCATAACCTCTCCATTTAACCAAATACTGGAGTTTCCGTCTAGAAAAACGAGAATCTAATATTTTCTCAACCACATACTCCAGATTGCCCTCAACCAAAACAGGGTCAGGAGGCACAGCAGCAGGAACCACTGGCTCAACAAACCTCTTCAACAAGGACTTGTGGAACACGTTATGGATCTTAAATGTCCCTGGAAGAAGCAAACGAAAAGAAACAGGATTAATAATCTCCATGATCTTATAAGGTCCAATGAACCTAGGCTTAAATTTAGGAGATGCTACTCTCATAGGAATATTCTTTGAGGACAACCAGACCAAGTCCCCCACTTTAAACCGAGGACCATCAGTCCTATGCCGGTTAGCAAACCGCTGGCCCTCTCCTGAGAGAGGGACAACCTCTCCACTACCTGGTCCCAAATCAGTTGCATACGCTCCACAACAGAGTCAACACCTGGACAGACAGAAGCCTCCGTCTGTCCTGAAGAAAATCGAGGGTGAAACCCAGAATTACAGAAAAACGGAGACATCAAAGTAGCAGAGCTAGCCCTATTATTAAGAGCAAACTCAGCCAAAGGCAAAAAAGAGACCCAGTCATCCTGATCAGCAGACACAAAGCATCTTAGATAAGTCTCCAATGTCTGGTTTGTTCTCTCAGTTTGACCATTGGTCTGAGGATGAAATGCCGAGGAGAAAGACAATTGAACACCCAGTTTAGAACAAAAAGTCCTCCAAAATCTGGAAACAAACTGGACTCCTCTGTCAGACACAATGTTCTCAGGAATGCCGTGTAAACGAACCACGTGCTGAAGGAACAACGGCACCAATTCAGAGGAGGAAGGCAACTTAGGTAATGGCACAAGATGTATCATCTTGAAAAACCTATCACAAATTACCCAGATGGTGGTCATTCTCTGAGAAACAGGAAGGTCGGAAATGAAATCCATAGAGATATGGGTCCATGGTCTCTTGGGCACAGGCAATGGCATCAACAAACCACTAGAGCGAGAGCAAGGCTTGGAGCGAGAGCAAGTCCCGCAGGACTGCACAAATTCCCTGACATCACGAGACAAGGTAGGCCACCAAAAGGACCGACTAACCAAGTCTCTGGTACCAAAAATTCCGGGATGCCCAGCCAACGCGGAACAATGAATCTCAGACATCACACTCTTTTTCCACTGGTCCGGGACAAACAATTTTCCAACAGGGCAGCACTCGGGCCTATCCTCCTGACACCCCTCCAGAGCAAGTCTCAAATTGGGCGAGATGACGGAAAGAACTACACCCTCTTTCAAAATAACAGAAGGATCAGATAACTCAGGAGAGTCCGCAAGGAAACTCCTCGAGAGGGCATCCGCCTTAACATTCTTAGTGCCAGGAAGAAAGGAAACTACAAAATTAAAACGTGTGAAAAACAAGGCCCACCTGGCCTGTCTAGGATTGAGTCGCTTGGCAGATTCCAGATAGACCAGATTCTTATGGTCCGTAAGGACCACCACCTGATGTTTGGCTCCCTCCAGCCAATGTCTCCACTCTTCAAAAGCCCACTTCATGGCCAATAACTCCCGATTACCCACGTCATAATTACGTTCAGTAGGAGAAAATTTTCGAGAGAAAAAGGCACAAGGGTTACTTTTAGAGGTCTCTGGATCTTTTTGGGACAAAACGGCACCTGCCCCAATTTCAGAGGCATCAACCTCCACCTGAAATGGCAGAGAAACATCAGGCTGCCGTAGAACAGGAGCAGAAGTGAATCTCTGCTTAAGTTCCTGAAATGCAGAGACTGCCTCAGGAGGCCAATTCACCACATCAGAACCCTTTCTGGTCAAATCAGTTAATGGTTTAACAATAACCGAGAAATTACCAATAAATTTACGATAAAAATTGGCAAAACCCAAAAATCTCTGAAGAGCCTTTAATGAAGTAGGTTGGACCCAATCACAGATGGCCTGAACCTTGACCGGGTCCATTTCAATAACAGATGGGGACAAAATGAATCCCAGAAATGAGATCCTCTGTACGCCAAAAAGACACTTTGATCCCTTCACATACAGAGCATTCTCTCTCAAAATCTGGAATACAGTTCGAACATGTTTCACATGAGAGTCCCAGTCATTAGAAAAAATCAAGATATCATCCAAATAAACAATCAGAAATTTGTCCACAAAATCCCTGAAAATGTCATTCATGAAGGACTGGAAGACGGAAGGAGCATTAGTGAGCCCAAAGGGCATCACCAGGTACTCAAAATGCCCTTCAGGGGTATTGAATGCCGTCTTCCATTCATCCCCGTGCTTAATGCGAATAAGGTTATACGCCCCCCTGAGGTCAAGCTTGGTAAACCAAGTAGCGTTTTTCACCCTGGAAAACAGGTCAGAAATCAAGGGTAACGGGTATTGATATTTCACAGTAATATTGTTCAAGAGACGATAATCAATACACGGCCTTAAAGAACCATCCTTTTTGGCCACAAAGAAAAAACCGGCACCTAAGGGTGAAGAGGATGGTCTGATATGACCCTTCTCCAATGATTCCTTGATATAAGACCGCATAGCGTCATGTTCAGGTACAGACAAGTTAAAAAGGCGACCTTTAGGGAATTTACTACCCGGCACTAATTCAATAGCGCAGTCATAGCTCCTATGGGGAGGCAAGGATGCAGATTTACTTTCGCTAAACACATCAGAAAAATCAATCAAAAAGTCAGGAACATCCTGAGCCTGGGGGGAGGCAGAAAAAACAGGAGTGTTAGTATTAACACATTGGCAGCCCCAACTGGTTACAGACACAGATTTCCAATCCAAAACAGGATTATGAGACTGTAACCAAGGAAAACCCAGCACGATAATGTCATGCAGATTATACAGAACCAAAAATTTGCAGCACTCCTGGTGATCAGGTTCAACCCTCATTATCACCTGAGTAGAAAACTGGGGTTTATTCTCAGCCAAAGGGGTAGAATCGATCCCCAGTAGGGGAATAGACTTCTGTAGGGGTATCAAGGGAAATCCACAACGTTTAGCAAAATCATAATCCATCAGATTAATAGCTGCTCCAGAATCAACGAAAGCCTGAGCAGAAAATGAGGACAGAGAGCATATCAGAGTGACAGTTAATAAAAACTTAGTCTGAACACTACCCAAGACAACTGAGCGTGCAAAACGTCTTCCCCGCTTAGGGCAGACTGAAATAGCATGAGAGGCATCACCACAGTAGAAACATAACCCATTGCGCTTTCGAAACTCATGACGCTGTGCCCCAGACACCACTCTATCACACTGCATGGGTTCAGAAGCTGGTTCACAAGGCAACACCATTCCACGCATACTTCTCCGCTCACGCAAACGTCTGTCAATTTGAATCGCTAATGACATAGAATCATTGAGACCAGAGGGGACAGGGAATCCCACCATAACATCCTTTACATTATCTGACAGACCCTTCCGGAAAAGGGCTGCCAAAGCGTCGTCATTCCATTTGGTCAGGACTGCCCACCTACGGAATCTCTGACAGTATAACTCAGCGTCATCAAGCCCCTGATTTAATGCCAACAAGGCTTTTTCAGCTTGATCAGTGACATTAGGCTCATCGTACAATAACCCCAAGGCCTGAAAAAATGCATCAACATCACTCAAAACAGGATCCCCAGGTATCAGGGAAAAAGCCCAATCCTGAGGATCGCCGCGCAGGAGAGAGATGATAATTTGAACCTGCTGCGCTGCGTTCCCTGAGGACTTAGATTTTAAGGCAAAAAACAATTTACAATTATTTTTGAAATTCTGAAACTTAGCTCGATCCCCTAAAAACAAATCTGGCATGGGGATCCTAGGTTCCACAACAGGCAACCCAGCAAGATAGATAGCAATACTCCGAACCTCAGTGGCAAGCTGATCCACACGGCCAGACAACTGTGCAAACTCCATTGAGAGAAAAGATCCTCCCCAGCACCCAGAGATACAGAGGGAAAAAAAAAAAAAATGCAACAAACAGAAAAATATTTCTGACAACTCTGACAACCTTTTTTCTTTCACAATATTTTTTCCCTTCTGTGAGTACCATACAATTTTCAATTTTTAGTGCCGGTGATACTGTTATGTTTCGGTAGCTGAGGAGTGCAGGTAAAAAAGGCAATACACCAGAGCAGTTGGAATCTATGAGATTGCAGTACCCTGACTAACCACCACAACTAGAGGCAGCCGTGGAGCGTTCCTACGTTGGTCCTAGACGCCTCGTCACAGCCTGAGAAACTAACTACACCTAAAGATAGAAATAGGAAAGCTATCTGCCCCGGAGCAGAACCCCAAAGATAATAGAAAGCCCCCAAACAAGTAATGGCGGTTAGACAAGATGAAATACTGACACAGAAAGAAAATAGAATGAGCAAACGTTGGGGCCCAAACTAACTAAATAGAAAAGGATAGGAAGGGTACTTACTGCAATCCCAGAAAACCCTGAAAGGCACCAACTCTACTAATTTCAAAAACACCTGAGATCACACGACCTCTTCCACCTAAATTAGTTCTCTGGTGTAACAAAATCAAAACAGCAGCCACTGAAAAAACTGGAAAAAGCAAAAGTACAAACATCAGTGGCTGAACAAAACTGAGAGGGCAAAGCCCCCGGAGGGGACCCTGAAGGCCCCCACAGAAGTGCAGGACAAAATGCAAAAATATAGCACAAACACAAAAGAAGAAAATGTCTTATCTGTTAGCAGGAGATGCAGACACTAAACAGCAGGCTACAAGGGAAACTGGAATAAAGGATTCAGACCAGAACAATTGATCACCGGCAACCCTGATGGGAAGGTGACTCCCTTATATAAGACCAGTCAGTAACACCTGATTCCCAGTCCTCACAATCTTCACTGGACAGACTAGCACCGCTTGTAACCACCAGAGGGAGCCTCTGCTCAGAACTCATCTCAAACCCATTCACAACAGTATATAGCACAGTACCATGGTATATAACACAGCCCCACATGGTATATAGCATAGCCTAGACAGTATATAGAGCACAGCACCACATGGTATGTAGCACAGCACCACATGGTATATAGCACAGCACCACATGGTATATAGCACTGCCCCACATAATTTATAGCACAGCATCACATGGTATATTTCACAGTACCATGGTATATTGCACAGCACCACATGGTACACAGCACAGCCCTAATTGGTATATATCACAGCACCATGGTATACAGCACAGCCCCAATTGGTGTATATCACAGCACCATGGTATATAGCACAGTACCACATGGTATATAGCACAGCACCACATGGTATATAGCACAGTACCACATGGTATATATCAGAGCACCACATGGTTTATTGCACAGTACCATGGTATACAGTACAGCCCCACATGGTATACAGCACAGCCCCACATGGTATATTGCACAGCACCATGGTATATAGCACTGAATCATATGGTATATTGCACGGTACCATAAGGTATATATCACAGCCTACACAGTATTTTTCACAGCACAACATGGTATATAGCACAGCACCACATGGTATATAGCACAGCACTTCATGGTATATAGCACACTAACATGGTATATTGCACCGCCCCACATGGCATATAGAATAGCCCATGTGGTATACAGCACAGCACCACATGGTATATAGCACAGTACCATGGTATATAGCACAGCACCACGTGGTATACAGCACAGCACCATATGGTATACAGCACAGCACCACATGGTATATAGCACAGCACCATGGTATATAGCACAGCACTATATGGTATATATCACAGTACCACATGGTATAATGCACAGCACCACATGGTATATAGCACAGCATCATGGTATATTGCACAGCACCACATGGTATATTGAACAGCACCACATGGTGTATAGCACAGTACCATGGTATACAGCACATCCCCACATGGTATACATCACAGCACCACATGATAAACAGCACAGCCCCACATGGTATACCGCACAGCCTCACATGGTATATAGCACAGCACCATGGCATATAGCATAGCACCACATGATATATAGCACAGTACCATGGTATATAGCACAGCACCACATGGTATACATCACAACACCACATGGTCTATAGCACAGTCCCACATGGTATAATGCACAGCCCCTCATGGTATATAGCACAGTACCATGGTATATACACAGCCCCACATGGTATATACACAGCACCACATGGCATATAGCACAGCCCACATGGTATACAGCACAGCACCACATGGTATACAGCACAGCACCACACAGTATATAGCACAGCCCCACATGTTTTACAGCACAGCACCCCATGGTATAAAGCACAGTACCACATGGTACACAGCACAGAAACACATGGCATACTGCACAGCCCCACATGGTATATAGCACAGCCCCACATGATATAAAGCACAGCACCATGGTGTATAGCACAGCACCACATGGTATATTGCACAATACCATGGTATATTGCACAGCACCACATGGTATACAGCACAGCACCACATGGTATATAGCACAGCCCACATGGTACACAGCACAGCTGCACATGGCATGCAGCATAGCCCCACATGGTATATAGCACAGCACCACATGGTATATTTCACAGCACCACATGGTATATATCACAGCACCACATGGTATATAGCACAGTACCACATGGTATATATCAGAGCACCACATGGCTTATTGCACAGTACCATGGTATACAACACAGCCCCACATGGTATACAGCAAAGCCCCAAATGGTAAATAGCAAAGCACCATGGTATATAGCACAGTACCACATGGTCTATAGGACAGTACCATGGTATACCACACAGCCCCACATGTTATACAGCACAGCCCCACATGGTATATAGCACAGCACCATGGTATATAACACTGCACCACATGGTATACAGTGCCTACAAGTAGTATTCAACCCCCTGCAGATTTAGCTGGTTTGATAAGATGCAAATAAGTTAGAGCCTTCAAACTGCAAACGAGAGTAGGATTTATTAACAGAAGCATAAATCTTACAAAACAAAAAGTTATGTTGCTCAGTTGAATTTTAATAAATTTTAAACATAAAAGTGTGGGTCAATTATTATACAACCCCTATGTTTAATATTTCGTGGAATAACCCTTGTTTGCAATTACAGCTTAATAATCGTCTTTTATAAGACCTGATCAGGCCGGCACAGGTCTGTGGAGTTATCTTGGCCCACTCCTCCATGCAGATCTTCTCCAAGTTATCTAGGTTCTTTGGGTGTCTCATGTGGACTTTAATCTTGAGCTCCTTCCACAAGTTTTCAATTGGGTTAAGGTCAGGAGACTGACTAGGCCACTCCAACACCTTGACTTTTTCCCTCTTGAACCAGGCCTTGGTTTTCTTGGCTGTGTGCTTTGGATCGTTGTCTTGTTGGAAGATGAAATTACGACCCATCTTAAGATCCTTGATGGAGGAGCGGAGGTTCTTGGCCAAAATCTCAGGTAGGCCGTGCTATCCATCCTCCCATGGATGCGGACCAGATGGCCAGGCCCCTTGGTTGAGAAACAGCCCCACAGCATGATGCTGCCACCACCATGCTTGACTGTAGGGATGGTATTCTTGGGGTCGTATGCAGTGCCATCCAGTCTCCAAACGTCACGTGTGTGGTTGGCACCAAAGATCTCGATCTTGGTCTCATCAGACCATAGAACCTTGAACCAGTCTGTCTCAGAGTCTTCCAAGTGATCATGAGCAAACTGTAGACGAGCCTTGACATGACGCTTTGAAAGTAAAGGTACCTTACGGGCTCGTCTGGAACGGAGACCATTGCGGTGGAGTACGTTACTTATGGTATTGACTGAAACCAATGTCCCCACTGCCATGAGATCTTCCCGGAGCTCCTTCCTTGTTGTCCTTGGGTTAGCCTTGACTCTTCGGACAAGCCTGGCCTCGGCACGGGAGGAAACTTTCAAAGGCTGTCCAGGCCGTGGAAGGCTAACAGTAGTTCCATAAGCCTTCCACTTACGGATGATGCTCCCAACAGTGGAGACAGGTAGGGCCAACTCCTTGGAAAGGGTTTTGTACCCCTTGCCAGCCTTGTGACCCTACACGATCTTGTCTCTGATGGCCTTGGAATGCTCCTTTGTCTTTCCCATGTTGACCATGTATGAGTGCTGTTCACAAGTTTGGGGAGGGTCTTAAATAGTCAGAAAAGGCTGGCAAAAGAGATCATTAATCCACACATGTGAAGCTCATTATTCTTGGTGCCTGAACTACTTCTTAATACTTTAGGGGGACCAAACAGAATTCTTGTGGTTTGAGGGGTTGAATAATAAATGACACTCTGAATTAACTTTTAACGTTTTAAAAAAAAAAAAAAAAAAAATTAAAACAAAAATTTTTGCTGCAGTGCATTTCCCACTTCCAGGCTGATCTACAGTACAAATGTCACAATGCCAAGTTAATTCCGCATGTGTCAACCAGCTAAATCTGCAGGGGGTTGAATACTACTTGTAGGCACTGTATATCACGGTACCATATGGTATATTGCACAACCCCACTTGGTATATTTCACAGCCCCACATGGTATATGGCATAGCCCCACATGGTATATTGTACAGCCCACACATTATTTTTCACAGCACAACATGGTATATTGCACAGCACCACATGGTGAACAGCACAGCACTACATGGTATATAGCACACTACTATGGTTTATAGCTCAGCCCCACATGGCATATCGCATAGCCCATATGGTATACAGCACAGCACCACATGGTATATATCACAGTACCATTGTAAATGGCACAGCACCACATGGTATACAGCACACCACATGGTATATTGCACAGCCCCACATGGTATATAGCAGAGTACCATGGTATATAGCACAGCCCCACATGGTATATAGCACAGAATTACATGGTATAAAGCACAGCACCACATGGTATATAGCACAGTACCATGGTATATAGCATAGCAGTACATGGTACATTTCACAGCCCACATGGTATACTGCACAGCCATACATGGTATACAGTATAGCCCCACATAGTATATATCACAGCCCCACAAGGTATATATCACAGCACCATATGGTATACAGCACAGCATCACATGGTATATAGTATGGTACCATGGTTTATAGCACAGTACCATGGTATATAGCACAGCACCACATGGTAGACAGCACAGCACCAAATGGTATATATCACAGCCCCACATGGTATATAGCATAGCCTAGACAGTATATAGCACAGCACCACATGGTATGTAGCACAGCACCACATGGTATATAGCACAGCACCACATGGTATAGAGCACAGCCCACATGGTATATATCACAGCACCACATGGTATATAGCACAGTACCATGGTATATGGCATAGCATGACATGGTATATAGCACTGCCCCACATAATTTATAGCACAGCACCAAATGGTATATTTCACAGTACCATGGTATATTGCACAGCACCACATGGTATACTACAGAGCCCCAATTGGTATATAGCACAGCACCATGGTATACAGCACAGCCCCAATTGGTATATATCACAGCACCATGGTATATAGCTCAGCACCACATGGTATATACACAGTACCACATGTTATATATCAGAGCACCACATGGTTTATTGCACAGTACCATGGTATACAGCACAGCCCCACATGGTATACAGCACAGCCCCACATGGTATATAGCAAAGCACCATGGTATATAGCACAGACAACATGGTATACCGCACAGCCTCACATGGTATACAGCACAGCCCCACATGGTATATAGCACTGCATCATATGGTATATTGCACGGTACCATAAGGTATATATCACAGCCTACACAGTATTTTTCACAGCACAACATGGTATATAGCACAGCAACACATGGTATATATCACAGCACTACATGGTATATAGCACACTACCATGGTATATTGCACAGCCCCATATGGCATATAGAATAGCCCATGTGGTATACAGCACAGCACCACATGGTATATAGCACAGCACCATATGGTATATATCACAGTACCACATGGTATAATGTACAGCACCACATGGTATATAGCACAGCATCATGGTATATCACACAGCACCACATGGTATATTGAACAGCACCACATGGTGTATAGCACAGTACCATGGTACACAGCACATCCCCACATGGTATACAGCACAGCACCACATGATAAACAGCACAGCCCCACATGGTATACCGCACAGCCTCACATGGTATATAGCACAGCACCATGGCATATAGCATAGCACCACATGATATATAGCACAGTACCATGGTATATAGCACAGCACCACATGGTATACATCACAGCACCACATGGTCTATAGCACAGCCCCACATGGTATAATGCACAGCCCCTCATGGTATAAAGCACAGTACCATGGTATATAGCACAGCACCACATGGTATATAACACAGCCCACATGGTACACAGCACAGCCACACATGGCAAACAGCACAGCCCCACATGGTATATAGAACAGCCCCGCATGATATAAAGCACAGCACCATGGTATATTGCACAGCACCACATGGTAAATTGCACAATACCATGGTATATTGCACAGCACCACATGGTATACAGCACAGCACCACATGGTATATAGCACAGCCCACATGGTACACAGCACAGCTGCACATGGCATACAGCATAGCCCCATATGGTATATAGCACAGCACCACATTGTATATTTCACAGCACCACATGGTTTATAGCACAGTACCATAATATATAGCACATCACCACATGGTATATAGCACAGTACCACATGGTATATATCAGAGCACCACATGGCTTATTGCACAGTACCATGGTATACCGCACAACCCCACATGGTATACAGCAAAGCCCCACATGATAAATAGCAAAGCACCATGGTATATAGCACAGTACCACATGGTCTATAGGACAGTACCATATGGTATATTGCACAACCCCACTTGGTATATTTCACAGCCCCACATGGTATATGGCATAGCCCCACATGGTATATTGCACAGCCCACACAGTATTTTTCACAGCACAACATGGTAAATTGCACAGCACCACATGGTATATATCACAGCCCACATGGTAAACAGCACAGCCGCACATGGCATACAGCACAGCCCCACATGGTATATAGCACAGTACCATGGTATATTGCACAGCACCACTTTGTATATTGCACAGTACCATTGTATATTGCACAGCCCCACATGGTATACAGCACAGCACCCCATGGTATAAAGCACAGTACCACAGGATATATCACAGCACTACATGGTATATAGCAGAGCACCACATGGTATATAGCACAGCACCACATGGTATATAGCACAGCTCCACATGGTAAATAGCACAGCAACACAAGGTATATTGCACAGTGCCATGGTAAATAGCACAGCACCACATGGTATATAGCATAGCCCACATGGTACACAGCACAGCCCCACTTGGCATACTGCACAGCCCCACATGGTATATTACACAGCCCCACATGGTACATATCACAGCACCATGGTAAATAGCACAGTACCACATGGTATATTACACAGCACCACATGGTATATAGCACAGTACCATGGTATATAGCACAGCACTACATGGTATAAATCACAGCACCACATGGTTTGTAGCACAGTACCATAGTATACCGCACAGCCCCACATGGTATACAGCACAGCACCACATGGTAAACATCACATCACCATGGTATATAGCACAGCACCACATGGTATATTGCACAGCACCACATGGTATACAGCACAGCACCACATGGTATATAGCACAGCCCACATGGTACACAGCACAGCTGCACATGGCATACAGCATAGCCCCACATGGTATATAGCACAGCACCACATGGTATATTTCACAGCACCACATGGTATATTGCACAGTACCATAATATATAGCACAGCACCACATGGTATATAGCACAGTACCACATGGTATATATCAGAGCACCACATGGCTTATTGCACAGTACCATGGTATACAGCACAACCCCACATGGTATACAGCAAAGCCCCACATGGTAAATAGCAAAGCACCATGGTATATTGCACAGTACCACATGGTCTATAGGACAGTACCATATGGTATATTGCACAACCCCACTTGGTATATTTCACAGCCCCACATGGTATATGGCATAGCCCCACATGGTGTATTGCACAGCCCACACAGTATTTTTCACAGCACAACATGGTAAATTGCACAGCACCACATGGTGTATAGCACAGCACTACATGGTATATAGCACACTACCATGGTTTACAGCTCAGCCCCACATGGCATATCGCATAGCCCATGTGGTATACAGCACAGCACCGCATGGTATATATCACAGTACCATGGTATATAGCACAGCACCACATGGTATACAGCACAGCACCATATGGTATATACACAGTACCACATGGTATATCGCACAGCACCGCATGGTATATAGCACAGTATCATGGTATATTGCAAAGCACCACATGGTATATAGCACAGTACCACATGGTATATTGCACAGTATCATATGGTATATTGCACAGCCTCACATGGTATACAGCACAGCACCACATGGTATATTGCACAGCACCATGGTATATTGCACAGCACCACATGTATATAACACAGTACCACATGGTATATAGAACAGCCCACATGGTATATGCACAGCCTCACATGGTATATTGCACAGCACCACATGGTATATAGCACAGTACCATGGATATAGCACAGCCATCACAGTTATAAGCACAGCCCACATGGTAAATAGCACAGCACCACATGGTATAAGCACAGTACATGTTAAGCACGCACACATGGTATATTCACAGACCAATGGTATACCGCACAGCCACATGGTATACAAGCCCCACGTAATACAGACCATATGGTATATAGCACAGTACCATGGTATATATCACAGACACATGGTATACAGCACAGCACCATATGGTATATGCACAGCCCCACATGTATACAGTCACAGCCCTCATGGTATATACACAGCACCAAAGGTATATTAGCACAGCACCATTGGTATATAGCACAGCACCATGGTATATAGCACAGCACCACATGGTATATTGCACAACCCCCAGTATATCACAGCACCACATGGTATATTGCACAGCACCACATGTATAAGCACAAAACCAAAGGTATAAGGCACAGCATCACAATGATAAATTGCACAGCCCCACAGATATATAGCACAGCATCACATGGTATATATCACAGTACATGTTACAGCACAGCACCACATGGTATTCAGCACAGCCCACATGTTATATAGCACAGCACCATGGTATATATTGCAAGCACCACATGGTAATAGCACAGCACACATGGTTATAGACATACCATGGTATATAGCACAGCATCACATGGTAATAGCACAGTACCACATGGTAAATAGCACATGACATGGTATACAGCACAGCCCCACATGGTATATCAGCACCACTGGTAATTGCACAGACCATGGTATATTGCACAGCACACATGGTAATATCACAGTACATGGTATATACACAGCTCATATGGTATATAACACAGCACCACATAGTATACAGAACAGCACCACATGGTATATAGCACAGTCCCACATGGTATGGCACAGTACCATGGTATTACACGCCGCAAATGGTATATAGCACAGCACCATGGTTATTGCAGCACCACATGGTGAATCACGTACCATGTATACAGCACAGCACCACATGTTATAAGCACAGTCCACATGGTTTACCGCACAGCCCCACATGGTATTTAAACACAGCCCCACATAGTTTATAGCACAGCACCATATGGTATACAGCACAGCATCACATGGTATATAGCACAGTGCCATGGTATAAAGCACAGTACCATGGTATAAAGACACAACACATGGTATACAGCACAGCACCCACATGGTTATATAGCACAGCCCCACATGGTATATTGCACCCCGCCCCACATGGTATATTGCACAGTTTCCATGTATATATGCACATCCCACATGGTATATAGCACAGCCCACACAGTATATATGCACAGCACCACATGGTATATAGCACAGCACCATGTTATATTGCACAGTACCACATGGTATATAGCACAGTACCATGGTATATAGCACTGCACCACATGGTATACAGCACAGCCCCACATGGTATATATCACAGCACCACACAGTAAATATCACAGCACCACATGGTATATAGCACAGTATCATGGTATATATCACAGCACCATATGGTAGACAGCACAGCACCACATGGTATATCGCACAGCCCCACACAGTATATAGGTCACAGCACCACATGGTATATAGCACAGCACCAATGTTATATTGCACAGCACCAATTGGTATATAGCACAGTACCATGGTATATAGCACAGCACCACATGGTATATTGCACAACCCACACAGTATATCACAGCACCACATGGTATATTGCACAGCACCACATGGTATAAAGCACAAAACCATGGTATAAGGCACAGCATCACATGGTAAATTGCACAGCCCCACATGATATATAGCACAGCATCACATGGTATATATCACAGTACCATGGTTTACAGCACAGCACCACATGGTATACAGCACAGGCCCACATGTTATATAGCACAGCACCATGGTATATATTGCACAGCACCACATGGTATATAGCACAGCATCACATGGTATATAGTACAGTACCATGGTATATAGCACAGCATCACATGGTATATAGCACAGTACCACATGGTAAATAGCACATGACATGGTATACAGCACAGCCCCACATGGTATATTGCACAGTACCATGGTATATTGCACAGCATCACATGGTATATATCACAGTAACATGGTATATAGCACAGTAATATGGTATATAACACAGCACCACATAGTATACAGAACAGCACCACATGGTATATAGCACAGTCCCACATGGTATATGGCACAGTACCATGGTATATATCACAGCCGCAAATGGTATATAGCACAGCACCATGGTGTATTGGACAGCACCACATGGTGAATAGCACTGTACCATGGTATACAGCACAGCACCACATGTTATATAGCACAGTCCACATGGTTTACCGCACAGCCCCACATGGTATACAGCACAGCCCCACATAGTTTATAGCACAGCACCATATGGTATACAGCACAGCATCACATGGTATATAGCACAGTGCCATGGTATAAAGCAGAGTACCATGGTATAAAGAGCAGCAACACATGGTATACAGCACAGCACCACATGGTATATTGCACAGCCCCATATGGTATATTGCACCACAGCCCCACATGGTATATTGCACAGTACCATGGTATATATCGCACATCCCCACATGGTATATAGCACAGCCCACACAGTATATATCACAGCACCACATGGTATATAGCACAGCACCATGTTATATTGCACAGTACCACATGGTATATAGCACAGTACCATGGTATATAGCACAGCACCACATGGTATACAGCACAGCCCCACATGGTATATATCACAGCACCACACAGTAAATATCACAGCACCACATGGTATATAGCACAGTATCATGGCATATATCACAGCACCATATGGTAGACAGCACAGCACCACATGGTATATCGCACAGCCCCACACAGTATATAGGTCACAGCACCACATGGTATATAGCACAGCACCAATGTTATATTGCACAGCACCAATTGGTATATAGCACAGTACCACATGGTATACAGCACAGCACCATGGTATATATCACTGCATCATATGGTATATTGCACGGTACCATAAGGTATATAGCACAGCCCCACAAGGTATATTTCACAGCCCCAGATGGTACATTGACAGCCCCACATGGTATATAGCATAGCCCACACAGTATTTTTCACAGCTCAACATGGTATATAGCACAGCATCACATGGTATATACCACAGCACTACATGGTATATTTCACAGTGCCATGGCATATAGCACAGCCCCACATGGCATATAGCATAGCCCATGTGGTATACAGCACAGCACCATAGGGTATATGGTACAGTACCATGGTATATAGCACAGCACCACGTGGTATACAGCACAGCACCATATGGTATACAGCACAGCACCACATGGTATATAGCACAGCCCACACAGTAAATAGCACAGCACCACATGGTATATAGCACAGCACCATGTTATATTGCACAGCACCACATGGTATATAGCACAGTACCATGGTATATAGCACAGTACCACATGGTACACAGCACAGCACCACATGGTATATATCACAGCACCACATGGTATATAGCACAGCACCATGTTATATTGCACAGCACCAATTGGTATATAGCACAGTACCATGGTATATAGCACAGCACCACATGGTATGTAGCACAGCACCACATGGTATATAGCACAGCACCACATGGTATAAAGCACAAAACCATGGTATATAGCACAGCACCACATGGTATATCGCACAGCCCACATGGTTTCCAGCACAGCACCACACGGTATATAGCACAGCACCACACGGTATATAGCACAGCCCACATGATATATAGCACAGCACCATGGTATATTGCACAGCACCACACAGTAAATATCACAGCACTACATGGTATATATCACAGCACCACATGGTATATTGCACAGCACCATGTTATATTGCACAGCACCAATTGGTATATAGCACAGTACCATGGTATATAGCACAGCACCATGGTATATATCACTGCATCATATGGTATATTGCACGGTACCATAAGGTATATAGCACAGCCCCACAAGGTATATTTCACAGCCCCAGATGGTACATTGACAGCCCCACATGGTATATAGCATAGCCCACACAGTATTTTTCACAGCTCAACATGGTATATAGCACAGCACCACATGGTATATACCACAGCACTACATGGTATATTTCACAGTGCCATGGCATATAGCACAGCCCCACATGGCATTTAGCATAGCCCATGTGGTATACAGCACAGCACCATAGGGTATATGGTACAGTACCATGGTATATATCACAGCACCACGTGGTATACAGCACAGCACCATATGGTATACAGCACAGCACCACATGGTATGTTGCACAGCACTATGGTATATAGCACAGTACCACATTGTATATTGCACAGCACCACATGGTATATAGCACAGCATCATGGTATATCCACAGCACCACATGGTATATAGAACAGCACCACATGGTATATAGCACAGTATCATGGTATACATCACAGCCCCACATGGTATACATCACAGCCTCACATAGTATATAGTACAGCACCATGGGATATAGCATAGCACCACATGATATATAGCACACTACCATGGTATATATCAAAGCACCACATGGTACACAGCACAGCACCACATGACATATAGCGCAGTTCCATGGTATATAGCACAGCACCACATGGTATATCGCACAGCCCACATGGTTTCCAGCACAGCACCACATGGTATATAGCACAGCCCCACATGGTAAATAGCACAGCCCCACATGATATATAGCACAGCACCATGGTATATTGCACAGCACCACATGGTATATATCACAGCCCACATGGTACACAGCACAACCGCACATGGTATATTGCACAGCACCACATGGTATATAGCACAGCACCACATGGTACATATCAGCCCCACATGGTATAAAGCACAACTCCACAGAGTATATAGCACAGCATCATGGTATATAGCATAGCACCACATGGTATAAATCACAGTACCATAGTATATAGTACAGCACCACATGGTATACACCGCAGCACCACATGGTATGTTGCACAGCCCCACATGGTATTTATCACAGTACCATGGTATATAGCACAGCACCACATGGTATAGTATGGTACCATGGTATATATCACAGCACCACATGGTATATATCACAGTACTATGGTATATAGCACAGCCCCACATGGTATATACACAGCCTCACATGGTTTATTGCACAGCCCCACATGGTATATATCACAGTTCCATGATATATAGCACAGCATCACATGTTATATAGCACAGTCCCACATGGTATATGGCACAGCACCACATGGTATAAAGCACAGTACCATAATATATAGCACAGCACCACATTGTATATTGCACAGCCAACATGGTATACCGCTCAGCCCCACATGGTATACCGCACAGCCCAACATGGTATTAGCACAGCCCCACGTGGTATATCGCACAGCACCATATGGTAAATAGCACAGTACCATGGTATATATCACAGTACCATGGTATATAACACAGCACCACATGGTATACAGCAGAGCACCACATGGTATACATCACAGCTCCACATGGTATATATCACAGCCCCACATGGTAATTAGCACAGTGCTATGTTATATAGCACAGCCCCACATGATATAAAGCACAGCCCCACATGGTATATTGCACAACCCACACAGTATATCACAGCACCACATGGTATATTGCACAGCACCACATGGTATAAAGCACAAAACCATGGTATATAGCACAGCACCACATGGTATAAGGCACAGCATCACATGGTAAATTGCACAGCCCCACATGATATATAGCACAGCATCACATGGTATATATCACAGTACCATGGTTTACAGCACAGCACCACATGGTATACAGCACAGGCCCACATGTTATATAGCACAGCACCATGGTATATATTGCACAGCACCACATGGTATATAGCACAGCATCACATGGTATATAGTACAGTACCATGGTATATAGCACAGTACCACATGGTAAATAGCACATGACATGGTATACAGCACAGCCCCACATGGTATACAGCACAGCACCACATGGTATATTGCACAGCACCATGGTATATTGCACAGCATCACATGGTATATATCACAGTACCATGGTATATAGCACAGTAGTATGGTATATAACACAGCACCACATAGTATACAGAACAGCACCACATGGTATATAGCACAGTCCCACATGGTATATGGCACAGTACCATGGTATATATAACACAGCCGCAAATGGTATATAGCACAGCACCATGGTGTATTGGACAGCACCACATGGTGAATAGCACTGTACCATGGTATACAGCACAGCACCACATGTTATATAGCACAGTCCACATGGTTTACCGCACAGCCCCACATAGTTTATAGCACAGCACCATATGGTATACAGCACAGCATCACATGGTATATAGCACAGTGCCATGGTATAAAGCAGAGTACCATGGTATAAAGAGCAGCAACACATGGTATACAGCACAGCCCCACATGGTATATTGCACCACAGCCCCACATGGTATATTGCACAGTACCATGGTATATATCGCACATCCCCACATGGTATATAGCACAGCCACACAGTATATATCACAGCACCACATGGTATATAGCACAGCACCATGTTATATTGCACAGTACCACATGGTATATAGCACAGTACCATGGTATATAGCACAGCACCACATGGTATATATCACAGCACCACACAGTAAATATCACAGCACCACATGGTATATAGCACAGTATCATGGTATATATCACAGCACCATATGGTATACAGCACAGCACCACATGGTATATCGCACAGCCCCACAAGGTAGATAGCACAGCCCCACATGGTAATAGCACAGTACCATGATATATAGCACAGCCCCCATGGTATATAGCACAGCCCACATGGTATATAGCACAGCACACACAGTATATAGGTCACAGCACCACTGTTATATTGCACAGCACCAATTGGTATATAGCACAGTACCATGGTATATAGCACAGCACCACATGGTATACAGCACAGCACCATGGTATATATCACTGCATCATATGGTATATTGCACGGTACCATAAGGTATATAGCACAGCCCCACAAGGTATATTTCACAGCCCCAGATGGTACATTGACAGCCCCACATGGTATATAGCATAGCCCACACAGTATTTTTCACAGCTCAACATGGTATATAGCACAGCACCACATGGTATATACCACAGCACTACATGGTATATTTCACAGTGCCTTGGTATATAGCACAGCCCCACATGGCATATAGCATAGCCCACATGGTATACAGCACAGCACCATATGGTATACAGCACAGCACCACATGGTATATAGCACAGCCCACACAGTAAATAGCACAGCACCACATGGTATATAGCACAGCACCATGTTATATTGCACAGCACCACATGGTATATAGCACAGTACCATGGTATATAGCACAGCACCACATGGTACACAGCACAGCCCGACATGGTATATATCACAGCACCACACAGTAAATATCACAGTACCACATGGTATATATCACAGCACCACATGGTATATAGCACAGCACCATGTTATATTGCACAGCACCAATTGGTATATAGCACAGTACCATGGTATATAGCACAGCACCACATGGTATGTAGCACAGCACCACATGGTATACAGCACAGCACCACATGGTATATAGCACAGCCCACACAGTAAATAGCACAGCACCACATGGTATATAGCACAGCACCATGTTATATTGCACAGCACCACATGGTATATAGCACAGTACCATGGTATATAGCACAGCACCACATGGTACACAGCACAGCCCGACATGGTATATATCACAGCACCACACAGTAAATATCACAGTACCACATGGTATATATCACAGCACCACATGGTATATAGCACAGCACCATGTTATATTGCACAGCACCAATTGGTATATAGCACAGTACCATGGTATATAGCACAGCACCACATGGTATGTAGCACAGCACCACATGGTACATCGCACAGCCCACATGGTTTCCAGCACAGCACCACACGGTATATAGCACAGCCCCACATGATATATAGCACAGCACCATGGTATATTGCACAGCACCACATGTTATATATCACAGCACCACATGGTATATAGCACAGCACCATGTTATATTGCACAGCACCAATTGGTATATAGCACAGTACCATGGTATATAGCACAGCACCACATGGTATACAACACAGCACCATGGTATATATCACTGCATCATATGGTATATTGCACGGTACCATAAGGTATATAGCACAGCCCACAAGGTATATTTCACAGCCCCAGATGGTACATTGACAGCCCCACATGGTACAGTGGCTACAAGTAGTATTCAACCCCCTGCAGATTTAGCTGGTTTGATAAGATGCAAATAAGTTAGAGCCTTCAAACTGTAAACGAGAGTAGGATTTATTAACAGAAGCATAAATCTTACAAAACAAAAAGTTATGTTGCTCAGTTGAATTTTAATAAATTTTAAACATAAAAGTGTGGGTCAATTATTATACAACCCCTATGTTTAATATTTCGTGGAATAACCCTTGTTTGCAATTACAGCTAATAATCGTCTTTTATAAGACCTGATCAGGCCGGCACAGGTCTGTGGAGTTATCTTGGCCCACTCCTCCATGCAGATCTTCTCCAAGTTATCTAGGTTCTTTGGGTGTCTCATGTGGACTTTAATCTTGAGCTCCTTCCACAAGTTTTCAATTGGGTTAAGGTCAGGAGACTGACTAGGCCACTCCAACACCTTGACTTTTTCCCTCTTGAACCAGGCCTTGGTTTTCTTGGCTGTGTGCTTTGGGTCGTTGTCTTGTTGGAAGATGAAATTACGACCCATCTTAAGATCCTTGATGGAGGAGCGGAGGTTCTTGGCCAAAATCTCAGGTAGGCCGTGCTATCCATCCTCCCATGGATGCGGACCAGATGGCCAGGCCCCTTGGCTGAGAAACAGCCCCACAGCATGATGCTGCCACCACCATGCTTGACTGTAGGGATGGTATTCTTGGGGTCGTATGCAGTGCCATCCAGTCTCCAACGTCACGTGTGTGGTTGGCACCAAAGATCTCAATCTTGGTTTCATCAGACCATAGAACCTTGAACCAGTCTGTCTCAGAGTCCTCCAAGTGATCATGAGCAAACTGTAGACGAGCCTTGACATGACGCTTTGAAAGTAAAGGTACCTTACGGGCTCGTCTGGAACGGAGACCATTGCGGTGGAGTACGTTACTTATGGTATTGACTGAAACCAATGTCCCCACTGCCATGAGATCTTCCCGGAGCTCCTTCCTTGTTGTCCTTGGGTTAGCCTTGACTCTTCGGACAAGCCTGGCCTCGGCACGGGAGGAAACTTTCAAAGGCTGTCCAGGCCGTGGAAGGCTAACAGTAGTTCCATAAGCCTTTCACTTACGGATGATGCTCACAACAGTGGAGACAGGTAGACCCAACTCCTTGGAAAGGGTTTTGTACCCTTTGCCAGCCTTGTGACCCTCCACGATCTTGTCTCTGATGGCCTTGGAATGCTCCTTTGTCTTTCCCATGTTGACCATGTATGAGTGCTGTTCACAAGTTTGGGGAGGGTCTTAAATAGTCAGAAAAGGCTGGCAAAAGAGATCATTAATCCACACATGTGAAGCTCATTATTCTTGGTGCCTGAACTACTTCTTAATACTTTAGGGGGACCAAACAGAATTCTTGTGGTTTGAGGGGTTGAATAATAAATGACACTCTGAATTAACTTTTAACGTTTAAAAAAAAAAAAAAAAAAAATTATAAAATTTTTTTTTGCTGCAGTGCATTTCCCACTTCCAGGCTGATCTACAGTACAAATGTCACAATGCCAAGTTAATTCCACATGTGTCAACCAGCTAAATCTGCAGGGGGTTGAATACTACTTGTAGGCACTGTATATAGCATAGCTCACACAGTATTTTTCACAGCTCAACATGGTATATAGCACAGCACCACATGGTATATACCACAGCACTAAATGGTATATTTCACAGTGCCATGGTATATAGCACAGCCCCACATGGCATATAGCATAGTCCATGTGGTATACAGCACAGCACCATAGGGTATATGGTACAGTACCATGGTATATATCACAGCACCACGTGGTATACAGCACAGCACCATATGGTATACAGCACAGCACCACATGGTATGTTGCACAGCACCATGGTATATAGCACAGCACCACATGGTATATAGCACAGTACCACATTGTATATTGCACAGCACCACATGGTATATAGCACAGCATCATGGTATATCCACAGCACCATATGGTATATAGAACAGCACCACATGGTGTATATCACAGTACCATTGTATACAGCACATCCCCACATGGTATACAGCACAGCCCAACATGGTATATAGCACAGCACCACATGGTATATAGCACAGTACCACATGGTATAAATCACAGCACCACATGGTATATAGCACAGTATCATGGTATACATCACAGCCCCACATGGTATACATCACAGCCTCACATAGTATATAATACAGCACCATGGCATATAGCATAGCACCACATGATATGTAGCACAGTACCATGGTATATATCAAAGCACCACATGGTACACAGCACAGCACAGCACCACATGACATATAGCGCAGTTCCATGGTATATAGCACAGCACCACATGGTATATCGCACAGCCCACATGGTTTCCAGCACAGCACCACACGGTATATAGCACAGCCCCACATAGTATATAGCACAGCCCCACATGATATATAGCACAGCACCATGGTATATTGCACAGCACCACATGGTATATATCACAGCCCACATGGTACACAGCACAGCCGCACATGGTATATAGCACAGCCACACATAATATATTGCACAGCACCACATGGTATATTGCACAGTACCATTGTATATTGCACAGCACCACATGGTATACAGCACGTGCACACGGTCCGCCACACGGTAGCCCGGGTATCACGGCGTGTGATCCCTCCGTGCCGCAAATGTGACGAAAACGCGCACACACACGACGGCTGCTGCCGTCCGACCCAATAATCTGCAGGGATTTATAATTATCCCACTTCCACTTAGGAACTTGCAGCTCTCTGGCGCCCCCCTTAACCTCAGGTCAGTCAGGGAACTGCACCTAGGATAATTAGTCGCCAGACGGGCCACTTGGATGTGTGCTGGCTATTGGGCACGCTGCAGTGAGGGAATTATAATTACTCCGGGCCGCAGCCAGGCAATACACTTATAAAACCCGCTCCGTCACTGCCAACGCCACCCAATAGGTTAACACTTTACACTCCTTCTTTTAGCTGCCACCAGCTACGATTTACTTAATGAACAATTTATCAAGAGGGTCCGTAGCAACCCCAAAACAGTAGCGTAGTACTTCAGGAACGTGCAAATTTGTTTATAGAGCAGGAGAAACAAACTAATAATTTTATAGGTTTATTCCTTAAAATGCAGGCAGTGCTTATAGTTTTAAAAAAAAGGTAACAAGCTGAGACAATACAGTTATGTACAATACAGTTAAAAATAAAACAGGATTAAAGGTGAAAATCACTTACATGGCACTTAGATCATGTACAGGCAAGACAGGCTGGGGAGGAGCCACACATCATAGTTCATTTGCAGATCTGTTAGTCACGTCATCACAGCCTGGAATGACTAAGGGGGTTCACTGCCAGACTTATACATGTGGGCTGCTGACCTCACAAAAGGGGATGGTTTTCTGGCCACCTCCCCGGGCTACAAGTTATGGTTTGAAGCTCTGAAACATCATAAGGTTCATACCGCCTTCTGGGAACCTAGCAGAATAATGGCAGACCTATCAATGATCTTACGTTAAAATGACGGTTCAAATGAGCCCAAACTTGGGTGAGATAGTTCATGGTGCATCCGAGAATTCCATTTCTCGGGTTCTGTTGGAGTTACGGGTTCACCAGTACCACGGGAACGATGTCTGATGGGCGCATGTTTCAAAACAGTAACTTTCGTGTTTCTAGCGAACGCTCCCACCGTGTTATGATCAAAACGAATGAATTCTCATAATGGCTATGGGATCTTTCTGCAGGGTTTGGGAGACAAAGAACATTCCTAAAGAATTCCTGAGGTGGGAGGGATGAGAGATAGAGTGAGCTGTTCGTTCACACAGTGACTTGCAGCGAACTGCAGGCACAGGGGGGAGGAGAGGTGGCTTTGCTCTGTGCTGGCAAAACGCTGGGAGTCGTAGTTCTATGGGGAAGGTTCTAGAACAGCACAAGAAATGGAGCTTGCAGTATCATCACAATAGCACCACATGATATATAG
>JARQOD010000008.1:14067753-14098844 GCA_033576555.1 Oophaga sylvatica
CCCTAAACCTAATCCCAACCCTTTCAGTAATCCCAACCCTAGCCCCAACCCTAACCCTCACTTTAGCCCCACTCACTTTAGCCCAACTCTAACCCTAATGGGAAAATGGAAATAAATACTTATTTTATTTTATTATTTCTACCTAACTAAGGGGGTGATAAAAGGTGGTTTGATTTACTATTTTTTTATTTTGATCATTGTGATAGGGTCTATCACAGTGCTCAAAATTAACCAATAGGAAAAATTTCCTAATGTTTCCAGGCGCACGCCATTTTTGCCTGGAAGAAGACGCTTGCTGCCCGGGGGTCTTCACGGGGGGTTGCAGGGACAACAGATGTAACGGGAAGGATCGAGGGACCCCATTTCTCTCTCTGATGTGCAATCACATTAGAGGAGAGAGAAATTAAATGGAAATCGGATCGGTCGGCGGTCACATCCTGGTTTCAGCTGGTATATATGTCTGATGTGTGTGTGTGTGTATATATATATATATATATATATATATATATATATATTGTTTGTTATGTGATTGTATGTAGGGAAAGTGTAGTGATGAAGTTAGCCCACTAGAGGGGGACACATTAGCACATATTAGCACACATAGAATAGGTTAGGAAATAGTTAACATAGGAGGGGCCAACTGTGGGTAAGTCATTGAGTTTCCTCCATTTTAGTCAGTAGGGCCTGGGAGCCGGACAGGACAGTTGAGCCCCGTAATGTTATGTTCGAGTAAAGGAGCCCAGCTCGTCCAGGGAACAGGAGTAACATTTGACAGAGAAACCAAGGAATACAGGGCAGCTTTGTCAGGATGGTGGTCAGCTACTTGGGAAGACGCCTGCGTGTCTGGGGTGAAACGGACTGGGAAATTCTACAGTTAGCCAGACTGGTCAGACAGAATGCTGCGGTACGGGGATAACTGTGCGACCCTGCGATATTCCTGAAGAAGTGAGGGACAGCACAGGGACAGAAAATGTGTCTTGTGTGATATCTTGTGCTGAATCTCAATGTGAACTGGACGAGTTGAGAAAGTAACTAAGTAAAAAAGTTTGTTTTAACCTGCAACTTGACTCTGTTTCTTTGTGTGGAATCCAAAGGAAGAAACCCACAGTGGACCAGAGAGGATCCAGATGGACGAGAAAGCGTACAAAAAGGTACGCTACCACTGAGACATTGTGTGTATGTGGCAGGCTACCAGGGTGGTGACAGAGCAACTACCATCAGCCACGACTACCTCCCTGGTCCCTGTTACATTTTCACAAGGGCAAAAGGAGAAATGGGCCCCAAAGTTTGTTGTGCAATTTCTCCTGAGCTCACCAATACCCCATATGTGGTCGAAAACTACTTTTAAGGCACAGTGCAAAGATCAGAAGGGAATTAACGCCACATTGCACTGAAGATTTTGCTGCACTTGTTTGAGGGTGCCATGTTACATTGGCAGAGCCCCTGAGGTGCCAGAACAGCAGAACCCCCAATAAGTGACCCCATTTTACCAATTAAACCTCTCAATGAATTGATCTAGGGGTGCAGTGATTATATTGACTCCACAGGTGTGTCACAGTCTTTTATACCATTGGGCAGTGAAGAAAAAATAATTTACATTTTTACCACCAAGATTGAGTGTTACCCCAAGTTTTACATTTTCACACTGGGAAATGGGTACAAATGGCATCAACATTTGTCCCACAATTTCTGCTGAATGTAGAAATACCCCATATGTGGCTGTACAGTACTACTTTGCCATATGGAGAGACTCGAGAAGGAGAACAGAACGCTATTTGCCTCCTGGAGCGCAGATTTTCCTAGACTAGTTTGTGGATTCCATATAAAGAGCCCCTAAGTGCTAGAAAAGCAGAATCCTCCCTCAAGTGACCCCATTTTGGAAATCATAACCCTTTGGGAATTTATCTACAGATGTAGTGACGATTTTGAGTCCATGGGTGTTTTCCAGAAACAGGCAGCAGTGGATGTTGCTGAGTGAAAATTGCAAACTGCCGTTGTAGTCAGGGCCGGCGTCCGCACCCGGCACACCCGGGCAAGTGCCGGGGCCCTGAGCAGGCGGGGGGGCCCACTCGCCGTCTGGCACCCCAGCGCCCATTAGCGGTGTCAGCGCTGCCACTGGGCCCCCACCCGCTTGCTCAGGGCCCCGGCTGCGGCCGGCTCAATACTCACCTCTCCCCGTGCCTCCGCTGCCACAGCTCCGCCTCCGGGCTCCAGGGGGCGCCTGCAGGACGCCGGCGCTTCCTCTCACAGCAGCGCCGCTGAATGACGTCATCATTCAGCGGCCGGCTGTGGCAGTGAGCGTGCGGACGTCGGACAGGTGAGGCGTGTGTGTGTGTGTCTGTGTATGTGTCTCTGTGTGTATGTAGTGCGATGCTTTGTGTGTGTGTGTGTCTGCTGTAGGTGTGATGGTGGTGGGGGGAGGGCAGTGATGATGATGATGGGGAGGCAATGATGATTGATGATGATGGGCAGGCAATTATATTGCTGTGGAGACAATAATGATTATGGGCAGGCATTGATGATGATGGGCAGGCATTGATGATGATGGGCAGGCAGTAATGATGATGGGCAGGCAGTGATGATGATGGGCAGGCAATTATATTGATGGGGAGGCAATGATGATTATGGGCAGACATTGATGATGATGGGCAGGCAGTGATGATGATGGGCAGGCAGTGTTGATGATGGGCAGGCAATGATATTGATGGGGAGGCAATGATGATTATGGGCAGGCATTGATGATGATGGGCAGGCAGTGATGATGATGATGGGCAGGCAATGATATTGATGGGGAGGCAATGATGATTATGGGCAGGCATTGATAATGATGGGCAGGCATTGATGTTGATGGGCAGGCAGTGATGATGATGGACAGGCAGTGATGATGATAGGCAGGCAGTGATGATAATAATAATAATAATAATAATCTTTATTTTTATATAGCGCTAACATATTCCGCAGCGCTTTACAGTTTTGCACACATTATCGTCGCTGTCCCCGATGGGGCTCACATTCTAGATTCCCTATCAGTATGTTTTTGGAGTGTGGGAGGAAACCGGAGTACCCGGAGGAAACCCACGCAAACACGGGGAGAACATACAATGATGATGATAATGGGCAGGCAATGATGATGATGGGAGTCTTTCCACGGCGCCTTTTCCTGATCCGTAACAGTGCAGAACGCAGCACAGTGCAGAGGAGAGCTCCATATTTTGTATGGAGCTTTATATGGGGACCAGTATCCTGTATGGAGCATTATATGGGGGATGGAGGGGTGACATCCTGCATGGGGTATTATATGGGTGATGAGGGGGAAACTATGTGGTGCCCATAATATTGTATGGAGGACTGTACTGTCCAGTCTGTACTGTGCGCTGTGAGGATTTGGCGGTTTTTGAGCTATTGTACAATTTACAATAGCTATCAGTCGTAATGGAAGAAGAGAAGTGTTTGGCGTTGTGCTATACCCATATTTCTCTGCAGTATCTGTGCATCATGAATCGTGGTCTGTGTTTAGGGGGCCCACTGAGACTCTTTCGCCCGGGGCCCATGAAAACCTAGAGCCGGCCCTGGTTGTAGTGACCAGTACGTTGTAGTGACCAGTACATTATGCCCAGCTCATGCTTCTGGAGACACGCACCTGTAAATTAGGAAGGTTCTCATCACTACAGAAGCGCCAAACATGTGGACGCTAAATGTTGTTTAGGCACACTGGGGCTCAGAAGGGGGGGCATTTGGATTTGGGAACACAGAATTTGCTGAATTTCTTTTGGTGGGTGAGGGGCCATTTAGCTTTTCCAGAGCCTTTGTGTGTGGCCCAGCTATGTAAGGCACACATAATCCAGGAGAATGCACAGGAAGGTAACCGCAACGCTTGATATCCATTCACGTCACTCACACTTTCAGACACACCCACTAGGGGTATAAGAGGGAGTGACACGTAGCAGTCAGTCAGTCAAGCTCCGGGTGGCTCAGGAGTGAGTCATCCCGTTCAGTGTTCAGGCTGCTTCCTGTCTGAGGACAGTGCAGTTCAGTTTCAGTCCAGTCTGGACTTGGAGGATACTGAGAGCTGTTCAGTGAGCTCTGGAGAAAGCTGACATTTCCATCAAAGCTACAAGTGCTTATGTTAAGAGCGGGAAGCAGGGCGAAGGGCGCAGTGGAGAAGACAGAGAGAAGTGCTTCAGGTATTGGATTACCTGCACTAATTCACCGGACACCGGGGTCCGAAGCATTGCTAGAGCTTCATGCCTAGTGATAAGAAAACCGGAGGCTTTCTGGACTACAGGTCGCAGAAGGTAGCCCTAAGCGTCGATACGTAAACGGAGTCAGGGAGAACGGGGACTTTGAGTCAGGCGCCACGACAAAAGTAAGGACTTAGTTCTCTCAACATCTGATAGTCAGAGACATAGAAGGCTCCACCACAATGTCGGCCGGGCTTTGCAGCTATTGAGAAAGCTGGAGATTGCAGAGTTAACTTCGCTTCATGCAAGTTTGGACTCACATAAATTTGAAGTAAAGGAGGTCTCTAACCTGCTCAGCGGTTATCCCGAATGTGCATTCTCCACCCGACCAGCTCCCCGGGACCTGCCTGAACCATCTACCAGTAAAGGTATGAAAAGAAGCTGCATTGTGTGTGACTGAATTCTTAACTACACCCTGCATCATCACCATAGACTTCCAGGGACCCGTCTCACCTGTGGGAGACTTACCACCCAGCTGCCCCCATAACATCCCCTGTGAAGATCCTTATAGCAGCGCTGGTCCAATTGATCAGATACCACAGGTGGCGTCACGAACTACCTACAAATCCCCTGTAAATATCCCCCATTGCATGACCGCCAGGGCCACGGACCGAGTCCTGCTGCCAGTGACAACTCCCATAGACTTCTATGGGCTCGGCTCCGAGTACCCCATAGCCCTGGTATCCACACATGTGGTGCGCGTCATTTCAACTTGGCGTCACGAACAGGATGCGAAGCTTGCAATTGTGAGTGCTGTGTGCCTATTGAACTGTGTTGTGAGAAAAGACTGTTTGCTGTATTTGGCGCCATTTTCCGCCATTTTTACCGCCATATTCGCGCCCTGAGGCGCTGGTGAAGAAGGTGGGCGTGCATTCGTGGGCGTGTACCCCCTGTGGCGCGAAAAATATGGCCGCCCTCTCAAAATGCTACTATAATGTGCGATCCTGCCCCACTGCTAAAGAAATCCGCCTCCTCTTCATCTTCTATGCAAAGAGGAGGAGACGCAAATCCCGCCTCCATGGAAGAGACCAGATTGTTCCTGATGGAAACTACAGTCTGGCCTGGGACGAGATGGCGGAAGGACAGGAGAATCTGTGTAAAGGAGCGGAGGCGTGCAAACCCTGCTCCCCTGAAGATTTACGGCCTGTGCCGGAGCTGTCCCCAGATCGGGACACTAACCCTACCATGCTGGGACTGCAGAAAGAGAATGCGGTGCTCAGAAGATTAATCCAGCGTCATGCCGACCTGAAGGAGACCGAGAGACGCTGGCGTGCCCAGACACAGCGGCTGCTGTGGGACGCAGTGCTCTCTCCCACAAGCATAACGCCGTCACCTGATTTTCCAAGTTCCCTGCTGAGGAAGGCTGAAGAGATACCGGAGGCCGCCCCCAAAAGTGCTGTACCTGATCCCACCGATGCAGAGGTGGAGGAGAAGGAGGCTGAGGAGGCCCTGCCCGTCCCGGAGTGCCAGCCAGGCCAGGAGGCCACAGCAGATTACGGTTCCCCGGTAGGAACACCGGAGGGGTCCCAGCCATCATTGCCGGAAATCGACTGGGACGAGATGGAGCGTCTGGATGATGTGACTTACGACCTCCAAACCGGAAATGCCTGGCAACACTGCGAGAAAGAGAGACAACGGCAGGAGGAAGAGAGAAAGATGCAGCGAGACCGACAGGAATGGCATGAGAAGTTCTTCGCTGACAAAGAAACCGTCCGCAGAGATAAAGGTACCCGACGGGAACAGCGGCGTCAGGGGTGCGTCACCGAATTTCAACTCCGCAAGGGCTGGGGCTTTATCCGTGAGCCGGGCCTCTATCCGGGGATCTTTGTAAGCCGCCGGGATGTGGAGTCCCATCTGCCCATCGGTCATCCGGGAAGGGATCTGATAAATGGGGACATAGTAAGCTACACACGACACTGGGGTTTAAAGGGATGGTATGCCCTAAACGTCTCTGTTATCAGTGACCCCGTCCCCGACGCCGGTACCGTACACAATACTGAAGCGTCCCAGTCCCGAGCTCCCATCGCACCAGACCGTGCACTGGAGTCGCCCCCTGCATATTCATCTCGACCTACGTCGCCCCCTACATCGCAATCTGTGACCCATCTTGCATCGCAAGCCAGATCTTATTCTGTGGCACCTACTGCAGCGCAACCTGCGTTATATTCCGGAGAGGTCCCAGTGAGGTCCCTACCAGCACAAACAAGAAATGTAGCCACTCAAACACAGATCACAGGACATGATCTCTTTGTTATGAGTTCAAAAGAACACCGCGTCGTTCCAGCCCCAGGAGTGGAAGACGTTATTGAAGTTAGCAAGAAAAATGAAAGCCAGTAGGACCCAGACAGGGGTTTACTGCATCTGAAGAATTGTATAAAGTTTTACAAGAATTTGCACTTTAATAAGAGTTAAAGTATAATGTAATTATTTGAAATGTGTTTAACCATGTCAAAGGACTGCGTGGCTGTGGACTGTGCCAGCCCAAGAACTTATATTGTAAATAGTTGCACTACGGTGCATCATCTTGGTTTTACATGAAACCACAATTACCTCTGAAAGAAAACCCGTGTGGTGTGGCCTAGAGTGAGGTCTGCAAAAGGAAAGTCCTGCAGCCCACCCAGGACCCACGTGGGAGGTTTTGTGCGGGTCCTCCACAAGAATATTGTCTATTATTTATGGAAATGTTTTGATACTTTGATACTTTTGTATTTTTCTAATGTACAAATTGTAACGTTCAAGATTCCTCACCTCCCGGATGGGATGAGTTAAAAATGTTTATGTTAATGCAAAACAAAAATGTTTTCTTTTTCTCTTTTACAGCCCGGGAGTGCTGTGTTTAACCAAGGGGGGATGTGTGGCCCAGCTATGTAAGGCACACATAATCCAGGAGAATGCACAGGAAGTTAACCGCAACGCTTGATATCCATTCACGTCACTCACACTTTCAGACACACCCACTAGGGGTATAAGAGGGAGTGACACGTAGCAGTCAGTCAGTCAAGCTCCAGGTGGCTCAGGAGTGAGTCATCCCGTTCAGTGTTCAGGCTGCTTCCTGTCTGAGGACAGTGCAGTTCAGTTTCAGTCCAGTCTGGACTTGGAGGATACTGAGAGCTGTTCAGTGAGCTCTGGAGAAAGCTGACATTTCCATCAAAGCTACAAGTGCTTATGTTAAGAGCGGGAAGCAGGGCGAAGGGCGCAGTGGAGAAGACAGAGAGAAGTGCTTCAGGTATTGGATTACCTGCACTAATTCACCGGACACCGGGGTCCGAAGAATTGCTAGAGCTTCATGCCTAGTGATAAGAAAACCGGAGGCTTTCTGGACTACAGGTCGCAGAAGGTAGCCCTAAGCGTCGATACGTAAACGGAGTCAGGGAGAACGGGGACTTTGAGTCAGGCGCCACGACAAAAGTAAGGACTTAGTTCTCTCAACATCTGATAGTCAGAGACATAGAAGGCTCCACCACAATGTCGGCCGGGCTTTGCAGCTATTGAGAAAGCTGGAGATTGCAGAGTTAACTTCGCTTCATGCAAGTTTGGACTCACATAAATTTGAAGTAAAGGAGGCCTCTAACCTGCTCAGCGGTTATCCCGAATGTGCATTCTCCACCCCGACCAGCTCCCCGGGACCTGCCTGAACCATCTACCAGTAAAGGTATGAAAAGAAGCTGCATTGTGTGTGACTGAATTCTTAACTACACCCTGCATCATCACCATAGACTTCCAGGGACCCGTCTCACCTGTGGGAGACTTACCACCCAGCTGCCCCTGTCTCGACCACGCACCACAATTGTGGGTTACCAGAGCAATGGGGTACTCAGAGCCGAGCCCATGGAAGTCTATGGGGTTGTCACAGGTAGCGGTGGCTCGGTCTGTGGCCCTGGCGGTCAGGCGTATGATAGGGGGATTATTTACAGGGGATTTGGTAGGTAACAGTTCGTGACGCCACCTGTGGTTTCTGGTAATGGGTACCAGCGCTGCTATGAGGACTTTCACAGGGGATGTTACGGGGCAGCTTGGTAGTAAGTCTCCCACAGGCGAGACGTGTCCCTGGAAGTCTATGGTGGTGCTCATGCAGGGTGCAATAATAATCCAGTCGCACACAAAATAGCTTCTTTTCATACCTTTACTTGCAGGTTATTAATGCGGGTCCCGGGAAGCTGGTCGGGGTGGAAAGTGCACATCCAGGTAGCAGCTTAGCAGGTTAGAGGCCTCCTTTACTTTCAATATAATGTGAGTCCTACTTGCTTGAAGCGAAGTTAACTCTATAGCTGTTCCTGCCCGGCCAATGTTGTGGTGGAGCCTTCCAATGATGAAACTAGGTTCTTACTTTTGCTGATCAGGCTCAAAGTCCCTATTTCACCTGACTCCGGTTACGTACTGACACTTAGGGCTGCTATCTGCGACCTGTAGTCCAGACGCCTCTGGTTTTCTTGTCACTATGCTTGAAACAATAGTGATACTTCGGTCCCCAGTGACCGGTTATTTAGTGCGGGTAAATCAATACCTAAGGCACTGCTATGTACTCTCCACTGCGCCCTTCGCCCTGCTTTCCGCTCTTAACATAAGCACTCCACACTTCTTATGGTAGTATAAGTCAATCCCTTCTTACTTCTTCTTTGCTTCTTTCTTAGAGCTCGCTGACAGATTCTCAGTATTCTCCTAGTTCAGGAGCACGTCGACTGAACTTCACTGTCCTTGGGACAGGCGACTGAAGTTTCTGCTGCTAACTCTTCTTTCTCTCAAACTGTCTCTGTCTTCAGGTTAAGGAGCAGCTCTGACTAGGCTAGGATGAACTGGCTCACCCATACTAGCCTCCACTTTCGGAACTGCTGACAGGATCTGGCTGAACTTCTTCCTCCCTCCAAGTCCAGGCTAGACTGACTCCTCCTGACGACTGACTGACCACTCCCTGACTACTGACTTATATACCCTATGGGTGTGTCCAAAATGTGTGACATGAGTGAATGGATATCAAGCTTTAGCGGGTACCCTTCTGTGCACTTTCCTGGATTTTCATGTGTACCTGCGAAGCTGGGCTACACATCCCCCCTTGGTAAAACACAGCACTCCGGGCTGTAAAAGACAAAAAGACATTTTGCTTTGCAATAACAATAACATTATAACTCTTCCCATCCGGGAGGTAAGGATTTCTTGAACGTTACATTATGTACAGTAAGAAAATACAAAAGTATCAAAACATTATATACACGATACTTGTGAAGGACCCGCACCAAACCTTCAACGTGGGTCCTGGGTGGGCTGCAGGACATCTGACTGCAGACCTCGCTCAGTGCCACACCATACGGGTTTTATGTTCAGAGGTAGTGAATTGTGGCTTCATGTAAAACCAAGAAAATGCACCGTAGCGCAACTATTTACAAGATCAGTTCTGGGCTGGCATAGTCCTCAGCCTCTAAGTCCATTGACATAATAAAAGACATTTATATATACATATTTCAAGTATGCATCATCCTTCAATAACTTTTACTTTACCCAACAGGGCATTTTATGTAAAACTATGCATTTAACTTTTCACATTTTCAATTACTTTGTACCCAAACGGGCATTCTACTTATTATAGAAAACATCAGTATAATTGGCAATCATGTAAACATCACATACTTAATAAAGTGCAAATCTAGCAACATTCTCAAACTTTTTACATTTCAATCCTTAACTGTGGTAAACCCTTGACTGGGTCCTACCGATATTTACTTTTGTTTGACTTCGATTACATTTTCCATCCCGGGGGCTGGAACAATGCGATCCTCTTTAGAGCACATGACAAATAGGTCGTGACCTGCTATCCAAGTCTGAGTAGCGACTGTTCTCATCCTAACCATGGTCCCATCGGGTGACTCCATCATGTAGGACGCAAGCGGTATCTCCGAAGGTGTCGCTGTTGGTGCCGCTATATCCGGCGGTGCAAATTGCGATTTGGAATGGGTCGTAGCTTGTGTTTTGGTACGAGGCACTGGCAGAGAAGAATATGCAGGGGTGCTTCAAACTGTGATGTACGTTCAGGGGGCGATGCCGGGGCACGGCCTGGTGCTGCGGGAGTTTGGGACTGTGACGCACTGGCAATGGTGACGTTACCTGCGTCGGGGACGGGGTCTCTGACGACTGCGACATTTAGGGCATACCATCCCTTCATACCCCAGTGCCGTGTATAGGTTACTATGTCCCCATTGATCAGGTCCCTCCCGGGATGGCCGATAGGCAGGTGGGATTCTACGTCCCTGCGACTGACAAAGACCCAGGATAGAGGCCCGGTTCTCTAATTAAGCCCCAGCCCTTCCGGAGCTGGAACTCTGTCACACACCCCTGCCGCCGCGGTTCCCTTAGAGTACCTTTTTCCCTGCGGACGCTTTCCTTATCCGCAATCAGCTGCTCGTACTGCCGCTGCCGGTTCAGCTGCACTTCCCGCTCTTCCTCCTGCCGGCGTCGCTGTTCCTCTTCGCGACGCTGCCACTCACGTTCCCACTGGGCGGCGTAGGCGACGTCATCCAGGCGCGCCATCTCATCCCAGTCGACGTCTGGTAACGATGGACAGGACCCCTCCGGTGTTCCTATCGGGGAACGATCGTCCGCCGCGGCCTCCTGACCCGGCCGGCGCTCCGGAACTGGCGGTACCTCCTCAGCCTCCTTCGCCTCCTCCGACTCGTCGGTGGGAACAGGTGTGGCACTTTTGGTGGTAGCCTCCGGTTGCTCCTTAGCCTTGGGCAGCAGAAGTTTAGGCAATTCAAATGGCGGAGGGGCGTCGAAGGGAGAGAACACCGCGTCCCACAGCCGCCGCTGTATCTGGTTACGCCGGCGTCTCTCAATCTCCTCCATGCCAGGTTGTTGCAGGATCAGCTTTTTCAACTCTGCATTTTCTTCCCGGACTTCCAGCAAGGTTTGTTTCAGGTCCCAGACCAGGGATGACTCCTGTTCCAGTAACATCTTAGTTGGGGAACGGGGCCGCTGCTCCACCGCTTTCTCACACAGCTGCTCCCGTCCGGACTCCATCTCGTCCCAGGCCACACTGTGGTATTGAACCAGAGCAGTGCGGTCCCTTCCGTGGAGGCGGGGTTTGCGTCTCCTCCTCTTCGCAGGGAAGGTGAAGAGGAGGCGGAGTTCTTTTGCTGTAGGGCAGGATCGCATATTGTAATAGCACTTTGAGAGGGCGGCCATTATCTTCGCGCCACAGGGGGGTACACGCCCACGAATGCACGCCCACCTTCTTCTCCAGCGCCTCAGGGCGCGAATATGGCGACCAATATGGCGGTATTTGGCGCCAAAAGTGCAAACAGTCCTTTTTCACTGAAACATTCCACAGGCACACAGGACTTACAATCTTGCAAGTTTTCGTATTCTGTTCGTGACGCCAAGTTGTCTCGACCACGCACCACAATTGTGGGTTACCAGAGCAATGGGGTACTCAGAGCGAGCCCATGGAAGTCTATGGGGTTGTCACAGGTAGCGGTGGCTCGGTCTGTGGCCCTGGCGGTCAGGCGTATGATAGGGGGATTATTTACAGGGGATTTGGTAGGTAACAGTTCGTGACGCCACCTGTGGTTTCTGGTAATGGGTACCAGCGCTGCTATGAGGACTTTCACAGGGGATGTTACGGGGCAGCTTGGTAGTAAGTCTCCCACAGGCGAGACGTGTCCCTGGAAGTCTATGGTGGTGCTCATGTGTATCGACCCGCCACCACAATTGTGGATTACCAGGGCAATGGGGTACTCAGAGCCGAGCCCATGGAAGTCTATGGGGTTTGTCACAGGTAGCGCTGGCTCGGTCTGTGGCCCTGGCGGTCTGGCGTATGTTGGGGATATATTTACAGGGGATAGATTTATATACAGTTCGTGACGCCACCTGTAGTCTTCTGGTAATTTATACCAGCGCTGCTGTAGAGCTCTGAGGGGATGGTGAGGCAGCTAGATGTCGGGTCCCCTACAGGTAGGACTCTTCCCTCAGGTCGGTAGTTAAAGCAGGGTTGTGCAGGCATGCAAATAAATAACTCAGTCTCACACCGTCAGCGTCTTTCCATACCTTTACTTGCAAGATGGTAAGGCAGGTCCCAGGGAGGCTGATGGGGTTGATGGAGGATGAGCTTTGAGGCAACAGTTAAGCAAGTTAGGGGCCTCCTTTACTGTCCAATGGTGATGAGTCCAACCAGCCTGAAGCGTAGTTCCCTCTATAATTCCAGCTATTCCAAAGCTGTACGGCCCGGTCAGTTTTGTGGTTGGAGCCTTCCTGTGAGAAAGCTGAATTCCTATCTTGTCGTGCACTGACTCAAGGTCCTCTCTTCCTCTGACCCCAGTTACGTACTGACTATTCGGGGATGCTTGCCACGACCTAAGGTCCGGTAAGCCTCTGGTCCTCTTACCACTATGCTTGAAGCTATAGTGATCCTTCGGTCCCCAGTGACCGGTTACAATGTGCAGGACTTCTTCAATCCAAAAGCACTTTTCAAATATTCCTTTCCACTGTGCCTTTCGCCTTGTCCTCGCTGGTAGCATAAACACTCACACTTGCAAAAAGTCATATAATCACTCCCTTCTTCTCTTCCTTCAGAGTTAGTTAACAGATTCTCAGTTATCCACTAGGCAGGAGCACGTCTCTGAACCTTTCACTGTCCTTGGGACAGGCGACTGAAGTATTTCTGCACTAAGCTCTTCTTCCTTTGTCAATGTATTCAAGTGAGGTACAGCTCTGACCAGGCTGAGGTGATCTATATCTCGCCCTTACTGGCCTCCACTTGCTGAACTGCTGAAGAACCAGGCTGGACTGCTTCCTCCCTCCTAGTCCCAGCTAGACTCCACACGTCTGCTCTGTCCGAAGACAGGAAACTGACTACTCTAATCACTCAACCAATATACACCGGACCACTCCCTCACAAGTGACTACACTACCCTAAGGGTGTGTCTAGTGTATGTTGAGTGAATGGGTATTGAGCATTAAACTGCTATCTCTCCACACACTCCCCAGGGTACTGCGTGTGCCTAACACCAGGGCTACACACATGCAGGGTGCAATAATAATCCAGTCGCACACAAAATAGCTTCTTTTCATACCTTTACTTGCAGGTTATTAATGCGGGTCCCGGGAAGCTGGTCGGGGTGGAAAGTGCACATCCAGGTAGCAGCTTAGCAGGTTAGAGGCCTCCTTTACTTTCAATATAATGTGAGTCCTACTTGCTTGAAGCGAAGTTAACTCTATAGCTGTTCCTGCCCGGCCAATGTTGTGGTGGAGCCTTCCAATGATGAAACTAGGTTCTTACTTTTGCTGATCAGGCTCAAAGTCCCTATTTCACCTGACTCCGGTTACGTACTGACACTTAGGGCTGCTATCTGCGACCTGTAGTCCAGACGCCTCTGGTTTTCTTGTCACTATGCTTGAAACAATAGTGATACTTCGGTCCCCAGTGACCGGTTATTTAGTGCGGGTAAATCAATACCTAAGGCACTGCTATGTACTCTCCACTGCGCCCTTCGCCCTGCTTTCCGCTCTTAACATAAGCACTCCACACTTCTTATGGTAGTATAAGTCAATCCCTTCTTACTTCTTCTTTGCTTCTTTCTTAGAGCTCGCTGACAGATTCTCAGTATTCTCCTAGTTCAGGAGCACGTCGACTGAACTTCACTGTCCTTGGGACAGGCGACTGAAGTTTCTGCTGCTAACTCTTCTTTCTCTCAAACTGTCTCTGTCTTCAGGTTAAGGAGCAGCTCTGACTAGGCTAGGATGAACTGGCTCACCCATACTAGCCTCCACTTTCGGAACTGCTGACAGGATCTGGCTGAACTTCTTCCTCCCTCCAAGTCCAGGCTAGACTAACTCCTCCTGACGACTGACTGACCACTCCCTGACTACTGACTTATATACCCTATGGGTGTGTCCAAAATGTGTGACATGAGTGAATGGATATCAAGCTTTAGCGGGTACCCTTCTGTGCACTTTCCTGGATTTTCATGTGTACCTGTGTGTAGCCCTGGTGTTAGGCACACGCAGTACCCTGGAGAGTGTGTGGCGAGACAGCAGTTTAATGCTCAATACCCATTCACTCAACATACACTAGACACACCCTTAGGGTAGTGTAGTTACTTGTGAGGGAGTGGTCAGGGTGTATATTTGGTTGAGTGATTAGAGTAGTCAGTTTCCTGTCCTCGGACAGAGCAGACGTGTGGAGTCTAGCTGGGACTTGGAGGGAGGAAGCAGTCAGCCTAGTTCTGCAGCAGTTCAGCAAGTGGAGGCCAGTAAGGGCGAGATATAGATCACCTCAGCCTGGTCAGAGCTGTACCTCACTTGAATACATTGACAAAGAAAGAAGAGCTTAGTGCAGAAATACTTCAGTCGCCTGTCCCAAGGACAGTGAAAGGTTCAGAGACGTGCTCCTGCCTAGTGGATAACTGAGAGTCTGTTAACTAACTCTGAAGGAAGAGAAGAAGGGAGTGATTACATGACTTTTTGCAAGTGTGAGTGTTTATGCTACAAGCGAGGACAAGGCGAAAGGCACAGTGGAAAGGATTATTTGAAAAGTGCTTTCGGATTGAAGAAGTCCTGCACATTGTAACCGGTCACTGGGGACCGAAGGATCACTATTAGCTTCAAGCATAGTGGTAAGAAAACCAGAGATTTACCGGACCTTAGGTCGCGGCAAACAGCCCCAAATAGTCAGTACGTAACTGGGGTCAGGGGGAGTGAGGACCTTGAGTCTCTGCAGGACAAGATAGGAATTCAGCTCTCTCACAGGAAGGCTCCTACCACAAAACTGACTGGGCGGTACAGCTATGGAATAGCTGGAGTTATAGAGGGAACTACGCTTCAGGCTGGTTGTACTCATCGTGTTGAAAGTAAAGGAGGCCCCTAACTTGTCCAGCTGCTATCTCAAAATACATTCTCCTTGGATCAGCCTCCCTGGGACCTGCCTTACCATCTTACAAGTAAAGGTATGGAAAGACGCTGACCGTGTGAGACTGAGTTATTTACTTGCATGCCTGCACAACTCTGCTTTAACTACCGACCTGAGGGAAGAGTCCCACCTGTAGGGGACCCGACATCTAGCTGCCTCACCATCCCCTCAGAGATCTACAGCAGCGCTGGTACAAATTACCAGAAGACTACAGGTGGCGTCACGAACTGTATATAAATCTATCCCCTGTAAATATACCCCCCAACATACGCCTGACCGCCAGGGCCACAGACCGAGCCACCGCTACCTGTGACAAACCCCATAGACTTCCATGGGCTCGGCTCTGAGTACCCCATTGCCCTGGTAATCCACAATTGTGGTGGCGGGTCGACACACCTGCGAAGCTGGGCTACACACCCCCATAACATCCCCTGTGAAGATCCTTATAACAGCGCTGGTCCAATTGATCAGATACCACAGGTAGCGTCACGAACTACCTACAAATCCCCTGTAAATATCCCCCATTGCATGACCGCCAGGGCCACGGACCGAGTCCTGCTGCCAGTGACAACTCCCATAGACTTCTATGGGCTCGGCTCCGAGTACCCCATAGCCCTGGTATCCACACATGTGGTGCGCATCATTTGCACTACCAGTATCGTTGAAGCCCGCTATATTTTCGTTAACAGATGACAGACCCGAGTGAGACCTGAGTGAGGACTTGCTTTTTTTGGGAATTAAGTTGGAGCTTTTATAGGGAACATTTTACATAACGTTTGGGATCACATTTATCCAGCGTTCTATGCTGACCACTTACTTTGGGTTTTCCATCTAAATCTCTGAGTTACTTGAATCAGATGAAACCCCCGAGGGATCCATTCACTATAATGAGGCAGCAGATTTACTCTGGACTCCGTCTGGCCTCTGTTCAGCGGTGTCCTTTTCAGAAGCGTACAAAACTGTGGCCAACTGCACTTTTATGCAATCCTAAAAGGACGGACACCGCTGGATCACAGGTTCTATGGTGCCCACAGTGCCTCCATCTGCCTCATAGGGAATTTTCCACCGGGGATTCCATCTGAATCACATATTTCTGGGATTTACATGGAAACCCCGGTGTAAGCACTCAGCGCAGAGCGCAGGATAAATGTGCTCCGAGCCTTACTGAGATCTTTGGGAGGCAGAATGAAAAAATCAACAGCATGTGAATAATTGGTTATATTTATTTTTTATGCTGTTCCTCATGCGGTATAAGTGATTAGGCACTTTATTATTCAGGTCGGTGCGATTACAGCGATACCAGATGATTTATATCGGGTTTTTCTGTTTGGCTGCTGTCACACACTAAAAGATGCTTTTTATTGCGAAAACTAGTTTTTGCATCACCCTATTTTGAGAGCTATAATTTTTTCATATTTCGGCCAACAGAGTCATGTTAGGGCTTGTTTTTTGCGGGACGAACTTACGTTTTTATTGCTACCATTTTTGGGCACGTTGATATTTTTTGATCGCTTTCTATTCTGATTTTTGGGAGACAGAATGAACAAAAAACAGCAATTCAGGAATTGCTTTTTGTTTTTTTTTATACCGTTCCGCGTGTGGTAAAATTGGTAAGACAGCTACAGTATATTCTTATAGGTCAGTACGATTACAGCGATACCTCATTTATATTTTTTTTATGTTTTGGCGCTTTTACACAATAAAAACTAATTTATAGACAAAATAATTATTTTTGCATCGCTTTATTCTGAGAGCTATAACTTTTTTATTTTTCTGCTGATGGAGCAGTATGGTGGCTTTAATTTTGCGGGACAAGATACTTTTCAGCGATACCATTTTTATTTATATCCATCTTTTTGATCGCAAGTCCTACTCTACGTTTTTAATATTCGCTCTGCCATTACGGCCTCCTGAATGTATAAAAGTAAGACTGCAAAAAAAAAACTGCAAAAAATCAAAACAAAAGTACCTGAAGCATTGCTGGATCACTCCCATGTTGCCAGTAAGGCAAGCGCAGGTGAAAGCCGACCAGGTCCGGAGATGGACATTTCAGATCTGACCTCTGCACTGCCAGACCAGCACCACAGATAAAGGGTGAAACAGGCCCAGATACAGGCTCTGTTTGATTGTACACCTGTGTCTGGGCCTGTTTCACCCTTCATCTGTGGCTGCTGGTTTGGCAGTGTAGAGGTCAGATCTGAAATGTCCATCTCTGGACCTGGTCGGCTTTTACCTGCGCTTGCCTCACTGGCACCATAGGACTGATTCAGCAATGCTTCAGGTACTTTTGCATTTTGTAAAAATCTTTTTTTCAGTCTTGCTTTTAATACACTTAAGAGGCCATAATGGCACAGCGAATATAAAAAACGTAGAGTAGGACTGCCCCATATGGGAATGCCTTGTCATGGAGGGGTGGCTCAAAGAATTGATCAATTATTTGCCAAATGTCTCATTTTAAAATACAGTTAGAAACCAATATGTGCATATGCACTTTATGTATTGCATGCTGACCATGTGTGGCGCTGGCTTCTCCCCTTTTTTTACTTGCTGATCTGACACTCTGCACTGCAGAGCATCAGATCAGCGATCAGACAGGCAGAGAAGGAGGCATGCCAGCGCCTGCTCCCACAAGTCACCTTCCTTGCAGGGCCCTGCGGCCATCGCGATGTCCTGATGGAAGCGCGCAGGGAGCTCATTCCCTGCGTGATGCTCCTCTATGCGCTATCACGACGGACAGCGTCATCAGAGGGGTTAAATACCCATGATTTGTGCTAGCACCGATTGTGGGCATTGCTCTCATACAGACATGATACTCTTACACGATCACCACGGCGCTCAGCGTGATGCTGCGTGATCGCCGCGCCGTACATATACGTTTCTTTGCTGAAAAGCACCTCCCGCTGACTAGTACTAGTACAGCGCATGTCGGGAAGGGGTTAATGTAATACAACATTTACTATATCTATACTGTAGATCACAGATTATTATTTTATTATTACACATACAGATTACACAATTTTTATCATTTTACAAAATCACCATTTCTTTTTCACTTTTTTTTTTACTCTTTCCAACTAACACTCAACAAGCCTCCAGTCGCGTGCACCACACAGGGACGTTTGTTCCACTCCAATTGGAGACTTTTTTTTTAAATTTCAAACTATTAAATGTTGTCTGTTGAATTCTGTAATATTACTGTGGTACACCTGATGAAGACGTTAGTCCAACTTCGAAAAACATTGAGAATAAACCACTTTGATCCTTCTATACCACAACCTCTGGATTTTTGTTGGAAATACCTCATCGGCAGCACAGATCGTCACTCCTATTCTTCAAGCACTGCTTTTACACGCCATATTTTGCTGTCCTGTGGGTGCTAGTGTAAGGAGGAACACCGGGCTGTGGGTGCCTGCATTAAGCCAGGTCCGTAACTGTCGACGCTGCGTCCTATGTTGCCCAGGGGAAGGAATAGGGGAATGGACAGGTCCCATGACCCGCGAGGAGGGGGCGTGTTTAAGGGAGAGAGCTGAAGCGGCAGAGAGGTTCCTGCCGTCAGGGAGTGTGCAGCAGGGTGAGCAGCGCCCCGCATCCAGCGCAGCAGAGCCAATCCCGGGCAGGACTGCCTGAGGTAGGGTGTGTGTCCCCTTCCAGGACAGAAAGGGCCCCCGTCTGGGGCAAAGTTGTGTCTCCATCCAGGACAGAAAGGACTCCTCATCTGGGGCAGATGTGTGTCCTTGTCAGAGACACAAGGGACCCCCATCTGGGGAATAAAGGAGCTGCCGCAGACTGCTGCCAGGGACTACTGGGCAGCGAAGCAGGTCATTGGACAGTGGTATCAGCCACCGCAGGACTTTTGTGGCTCTCGACCCCGTATGGGAACTGGAGGTGCTCTACTGGCTCAAGCAGAGATAGGGACAGAGCAGGAAGTATTGCTTTCTTAACAAGTAACGTTTTCCCTGTTGGACCAGAATGTTGCCTGTGTTGTTTTCCTGGACCCTCAGCACCAATGGCTGCAGCGAGCATGAAGAAAAGATAACTGACTGGGATCGCATCTGTCTGTTTCATGTGCAAGGGGCCAGGGTGCTTGTGGACTGTTGCTTTAAATTGACCTTTTTTTTGTCTTTTGAATGTTAGCTTACTGACCGAGCACTCCGCCCCCACCAGGTGGTGGTTTTAATTACAGCAGGTTCCACTAACCCATAAATGCAGGCATTACTGACAGAGGTGTCCACATTCACCCAGGTATTCAGATATCACATAGATCAGGGACCCATCAGACGAGACCCCCTTGACGATGGTTGGTGTGCAAATAATATTTGGCCAAATGTTATACTAAAGCCTCTTTCACACATCAGTTTTTTGCAATCGGGCACAATCCGGCGAATTGTTTAAAAGACCTGACCTTTTTTTAACCCGGAAAATGTAGTAGTGCCAGATTGCACAAAAGACTGATCTGGTCCCATAGAGTTCTATTGTTTCCGGCCGCCTGATGCTCCGTTTCAGGCGCTGTCAGGAGTTTCCGGCTGAAAAAAAAACGTTACATGATGCGTTCTGTCTGGCCGCCGGAATTAAAATCTAGGACGGATCCGGCAGAAAACGGACTAAACGCAATGACATGCGGCGTGATCCGGCGCTAATACAGGTCAATGACAGAAAAACGGATCCGGCGGTTAAAAAAAAGGATCAGTTTTTTTACAAGAATGCCAGATCCCGCCTGACGGCAAAAAACTGATGTGTGAAAGAGGCCTAAGCGTCTCAAATTTTTCCTTATACTCCAAAGCTGTATTGATATTTAAAATTTCACGTATTCCATATTGTCGTGCTTTAGTATGATAGAGTGCAGCCTTTTTTCGTATGTTTAAATGGACTCGGTCATGACTACCACCCCGTGCCACCTTGTTACATTTGGCGTAGTCGGCAGGATGGACCCCCGCAGCCCTGCAACTGCAAGACTGAGACAAAAGACTCCCAGGATTTATGGACTAGTGACCCCAGTGAAAGAGTTAAAGATTGCGGCTGTTGATGATTTAAAGATGGCGCCGACCGCTGCGAAGAAGATGGTGGCCGGTGGTGCGAAAGCTGAGTATGGTGCTGCCTTTCGTGGGCGTCATGGAAGAGACCTAGTGCCAAAAGACAGAAGGCCGCACCCCCTTGTGAATAATGCCCAACCGAAATGGGTGCGGGCCAAGAAGAAGCTCCCACCCGTGCAGCGAGAACCCAAAGAAATGGATGGAACAGCTAAAAGTGACCCAGCTCACGAATGGGTGGAACCCAGCAGAGCAAGACGGCATGTACGGAAAAGAGACGCCATTACTCACTGAGATGGAAAGAAGAAGAATGTCTTTTCGTGGTGGCATCGGCCGCCAGGATTGGAGGCGATCTGTGGCCCAGGGGGAGATGGGACTGCGGTTCGAGGCCTGGTGGGCAGAGGAACTAAAGGAGCGACATCCTTTTTTGGCGGCCGGATAAACAGCTGGTGGAGGACGATGACCTGGTGGGATCAGCGACAACCAAGCCAGAACCGGAAGATGTCCGGAGGTCTCTGGAGACTGCCTTGAGGGGAATAGTGGCGACCGTGATCACCAGCTTCCGAGGCTCTGTAAGAGGATCATCATCGGGCGAAAAGGACAGGAAATCACAGAGCTGGAGTTGGATCCGGGAGAAGACTACCCACGGACGGGGGTGTCTTCCTGGGTCCAAGAACACCGCCATCGGCTGCAGACTCTTCACTGGCTGGTGCAGACTAAGTTCCAGGAACTCCAGCACCATGAAGAGATGCCACTTCGAGGGACAGCTCTCAAGGCTGGAGATCAAGTGCTGGTTCGGGACAAGCGGCCTTGGGGCAAGTTAGAACATCGATGGGAAAAGATTCCGTATCGGGTGAAATGCCGAGTTGGATCCGGTGGGCCAGTATATGAAGTTCAACCCAAAAGGGGAAGAAGGGGCGCCTACCCGAATAGCCCACTGTAGCATGTTGCGGCCTTGCCTGTCACAGAATCCCGAAGAGAGAGTGCCAGATGCCACTGAAATGCTCACCCCCACGGTTCCCGACTGTGATGAGGAAGAACCCCTTGCCTCAATCTCAGACTTGGATAGTCCGCCACCTGCCAGTCCAAGAGAAGTGCGTAGGACTGAAACTCCAGAGATGGTTGATTCATTGGACCCGGACATGCTCCTGTCTTCTACCCCTCAACCTGACTCTACCACTCAACCTGAACAACACCGTACTGAGTGGACGACAGCTGGAATACCCCCCCACTCGTTATGAACAGGACCAGTTTTTTGGCAGCGAATTGGTTGAGAAATGGAGTGTGAGTGTCTGAAGAAACTCTCGCCTGTGGAATGGCAAGCTAAAGGAGAGGGGGAGTGTAAGGAGGAAGACCAGGCTGCGGGTGTCTGCATTAATCCGGGTCCGGAACTGTCGAGGCTGCATCCTATGTTGCCTGGGGGAAGGAATGGGGGACCGGACAAGTCCCATGACCCAGGAGGAGGGGGAGTGTTTTAGGGAGAGAGAGCTGAAAGCGCGCTAAGCGGCAGAGCGGTTCCCACAGTCAGGGAGAGTACAGCAGGGTGAGCAGCACGCCCTGCATCCAGCGCAGCAGAGCCGAGCCCGGGCAGGACTGCCTGAGGCAGGGTGTGTGTCCCCGTCTGGGACAGAAAAGGCCCCCGTCTGGGGCAAAGGTATGTCCATGTCCGGGACAGAAAGGACCCCACATCTGGGGAAGATGTGTGTCCCCGTCTGGGACAATTGACTCAGGAAAAATAGGAAAAAACTTTTTTTAATAAAATGGTGGTGCTTCTTATAATTCATGCAACTTATTGCTTACCGGGGGTGGTGGCAGCGGTGAAGCGGGGTCCCAGGGTCGCTGCAGGAGGAGGCAAGAGTGGAGCATTGCTGCAGGCCGCAGGCTGGGATGAGGGGATGTTCCAATGTGCGCCGCTGTGGGTGTTCGGTGGTGCGGGGGCTCTGCTGGCATTTTGTGAAAGCCCAGAGCCCCCGCACTTATATGGTTTACTGTGCGGTGGACTCCTGGAAAATGGCTGCTGGAGCATGCACAGATGGAGATCTCGGCACCACGGTCTTACAGGTAACCTTTCTTACATGTATATTTCCCTACGTTTTTGCTCTTCACATTCCTCCTAACTTTGGCACACAGCCTTTCAGGATTGTCCCTGCTTCTCAGATGTACCTTTATTTTGAGGTACAATTTCCATTCACATTATGTTTATGGGCTCACTTTGTTGCACAATGCACATGGACTTTTGAGCAAATTTGTAAATAGACAAATGCTCATGTTGCCTGTGGTTATACCTGATTTTACCTCCGTGGTTCCACCTTTTGTCTTACCACTGTCATTCTCCCTCTTACTCCATATTACTTGTTTTTTATTGTTGTTTTCAATAAAGTTTCACTCTTTTAGTACCTTGGTTTTTGTTAGTGCTTTTTTCTTGATATGATTCTCAAGGAATACCAGTTGTAAGCTGTGTTATCTTTGTTCCTGAATAATTATATATTCACTGTTGAATGGCTGGACAGTAGTACAGAGATTAATCGGCTGCCAACAATTTATTTTTATGGAAACTGTTAATGGATCCCCACTAAGCTCTCTACCAGTGAATCAAGAGACTGAACCCTTGGAAATAGTTATGGAACCTGATCACCATGCAGGTTATTTCCTTCTTACTAATCTCATATCCACATTTTCCAATCATCTTGGGGTTGCCAATGCTACAAACTCCAAATCCCACAATCAATTGGGAAAACAAAGAAGTGTATTTTCCATTTGCTGTCCATGCCACACAAGTTTCCCCAAATGAAGAAGTTGTAGAGGATCTTGAATAAGGTTATAAATTACCATCTATATATAATATGCAAATTGCCTCTTCAAACAAAGAGGACTTGTACTCTATAGCGCCACCTATTGGAAGTAGCGATCCTACAAGTCACAATCAACCCTTTAACGAGTCTTGTAATATGACTTAGGATAAAAGCCAAATCAGAATCTCCATTTGCAGACACGGTGTTTCGGACTGTTGGTCCTCGTCAGTGCAAAGTAGGAGAGATCTGATTTGGCTAGATGAGAGGCTCTATTACAAGACTCGTTAAAGGGTTGATTGTGACTTGTAGGATCGCTACTTCCAATAGGTGGCGCTATAGAGTACAAGTCCTCTTTGTTTGAAGAGGCAATTTGCATATTAAAATTTCCCAGAGGAGCATTGCACGGCGAATAAGCCTCCTTACCTCGACACGCCAGAGCTGGTATGTCACTCTCCACAAGGAGAAACCTTACCATCTATATATAAGGAATTTTCTGATGAATTTGACAAGAAAAATGCCAGATAAACAAGAGGGGAAGACAAGCGCAAATAGGGTTTTATCCAGTAAGCAGGTAGAATGGTGAAGGAACAGGTAACTGCTCATCTTTTGGGGTTGTATCATCCACAACGGCGGAATCAAGGTAAAGAAATGTTTTCTCATTGTGACTCTCATAGTTGTGGTCTACCTATGATGTCAATTACAGGCCTGTCTCATCTTTTTAAGTGGCAGAACTTGCACAATTGGTGGCTGAAGAAAATACTTTTCTTTTCCACTGTAGGTCCACCAGGGTCTTCTCTGCCATAATCTTCATAGTATCAAACCATCAGGTTGCTGGTCTTCCTCTTCGCCTTGTTTCCTTTGTTCTTTCGCCCATGATGTCCTTCTCCAGTGATCGCTCTCTTTCTATGATGTGTCCAAAGTTGGCTAGTCATAGCTTGGTGATCCTTGCTTTCAGTGACATGTCTGGCTTGATTTGATACATAATTGAAGCTTCCTGATCTCTCCATACATACGAAATCTAATGAAGTTTGCCTTATTTTTCTTTCTGTTAGATGTGTATAAATTCTGACAGAAAAAAATACTTTACAAGGAATTGGAAGCATACAGAGGTACAGTAAGGCCCTTACACTTGTATGTGTGCTGACAATGCTGAGGTTGTACAGAAATTAATTATGGCTGTGTTTATGAATGAGTGTATGAACTCTATGTTTTGGCTTCTTCTTTTTAACCCCAGTAACAATCTGATGAGTAAAGTAAAATATATAATAATGTATTACTAGTTTAGGTTGAGCTGACATTTTGATTACCATGACTTAGATATTGATGACCTCTACATACAGGTCATCAATATTAGCTGACATTCAGTATCTCCCCCAATCAGATGATTTCAAGTTCCATCACAGACACAACAAACCTTGTATATACCGTTCCCTACACTGCTGTGGCCATTCTCAGGTACTGAGGAGCAGCTCTCATTCACCTCTACTTATACTAAATGTAGGAAAGCAGGAGGTAAGATCCTGGGTGGCAGATAAGTGTCACTGAGGTGATTGGCCTCATTAATATAAAATCTGTACCTGTATCACTAGGTTACTGAGAGAGTTTTAATTTGACTAGATTTTGTGTCTGGGACTTGGAAGCAACCAAAAGAGTGTGGGTGGGAAAGGTCATGCCCATAGGCAAGCCCGAGGCTTACAGGCCTAATTACAGCAGCTGGGTTAGCTCAGCAGTGTGAACAGAAAGGTGTTTGTTTGGTGAACGCGTTTAACATTATTTGAGCTGCTACTGCCTTGAATATTGAAATTGGTGAGGCTGCTACATTTACCTGATTTCATTATAGCTGAAAGACTCTTTACGTTATTCATTTATTCTGAAGGAAGAACTATTTATGTTGTACTGAAGACAGGCTGTTTTTTGTTTTGGAGCTGTAAAGTTTATAATGGACAATAAACTGTATGTTGTTTTAACATAAAAACTCTGTGCCTGTACATACATATCCGAGTGGCTGCTATAGAGCTGAAAGTCTACATAAAGCCAAAATAACATCAAACATATTTTTTAAAATATCAGTCAGTGACATGGATAACAATCCTAGTGCAACCACGAGGAAGGAGGGGGCTTTTATAGATTTTTGAGTATTAATATGCAAATACATATTCTGTTTTGGCTTATTTATCATAAGTTCAAGAAAGTGGAAAAATATAAACATAAACAGTATTTTATTTCCAATTTAAAAGAGCAACAAAATTGCACTTGGATAGACTGCGACTTTCACAACACAGATGTCTTGTAATTAAAGCAACTTTAACATGTCGCCATAGAGCTAGAGACCTTTTACAATTAATTATTAACAGATACAATTATGCTTCCTACAATGATTTTCTACGAGGCTGTTACATGATTTAATAGGAAGCATTGATGGTTAAAATGTTGGAATCATCCAGAAGCCGAGCACAGGAAAATGATTGAACTGAGCAACTATATACAATGGAAGTATCCACACTGAGTACTGAGCCAATATCCAGGCAGATGCCAACAGAGAAAAAACAATTTATATAACCGCGGCAGGACATGTATCCATGTACAATCCTATAAAACAAAGCAGTGAGAAAACAGCAGGAATATGTAGAGCCAGGGTTTCCATTGTGACCGGCTCAGCAGAGCGGCCATATCTTCAGTCTTATCAGCCGTTCTAGAAGCTCAGCCGGAATATTTATGGACAGTTGGATCATCTGAGCGAGGAGAGATGTGCGGCGCTGTAGTAGAGAAGCTGGAAGAAAAGTTAATATATCAGCACTAATATTCACACCAGCATGAAATACATTAAATAAGAAATCTATTAGTGTCACACTTGGTCACAACACCTTTAATACTAATCTCAGACCGTTTATCACGTTATTCACCCAACTTGGCCAGCAATAGTCACTGCTCCTCTAAAGGTCATACAGAAAGATGTGTCAGACAAGTGATAGCGCTTCTCTCTGTATCAGAAGATTGGAGTTATCACTTGTCAGCAGTCCTGGCAGCAGAATTGCCATCACCGTTATGGGGACTCTGTGACTGTCTCTGTGGATGGCACTGCAGACCAGTCTACTCACCAAATTTAACCTGGAGTTACCATTTCTACCAACCTTAACCGGTCAGAAAAGTCTTTCATCTCGTCCTCTCCACTCTTATGCCTATTCTTGCACTGAATCAGAACTGACTGATCAAACAAGATGGGAAAGGTAAGGTTGTATGGACGTTGTGTGACTACTTGCTCAGAAGTATGAAGTTGGCTGTACAAATGAGATAGGACATCTTGGGGCCATGGTGTTTTCTGTACTCCACTGCAAGGAACCGAGGTGCCAAGGTGTCCTATCTCCTTTATAGATTTATATAATGAAGGATAGAGAGAAAATGAGATACTTGTATGGAAAACGTAATGACTGGATGACAACTTCATACCATATATCATTAAAAGATGGCAACTAGCCCCAAAAATAAAATTCAGCATGTGTTGGGTATCAAGCATTTCAAATGCTAAATTGCATAATATTTAGCTTTTTTTGTTAACTTTTTTTTCAATGTGAATGAGCAGCTAATCTCAGTGTTATTTACAGGATTAGACAATAATCCATCCAATTCTCTGAGCACCAATACTCGTAACTTTACATATCGTAACTTTACATACTGGCTACTTAGGGATCCTGACGATACAAATGTGAAAAGGAGTTCTCAAAGGCCAGAAATCCATCTAATAGTCCTGGATGGGAGATATGTGTCACAGAGAGGGCTAGCCGAGGTGACATAGAACCCAGAGAAGCAGGCTCAAGCACAGATAAGAGGTTTTATTAGTAGGTGCGGATTTTGGGTCCGGGTTTTAGGAACGACTGGAAGAGCTGGGTGGGACTGGTCATTCCCTTTCTCTTATCCAAACCGTGCAGCTCATTTAAAAGGCTGCTGAGATGTCTCAGAAATTGTCTGTGAATGAGACATGGAAAGACCTCTTGGGGCTGGCCTCTGATAATGCTCGAGAGACAGCTGTATATTTGATCTAAACGTGCGAGCCCTACACGTGTATGTACATGGACTGTTTCCCCTTTGCTTACTGTTTTGCCAAGAGAAGGCTGTTTTGGTTTTGCTACTTTGTAAAGTTTATGGACTTTTAATAAACCTTCCTGTTTTGATATAAGAACTAGCAGCCTGTCTGAGTAGCTGACAAAGAGTGGAACCTCTACACTGGGCAGACACACTAAACAAATGCATTTTGCTTCTTTTACTTATAATTGTAAAAAATAATCAGTTGCCTGTAAGGCTGATAACATGATGAAAACTTTTCTATATCGGATACATAAAATTAATATGATTGGATCTTTCTATGAGTGAAGTGATTAGACGTTACCTGAACGCTCAGTGACCTCTATGCTGATTATTTTTAAGTCCTTTGAAGATCAGAAAAATGCCGGCGATGATTCCAATGATTCCAATTGCTAGACCCAGGCCACACACGACATTCTCAGATGTCTCTGACACATGGCTGGGAATATCAGGAACTGAAGGAGAAAGGTAAAATGTGAGATGACCCAGGAGGTCCCTTCCAACTCTACCATTCTATGATTCTATGAGATATTGAAGTCAAGCTTCTACTGTAAAAGTGAACAACAATATGGTGGTAGATTTGGTTATCAACCTTGCTCTATTTAAAAACAATAAGTCATTATTCTTCAATGTCTCAAGTTTTTGATAACATCTGAAGACTCTTAGTCTGCGGTATACGGCGACATGTGTCATGCAATAGCAAGTCTCAGAACAACCTAAAACATCTGTGCAACTTGTCTGCGATTTGCGGTCACACAACTATTCTACATCTTTAATTTTGCTGTAAAAACAATAACTGAATCACTAGTGGCACAAAAGTGGAAGTCAAATGTGACTTTCATTGAAATCTATAGCAAGTGAGTCTTGTGACCAGTCACAGAAAATCCAACACATTTAAAAAAAATTGTGACTCTGTCATAAAAAGGTCACAGGTCGCAATGCGCCACCATAGGAAATCATTAGAAGCGATGTCACAATAAGACAATGTAGCTTGTGTCCTGGGCTCATGTCGCCATTTAACCTTAATGAAATTCTAGGCGGCACCATTCACACACTGGGCTATCACATGCTCTTAATCTAACACATAAGTGATTGTAAGCTCTAAATGTATGATTCTAGGCCATTTCCCTAACCTCACCCAGTCCTTTACATGTTGTCTCTCAACAATATTGCTCCTAGTGATGCTAATTTGTCTGAAATATGGCATACCTTTCATGGTCATAATGTTGCCCACAGTCCTACAGCACACAGTATGAAAACCCAAATAGTTCCCCCCAAAAAAGTTTAAAGTTCCCAAAGTGGCCCCTACACAAGCATCACGCTTACCTGTGTGTGGGTTTATATCCCTGCTCCTCTGCTACACAGCTGGTCTCTGCTGCCCAGTCATGTGACTTAAGAATGGTAAATGAGCTGAAGGTCCCTGCAGGTCCTTCAGTCTTTATCAAGTCAGAATGGTGGAGCAGGGAACTGATGGCTCCCTACTCCATCGCTATCTTCAGTTCTAACTGTGTCCAGAGGAGACAGATGCAGCTGAAGTCAGGACATACTATTATACTGTCATTCTATTAATTAACATGTGTTATTATTAATTGTTAAATAATAAATAATAATCTTTATTTTTATATAGCGCTAACATATTCCACAATGCTTTACAGTTTGCACACATTATCATCACTGCTCACATTCTAGATTCCCTATCTGTATGTTTTTGGAGTGTGGGAGGAAACCAGAGAACCTGGAGGAACCCACGCAAACACGGGGAGAACATACAAACTCCTTGCAGATGTTGTCCTAGGTGGGATTCGAACCCAGGACTCCAGCGCTGCAAGGCTGTAGTGCTATCCACTGAGCCACCGTGCTGCCTGTATGTTTATTATTCATTGTTATATTCTATCTTTTATTAGACCATCTACTTTTGGCAGCATTTACTGCTACTACTATTTATTTAGTGTATACATCTTTTATCCAGGATTACCCACCTCTTGTATCTGTATTACCCTGTTTCTTTATGTGTTTTATGATCTTCTGGAAAATAATGTTTAATGTATATCAATAAAGACGTTTTAGCCTTTTCAAAGAAAAGGTGTTTATTACGATATACTTTTCTGGCTTTAGTAATGTGATGATTGAGGATATTGGTATATATTTATCAGTATTTATAACCCAAAACCAGGAGTGGAACAATCAGAGGAAAAGTATAATAGAAACACATGCCACTTCTGTATTTATCACCCACTCATGGTTTTGCCTACAAATATGGATGTAAAATACTGACCAAATACTGAAGTGTGACCGTGGCCTAAGCTATGTGCGCACGTTGCGGATTTGCTTGTAAAAATTCTGCCGGTTTCTGCCTCACTTGGCAGAAAATGAAGTTGAAAATCCGTGCGGTTTTATGCGTTTAATGGGATTTTTCATGCAGATTTTCTTGCGTTTTTGTAAATCCATAGAACTAAATAAGTATATTATTAAAAAAAAAGAATTGTGATGTCATTTCCTTGTTCAACCTCTTCAGTCAGATACCCTCATTAATATTAAATGAAGACACACACACACACACCAGCCTATGTAGGAGCATTAACATAATTAACCTACATATGCTGTAACAAAAAAGCAACTGTCAGAAATCTGCGTGTAATGCAATATCTGTTTATTTTTCAAAAATTTTTTTAAAAAAATAGCGTGGGCTCCGCATAATTTTAATTACCAGCAGAGGGAAAGCCAATGGCTGAGGGCAGATGTTAATATTCTGGAAGGAGCCAATAACCATAAAGGTTCCCAGGCTGTTAATATCAGCTCACAGCTGTTTACTTAGCCTTTACTGGCTAGTTTACAGGGGAACCCAGAAAAAAATTGACATGGATTCCCCTATAAAATGAACCAGCAAAGGCTAGGCAGACAGCTGTGGGCTAATATTAATAGCCTGGGAAGGGGCCATGAATATTGGCACCCCCATGCTAAAAACATCAGCTCTCAGCAGTTCCAGAAATGGCGCATCTTATATGTAATCTGGCACTTAGCTTCGCTCTTCCTACTTGCCCTGTAGGGTGGCAAAAGGGGTTCATATTTGTGGGGTTGATGTCACCTTTGTATTGTCCGGTGACATCAACTCATGGCTTAGTAATGGAGAGGCGTCTATAAGAACATATCCATTACTAATCCTATAGTTATATGGTAAATAAGAAACAGCCAGAATAAAGTCCTTTATTTGAAATAATCACAGACTCCTTTATTGAATCTTAATTAACCATAGTTACTGAAACCTAATCCCCGACTCCCTCGTCTCCTGCAACAAAAATAAAATAATAAACAAACATTTAATACTCCCTGTCTGCCGTAGTCCATTACGAGTGTCCCACTATGATCTCACGTGTAGAACAGTCACATTGGTACATGTGACTCTCTACTCCGGCCTTGGCGATACACTGACAGTAGGTAATCACTCCCACAGTGTATCACTGAGCTGCGGTGAGAGTTCACCGGAGTTCATCAGCTCCAGTACTCAAAACTTACGGCACTACCGCCGTGTGAGAATTTTATCATGCAGTGGTGCCACAAGTGAAGCACCGGAGCTGATCAACTGATGAACTCCGGTGAACTCTCGCGGCGACTCAGTGATACACTGCAGGAGCAATTACCTCCTGTCAGTGTATCCACGGAGGCCGTAGAGCAGTCACATCTCCCGATGTAACTGTTCTACACGTGAAATCATCGTGGGACACTCGCTATTAAATGGACTACGATGGAAAGCTAAGTATATGTTGGTTTATTATTTTTGATTGCTTGCAGGAGACGTGGGCGTCGGGGATTAGGTGTTTGGTGAGTATGTATTCTATTAATTATGTAAATGTTTTATTTTTTTTTTACAATTGAACACAGGCGCCAGATGATGGGAATACTCTCCATCATCGCTCATGCTGTCACTGTTATATGTGACAGCAGACTAGCCGGATGGAAGCAAGTCCCATCAGACGATGCCTGGGTACACACACACACAGACACCCGCAGACAGACACACACATGCAGACACCTGCAGACAGATGCACACACAGACACC
>JARQOD010000008.1:14098944-14140501 GCA_033576555.1 Oophaga sylvatica
GAAGCGTTGCTACTTTTAAAAGTTTTGTAACAGGAAACGGGGGCCTTGGCTACAGGTGCAGGAAAAGGGCCCCAAAGTTCAATACGTAACGGGACAGGGAAAACAGGGGTCTAGCCTGTAGCAAATATAGACTTGTTTTTCCCATTTAAAAGTTTCCCCCACAACTTTGGCCCCGGGCAGTACAGCTTTTGGAAAGCTGGGATCCAGAGTTAAACCCCGCTTCAGGCAAGTTGGACTCCCTACATCGAAGTAAAGGAGGCCTTAACCTGCTCAGGGTTACCAAAATGGCTTCTCCCCCCCGACCAGCCCCCCGGGGGATTACGTGAAAAATCTCCCGAAAAAGGTTGAAAGAAGTTTTGTTGTGACTGAATTTTTATCTATCCTGCATCATCTCCCCATAGACTTCCGGGACCGTTACCTGGGGGGGAGACTACCACCCGCTCCCCCCCATAACATCCCTGTGAATCCTTTTTGCGCGCTGGTTAAATTTAACCAGTTAAAAAAGGTGGGCACGAACTACCATTCTAAAATCCCTGTAAATATTCCCCATTGGATGGTGCCGGGCCCGGGACCGACCCACCGCTCCAGTGAAAACCCCCTAGATTTCCCATGGGTGGGTTTGATTTTACCCATTGCCGGACTAAGGCGACTCAGTTTTTTGTAAAAAAGTTCAATTATTTAGATCTGCCTCAGTACTTTTGCCAATGCTCAGCCATCATTGCAGGAAGCAACTATATTTATCGATAGAGTACGGAGATCCATTAAGCAAAATCAGGTAAAGGCTTAAAAATAGCTGTTAGTTCAAGAGAAAGAAGACAGTCAGCTAAAACCTAGACCACAGTAGCATCCAAGAACAAAGTAAAAATGTTACACAAAGGAACAATATCCATTGTTATTTTTGTGGTATACCTGGACACTTAAAGTGGCAGTGCAGAAAATTTTTGAGAGCAGAGTCAGAGATAGATACAACAAGGAAAGAAAAGCTTGGGAAAGGAAAACGGACTCATGCCAAATCATCACCAAACCTTCTGCACCTCCATACTTTTTCTGCACCCCATCATACTGACAACAGACAAAAGCAGTCACCATATGCACCATTAATCGACAGGTCGGAGAAAATGACAGTGAAGGAGACAGAGTCCAGGGGCAGAATTCCAAACTCTTTTAAAAAAGGACAATGGTTTCTCCCATTCCTTCATCTTTCTGACATTTACAGACTATCCCTACACCCCATCCATTGGAATTTGTGACTCGAGTTCATTAGATTAACTGTGGAAACCATTTATCAAAGGGAATTTAGCAGGACAAAGTGCTGTTTTTCTTTGATACAGGAGCTCAATTAAGTGTTACAATCTTGATTTGAAGCTAAAACAGATTCACCAGTTTGTACAATTGTTGGTTTTAGTGGAAAAGGTGGAACTAAAGCAACCTTAAGGTACTGCCACCATAACAATCCCGCTAGCGATCTCGTTAGCGTCACTTTACTAATGAGATCGCTAGGGGGAAATTGTTTCTATATCGCTAGTAGCTACCTATTTTAGCGATGACGTTAGGACGCTATCGCGGTTAGCGATCTCCTTAACGACTTTAGCGGTACAAAAGTACCCCCTAAATCCCCTTAAAAAAGGTGCCACACTCCAGCGATTTGATACTTACCAGCGGGGCGCCAGCGACGAAAATGGGTCCGGAACGGATCGCTGTGATAAACGACATCACTGCAGGGGCCTCGTCGCTGGTAGATGCCGCACAAACAACATCGCTAACGGGATCGCTAAATAGTGACGTTTTTTAGCGATCCCGTTAGCGATGTTGTTTAGTTGTGGCATACCCTTTAGTTTCTAATGTGACGTTGGAGATACCTAGTTCTTTTAAAACAGGAATTGACATTTGGTATTGTCGCGATTCTGAAAATATACTTGGCACAGATTTTATGCAGAATTTGGATGGGTAGTCGATCTGGGAAAATCAAGTGATCTGGAAAGATTCTAATGGTTGTAAACCTGTTGTCATTGACCTAGTAATTATAGCCATGTTGGAAGTATTTGCTTAAATGATGTCGTGTCATCAGTCATTTATGGCCGGAAACTGGTGGTGATGAGGTATTGACAGAAAATTGTACAGCGATTTCCTTTCTTTGGGCTCGTTCAGGATGAGGTTGGTACAATGAAGGATGTTGTTGTAAATGTGGAAGGCAGAGATCCTCCGCCAAGCGTCAGTATAAATTGCCTCCAGACTCAATTGAGTCTATGTCAAAAAGTCGACAGGAATTTATTAGATCAAGGTTTATCGAAAGGGCTAATTTTGTATGTAACAATCTTTGTGGTGTGTCTTGAAATCTGATGGTTCTTATCGAATGATATTGGATCTACGGATGTTTAAACAAACATACTCCCAATGTAGCACCCATTTGTAGCAGATACTCATGACATGATGTCAAGATTGAATGCAAAGGCAAAATACTTCTCTGTACTGGGCATCAGTAATGGTTTTTTCAGTATACCTCTGAAAAGAGTTGTCAGTACAAGTTTGCATTTACTTTCTTGGATGAGCAATATCTGTTTTGCAGGTTACCTCAGGAGCACAGTTGTCACCAAGTGTTTTTCATCAGCGTTGGCTAAGGTATTATCCAGATTTTCCAGGCCCTGATTGCATTTTGCAGTACGGGATGATATTCTGCTGTCTATGAGGATGAAGAAAACACATGTTTCTCTTTTGACAGAATTTTTGAGCTTTGGCATGATGCAGGGTTTGAAACTGAACACCAAGAAGGTCAAATTGATGCAGACTGAGGTCAGATTTTTGGGAGTGTTGTTGAGTCCAGGAAAGAGACAGCCACTGCAGGAAAGAATAGAGGCAATTGCTTCTCTACCAATCCAACATCACACACGGCAGTGCGACATTTCTTGGGTCTTATGAAAATATTCAAGGGACTTCATTGGAAAAATTTTGCAGGAAAAGGCCAAACCATTGTATGATCTTTTGAAAAGTGGGAAAAAAGTGATTACTTTGGTCCTTGGGGTGAGGAACAACAAACCTCAATTTTTAACAATTGAAAATGAATTTACAAAATGCACCTGCTTTGTCCACAGATAAAAACCCTTTGGCTCCATTTGCTTTGCAAGTACACACATCAGAGACATCTGTGTCTGCTGTACTGTTACAGTTAAGGAGAAGAATGGAGAATTTTGGGCTATTTTTTCTAAGCTTCTCTCACCTGTTGAAAGAGGTTTTGAGACTTGTGCAAGACACTTGGTAGGTGTGCACTTTGCAGTCAAACAACTGAGCACATTGTCGGTTTTAGCAAAATCATTTTGCAAACTCCGCATTCCACATTAAAACTTCTCTTTGAGAACAATATCCCAGGTGTGTCACATCAGAGATTTGCTCATTGGTTATTGTCATTGTCTCCCAAACAAATTGAGGTAGATTATAAGGCCAAAAATGTTCTTCCTCAGTTGATGCAATATGAAGGGCAAACTCACGTTGTTTACAGTCTTTTCAGGATCCCAGTCCATCACTTTTCAGACGGAAAGGGAGAGGTAACAGACGAACCAATTTTTGTTGATGGTTCCCGATTCTATTCAGATGGGCACTATTATTCAGGATATGCCATTTTTTTACCCAAAAAGAGGACAGACTGTAAAAAAAAAAATTACCAAGTCATTTTTCAGCCCAAGAGCAGAGAACTAGAAGCTGTAAAAATGGTACTGCAGCTGAATGAAGCTGATGATCAGTGTCCCATGGTAATCTACAGTGATAGCTCCTATGTTGTTAGATCATGACAGATTATTTGCCAGTTTGGGAAAAAGAGGCTATGTAGATTCTTCTAATAAGACTCTAGTACAATAGTGACACGCTGAAAACAATTTTTGAAATAGCATCAAAAAACCCTAATGTTTTGCTATTGTCAAGGTCCCTGCCCATAAAAAATCAAATGACGAATTATCTGTTGGAAATGCAACCGCAGATATTTTGGCCAAGAGGCCGCCCTGACAGGAGAAGAAGTGTTTGAACCCGAACCTCTTGAGGTTTTCAGCAGTTCAAAGAACAGACACGCATATCCCTTCTTTTGCGGGAAAAACAAGAAAAAGATACATCTCTTGTTGCTTCCCGGGTTGATCCAAAACCCCCTTTGTTTGTGAAAACGGGGTTTTGTGTCATGACTTAAACGGGGAGTTGCGTCCTGTTGTACCAAAACATCTACAGGTTGAGTTCACAAAATACAATCATGAAAGTTTGGGTCATTTGGGCCAACAGAAATTGTTAGACATTCTCAGAGAGAAATTTTACTGGGAAAAGATGGGAAGAGACAGTACAAAGTGTTGTTCATTCATGTCTCATTTGTGCCCAAATTAATCCAAGACCAAAAGGACAGAAACGCCACTACTCCGAATCGCACGTGCAGATGGTCCATGGTCAACATTACAAATCGACTACATTGGACCGTTACATCAGGTAAAAATGGTCTCAGGTATGCATTGGTTGTAGTAGATGTTTTTTCTAAATGGGTTGAAATTTTGCCTGTCAGGAAAGATGATGCTTTGTCTACAGCTAGAGCATTAGTTAATCATGTCTTTTGTACTTGGGGGATCCCAAGAATGATCACCTCTGATCGAGGAAGTCACTTTACAGGAAAAATCATGCAAGCAGTTTGTTATATTCTAGGGGTACAACAATAGTTCCATGTACTTCCCATCCACAGTCTGCTGGTATTGTGGAAAGGATGAATAGAACAATAAAATCCAGAATTGCCAAGTGTTATTGGACAAAGGTAACACTTGGGTTGATGCCGTACCTTTTGTACTGTTGAGTGTGAGAGGAACAACTTCTTCCACAACTCAATTTACTCCTTTTGAACTAATGACAGGAAGAAAAATGCCATTGATTTTTCCACATGAACCATTTTTGTCTACACCTCAAAAAGATGCTGTTGCAAGGTCCAAATGGTTGCAATTGTTACAGGAGAACTTGAAAACGATTCTTCCACATGCTGCATCAAGAATGCAGAGAATGGAGCCACCATACGAATCTAAATTCAAGAAAGGGGCTCTAGTGATGATTAAAACTTTCAGGAAGAGTGGACCTTGGGAAAGTAACTGGGAAGGCCCCTTTGAGATCATTGAAACCATGGGAAATTTATGATTCTTGTGCAACCGCATCTAATGTGGTCAAAAATACCCGCAAACAACAAAAAGTGTGGGTACATGTTGATCAATGCAAATTGTATGTTATAAAATAATGATACTGCATTTCTTTTAGGAAGAAATGGATTCCAATAAGAACTGGAATAGGAAACATCGTGGCCTTGATGGAAGGGATTCAACACCAATCCTTCAGGAGAAGAAGACATTTCCCAGAAAAAACTTTTACCTGATGGAATCACATTTCTGCTACTTGGTACTATTTCAACTGTGATCTACGCAGAAGATATTTTACATCAAGGAACAAATACTAGTGAAGTGAATGAACCTTTCAAAGAACTTTACATTCACGGAAACCAAGAGGATCTGAGCTACAGAACCTAAAAGATGAAGACATACCGGACGATTCAGTAGATATTACCAGAAACATTTGCATGGGTTATGGTGTAAAATGCTGCATTGAGCTACACTTCATACACGACACTAATATCATATTACAGAATATAATTTTGCATTAAATCATACAGATTTATGGGTAATAAGTGGTTAGGATGTGAACAGAACATTTGTGTAGGAACATCACTAATTCCAGTGTCAGGAAGAGAAGAAACCCTGGTTCCTATAACTGTTTTGGGAATTCCTGTTAGTCATACACAATTGTTATATTATCATTTACAGTATATGGATTTTGCATTTGATGGCACAAACACTGAACAATTGGACATTTCTTCATGCTTAAGTTTTGTTTCTAAGGTAATGTGTTTACCTGGACAAGATAAAGTCATTTATCATTCATGTTTCCATAATCATACCTCATGTCATACCAGAGTTGAGAATGTACACACGATACATGATTTGGTGACACAGTAAGCGCTAATAAGATTTGTTTCCAAGTTATGTCAGAAAAAGAAGTTGTTTCTGCATTCTTTTCATCTTGTGTACATGCTGAAAATCTGACAATAGGTTTATTTGTATTGAAGGAATGTGAAAACTCTCACAAGAAGGAAGGAAGCATTAATATTACGTCAATAGGCTCAAGAAATCTGAAAAATCCTTCCAATACAGTTCAATTTGTCCCAAATAAAATAATTTTCCTTGGAATAGGTGGACAAATGAGATAAAGAAAGACAAGGGTTTGTTAAATTTGTTAACAAAACAATTTAAAAGAAGCTGAAATTGTATTTAGACATGAGCAGGGTAAATTTAAATGATATTGAACATGAATGGACGAGTTATGTCAGGCTCATCTTGGTGGAGAAATTTAGGAAAATCAGTAACTAGTTGGTCACAGTCTTCAGCGAAAATGGCAGCAGGAAATGTATTATCTAACCCGATTGTGATTATATTCATTATAGTTTTGCTGTGTATCATATATCAAATAGTTATCATGTTGTAAAATTAATAGAATTTATAAGAAGATAAAGACAGAAATGAAAAAAGGAAGATGACATTTTAAGAGAGCTGTTAAAACGGAAAAATGTAACTCTCTGATTTAAATTTATTTTCGTTTAGAAATTCTGATGACTTTCAAAACAGATGTTGATACAAGGTTTCAGAATAAAGAATGAATGTGTTACGAATGGTGAAAGAATGAGTTTAGGATTGATTATGATATTTCTTAAATCATAATCAGGGGGGACTGTAAAATATTAATATTTTAATAAAAAAAATATAGATCATTGAACATATACATTATGTTCAATTAGCAAGCAGAGACTTGGTTAGTGAATGAATGAGTTAATTCTGAGGACGTTGGCAGAGGACATCTGTTCCTGGTCGTCATAATTGTAAGCCTGTTGTCAGAACTGTCAATTTGAGACTTTTGGAGGTAGTAATGGTTCCAAAGGCCATAGGCTTAAGTTTTTCAAAATAAGGTATCATATAATAACTATGCATATTCCATAAGTTAGTAATGTTCTTCTAATATGGTAAAAAGAACGAACTTAGCGGCAAATCACCATTTGTGGTTATAAGACAGGAGAAAATAGAAACCAATGTAAGTCTATGGATCGAAATAGAATATAAACCGGTCCGATTCATGTTCAGGCAGATCTCTCATTACTTGAGAATCTCCAACACGGACCACATCATGCCTCAAGACCATGTGTAAAAAACATTGAATGCTTGTTTTATTTCCTACTTCTTTTTGTGTGCTATGAACTTACTTTTCTTCATTTTTGTAGTCACTTTTTCGGAATGAACATTAAATAAGTTTTGTTTTTATCCAAACAAGTCAATATTCTACTTTTTATCCTCACGTGCTCTTACTTAAAGAGTGAGAAAGGTTTTTTTTTTAACAGCTTCTGCCTTTTTGTCAAAGTAAAAAAGTTTCTTTTTTTGTCCTTATTGTTGTGGTTTTGGTTATTCAAATGTTTGAGCTTAATTTATCATTGTAGACTTGTTTTCCAGTGTCTAGTGGAGCAGAAAATGTGTCTATATATTTTTTTTTTGCAGCTGAAGAGTAAGGTTCTTCATTTATAGCTTATTGTAAGGATCGCGCAACATTTTATTCCACAAAGGTGCAAAAATTGGCAAAAAATAAGCATCTTTGAATTTGCAAAACATTGTGCGCCCATTTAGATGAGTTTTGTGACAAATTCTGCCATTGCAAAAAAAACAAGCCAGGAAGATACTTAAAATCTGCAAATTAATCAGGGCCAAAATGTGACAAAGCAACAACGGACTCAGTGAACCACTTCACCCACAGGTTTAGTAAGGCCGTACTGTGGGGCCTCAGGCCTTTAAAGGGAGGCCAGCATGACAAAGTTGAGGGGACCATAGGTGTGCGGATATATGGTAGAGCTGGTAAGGATAGGGTTAATTTGCCTCAGGGATGTGAAAGGGTTGGGAGGGGATGGAGTAGGAGGGGAAAAGGAGGGGGTAGTATATAAAGGGCAGTCACATGGTTGGAAACAACCATTTTAGGTGCCCCACAGTAAGAAGAGCAATCTCTTACCTGCTAGCATGATGGAGGTCGACCTCATGCTGCAACAATTGAGAGACGCTGCCAGCTCCAGGGGCTCGGGGTGGCTGCAGGCATCAATTCAGGGCCTACTTCAAGGGGAAGCCGGACATCCTCAGGTCAGGACGTCGGGCGACGGCCTCGGAGAACTAGGCCTCCGGAGCGCCTTAGCCCTGAGGTAACCCCAGGGTCGGCGCCGTGTTAGGAGCCCCTCCGGGGACCCTCCAGCTCAAAATTCGCGCGGCAGGCAGGGAGCGCGTGAGCCTGGAGCTGGAGGAATCCGCATGAAAAGGCGGTACCCACAGCGGGGGGAGGTGTCGGCCTCCCTTCTACAGATGCGACAGGCAGAGAGAGGGAGCCGGGATCAGGAGCGGCTGCGGCGCTGGGCTCATCATCAGGCCAGCTCGGCGTGGAGAGAGCAAATGCGGGGGCCTGCTAGTCGGGTGCCCTCTGCTCCGGTGAGCTCAGATGGAAATCGCCTGCCCGGCGCCGACGCCGGAGGCCCAGTTCAGCAAGCGCTGCACCAGCAGCATCGCGTGCAGGCCCCTCTACAGCTCGGCGGGGAACAGCAGCTCGTCGGAGAGGTGCAGCAGGACATGCCAGGGAGAGCAGAGCTGCTGGTGTGTGCAGGAGAGTTAGCACCTCCCACTCACTGGCTGCTGCAGAAGATAGAGGAGATGACGGCCAGCATCATGCTGGGCTCAGCACAGGGAGGGATGCTGGGGGGGAGGCAGGCACCCGGGCTTATGACACTGCTCCAGGAGGGTGGGGGGAGGGGGAAGCCCATAATAACATGCACCAGCCATCTCGCCCTGGGACTTCAGCAGGACAGTATGCGGCACCTAGCTGCATGGATCACGCAGCTGCCACCTGGGGCCGGCTGTATGGGCCACAGGATCGTCGGCTCCAACGAATGAAGACGGACAGGACGCCGAACGCATACGCCCGGATTCAGGATTGGCGGCTGCTGGGAACACAGCAACCAGGCAGCCAGGTGAGGCAACATTCAATGTCACATTCTTTAACGTCACTAGCTTCTGTGTAATTGGACAGGGGGAAGCGGCTGGGAGGGGAGCTAGTGCCGGTATGGGGGCAGTATTACAGGGTTTAAAGGAGTTAGATTATGGGAATATGGAAGCGGGCAGGGGAATCATCGCCTGTATCAGCTTGGGTGGGTAACAGGGGGGATGAGTTGACATCCGGGGTTGTTAGATCAGCAGGTTCTTCCGTTGTGGGCAGGGAAGCAGGACAGAGAGCCCAAGGATTTCTAGCAATACGGGGTCGGAAAATGCGTTAAGGGGTCAAGAGGTAATGGGGGATACAGCTGAGCAAAATAAGGATGAAACTGTGCGGCTGGATAATTCAGCCAGAGGGGAAGTTTATGTCTGTTTTGAAGGGCCTTTAGGGGCACACTTAAAGCAAGAAGTTAGAGAAAGAATTTGGAAAGGGGAATACGTGGAAATTTTTTTTTTCGTTGCTTCCGCTGGAGCGCTTTAATTTAGATAGGTTACGAAAGGATGAGACAAAAAAGGATGAGGAAGAGAAGAGGAGGTTTAGATTAATTCCCCGCACATTCGCCAACTGGCTGCAGGCGTTTGCTATATTAGCCAGTGTTATCGGGGAAAAAGCACCAGAGAACTGTTCGCACTTTTCTGTTACATGGATACAATTGGTGAGGCTTATAGAGTTTATGGTGGGCAGGGTTGGTTAAGATATGATGAACAATTTCGTCAACGGAAGGCAGTTAGGCCTAGTATTCGTTGGGACCATAAAGATATTTCTTTATGGATGAGAGTAACGGCTCCAGCTAGATCAGGGCAGGGGTATCAGCCTTTTCCAGGGGGCACCGGGGGTTCAGGACAGTCAGGACACTCGGTGTCGGTACAAAAGGGACTGTGCTTCTCTTTCAATGAAGGAGCGTGTAAATTTGGAGCAAAGTGTAAATTCAAACACGAATGTTCGTCATGCGGAGGTAATCATGGGTCATCAAGATGTTTTAAATCAGGAAGACAGAAAGGATCAGAGGTATTGAAAAAAGGGGAGACCCCAATTCGACTGCCAGAGATGGAGCATTTTCTAAATAGTTACCCGGATAAGGAGGCGGCAACGCTAATACGCAAAGGTTTTAAAGAAGGTTTTAAAATTCCCTTTGTAGATGTTGAGGTGAAGTTGTCAACCAAAAATTTGAAATCTGCCATTCAGTTTCCACATGTGGTCACAGAAAAATTATTCAAGGAGGTTGCATTGGGCAGAATGGCGGGACCTTTTGACACCGCTCCTATTGACAATTTAAGGGTTTCTCCTTTAGGGGTGGTGCCAAAAAAGGAGCCAAATAAATTCAGGTTGATACATCACCTTTCATTTCCAAAAGGATTATCGGTTAACGACGGGATTGACCCACAACTGTGTTCTGTCATATACACATCCTTCGATGCAGCGGTAAAGTTAGTCAGGGATTGCGGAAAAGGGGCTCGTTTGGCTAAGACCGATATAGAAGCGGCTTTTCGATTGTTACCAGTTAATCCTGACAGCATGCACTTGTTAGGTTGTTTTTGGGAAGGGGGTTTTTCGTGGATCGTTGTTTGCCGATGGGATGCTCGCTGTCATGTGCTTATTTCGAAACTTTCAGCACATTTTTAGAATGGACGGTAAAAGAGGTGTCGGGGCTCAGGTCATGTATTCATTACCTAGACGACTTCCTGTTTGTTGGTACGGCGCAGTCTTCTGATTGTTCGATGTTATTGCACACAATGGAGAGTGTGGCTAAAAAATTCGGTGTACCTTTGGCGGCGGAAAAAAACAGTAGGCCCAGTGACATCGCTGAGTTTTCTAGGTATAGAAATTGACACAGAGTCAATGGAGTGTAGAATCCCAAACGACAAACTGCTAGACATGAGAGCAGAGGTGAAACGTGTTGGGGCTTTAAAGAAAGCTACGTTACGGGAGGTCCAATCATTGTTGGGAAAATTAAACTTCGCCTGTCGGATCATGCCGATGGGTCGGGCGTTTTGTCGCAGATTGTCTCTGGCAACGGTGGGGATCAGGGCCCCATCGCATTTCATCAGGCTTAGGAGAGAGCTGAAAGATGACTTAAAGGTTTGGGCACTATTCCTTGATTCTTATAATGGAAAATCCATCTGGATTGCGCCAATGGTGCTAGCTGAGACTCTGGGCATTGTATTAAATTCGTCGGATGAACAAGGTTTTAGTTTGTCTTTCCATGATGAGTGGATAGCAGAACAGTGGCCTCGGTGGTGGGTTGAGAAAGGCCTGTCGGTCAATCAAGTATTGCGTGAGTTGTTCCCTATAGTCGTAGCATTAACGTTATGGGGTGAGAGAGTACGGAATAAAAAGATTTGCTTCGGATGTAGGTCGGTGGGGCGCATTGAGGGCGATCAATTCGTTATCTTCACCGGATCACGCAGTGGTAAGAGTGTTACAGCACTTGGTTTGGATTGGGCTGACTTTTAACCTGTGGGTTATTGCTGAAGAGAGACAGGAGACTGACTACTCTAGTTTTGAAGTTCTTTTTTGTTCACAGTGGGAACGAATTGGAGAGACGGGTCGTCAATCGGATCTCAAGAGGCTGGAATGTCCAGAAGGTTTATGGAATCTTCCCTTGGGGCAGTAAAATTTTTATTATCTAGGTCCTTGGCGTCAGGAACATGGTCTCATTATAGGAGGGCATGGGACAGTTGGGCGGTTTGGAAAGAGAGTTTGGAGGTGGAATTAGAGGACGAGGTTAAATTGTTATTGTTGTTGGGTCACAACTGGGAAGCTGGTTGGTCGGTCCCAAAGATTAATAATTTCTTAGCGGGTTTGGCGTTTGGATTTAAGTGCAGGGGTCAACGGGATTTAACTAAGGAGTTTTTGGTTCGGCAATTGGTCAGAGGGTGGCGGAAAGGTTGGAAGGTGTTGGATGGAGACGCCCGGTTTCTTATGAGATATTATTAATTTTGGGAGAACAACTGAGTGAGGTTTGTTCTTCTCGAAAGGAGGTGACGTTATTCAAATTGGCCTTTTCCTTAGCATTTTTTGGGGCTTTTCGTCTTGGAGAGCTGATTAGTCCATCTAAAACTCGGAAAGGTGGGCTACTTAGGGGCGATGTGGAGGTGCTTGGAGACAGGGTAAGGTTATTCCTGCGCTCTTCAAAAACGGATATATGTGGAAAAGGTTGTAAGGTGGTACTTTTCGAGGTGCAAGGTTCACCTTTATGCCCAGTGATGTGTATGAAGAATTTCTTAAAAAGGGGAGGTAAAGGCGATGAGCCATTGTTGGTACATGAGGATGGTTCTTTTCTTTCTCGCTTTCAATTTTTGTCAATATTTAAACGTTGCTTAGAAAAAGGTGGGATACGGGCAGAGCAGTATAGCGGACATTCATTCCGCATCGGAGCAGCTACAGAGGCAGCAAGGAGAGGTCTTGGGGACGAGACAGTGATGAGGATCGGGCGATGGGAGTCAGCAAGATTTCGGTCATATGTGCGTTTATCGTTGGTGTAAATGGTTTATATGTGTATTGGTGTTATTCTGTGTTTCTATTGTTTCTGTTTTCTGTTTTAGGTACGGGCCAACTGCTTACTTGGATCATGGGCCATTCCTTCGTTTTTTGGGCGGCTTTGAGAGCAGACGTTCGTCCGAACGGGAGGCAGCTGGGAGTGATGAGGTCAATAGCGTTGTTGAGGTGGATCGGAAAAAAGGGGCATGGTATGGAAGCAGTTGGTCCCGGAGTTCCATAAATTTGTTCGGCTTGACAGAGCTCCTGATGTTCTGGTAGTACACTTAGGGGGTAATGATCTGGCTAAGCGCACTTGCAGGGAATTAATTAGGGACATAAAATTCGACATGCTGAGGCTGTGGTCCATGTTTCCTAAGCTGTTGGTGATTTGGTCAGATATCATTCCCAGGAAGGTCTGGTACGGGGCTAGGTCCGTTCAAGGTGTAAATAGAGCCAGAATCAAATTGAATAGGGCAGTATCCCGATTCATGGTGAGAAACGGAGCGATTGTGGTTCGACATACAGAGTTGGAGTCGGGTGAAGGGGAATTCTGGAGGAAGGATGGCATTCATCTGAATGCAATAGGCCTTGATTTATGGTGCCTAGCAATTCAGGAAGGTATAGAAAAGGGCTTGCAAGTTTGGAGGGACATAAATGTTTAAGGGGTCAGAATATTTATGTTGGTGGCGCGGGGGGGGAGGTCCTCGAGGTTGGTGGTGATAGAAAATGGCGGCTTGGAGGGGGGGGATCGCAAAGGTCCTGGACTCCCCCTTGGGTGGATCACGTGATGGAACGGTACGGTTATACCGGCAAGTGGATATGGGAGCCGTGGGCAGTTACGGCAGAGATTGGCCAGGCGAGTTTATTAAGGTCTCTGAGCTGGTGCTTAACGGCTGGAGACAGGATTCGTCCTGGGGCGGCAAGTTTTTGGAGATAAATACGAGGAGTTTACGGTTTGGGGCCTCGAGGATCGCCCTTCCCCCAATTGTTGGTAATTATTGTTAAATTGTTTCACAAAATATTAATAAAAGGCTGCTGTGGCCAATTTATCCAATAAAGTGTCTGGTGATGCTGGAAACAGACATGGTGGAGGAGTGGGTGTTCTCCTTTCCTCTAACTGCAACTTTAACACAATCCCACCTCTTCCCTCCCTAACATGGTGGAGGAGTGGGTGTTCTCCTTTCCTCTAACTGCAACTTTAACACAATCCCACCTCTTCCCTCCCTAATCCTCCCTTCCTTTGAAGTCCACTCTGTCCGCATCTACTCTCCCTCCAACCTCCAAGTGGCCGTCATATACCGACCTCCAGGCCCGACCACTGTCTTCATCGACCAATTCACTACCTGGCTTCTTCACTTTCTCTCCACTGACATCCCCACCATCATCATGGGTGACTTCAACATCCCCACTGATACCCTTCAGTCAGCAGCCTCCAAACTTCTGTCCCTTACTTCATCCTTTGGACTTACTCAGTGGTCCTCCTCAGCCACCCACACGGATGGTCATACATTAGACTTGGTCTTCACCCGCCTCTGCTCTCTATCTAACTTCACCACCTCCCCTCTCCCTCTATCCGACCACCATCTACTCACTTTCTCATCCCTGTCCTCCTCTCCTGTCTCCCATGTCCAGCAACACGTGCACCCCGCAGACACCTTGCACACCTAGACATCCACACACTCTCTGACTCTATTCTTTCACTGGCATCAATATCCTCACTCCACGATACAGACAGTGCCACTGCTTTCTACAATGCCACTCTCACATTGGCTATTGACACGGTCGCCCCTCTCGTTCATGGCAGAGTGCGACGTACCAACAGACAACCCTGGCACAATAACACCACTAAAAAGCTCCGGCAAGTGTCCAGGATTACAGAGCGGCGCTGGAAAAAAACAAATTCGCAAGACGACTTCACTGCATTCAAACAAGCAACACTCTCTTTCAAATCTGCCCTCACCTCTGCTAAACAGGCCTACTTCACAACCCTCGTATCTTCCCTATCCTACAACCCCAAACAGTTATTCAAAACTTTTAACTCCCTCCTCCGCCCACCACTGCCCCCTCCTACCTCCCTCATCTCTGCTGAGGACTTTGCCACACACTTCAAAAATAAGATCGACCAAACAAGGCAAGTCTTCATTGTTCAACCACCTCAACCACTTTGTATACCAGACCAATGCCCTAACCCCATAACCTCCCTCTCCAATATAACTGAAGGGGAGCTTAATTGTCTTCTCTCCAAATCGCACCTCACAACCTGTGCACTTGACCCCATCCCAACCCACTCCTCCCCAACCTCACCACCACTATTATTCCATCCCTAACCCACCTCTTCAACCTATCACTAACTTCCTGTACCTTCCCTTCTGCTTTCAAGCATGCCACAATCACGCCTATCCTTAAAAAGCCAACCCTCGACCCAACCGCTATGTCCAGCTTTCGCCCAATATCGCTGCTCCCATTCGCTTCCAAACTCCTGGAGCTGCATGTCCACGCTGAGCTTTCCTACCACTTCTCTTCTAACTTGCTCTTTGACACTCTACAATCTGGTTTCCGCCCCCATCACTCCACTGAGACAGCCCTGACCAAAATTACTAATGACCTACTTACAGCCAAAGCAAACGGACAATACTCTATACTCCTGCTTCTTGACCTGTCCTCTGTTTTTGACACAGTTGACCACTGCCTTCTACTACAGATTCTTTCCTCCTTTGGCGTCAAAGACCTCGCCCTATCTTGGATCTCCTCATACCTTTCCAACCGCACATTCAGCGTCTCCCACTCCCACACTACCTCCTCGTCCCACCCTCTCTCTGTTGGAGTTCCCCAAGGCTCTGTTCTAGGACCCCTACTCTTCTCAATCTATACACTTGGCCTGGGGTAACTCATAAAGTCCCACGGATTCCAGTACCACCTTTACGCTGATGACACTCAGATCTACCTCTCTGGCCCAGACATCACTTCTCTGCTATCCAGAATCCCGGAGTGTCTATCAGCCATATCCTCCTTCTTCTCCTCCGCTTCCTCAAACTCAATGTGGACAAATCTGAACTCATAATCTTTCCCCCATCCCACAGATCTTCCTTACCTGACCTATCTACCACAATTAACGACATCACGCTTTCCCCGTACCAGAAGTCCGCTGCCTCGGAGTAACCCTTGACTCTGCCCTGTCCTTCAAACCGCACATCCAAGCTCTTTCTACCTCCTGTCGCCTTCAGCTCAAAAATATTTCAAGAATCCGTCCTTTCCTCAACCCTCAATCTACTAAAATGATTGTGCACGCCTCATCATCTCCCGCCTCGACTACTGCAACACCCTTTTCTCTGGCCTCCCTGCTAACACCCTCGCACCTCTCCAGTCCATCCTTAACTCTGCTGCACGACTAATTCACCTCTCTCCTCGCTACTCCTCCGCTTCTCCCCTCTGCAAATCTCTTCACTGGCTCCCATTCCCTCAGCGTATCCAGTTCAAATTACTAATACTGACCTACAAGGCCATCTATAATCTGTCTCCTCCATATATCTCTGAACTAATCTCCCGATATCTTCCCTCACGTAATCTCCGATCCTCCCAAGACATCCTTCTCTCCTCCACACTTATTCGCTCCTCACCCAACCGCCTCCAAGACTTCTCCCGAATATCCCCCATCCTTGGAATTCTTTGCCCCAACACATCCGACTATCAAACTCATTCACATCCTTCAGACGGAACCTGAAAACCCATCTCTTCAGGAAAGCCTACAGCCTGCAATGACCCTGCTGCCTCCTCACCACTACCGGAGTTATTGCCTCAACCAACACCGGAACTGCTGCAACCCCCTGACCTACTGTCTCCTGCCTCACAATCCTGTAGAATGTAAGCCCGAAAGGGCAGGGTCCTCTCCCCTCTGCATCAGTCTGTCATTGTTAGTTTGTTTACTGTAAGTGATACCTGTAATTTGTATGTAACCCCTTCTCATGTACAGCACCATGGAATCAATGGTGCTATAGAAATAAATATTAATAATAATAATAATAATAATAATAATTTGTGGGAGAGAGTTGTGGGTTATGGGCTAAGGACATGTGAGATGGTAGAAGGGAAGGGTTTGTAAACACCGGGATCCCGAATACCCAATTGTCAAGTAAGGCCGTACTGTGGGGCCTCAGGCCTTTAAAGGGAGGCCAGCATGACAAAGTTGAGGGGACCATAGGTGTGCGGATATATGGTAGAGCTGGTAAGGATAGGGTTAATTTGCCTCAGGGATGTGAAAGGGTTGGGAGGGGATGGAGTAGGAGGGGAAAAGGAGGGGGTAGTATATAAAGGGCAGTCACATGGTTGGAACAACCATTTTAGGTGCCCCACAGTAAGAAGAGCAATCTCCCACCCACCCACCCTTTGTTAAGAATTTCATTACTGAAGTAAGGGTACAAAGTTCGAGTGCAGATGAAGGAAATAAATAGGTAATTAAGATAGTAGTTATGGATAAACTGTTTTATTATGTTTGTCATGGCAGCGTGGGCGGGGGGGGAGGTCCTCGAGGTTGGTGGTGATAGAAAATGGCGGCTTGGAGGGGGGGGGATCGCAAAGGTCCTGGACTCCCCCTTGGGTGGATCACGTGATGGAACGGTACGGTTATACCGGCAAGTGGATATGGGAGCCGTGGGCAGTTACGGCAGAGATTGGCCAGGCGAGTTTATTAAGGTCTCTGAGCTGGTGCTTAACGGCTGGAGACAGGATTCGTCCTGGGGCGGCAAGTTTTTGGAGATAAATACGAGGAGTTTACGGTTTGGGGCCTCGAGGATCGCCCTTCCCCCAATTGTTGGTAATTATTGTTAAATTGTTTCACAAAATATTAATAAAAGGCTGCTGTGGCCAATTTATCCAATAAAGTGTCTGGTGATTAATTTGTGGGAGAGAGTTGTTGGTTATGGGCTAAGGACATGTGAGATGGTAGAAGGGAAGGGTTTGTAAACACCGGGATCCCGAATACCCAATTGTCAAGTAAGGCCGTACTGTGGGGCCTCAGGCCTTTAAAGGGAGGCCAGCATGACAAAGTTGAGGGGACCATAGGTGTGCGGATATATGGTAGAGCTGGTAAGGATAGGGTTAATTTGCCTCAGGGATGTGAAAGGGTTGGGAGGGGATGGAGTAGGAGGGGAAAAGGAGGGGGTAGTATATAAAGGGCAGTCACATGGTTGGAACAACCATTTTAGGTGCCCCACAGTAAGAAGAGCAATCTCCCACCCACCCACCCTTTGTTAAGAATTTCATTACTGAAGTAAGGGTACAAAGTTCGAGTGCAGATGAAGGAAATAAATAGGTAATTAAGATAGTAGTTATGGATAAACTGTTTTATTATGTTTGTCATGGCAGCGTGGCGCGGGGGGGGAGGTCCTCGAGGTTGGTGGTGATAGAAAATGGCGGCTTGGAGGGGGGGGATCGCAAAGGTCCTGGACTCCCCCTTGGGTGATCACGTGATGGAACGGTACGGTTATACCGGCAAGTGGATATGGGAGCCGTGGGCAGTTACGGCAGAGATTGGCCAGGCGAGTTTATTAAGGTCTCTGAGCTGGTGCTTAACGGCTGGAGACAGGATTCGTCCTGGGGCGGCAAGTTTTTGGAGATAAATACGAGGAGTTTACGGTTTGGGGCCTCGAGGATCGCCCTTCCCCCAATTGTTGGTAATTATTGTTAAATTGTTTCACAAAATATTAATAAAAGGCTGCTGTGGCCAATTTATCCAATAAAGTGTCTGGTGATTAATTTGTGGGAGAGAGTTGTGGGTTATGGGCTAAGGACATGTGAGATGGTAGAAGGGAAGGGTTTGTAAACACCGGGATCCCGAATACCCAATTGTCAAGTAAGGCCGTACTGTGGGGCCTCAGGCCTTTAAAGGGAGGCCAGCATGACAAAGTTGAGGGGACCATAGGTGTGCGGATATATGGTAGAGCTGGTAAGGATAGGGTTAATTTGCCTCAGGGATGTGAAAGGGTTGGGAGGGGATGGAGTAGGAGGGGAAAAGGAGGGGGTAGTATATAAAGGGCAGTCACATGGTTGGAACAACCATTTTAGGTGCCCCACAGTAAGAAGAGCAATCTCCCACCCACCCACCCTTTGTTAAGAATTTCATTACTGAAGTAAGGGTACAAAGTTCGAGTGCAGATGAAGGAAATAAATAGGTAATTAAGATAGTAGTTATGGATAAACTGTTTTATTATGTTTGTCATGGCAGCGTGGCGCAGGGGGGGAGGTCCTCGAGGTTGGTGGTGATAGAAAATGGCGGCTTGGAGGGGGGGGATCGCAAAGGTCCTGGACTCCCCTTGGGTGGATCACGTGATGGAACGGTACGGTTATACCGGCAAGTGGATATGGGAGCCGTGGGCAGTTACGGCAGAGATTGGCCAGGCGAGTTTATTAAGGTCTCTGAGCTGGTGCTTAACGGCTGGAGACAGGATTCGTCCTGGGGCGGCAAGTTTTTGGAGATAAATACGAGGAGTTTACGGTTTGGGGCCTCGAGGATCGCCCTTCCCCCAATTGTTGGTAATTATTGTTAAATTGTTTCACAAAATATTAATAAAAGGCTGCTGTGGCCAATTTATCCAATAAAGTGTCTGGTGATTAATTTGTGGGAGAGAGTTGTGGGTTATGGGCTAAGGACATGTGAGATGGTAGAAGGGAAGGGTTTGTAAACACCGGGATCCCGAATACCCAATTGTCATGTATGTCCCCATCTCCCTCACTGGTGACAGCACTGGCTCGACTGAGCTTTCTGTGCAGACAGTGCACACGACAGCGACAGACAGTGCTGTCAATCACCAGTAAAGGAGGCAGGGGCATATAATACCAGCGGGGTGATGCACTGAGCCTCTCAACCACACACAGGGTGCACAGAACCATTTGATTAAACTTCATTTTCTTTAGAATGGAGGCAGTGATTCGAACACTACAAGGTGGTGTGCTTAGCTCATACTGTTAGTTCGGGCAGACACACTCCCTTTAATTATTATTTATTATTATAGTGCCATTTATTCCATAGCGCTTTACATGTGAGGAGGGGTATAGAGAACAAAAAGAACAGTAATCTTAAACAATACAAGTCACGACTGGTCCAGGAGGAGAGAGGACCCTGCACGCGACGGCTCACAAGCCACAAGGGATGGGTGACGATACTGTAGGCCGAGGGTAGAGCCGGTCATGCCGTGGTTTGGTCGATCTGTGGTTACTTTAATGTCCCTTTAATGTATAAAGCTTTGTGTTTTTCTTTGCACAGAACATTGTGCAGTTATGAAACAGAACAGAAACCAGACAAGTCCTGACAGCGGGAGGCGGAAGCCCAAGTTCCCGGGGTTTCAACAGATCTGTTTACAACATAACAAGGAACATGAAAACCTCCAGCCAATCACAGCCCAGAGATCCTCAGCGTCATCTATCACTGGAAGATGTTCTGTCCCTTCTGACCATATTGTATAACACTAATGTACCTGCAGCTGTAAGTGCACAGCGCCACCAACAGGCAAAGAAGGGTGGAGCTGCACCAAGAAGTGCGTCCACAATACCAGTACCTATAGAGGATTATCACTGAATAATTGGGTCAGTGACAGGGTAATGTGTGTTTCTTCCAAAAGTCCAGATTACAAGGTCCGAACTGCTGTTTTCAGCAACTTCATAAAATAAATCACATAGAAGATAATAATTAACCACAACTGGTTTACTCTTCAGTGTTTCCAGTCTCATTGTGTTGTGCTGCCACCTGGTGGTTAATAACCCTTGTTACAGGTAGTTAAAAGGGGTTTTTTGAGTTTGGTATTGATGACCAATCCCTATGACAGGACATCTATTAAAACAATGGGGTTTTCATCTTGATTTAATCAGCTGATCCAGCGATCGTGGCGCTCCCTTATTTATTACCAGACACAGCGCCATACACTGTGTAGTGGCTGTGCCTGGTACTGCAGCTTGTTCTCACATGACCTTATACATAACCTCATTTTTCTTTTATAGAGACTGTGCAATGTAGAAGTAACTGAATCCTGCTGGACACAATCTTTATTGGCCATGACGGTTTGCATCTCTCACATTATACTACAAGCGTCATTAATCGCTTCAACGCTGCACAGCTTGCTGCACACGAGTCGTTGGCTTCACACTCATCCAGGTTTTGTCTTTCATGTTACTCATTTTTCTTCTTCAGCAAGTTCCAGTATAATGCTAGAATATGACATGACATGCGGATAAGAGAGGGTCTGACCTCGGAGACCCCCAACAAATGTGTGACCAGCCCAGTCCCCGGCTCCTCGGTGGATGGCGCAGAGCTGCTGACACCTGAACCATCCTACATCTCATTGTCACAGGGCTACTGCAACAGTGTGGAGCCAGAAGACGCAGGGTCTGATTGCTCCTACTCCGGAGCTGAGAAGAAGCACTTCTCCTTCATCTTAAATGTGTTTATTTCTTCTGGCATAACAGGGGTTACTCGGCCATGTTGGAAATCCCTGTGCTCACAGCTGAGCTCGGTTAGCCACTCCCTTCCCCTTTATAATCTGGGCTCTATTACTAATCCTTGTCAGAGCTAGCATTTGCTGCATGGCTAATGGAGGGAGAGGAGTTCATATGAAAGGGAGCGCTGGAGGAGTTATCCGTGACTGTTGCTTGGTTTGCAAGTGTGGTAATTCCCTATCCTTCTCTATTTTGGTTTATTCCCATACCTCCACACCCTGGTGCATTCTTCTGTTACATGTGAGTGAATATTTTGTATGCCTGGAGTTTTCAGTTAACCCTTGTTTGTGTTGCCTTGTTTGTCAGGTTGGTGTACTACGGTGCACAGTAGTGCCCCTCTTCCTGAGTGGGGAAGAGAACAGATGGAGGGCTAACTCAGGAGATAAGGCAAGGGCGGAGGCCCCGGCATCTTCAACTTCAGAAGTATCCCGGGGAGTAGGGCGAGCTAGGGCACCCCCTAGTGTTAGGGACAGGGAAGAATCACCTGGTCCGAGGTCACCCAACAGCTGTGCTGTGACAATCATGTGAAGTGGTTACGTCCTCGCACAACATTAAACCAACCCCTTTATAATCACAGTGGAGTTTTATAGAAAAATACAAAATATCAATAAATTATCAAACATAGAATTATGTGCACATCATTGTACTACCACAGTTAAGCGGATCAGTATAAATGTAGGTAAAGCAATGCCAGGAAAACCGAACAATGAAGAAATGTTGAGCTCTCACATGCAGGGAGACGTATCCGGGCTGATGATTGAGTCCGTCTCAATTACTGAGATATTGGCCTCATGACTTTAATAGAACAATGGACCCAATGACGTCTACACACAGGACGAGTGCAAGGAGCATCGTCTCTGCCGTCTCTAAGGCTACGTTCACACAAGCCTATAACAAAATCGCCTGATTTTCATCCAGATCTGTTTTGTCTTCCATCTTTATATATCTATGGTTATTAACGTTTACAATACCAAGTGCAGTTTCCTATGTTAAAGAATTATAATGATCTGTAAAAAATAGGAGCTATTTGTATGATAAATATGGGATCCGATTTTTATAGACCTAAAGCAGGCGAGTCTCATCCGACATACGGAGAATAGTAGATGCTGACATTTTTCGATGCCGAAATTCCCTGCACATTAGTAAAAGGCCGGAGATGAACATTAGATAACTCGTCCTTTTGGGTATTAAGAACGGATCAGTTATAAGCTGATTGTTCAATTAAGGACGCAGAGAGACGGATGTATTACTCACGTGAGGATCGCACCGCAATCCTCGGACTGACCTGAGCGTGAGAGATGCATAGAAGTACAAGCTGTCACTCTCAGGTCAGGAGCACCGACGGCCAGTCCGAGGATTATGATGCGATCCTCACGTGAGTATATACGGTCGTCTGTCTGCACCCTAGGACAGCTATAATTCTGTTTATTGCAGGAAAAAGCCTGAAAATAAATAAAAAAAACCCATAAGATTAGAAAACCGTACAAATTATGTTTAAAACGACTTGGTGAAAACTCCTCCATGGTAGTTTTTATTGGCACCATTTTGAGGTACTCGTTATTTAAGGAGAAGCAAAATGAAAAAAAAATCTATAATTTTTCTTTTTTTTTTCTGTGTTGAGTGGGAAATGTTGGGGGACTGATACTTTTTTAAACCTTACAGGGTTTTTTTTTAGCCCCAGGGGGTGAGTCTCTTGGGAGGGAGACGTTCATACTATTATCGGTATATTAAAAGTATAAAAGGCAGAAAGTTTATAATAGGCGCACAAGACAGAACTGGGACCTCGGTATATGATTTATCAGGCAATATTTGACAAGCCCCTGCTCTGCCTCCTCAGAAGAATATAGATTTAAGGGATTATTCCCATCTTCATGGATCGGCAATGTTGGGTAATAATGACTTGAAAAAAAAAACCTTTTGTAATTTATTTTTTATTAAAATTTGCAGCTTTTCTTGAGATAATTTTTTTCTTTTGTTACAGCTTGTTACCTAGGAGACCGACCACCACCCGTCCAGCAGCATAAAACGTGCAGTGTCCACAAACGCTTTTCTATTGAGCTTGTAATCTTTATTTTGAAGCTGGAGCGTGATGTCACCTCTTAATCCTGGCCAGCTTCAGTGCAGTGCTTACAAGCTACAGCAGCAGTGGTCGGTCTCCTAGGCAAAAAGCTGCAAACAAAACAAAAGTGTTAGGCTATGTGCAGACGGTGCGGATTCTGCTGAGGAATTTTCCGCGCAGATTTTGGTAAATCCGCAGGTAAAATGACCTGCGTTTTACCTGCGGATTTGATGCGGATTTTCCGCGTTTTTTGTGCGGATTTCCCCTGCGTTTTTAGACCTGCGGATTTCTATTTAGAGCAGGCCTGACAACGCTGCGGAACTGCACAAAAGAAGTGACATGCTGCGGATTTAAATCCGCACCAAATCCGCGCTGAAAAATCAGCAGCATGTGCACTGCGTTTTTTATTTTACATTGAATCTAGTGCTACTGTACATCACTTGCAGTTCTGCTGCGGATCCGCAGCAGAATCCGCAACGTGTGCACAGACCCTTAATATCTCAAAAACGGCTGGAAATTTTAAAAGGCAGTCAATTGGAAATGTTCTTGTTTTTAGGAGCTTAATCCGACTATATTTATCTATAATGTTTTGTTGGCGTTCGTGGATCTATAATCCTGGCTAAAGGTAAGGAATTTAGCATATGGGCCCATACCATTTGTGGAAAAAAAAACGGTCCGTTTTCTGGATGGAAAAAACGGTCCAAATATATGCAACTATCATGCGATTTGTATGCGATTTTTAATCGCACCATCCGTTTTCCATCTGTATGCAATGCGATTTTAACATGACGTTTTACATAGAGCAGTTCTCTCTATGTAAAAACTCAAGTAAAGATCACATTGTAAAAAAAAAAAAGGACACAAGAAGGAAATAATTATATATATATATATATATATATATATATATATATATATATATATATATTTATAGTTCATACACTTCTACATAATATAATAGCCGCAAATTCAATTGCCGGCTTTTGTGAAATTACAGACCCGACATGAAATGACACATGGTTTACATACAGTTAACCATGTCATTTCATGTAGTTTGATATATGGTTTTCACTAACAATTACATGAGTGTATGTGTGCATTTCACACATGTAGGGGTTAATTAAAGGTGTAAATTTGTTGAAAAAAAATGTGTGGGTTCCCACCCTATTTTCTCAACCAGACAGACAAAGCCAGCGAGTGGGGGCAGATAATATTAGCCTAGGGAAGGTGCATTTATTTTGTGCCCCCTGGCTGCTAACATCTGCCCCAGACATCCCAGAAAAGGCAAATCTATAATTAGATTCGCCCTTTCTGGCACTTTGCCCGTCTATTCCCATTGCCCTGTAGCGGTGGCGAATGGGTTAATAATGGGTTAAAGCCACCTTGCTATTGAAAGGTGACTTTAAGCCAGGTTAATAATTGAGAGTTGTCAATTAGACAACTCTCAATTATTAATCCTATTGAAGGAAATAAAAAAAAAAACACACACATTAATAATAAATCATTTTAATGAAATAATCACACAGTTTTTGACCATCTTTTATTTAACTGGTAATCCATGCGAAGCTCTTGCTCTCCTGTTATAAAGAAAAAATAATAAAACAACATTATTCTTACCTATCCGGTGCTCCGTCAGGTCCCACACTGTAATCCTTCACAAAGGGTTAACTAGCTTACAGCAAGTAGCGCAGCTAATACTGCCTGCTCAGCTGTAAGCCCCGAATGAATGAGTTCCTCTCCCGGCGACAGGAGAGGAAGTGATTAGCTGGGAAGCTTAATTGATTGCTTCCCACAGTAATCAGTTCACTTCAGGTCAGCCGGGGACACCGCACAGCATCAGTGACGTCAGAGGGAGTCCCGGCTGACCTTAAGTGAACTAATTACTGTGGGAAGCAATCAATTAAGCTTCCCACTGTAATCACTTCCTCTCCTGTTGGGCCGCAGATAAGCTCATTCATTCGGATGCTTACAGCTGAGCAGCAAGCATTAGCTGCGCTGCTTGGTTGTAAGCTAGTTAACCCTTTCAGAAGGATTACAGCATGGGACCTGACAGAGCACATGATAGGTAAGAATAATGTTGTTTTATTATTTTTTCTTTATTACAGGAAAGCAAAGGCTTCGCATGGATTACCAGTTAAATAAAAGATGGTCAAAAAATGTGTGTTTATTTCTTTAAAATTATTTATTATTAATGTGTGTTTTTTTTTTATTTCTTTCAATAGGATTATTAATTGATAGTTGTCTGACAACTCTCAATTATTAACCTGGCTTAAAGTCACCTTTCAATAGCAAGGTGGCTTTAACCCATTATTAACCCATTCGCCACTGCTACAGGGCAATGGGAATAGATGGGCAAAGTGCCTGAAAGGGCACATCTAATTATAGATTTGCCTTTTCTGGGGTGGCTGGGGGCAGATGTTAGTAGCCAGGGGGGCACAAAATAAATGCACCCTCCCTAGGCTATTATTATCTGCCCCCATTCGCTGGCTTTGTCTGTCTGGTTGAGAAATCACAGCGGGAGCCCACGCATTTTTTTTCAACAAATTTACACCTTTAATTAACCCCTACATGTGTGAAATTTTGCACACATACACTCATGTCATTGTTAGTGAAAACCATATATCAAACTACATGAAATGACATGGTTAACTGTATGTAAACCATGTGTCATTTCATGTCGGGTCTGTAATTTCACAAAAGCCGGCAATTGAATTAGCGGCTATTACAGTATGTAAAAGTGTATGAACTATAAAAAATATATATATATATATATATATGTATGTCACAATGACATGTGTGTGTATATATATATATATATATATATATATATATTCTATGTGTGTATATCTAGTGTTTTGTGAGCTATCAGTGTGATTTTACAGTAGCCGGGGATGAATTGCCAGCTTTTCTAAGGACACCGGTGCGTATAAATCGGACAGCACTCGCATGGTGTGAGTGCTGTCCGATTATTTCTCGCACCCATTGACTTGCATTGGCGATTATCATGCCAAAATCGGTGCAAATCGCAGCTTGCTGCGATTTTTTTCTCAGACCGATTTCAGCTGAGAAAAAAATCGCATATGAGAAGTCCCCTATTGAATAACATTGATCCGATTGCAAGCTGATTTTTTATCGGCTTGCAATCGTCCGTTTTTGACTCCAGTGAGTATGAGCCCTATCTGAAAATAACAGCTGATGGTAATAATCTGGGAGGAAGGAGGCCGCCTCTTCTCACCTTCTAGGTAGGATGTTATTCATGTGTATTTACGTCACTTATTCACTATATTAATACTTATATGTTGTTCTGCATAATATATGACATATCACCACATTGTTGGCTTCTGAGCCTTCTTACAGGGATATTTAGTTAGCGGGTCCATACAGACGCGTCCTCCTTACCGTTAATCTTCATTCAGCGTATTACTGAGAGGTGCGGCGGAGTCACCATTTTTGTGTCTCTATGTGGCCACCCAGTGGTTGTGATGTGTGTTTCAGTCTGGTAAAAGGTTTTCTGTTTTGAATTTGGGTCTTGAGCAATTGGAGTCTTGGACCAAAAAGTAAAGTTTGTGTGAATTTATTCTTCAGCCATAATGGTGATCTGAGTCCGCTGCACGGAAGCAAGAGAATAGCATCTTACCTGCCGTCATCTCTAGCTCTGCTTTAGATTAGTCGGCCTGGTGCGACATTCTATGTGTATCAGGCCATAAAAATGATGCCGCGCCAGGCTGACTAATCAAAAGAGGAGCTGCAGATGCTGGTGTGTGTGTATAGGTCATATAGAGGTGTTATCAGTCATTGTAGAGGAGGAGGTGAGCTGTGACATCACTTATTGTGAATGGTGGATCCTGTGTTATCAGTCATTGCACTATATCACCAGAAAAAATATATATTGGGTAAATTTGACGTAAACCAGAGAAAAGAAACAACCCTAAAAATAGCTTTTAATTAATTCTATTAAAATTTACAATTATTTTAAATAAATACAAAGAAAAACACCTCCCAAAATGGCAGTAGAATAAAAAAGATAGTAAGTCAAATAGCAGGGAAAACATCCAGGTCTGGTGCATTAATCCTACACTGGCCCTAATAGGACCCTACGTAGCTGGCAGCCTACCTAACAGCGGGGGTTGGCACCCTAGAATACGATATGGCGCCCCCGCACCGCGTCGTCTGTCCTCGGAATCCCTGTAGGCCCTTATTCTAGAGTAATAAAAGAAAGCCCATAAACCATGGACTCATTACATAAATTGTCTATGACATTAATACGTGTATATGCAGCGTTTCTGATAGCTGAGTAACAGGCTCAGTATAAGGAAACAATAGGTCTCAACCTCCATAATTAAATAATGGTCTCAGAATTTATAGTACCTATGCGCTTTCTCAATCTTGGCAACTCTACTGGTAAATAACCAACATTAGATAATAATTTCAGTGTTTTCTCCACATGTATAAAACACCCTTGAGGTGTCTCCACCATGGCTTAGCAGACTGAGAATTGATTGATCACTTAATCATGGTGCCTCTATGTTGTCTCAGTAAACCAACATAACCCCAAGGCGTATACACAGTACTCAAAACAGGCCGAAAGGATAATAATAATATGGTCATAAACAATAAAAACCCATTTAGCTTAATAGAAGATCACAGTGGATCACTTATCTGTCCCTACGCGTTTCGCCTCTTCCTGTTGTCAGGGCTCATCAGGGGACCGAGAAATAGGAGTCTGCCATGAAAGGAATGAAAAAATGGGTGGGGATGGGCCACAATTTATCCTGTGATTACCGTATTTATCAATTCCAGTTTGTTGAAGGAAGGTAGGGATAAGAGATTCATAGTTATATGGATACCTGCTCCTTCCTCGTGTCTCAGCCATGCGTGATAGTGCATCCGGTATCACATCAATGGAACGCATGAGCGTGTCAGCTCTCCATCCTACACCCAGAATGTGACGTACTTCCGGTTAATGGCGCGCATCAGCGTGTCAGCCCTCGATCGCGCTCCCGGAGTGTAACATACTTCCGGTTGATGGAACGCACGATCGTGTCAGGCCCATTCTAGCCGGATAGACCCACAGGGCTGAATCATATTCTGCCCCCAAGACCTGCGTAGTGTCTATCAGCATCGATTGTGTATATCAGACACTGTGCCGGTAGTATAACACTACGTCGATATGTCCAGCATTTTAGCAGACTTCTCCAGTTTCTTGCGCATATAAATTTCATCTGTGGGGCCCAGAAGTGAGATTATGTAAATACAACCCCCCAAAAATGAAAAAAAGGCGTTTTGAAGATGTTTTTCAGTGCCAATGGTACTAGATCAGCCCAGGGCTTACATTACCAGTAATTGGTTATTTGGCATTATGGGGTTATCTATCAAAAAAAATTAGACAAGTAGGCTTATATTAAACTTGTGAAGCTCAGCTGTTCATTCAAACCTCCTGGACTTAGGCTCTGCAGCCAAAAGATCCATCTGCTCTTCCTTTGTAAGATTTTATTATCCCAGTCTCCCAGTCTGATAGGCGGGTAACCACTTCTATAGCTTGAAAAGTGATGCTCTCGGGGTTGCCACCATGTTGGGAAATAGCGTGTCTTGTGAGTGGGGTGTCCCTTTTATTTCTGATATCCCCAATATGTTCTCCTATCCGGACAGGGAACTGTCTTTTTGTTTTCCCAGCATAGTCTTTGGGGCATGAGCAGGTGCATAGATTCACAACCTCTTCAGTCTTGCAATTTGTAAAACATCTATTTTTATAAAGTCTCTTGGTTACCAAACTTTGAAATGTGTTAGATGGTGTAATATACCCACAAAAACTACAATGTCCACATTTATGGGTACCCACAGATCTCTTATCCAGCCATGTTCCCTCCTTTTTCGGGGGAATATAGTGGCTGTTGACGACTTGATCTTTAATGATATATACGAGGAAAGGTTGCACTCTAAAATACTAAAGCATGACAATATGGAATACATGAAATTTTGAATAGCAATATGGCTTTGGAGTATAAGGAAAAATTTGAGACGCTTAGTATAACATTTGACCAAATATTAAAAGCCCACCAATCATTGTCAAGGTGGTCTCAAGTCTGGTGAGTCCCTGACCTATGTGAACATACCTCTATTAGGCCGATATCTGAATTTCTGGGTGAATGTGGACACCAGTTATGATTTGGTAGCTGAGGAGAGCAGGCAAAAACGGCAATACACCAGAGAGGTTGGAATCCACTGGATTGCAGTACCCTGACCAACCACCACAACTAAAGGCAGCCGTGGTGCGTTCCTACGTTGGTCCTAGATGCCTCGTCACAGCCTGAGAGATTAACTACATCTAAAGACAGAAAGAGGAAAGCCATCTGCCCCAGAGCAGATCCCCAAAGAACATAGGAAGCCCCCAAACATGTAATGGCGGTTAGACAAGAGGAAATACAAACACAGACAGAAAATAGTATGAGCAAACGTTGGGGCCCAAACTGCCTAGACAGAAAGAATAGAAAGGATACTCACTGCAATCCAAAAAAACCCTAAAAAATACCAACGCTACCAATTGCAAAAACACCTGAGATCACACGACCTCTACCACCTAAATCAGTTCTCTGGTGTAACAAAACTAAGCCGCAGCCACTGAAAAAACTGGAAAAGGAAAATGAACAAATAACAGTGGCTCCAGAGGAACTGAGAGGAGCCCAAGCCCCCCGGGAGGGGAAACCTGGCTAACCTCACAGAAATGCAGAGAAATATGCAAATGGTAAGCACAAAAACAAAAAACAGAAAATATCTTATCTGAGAGCAGGAGAAGAGGCAAGACTCAGCAAGCTTCCAAGTGAACCAGGAACCACAGTTGAGACAAGAACAATTGATCACCGGCAAGCATGATGGGAGGGAACCTCCCTTATATCCAGCCAGTCTGTGATCCCTGATTGCCAATCCTCATTGAATGGTTCAGTACTGTTTGTAACCACCAGAGGAAGCTTCTGCTCAGAATTCATTTCTAAAACATTCACAACAGACACCTCTGTCAGTAATGCCTGCATATATGGGTAAGTAGGGACCTGCTGTAATTAAAATCACCACCTGGTGGGGGCGGAGTGCTCAGCCAGTAAGCTAACATTCAAAAGACAAAAAAACCTTACTGGTACATCCAGACTAATGTGAACTAGGTGCAAACCAAGGGATGCTACCCCCATGTAAAACATACGAGAAAAGGTTGCACTCTAAAATACTAAAGCATGATAATATGGAATACATGAAATTTTGAATAGCAATATGGCTTTGGAGTATAAGGAAAAATTTGAGATGCTTAGTATAACATTTGGCCAAATATTAAAAGCCCACCAACCATCGTCAATGTGGTCTCAAGTCTGGTGAGTCCCTGACCTATGTGAACATACCTCTATTAGGCTGATATCTGAATTTCTGGGTGAATGTGGACACCTCTGTCAGTAATGCCTGCATATATGGAATACATGAAATTTTGAATAGCAATATGGCTTTGGAGTATAAGGAAAAATTTGAGACGCTTAGTGTAACATTTGGCCAAATGTTAAAAGCCCACCAACCATCGCAATAGCATATTGCTATTCAAAATTTCATGTATTCCATATTGTCATGCTTTAGTATTTTAGAGTGCAACCTTTTCTCGTATGTTTTACATGGGGGTAGCACCCCTTGGTTTGCACCTAGTTCACATTAGTCTGGATGTGCCAGTCAGGTTTTTTTGTCTTTTGAATGTTAGCTTACTGACCGAGCACTCCGCCCCCACCAGGTCGTGATTTTAATTACAGCAGGTCTCTACTTACCCATATATGCAGGCATTACTGACAGATGTGTCCACATTCACCCAGAAATTCAGATATCAGCCTACTAAAGGTATGTTCACATAGGTCAGGGACTCACCAAAGACTTGAGACCACCTTGACGATGGTTGGTGGGCTTTTAATATTTGGCCAAATGTTATACTAAGCGTCTCAAATTTTTCCTTATACTCCAAAGCCATATTGCTATTCAAAATTTCATGTATTCCATATTGTCATGCTTTAGTATTTTAGAGTGCAACCTTTTCTCGTATGTTTTACATGGGGGTAGCACCCCTTGGTTTGCACCTAGTTCACATTAGTCTGGATGTGCCAGTCAGGTTTTTTTTGTCTTTTGATCTTTAATGAATCTCCTCTCCTTTAAGTCACTGATGGATATGGGGAGATCTATTTGACCAGATCGGGGTCAGTTCTTAGTATCCCCAGTGTTTTTTCTAGATTTTCATCACTGTATTTTGCTGGTCGTCCTAAGTACCTATCAGTCTGGTAATGGGGTCCTCATTATACTTTTGTGGGTTAAGTAGAGTGGGTCTGTCAACATTGCGGCCTCCTGACATGCTTGATCTAGCAGTGGCCTGGGGAATCCTCAGTCACCGAACCTTTTCTTTAGGTCTCTAGATTTCTGCTGATAGTCCATTTCCGAGGAGCAGTTCCTCCTAAGTCTGAGTAACTGCCCCTTAGGAATCCACCATTTGAGGGGGACAGGGTGGTGACTCTCACATCTGAGCAAGTTGGGTTTCCGGTACAGTGTGGTCTTTAGAGACCATTTTTATTGATTGAAATCATGACATCAAGGAAAGCTAGGCTATTACCACCCACCTCATAAGTGAATCTCAACCCCAATTGGTTGTCATTTAGGCGGCCAATAAACTCAACAAAGGTAGATAAGGCACTAGTCCAGAGGACGAGGATGTTGTCTATGTTATCAATCATTGTACAGGAGGAGGAGGTGAGCTGTAACCTCACCTATTGTGATGGGTGGATGCTATGTTATCTACTGTATATAGAGGTGTTATCAGTCATTGTACAGGAGGAGGAGGTGAGCTGTAACCTCACCTATTGTGAATGATGGATCCCGTGTTATCTACTGTATAGAGGTGTTATCAGTCATTGTACAGGAGGAGGTGAGCTGTGACATCACCTATTGTGAATGGTGGATCCTGTGTTATTTACTGTATATACAGGTGTTTTCAGTCATTGTACAGGAGGAGGAGGTGAGCTGTGACATCACCTATTGTGAATGGAGGATCCTGTGTTATCTACTGTGTAGAGGTGTTATCAGTCATTGTATAGGGGAGAGAGGAGGTGAGCTGTGACATCACCTATTGTGAATGGTGCATTATGTGTTATCTACTGTATGTAGAAGTGTTTTCTGTTACTCTCCTAGGTATCACAAGTGGTTCATGAACCCACTGCGCCACAAAGCGGACCTTCCCTGGAGAGGCATGACTAAGCAGCGACCCTGGTGTTCACTGGAGCCTCTAGTGGTGAGGTCAAGCTTGAATGGCAAGTAGCTGCCAGGTGCCACTCCAAGGCGACGTCCGGCGGTACCTGCTGACCCCAAAGGGCAGAGACAATACTTCAGATTCTCAATAGGGCAGGACGGCCACAGGGACAGGTTCAGACTATGCGATCTCCGGTAGAAGACAGGACGGCCACAGGGACAGGATTGACTGTAGCGACAGGATGGCCACAGGGTCAGGTAATGTTTAGCTTCCAAAAAAAGATGGCTAAGAGGAGACTTAATAGCTGTCTACAAATATCTGAAAGGCTGTCACATTGTAGAAGGATCATCTTTATTCTCATTTGCACAAGGAAACACGAGAAACAATGGAATAAAACTGAAAGGGAGAAGATACAGATTAGATATTAGAAAAAACTTTTTGACAGTGAGGGTGATCAATGAGTGGAACAGGCTGCCACGAGAGGTGGTGAGTTCTCCTTCAATGGAAGTCTTCACACAGAGGCTGGACAGACATCTGTCTGAGATGGTTTAGATATAGGAAAGATGTATATCTTAGTACCGTGTTAGCCAGTAGATAGAAAAATATTTAGAATTGAGAGTCCTCAGTGGTTGATACCTTTTAATGGCTAACTGAAAAGATGGTAACAAATTGCAAGCTTTCGAGACTACTCAAGTCTCTTCATCAGGCAAAGACTAATACAACATCTGAAGAATCACATATTTATACACAACACAGCACAGAAACAATGCAATAGGTTGTCATGATACATAGTTTGCCCTGTCCTGCATTTCTGTATAACTTTGTTCCTCCATCATCATTTAACTTAGGCTTATGTCAACACAGCTAGAGGACTCCCCATTGTTCTCCTAAGCTGGGGGGAGAACTCACAATACACATATAGACATATCGGAGCCATGCAATGGACCAAACCATTGACTAGGAGGTGGGAACTTCTCCTCCCCTACCCTTGGGCTGTTCCCAGTAGCCCAAGACAAGGGACTTATGCGTGACCAGTGTTGTGTTGGGAGATCTCTAGAGAAAAAGGAGGGCTCTTAACTTAGCTGCGGCAAGACCTCATGTCGGTCTGTGATTTTGGATTTATTATGGACATCAGGAATAACATGGATATTTGATTTGGTATGCTGCCTACCTCAATAAATCCCGTTGGATTGTTCTTAGCCCGGTGGTCTCTTCTTGCTCTGCTGCATACCCCGTCACAAACTGGTTGGCAGCGGTGGGATCAGAGCAGAACGAATGGAGGACAACGGCCCATCAACTTCTGGAACCAGAGCCTCAGAGTACAAGAACTGGACTGTGGGGAGCTTACAAACAAAGGCCCGTGAACTGGGGGTCAGCTACAAGGGACTCTCCAAGGAGCAGCTAACTGAGGCTTTGGAAGGAGTTCGCCTGCAAGAGGACACTGAGGAAGCACCTCCACGGCAAATGGAGGAAAGGCGACAGGCAGAGGTAAATACCCAAAAAAGTCAGTGGGCTGTGTGGTACGAGGAGGAGATGGCAATGATGGGAGAGGAGGTCTCCATAGACTACAAGATGGAGGTCATGCGAGGAGCTAAGGAGATGGCATTGCTGGAGAGGCAGATAGCTTTGGAAGCAGCTAGAAGCTCCAGACAGACTGTAACCCCAGCACCCACCATGAGGGAACTCCCCAGAGTGTACCGCAAAGATTTCAAGCCATTCCAGGAGGCTACAGGTGACATTGAGGGCTTCTTCCAGGACTTTGAGCATCAGTGTCGATTAATGGAAGTCCCAGAAAGAGAGCGAGTACGACATCTGGTGGGGCTCTTAGAGGGTGGAGCTGCCACAGCCTATAGAGCTATGGACCCTCGGGGGGACTGTGAGTATGCAGACATTAAACGGACTGTTCTAGAACACTATGCTGTGACACCCAGAGACGTATAGGACCCAGTTTCGTACTTTGGCCTGTGATGAGGAGGTGTCCTTCAAGATGTATGCAAACAGACTCAAACAAATATGTCATCGCTGGCTGGAGGGAGAGGAGGCCTTAACTTGGGGGGCCTTCCTCCAGGTCATCTTGAAAGAGCAGTTTTACTTCAAGTGCCCCGCTGAGATCCGAGAATGGGTGCGTGAAAGGAGACCAGCCACTGTGGAGGAAGCTGCAGCTCAAGCGGATGAGGCTCTCACCATCAAGCCTCAATGGAAAAAACTACTACTCAGTGAGAAAAGAACTACCAGCCCCCCGACTATGGCGTCCCCTGGTCCTTCGGCCTCCCATATTCACCATCCCAATAGACCATCAACTCATGGTGACCTTCGTGTGACTGGGCCTCGCATTACTCCTGCTCCACCTTCGGGACTACGACGTGGGGGGAAGAGTCCCAGAGCGCAGATGTTATAGATGTGGGCAGCCTGGACATCTGCAATTTCAATGTCCAGGTGTTCGGAGACAGGACGGCTACAGACCGCCTTTGCCGGTTCGTTATCTACAGACACTCTCACCAGGAGAAGAGCTGGATTCAGTCCCTGATGACTTGCCAAGTGACTCCGATACCCTGGCTCCCATACCAGGAGTCTATGGGTTGCGAGCCCCAGCCACCTGTTCTTCTGACCTTCAGCACCAACATCTACAGGAGGTCGTGCTGGATGGCCAAAAAGTTGTTGGCTTCCGTGACACTGGGGCTTTTCTCACCATAGCCGATCCCCGAGTACTTCAGCCAGAAGCAATTCAAAAGGGACCAGGAATTGACATTGTATTGGCTGGAGGCACCCAGAGATATATTCCAAGAGCGAGGGTGACCCTGGTTTATGGCTTTGGGGCCAAACAATGCGTGGTCGGTGTGATGAGCGGCCTCCCTGCAGACGTTCTTTTAGGAAATGATGTGGGACATCTGCATTGCCACTTTGTCGGTGCGGTAACCAGAAGTCAAGCCAAGAGAGCAGCAAATGGGGACGCCTACAATTCCTCCATGGAAATGAGGCCACCAGAACCGCCGACACAGCCGGTGAGTGATTCTTCTTGTGGGGACAATGTGAGTGATACCTGGGATAGAGTTCAGTTTCGACAAGAGGTAGATACTGACCCCACCCTAGCTAGTTTTAGAGCACGAGCTGAGATAGGGCAGTTACGGGAGAACGGGGAAAGAATTATCAGAGAAAATGGACTTTTGTATAGGGTTACCAATGCTGCCTCCCCAGATAAGCCCTGGACTTGTAACAAACAGATGATTGTTCCTCAGAAATACAGAATTCCACTATTACACCTTGCTCATGATATTCCTACTGCTGGCCATCAAGGCAAAACCCGCACCGAGAGACGATTGACTCAAACCTTCTATTGGCCAGGGATTTCTCAGGCAGTGGCGCATTTCTGCCAAACTTGCGATATATGTCAGCGTAGAGGGTGACCCGGAGATCACCCAAAGGCACCTCTGCAACCACTCCCTATCATAGAAGAACCATTTCAAAGAGTAGCTGTCGATATCGTTGGGCCTCTGGCTAAACCAAGTAGATCAGGAAAGCAGTACATTCTCACTGTTGTGGACTATGCCACCTGATATCCGGAAGCTGTGGCCTTGTCAAGTATTTCTGCAGCCAAAGTGGCCGAGGCCCTGGTTACCATTTTCACCAGAGTAGGATTTCCCAGTGAGATCTTGTCGGACCAAGGCTCCCAGTTCATGTCAGAACTAGTCCAGTGTCTGTGGCGCACCTGTGGAGTACGAGTGATTCGAAAGACACCGTATCATCCACAAACAAATGGACTTTGTGAACGATTTAACGGTACTCTGAAGAATATGCTGAGGGCCTTCACTGACAGAGATTCAGACTGGGAGAAGTACCTACCCATCTCTTGTTTGCCTATCGGGAAGTTCCTCAGGAGTCCACCGGGTTTCCCCCTTTGAACTCCTCTATGGGAGAAAGGTCCGAGGACCCTTAACTCTGCTCAATGAATACTGGGCGGGGCAAGTTGAAGATACAGGAGCCCCTGTTGTCCCTTATGTCCTAAAGCTGCGAGAAACCCTGGCTCAACTTGCTAGTTTAGCCCAGAGTCATGTGCGTATGGCTCAAACCCGACAGAAGACCTGGTATGACCGTAAGGCACGCTATCGGGAGTTTGTAGAAGGACAACAGGTCTTAATGATTATTCCCCATTCACAAAATAAACTGCAGACCACGTGGGAGGGTCCCTTCCGGGTTCTCAAGAAACTAAATGAAACCAATTACCTTCTTGCTTTAGATGATCAGGGACTAAGACAAAAGACTGTTCATGTGAATATGATTAACCCCTTCCCGACCCATGACGCCACGTAGGCGTCATGAAAACCTGTGCCAATCCGACCCATGACGCCTATGTGGCGTCATGAAAGGATCGCGTCCCTGCGGGTCGGGTGACCGGGGTCACTGAAAGGTCACCCGACCCGCCGGCACAGGACCCTTTGTGCTTCACCACAGGGGGGTTGGCTTAACCCCCCCGTGGCCACGATCGCTCTGATTGGCTGTTAAAAGTGAAACAGCCAATCAGAGCAATCTGTAATATTTCACCAATATAATTGGTGAAATATTACAATCCAGCCATGGCCGATGCTGCAATAGCATCTGCCATGGCTGGACACCGAGCCCTGACCCCCCCACATGGATTCACGGCGGCGATCGGCCGCCGCCACCGAAAGATGGCAGCGGTCGGTCACCGCCGTCACTAAAAGCACCCCTCGTCCTGGCCTCCGCTGCCCCCACCTTCCGATCCCCCCCCCTGACTTCCGACCCCCATACTCACCTCTCCCGGTCCACCGATGTCCCTGGATCCTTCCCGGCGGCTGCCCGGGATTCTTCATGGGCGCCGCCATCTTTGGAAAATGGCGGGCGCATGCGCAGTGCGCCGCCGGCCGGCGCATGCGCAGTGCGCCCTACATAGTCAAAAAATTTATTTTGATCACTGTGATAAACTGTCACAGTGATCAAAATAAAAAAAAGTAAGTGAACCCCCCCTGTCATAGGTAGGGACAAATAATAAAGAATTTTTTTTTTTTTCCTATTAGGCCCTGTGCACACGTTGCGGATTTTGCTGCGGATCCGCAGCTGATTTCGCTGCTAATCCGCAGCTGATTTCGCTGCTGATCCGCAGCGGATTTCGCTGCTGATCCGCAGCGGATTTCGCTGCTGATCCGCAGCGGATTTCGCTGCTGATCCGCAGCGGATTTCGCTGCTGATTCGCTGCTGATTTCGCTGCGGATCAGCAGCGTAATCAGCAGCGAATCAGCAGCTAAATCAGCAGATCAGCAGCGAAATCAGCTGCGGATCAGCAGCGAAATCAGCTGCGGATCAGCAGCGGATTTCGCTGCTGATCCGCAGCTGATTTCGCTGCTGATCCGCAGCTGATTTCGCTGCTGATCCGCAGCTGATTTCGCTGCTGATCCGCAGCGGATTTCGCTGCTGATCCGCAGCTGATTTCGCTGCTGATCCGCAGCTGATTTTGCTGCGGATCCGCAGCGGATATGGCGCTGCGGATTCACAGCAGATCCAGAAACCATGTACAGTACAATGCAAATAAATGGTAAAAAAAAACCGCTGTGCACATGCTGCAGATTTTTCAGCGCAGATTTGCTGCGGTTTTAAATCCGCAGCATGTCAATTCTTTGTGCGGATTCCGCAGCGATTTTACACCTATTCCATTATAGGCGTAAAACCGCAGAGAAAAACCGCAGCAAATCCGCGCTAAATACGCAGGTAAAAGGCAGGTCGTTTTACCTGCGGATTTTAGATTTTAGAAAAATCCGCAAGTGAATCCGCAACGTGTGCACGGGGCCTTAGGGTCAGGCTGGGTTCATATTGCATTATGGCAGTCCGTTAGATGGACTGCGTTTCACCACGGTGTAACGCAGTCCGTTAACGCTGCCATTCACCCCATTTGTGTGCGCATCGCAACGCATGCCATGAAGCGGCATGCGTTCGCGACGTGTCGTCATTCAGTGACGGAGCCTTGGACGCAGGCTGCAGCGTCTGGGCTCCATCACCGCTAGCACAGATGAATCATCGCTGATTCCTCTGCACTAGCGGGTATAGCATAACGCGATCGCGTTATGCTATACCGTTACCAGCCCGTCAACGCTACGTGTTGAACGGGCTGGTAAAACGCAATATGAACCCAGCCTTAGGGTTAGAACTAGGGTTAGGGTTAGAACTAGGGTAAGGGTTGGAATTAGGGTTAGGGTTGGAATTAGGGTTAGGGTTGGAATTAGGGTTAGGGTTGGGATTAGGGTTAGGGTTGGGATAAGCGTTAGGGGTGTTTTGGGGTTAGGGTTGGGATTAGGGTTAGGCTTGTGGTTAGGTTTATGGTTAGAGTTGGGATTAGGGTTAGGGGTGTGTTGGGGTTAGGGTTATGGTTAGGGTTTGTATTAGGGTTAGGGGTGTGTAGGGTTAGGGTTGGGGATAGGGGTGTGTTGGGGTTAGGGTTGGAGTTAGAATTGAGGGGTTTCCACTATTTAGGTACATCAGGGGGTCTCCATACGCGACATGGCGCCAACATTGATTCCTGCAAATTTTGCGTTCAAAAAGTCAAACAGTGCTCCCTTTATTCCAAGCCCCGACGTGTGCCCAAACAGTGGTTTACCCCCACATATGGGGTATCAGTGTACTCGGGAAAAATTGCACAACAACTTTGGGGGTCTAATTTCTCCTGTTACTGTTGGGAAAAAAAAATTGGGGACTAAAAAAGTTATTTTTATGGAAAAAAAAATGATTTTTTATTTTCACGGCTCTGCGTTATAAACTTCTGTGAAGAACTTGGGGGTTCAAAGTGCTCACCACACATCTAGATAAGTTCCTTGCGGGGTCTAGTTTCCAAAATGGGGTCACTTGTGGGGAGTTTATACTGTTTAGGCACATCAGGGACTCTGCAAACGTAACATGACGCCCGCAGACCATTCCATCAAGTCGGCATTTCAAAACGTCACTACTTCCCTTCCGAGCCCCGAAGTGTGCCCATACAGTAGTTTTCTCCCACATATGGGATATCAGCGTACTCAGGACAAATTGGACAACAACTTTTGAGGTCTAATTTCTTCTGTTACCCTTGGGAAAATAAAAAAATTGGGGACTAAAAGATCATGTTTGTGGAAAAAATATGATTTTTTTATTTTCATGGCCCAGCGTTATAAACTTCTGTGTAGCCTTTGGGGGTTCAAAGTGCTCACTACACATCTAGATAAGCTCCTTGGGGGGTCTAGTTTCCAAAATGGTGTCACTTGTGGGGGGTTTCTACTGTTTAGGCACATCAGGGGCTCTGCAAACGCAACATGACGCCCACAGAACATTCCATCAAGTCTGCATTCCAAAATGGCGCTCCTTCTCTTCTGTGCTCTCCCATGCGCCAAAACAGTGGTTCCCCCCCACATATGGGGTACCAGTGTACTCAGGACAAACGGTACAACAACTTTTGTGGTCCAATTTCTCCTGTTACCCTTGTGAAAATAAAAAATTGCGGGTTAAAAAAATCAGTTTTTGAGGAAAAAAATTATTTTTTATTTTCACGGCTCTGCATTACAAACTTCTGTGAAGCACGTGGGGTTCAAGGTGCTCACCACACATCTAGTTAAGTTCCTTGAGGGGTCTAGTTTACAAAATGTGGTCACTTGTGGGGGGTTTCTACTGTTTAGGCACATCAGGGGCTCTGCCCGCCCGCAGACCATTCCATCAAGTCGACATTTCAAAGCGTCACTACATCCCTTCCAAGCCCTGACGTGTGCCCAAACAGTGGTTCTCCCCCACATGTGAGGTACTAGCGTACTTAGGACAAATTAGACAACAACTTTTGGGGTCCAATTTCTCCTGTAACCATTGTGAAAATAAAAAATATGGGGCTAAATAATCATTTTTTGAGAAAAAAAAATGATTTTTTATTTTCACGGCTCTGCGTTATAAACTTTTGTGAAGCACCTGGGGGTTCAAAGTTCTCACTGTGCATCTGCATAAGTTTCTTAGGGGGTCTAGTTTCCAAAATGGGGTCATTTGTGGGGGAGCTCCAAAGTTTAGGCATACAGGGGCTCTCCAAACATGACATGGTGTCCGCTAACGACTGGAGCTAATTTTCCATTCAAAAAGTCAAATGGCGCTCCTTCCCTTCTGAGCCCTGCCGTGCGCCCAAACAGTGGTTTATGACCACATATGAGGTATCTGTGTACTCAGGAGAAATTGCCCAACAAATTTTAGGATCCAATTTATACTGTTGCCCATGTGAAAATGAAAAAACTGAGGCTAAAAGAACATTTTTGTGAAAAAAAAAGTACTTTCTTTTTTTTACGGATCAATTTGTGAAGCACTTGGGGGTTCAAAGTGCTCACTCTGCATCTAGATAAGTTCCTTGGGGGGTCTAGTTTCCAAAATGGGGTCACTTGTGGGGGAGCTCCAATGTTTAGGCACACAGGGACTCTCCAAATGCGACATGGCATCCGCTAAATATTCCAGCATATTTTCCATTCAAAAAGTCAAATGGCGCTCCTTCCCTTCTGAGCCCTGCCGTGCGCCCAAACAGTGGTTTATGACCACATATGAGGTATCGGTGTACTCAGGAGAAATTGCCCAACAAATTTTAGGATCCATTTTATCCTGTTGCCCATGTGAAAATGAAAAAACTGAGGCTAAAAGAAAATTTTTGTGAAAAAAAAAGTACTTTCTTTTTTTTACGGATCAATTTGTGAAGCACCTTGGGGTTCAAAGTGCTCACTCTGCATCTAGATAAGTTCCTTGGGGGGTCTAGTTTCCAAAATGGGGTCACTTGTGGGGGAGCTCCAATGTTTAGGCACACAGGGACTCTCCAAATGCGACATGGCAACCGCTAAATATTCCAGCATATTTTCCATTCAAAAAGTCAAATGGCGCTCCTTCCCCTTCTGAGCCCTGCCGTGCGCCCAAACAGTGGTTTATGACCACATATGAGGTATCTGTGTACTCAGGAGAAATTGCCTAACAAATTTTAGGATCCATTTTATCCTGTTGCCCATGTGAAAATGAAAAAACTGAGGCTAAAAGAAAATTTTTGTGAAAAAAAAGTACTTTCTTTTTTTTACGGATCAATTTGTGAAGCACCTGGGGGTTCAAAGTGCTCACTCTGCATCTAGATAAGTTCCTTGGGGGGTCTAGTTTCCAAAATGGGGTCACTTGTGGGGGAGCTC
>JARQOD010000008.1:14140601-14229712 GCA_033576555.1 Oophaga sylvatica
CACAGTACCATGGTATATATCAAAGCACCACATGGTACACAGCACAGCACCACATGGTCTATAGCACAGCCCCACACAGTATAATGCACAGCCCCTCAAGAACTATAGCATAGTACCATGGTATATAGCACAGCCCCACATGGTATATAGCAAAGCACCATGGTATATATCACAGCTAGTGTTGAGCATATCCGATACCGCAAGTATCGGGTATCGGCCGATATTCGCTGTATCGGAATTCCGATACTTAGTTCCGATATTTTTCCAATATCGTATACTGGAATCGGAAGTTCCCATAATTCTTTGAGAGGAAATGTGATTTTAGTCAGCCAATGAGGAATCTTATGAAGTGTGGGCACATCCTGTAATGCTGCGGTCATCTTAACTAATGGCATGGCTGTGATTGGCTGCTGAAATGATGTCAGAATGCACTATAAAAGGCGCCGCCGCCATTTTTAGCGTCACTGTGCTGTGAACTCAGTTAGGGACAGAACGCTGCTGTGCTGACTCTGAGGGACAGTTAGAGATTGCGATTTAGTGTACTGTGCTGTAGGCAGGCTAGCACCAACCGCTGTGTAAAGCTTCCTTTTGCCTTGCAGTGTTGTTTTAACAGCTCTGTGCAAGGTGTGTGTGAGAGTGCAGGTGACGCTGCAGTTTGCTCTGCATCCACCGCTGTTTGTAGGCATCTGCACGTGTCACTCACTGACTCTTTTTTTTATTTTATTTTGTGGAAATTGGTGCAGCTCCATTATATTTGAAAAAAATCTAATCTATTAGTGTGACGCGCTTCCATCCGTATACAATACATTGGTTGCAAACACTATAGAAGTACAGAAAGGAGCCTTTCACAGATAGTGAACAGTTGTGTTTTCAGTGTTCACTGCAGTCTGTGAGGTTTTGATTTTTTGAGTGCAGATCACGCTCCAGTTAGTTCTTCAACCACTGCTGGTTGTAGTCTGCTGAGCGTGTGTCACTGCCTCATCCTTCACATTTTTCTCTAATTGGTGCTGCTCCATTATATTTGAAAAAAATCTAATCTATTAGTGTGACGCGCTTCCATCCGTATACAATACATTGGTTGCAAACACTAATAGAAGTACAGAAAGGAGCCTTTCACAGATAGTGAACAGTTGTGTTTCAGTGTTCACTGCAGTCTGTGAGGTTTTGATTTTTTGAGTGCAGATCACGCTCCAGTTAGTTCTTCAACCACTGCTGGTTGTAGTCTGCTGAGCGTGTGTCACTGCCTCATCCTTCACATTTTTCTCTAATTGGTGCTGCTCCATTATATTTGAAAAAAATCTAATCTATTAGTGTGACGCGCTTCCATCCATATACAATACATTGGTTGCAAACACTATAGAAGTACAGAAAGGACCTTTCACAGATAGTGAACAGTTGTGTTTCAGTGTTCACTGCAGTCTGTGAGGTTTTGATTTTTTGAGTGCAGATCACGCTCCAGTTAGTTCTTCAACCACTGCTGGTTGTAGTCTGCTGAGCGTGTGTCACTGCCTCATCCTTCACATTTTTCTCTAATTGGTGCTGCTCCATTATATTTGAAAAAAATCTAATCTATTAGTGTGACGCGCTTCCATCCGTATACAATACATTGGTTGCAAACACTATAGAAGTACAGAAAGGAGCCTTTCACAGATAGTGAACAGTTGTCTGCAGTGTTCACTGTAGTCTGTGAGCTTTTCATTTTTTGAGTGCAGATTACGCTCCAGTTAGTTCTTCAACCACTGCTGGTTGTAGTCTGCTGAGCGTGTGTCACTGCCTCATCCTTCACATTTTTCTCTAATTGGTGCTGCTCCATTATATTTGAAAAAAATCTAATCTATTAGTGTGACGCGCTTCCATCCGTATACAATACATTGGTTGCAAACACTATAGAAGTACACAAAGGGGCCTTTCACAGCTACTGAACAGTTGTCTGCAGTGTTCACTGCAGTCTCTGAGGAATAACCACACTTAGGCCTTATAACTTTTCTGACTTTCTTTATCAATCTACCAAGATTAAGAAGGCAGGGAGTAAGGCACGTGGTCATGGCCGTGGAGTTTCAGCAGGGAGAGGACGTGGGGATTCTGTGGCTGGCTGCCGCACCCAGTGACACAGCATCCACCAGTTTTCCCCGTGAGCGTTCCTTTATGCGCACTTTTGTAGGAGCTCAGCGTACCCCCCTGCTGCGGGAAGAACAAATTGAAGCCGTTGTTGGTTGGATGGCAGCCAATGCATCGACTTCAATTGCTTCCACCTCCTCTCAGGACCACAGCACTGTTGAACAACCATCTGTCTCTTCACCGCCTGCCAAATTGCCCAGGCAGTCAGAGAGTTCTGAACTGGAGCCAGCTGAGTCTCTGCTTCTGTTCTCAGAATCTGTTGGCTTGCAAACAGGGGCCCAGCCAAGCAGCATTCTGGAATGTGAAGAAGAGCAGTATACAGTGATGCGCAACAGCTGTGTCTCTCTGAATGTGAAGAGGCGGGTGAGCCAGTGCCGATGGTCAGCACACCGCAGAACGCATCTGATGATGATGAGACTCAGGTGCCAGTTTCTGTTGAGCATGGTGCTGGCCAGACCACCCAACAGCAGCAGGTGTTGGAAGAGGGTAGTGGAGATGATGAGGTCCAAGACCCAACATGGCGTGAGGAACAGGAAGGTGGTGGTAGCAGCTCTGAGGAAGAGATTGCCCCAACGGTCCAAACAGTAGGGAGAGGTAGGCTGCAGACTCGGTTGCCTGTAGCCTCCAGTTTGGCACCCGTTCGTAGCAGTTCTTTTCCAACAGCCAAAACGGGCGCTCCCAGGACTTGCACTGCGTGGTCCTTTTTTGACACACTTGCAGATGATATTTGCTATGTCAAATGCAAGCTGTGTAATCAAAAAGTAAAAAGAGGTAAAAGTGTCAGTAACCTTAATACCACAAATATGTGGAAACATGTGCGGTCAAAGCACGTGGTTGAGTTACAAAGACACACTGGAGATGTAGGCCAACCTACAGCAGCACCTACATCTTCAGCTCGTGTTGGAGCCTCTTCCTCCAGCTCACACACAGCTGGTTCGCTTCCTCACAGGATCGCCATGGAAGAACCTCTGTCACTGTTGTCCAGAGACCCAGTGTTATTCCACCCACAGCTGCAAGTTCCCTGTCATCCTCACACTCCCAGGCCACAAAACAGCCATCGGTAGCACAGGCATGGGATAAAAGACGGCCATACTCGGCAAACCATCCACGAGCACAGGCTCTGAATGCTGGCATTGCAAAACGCCTGTCCCTTGAAATGCTGTCATTCAGGCTGTGGAAACTGACAGTTTCCGTAACTTAATGGCATTGGCAGTCCCACAATACAATGTGCCCAGCCAATTTTATTTCAGCAGGCAAGCCGTCCCTGGTCTGCAAAAGCATGTTGAGGGAAAAATTAAACATGCGCTACTAAAACGCCGTCAGTAGCAAGGTCCACCTGACCACCGATGCGTGGACCAGTACCCCCTGGCCAGGGACAATACCTTTCCCTCACTGCCCATTGGGTCAATGTTGTGGAGCCGGGTACAGATCTTGCAAGTTTGGCGCTGTACGTGTTCTGCCAACTCCAAGGATTGCAGGAATCAAGTCTGTCCTCATTGACTCCTCCTCCTACTCCAGTTCCTCAGAATCATCGCTGCAGGAGCCGTCACGGTCTACCTCCACATGGACCCGTTGAACGCTTACCTGATGCGACCGATATGAGCACAGCCGTGGCCAAACGTCAACAGGCCGTCCTGAAATTAATTTCCATGGGGAATCGAAGCCACACAGCGCAGGAGCTCTGGAATGCTATCAAGCAGGAGAGCGACGTGTGGTTTTTGCCAGCGAATCTCCAGCCAGGCTTGGTAGTGTGTGACAATGGCCGAAATCTGGTGGCAGCTCTGGGCCTTGGCAACCTCACTCACATACCATGTCTGGCACATGTGCTCAACTTGGTCGTGCAGAGTTTTTTGAGGGACTATCCGGGTCTTGATGCACTGCTGCACAAGGCCCCGCCTAGAGTGCGCTCACTTGCGACGTTCCAGCATCGCCCGATCGCGCTTTTGCAGCTCTGCAACGCAGATTTCGCCTTCCTGAACATCGCATAAATATGTGACGTACCCACCAGGTGGAATTCCACGTTACATATGTTGGAGCGGTTGTGTGAGCAGCAGCCAGCAGAAAATGGAGAAATCAGCTGCATCAGGCGCAATCAACTCGCAATTTGCGCCGTTCACACTTCACCACTACTGAGTGGGCCTCTATGAAGGACATCTGCCACGTTTTGCGGGGCGTTGATGAGTCAACGCGGATGGCGAGTGCAGATGATGCACTAGTCAGCCTGACTGTCCCCCTTATCTGCCTGCTTCAAAAAACACTGCAAGCACTAAGGTATGAGGTTTTGGAAGAGGTGGAGGATGAGGAGTCACAAATTCCATCACCTTCTGGACAGTCAGCGCAACGTGGTTCCTCACAAAGGGCTGGGCAGGGCTCACTTTGTGAGGAGGCTGAGGAGGAGTCAATGGAGGAGGAAGACATCGCTCCAGAGGGAGGTACACAACGCTCTAGTCAGTATGTAGAGCGAGGGTGGGGGATGCAGAGCAGGCAGAGATGACGCCTTTGCAGGGGACAGCGTTTCTTGGCCAGTTGGGAGTCTGCAGCACATGGTTGATTTCATGCTGCAGTGCTGAGAAACGACCGCCGCATCGCCCACATTCTCACCACGTCTGATTATTGGGTGTACACCCTCCTAGACCCTCGCTACCCCGGGACAACTTACAAAGCCTCATCACACCGTTGAACCGGGAGCGTAAAATGGGGGGGAGTACCAAGAACACACTGGTGCAATCCATAATGTTCTCCATTCCACCGAGAGCACTGCTGCTGCTGCTACTGCTTTACAAAGCAGCTCTGTGCGTAGAGGCAGTGGAGACAGCTCTGCAACAAGAGGGAGCAGAAGCAGCGCCTCTGCACAGGGCAAGACCAGTATGTTCCAAATGTGGCGAAGTTTTGTGTCAGCACCACAAATGTCTACACCATCCCAGACGGCTCCAGTCAGCAGGAGGCAATGTTTCCGTCAGATGGTGACAGACACATGTCTTGCCCTCTCAAGTGTACTCCCAGAATGGCTCTTCCCCATTCAAGTTTTGGGTCTCTAAGCTGGATACATGGCCAGAGCTTAGCCAGTATGCATTGGAGGTGCTGGCTTGCCCTGCTGCTAGTGTATTATCGGAGCACGTCTTTATGCTGCCGGTGTGTACTAACAGACCGTCGCATGCGACTATCCTCCGCTAATGTAGAACCGGCTTACTTTTCTGAAAATGAACAAGGCATGGATCTCGCCAGAATTTGTCTGTCCGTTTCAGATTAAATAAACTGGTTCGCAACGTTATCCATGTCTCCTGTTATGTTCATCTTTTTCTACCACCTGAACTCTACTCCCTGGGCTACAACACTGCCAGTTGCTGCTCAGAAGTGTCGTGTCCAACAGACCAATACACAAGCTATAGTGTTAGGGGGTTCAGTAACGCCAGCTGTTCCCCTGCTGCGTGTCCGGCAAGAAGTCTCCTGTTCCCTACCCATGCACAGAAAAACCCATGTCCGAACATGCTCCAAATAGGAAGAGCCTTCACCCTGATTTGTTATGCTTTAAAACATGAAATTGTGAAGTTTTCCAGGCCTAGAATGATAAATTTTTATGACAAAATGGACAAATAATAATTTGTCATCACAGCGCATATCTGCACATGTCTATTAGAAAGGTAACAAAGCTAAAACATAGTGTTCACTTTTGAAAATTAATGCAATAAAAGTACATTTCATACTTATCAATTAATGCTTTTTTAAGGAACTTAATCTGTACCTGTAAGATAATGCAGTCAATGGATGTACGAATCATAAAATCCTCATCATCATCATCACGAGTTTTATTTATGACAGACATTATAAAAATACACATACTGATGCCAACTGTAACTTCACACACCATATTGAAATGGCCAGCATGTAAACCTGGTAATAATGTGCAATAATAAATTATTACATCTAGAAAGTGCATCATGCATACTGACAATAGGTAGTTATACCTGCAAGTGCTGTTGAAACAACCACAACAGATATAAATTAATAATGGTAATATAGGTATCACAGTGCATATGTTACTCATGGACAATGTCGATGTAATACTGTACCTCAATAAAGTCAGCGTCAACCATTTGGTTGTTAGTCTTGTGATTGTTAAAGAGGGAACGTTTCTTTTTTTTTGGTCATAGGTGGAGTATTGTACAGTAAATGATTACTTGCTGTCGTATTTTTGGCGTCCCTAGGGCGCAATAACCTGCGTAACGTCACATTTTATAGAGTCATCTAATTGACACACGCTACCCTACCCTACGCGTGACAGTAGGAAGGTAGTGTTGACGGATAAAGCCTTGCGCAACCAGACATGCTTTTACCCTCTTCAACACTGTCCAAGCAAAAAAATGCTTGATTGTAGCCGCAGACTTTATTGACGTACAGTAATAACATCGCCATTACCCATCAGAGGCTGTCCACTGTCTGATACAGACATAAATATACCTTTGCTATCCGTAGCCTTTGTTTCACCTACACTTGCAGGCACACACTTAAATTGTGACAATGCATTATGTTTTTTTAAATGGTTATTTTTTATCGTACTTATTGTGTCCATCACATTGATGAGTCCATGCTGGACATGTCAACATGCTGTACAAAGTAACGATTTATTAACTTAAAATAATTGGAAATGTCTGTGACTGTCACATCTAAATTGCAATGATGATGATGATGAGTGACTATTACAAAATCCATTGTCTTCACTATGTTATGGTTTTAACATAGCGTTCCTTAAGCATTATTCATAAATACAAAAATGGACTTTTATTCTTAAATTTACAACACTATATTTTGTAACCAATTTTTGGGTGGTGTGTTGTTCCATTTCTTGTTGGCATGTGCATAAATGCGTTTATATTTGCAGTGTCTTTATTTTTATTCTTGAAGTTAGAAACATGTGTTATCTTCGTACCGTGTTACCAGTAGATAGAAAAAATTTAGACTTGAGGTCTGCAGTGGTTGTTACCTTTTAATGGATAAACTGAAAAGATGGAACAAATGCAAGCTTTCGAGGCTACTCACGTCTCTTCATCAGCAAAGACTAAAACAAAAAATGAATGCATCACATATTTCTATACACAACAGGACACAGGAATAGTGAAATAGTAAGACAAGTAAGTGACGTGTAGCAGAACTCTCATTATCACAGAGAGGATGAACATAAATATTGTAACAGTTTCCTAGATAAGGATAGAAAGTTTTATTGCCCCTGATTGGGGTCTGGTTTTGTGTTTTCATGCCCCTGGAAGGGCAGAGACGCAGATTCCTTAATTGATATAGAATGACATAAATCCGTGTGATCTATTCATTCCATCACTAACAGTGTCAAAGGTCATGATGAGCTTATATTCATGAAACCTTTGTATCTTCATATTGAAGTTATATTTTAATACCAGTAATTCCATATCCATCATGCTATGACCGGGCATACAAAATTGTTTTGCCACAGGTAAATCCATTATTTTTTCTCTATTGTGTGGCGCTGATAATTCATCCTTGTTCTCATTTTTTGGCCGGTCCTCCCCTCACTTGTCCCTCCCTCACTTGTCTTACCTATTCCCTGTGTCCTGTTGTGTGTAGAAATATGTGATTCTTCATTTTTTGTTTTAGTCTTAGCCTGATGAAGAGACCCTGAGTATCTCGAAAGCTTGGAATTTGTTACCATATTTTCAGTTAGCCATTAAACGGTATCAACCAACAGAGGACTCTCAAGTATAAATATTTTTCTATTCTTGGAATTGAAATTCTATCTTTTTAATTGTCCTAGTAAAACTTCATTTATTCTTGTTTGAAAGTACATACATTTGCAATGGCCACGTAACAAAGGCAATAACTCAATATTTTTATGCCTACACCCCTCCTTGACCCTGGGCTTTCAACACCGCCATTGCTGCTCAGAAGTTTAGAGCACAGATGAAAACAATCGCTGATGTGTTTGTGGGGTTCAGTAACGCCTGCTGTTCCCCGCTGTGTGTCTGGCAAAAATTACTGCTGCGTAACTACAACTTCAACTTCAAAACATCTCATACTAGGCCTCTGCCTACACCCTCCTTGACCCTGGGCTTCAACACCGCCAGTTGCTGCTCAGAAGTGTTAGATGCACCAGATGAAAACAATCGCTGTTGTGTTTGTGGGGTTCAGTAACGCCTGCTGTCCCCTGCTGTGTGTCTGGCAAAAATTACTGCTGCTAACTACAACTTCAACTTCAAACATCTTATACTAGGCCTCTGCCTACACCCTCCTTGACCCTGGGCTCAACAACCGCCAGTTGCTGCTCAGAAGTGTTAGATGCACAGATGAAAACAATCGCTGATGTGTTTGTGGGGTTCAGATAACGCCTGCTGTTCCCCTGCTGTGTGTCCGGCAAAAATTACTGCTAGCTACCTAATCATGGTGAAAAAAACATGACATGTCAAAGTGTCTAGTGGCTACACATAGAATAGAGGCTACACACCCTGATTTCTAAGCTGTAAACATTTGAAACGTCAACTTTAAAACCATAAAAATGATTAGTCTTTGTCACAAATCTTTACAAAATAATTGTGACATATTATTAACAGATATCCATGTCGAAAACAAATGCAAACACAAAAGCCTACTTATGCTATAGGATACTGATGGTCCAAACCTTGTCACTCCATAGCTTAGACAAATCCAACTCACATCATGACATCAAATTCTGCAATGTTGGAAGTGCATAATGGGGTTGAACTTTGACAACTGCTGCAGGTGCGAAGGTTATACTTCAGTGTTCTTGCCTTTTAAATAAAAGCAACAAGTAAATATAATAATCCAATGTTGATTAAGGGACGTGATGTACACCTGTAATATTGTGCAAACAATGCATGGGGAATAGTCCTCTTCAACATTACTTAATTTGTTTTCATTTTAAAAAATACATATTTAATTAGAAAGTTAACAGCCCATATCATAAAGGTCCTTCATGTAAAACATGATAATCGCTAACAAAAATCATGCATTACCTTGGTAAAGTCAATAGTGCATAGTCACAATACAAAAATATATACCTGTAATTTGGTGCTGAAAGAACGACAACGATAAATAGGTGAATGATATCAAATTTATCAGACTGAAATAGCGACACCTTACAATGTCAAATATAATACTGTACCTTAACAAAACAGCTGTGTCACACCTCACACTCGTTTTTCTTGTAGCTTGTTATGTAATAGGGCACATGCGTGTATGTTTCATCATAGGTGCATGTTTACTGAGTAAACCCAGTCATGACAATGCCTTTGTGTTGTCGGTACGCTTGCGATGATGAACGATGCGCACCGTGAATGTTAAGTCTGCGTCAAAGTACAGACGCTCCAATACCCAACGCGTCACAGCAGGAAGCCATCCTGTGCGTCCAAACAAAGGCGCAACCATACATCACGTAACCTTTTATATAAAGCATATCAAAAAAAAGGATGTAGTAGAAAATGCACACTTTATTGAGGTACAGTATTACATCGCCATTTCACCACTTGTGGCTATGCAGTCTCATCTATATATACCTTATCTATCCGTTGTCATGCTTGCAAGTCCAACAGTCAGCATAAAATTCTGTTTTCACTCTGCACTATGCACTTTTTAAATTTTTTTTTGTTAATATAAATGATTGGCACATATTATCAGTATTACCATGATGGAAATTTTAGATATTTTTAAAAAAATTTTAGTGATATTATTCACCAAATGTAAAGTTTTTATGAATGTCAAAGATAACTTGTAATGCTGATTATTTTTTTTAAGTCAGCCATTCATTGGCTACACAATAAAAATGGTGTACATACTGTTACTTAGCCATCATTAATGGATTCTGATATGTACTTGTATGCTTTTATTTTAAACCGTATAGCAGATTATTTAACCTATTTTAAAATTGTGGTTTGCATTGCTTTTCAACATGTTAATGTATGCGTTTATGTTTGTATTTATTAATTTACATATATTTTTTTAAGTAAAAACATCATCTTATGGTACTAAAGGTTATATTTCTCTTGTTTGAGTATAGACATTTTTAATTGACACGTAACAAGGAAAATACTTGATATAGTATTTAAACATCCTCCTTGACCCTGGCTCCCAACACCGCCAGTTGTTGCTCGAAGTGCTGTTTTGCGCAGTGAACACTTGCTCCTGTGTTACTGGGGTTCAGTAATGTCAGCTGTTCCCCTGCTGTGTGAACGGCAAAAAGTCCTGCTGCCTCCACCATGTTTCTCTTCTCATTCCTGGGCTACAACACCGCCAGTTGTTGCTCGGAAGTGCTGTTAGCACAGTCAACACTTGCTCCTGTGTTACTGGGGTTCAGTAATGTCAGCTGTTCCCCTGCTGTGTGAACGGCAAAAAGTCCTGCTGCCTCCACCATGTTCTATTCTCATCCCTGGGCTACAACACCGCCAGTTGTTGCTCGGAATGTGCTGTTAGCACAGTCAACTCTTGCTCCTGTGTTACTGGGGTTCAGTAATGTCAGCTGTTCCCCTGCTGTGTGAACGGCAAAAAGTTCCTGCTGGCCTCCACCATGTTCTATTCTCAAACCCTGTGCTACAACACCGGCCAGTTTTTTGCTCGAAGTGCTGTTAGCACAGTCAACACTTGCTCCTGTGTTACTGGGGTTCAGTAATGTCAGCTGTTTCCCCTGCTGTGTGAAAAGGCAAAAAAGTCCTGCTGCCTCCACCATGTTCTATTCTCATCCCTGGGCTACAACACCGCCAGTTTTGCTCGGAAGTGCTGTTAGCACAGTCAACACTTGCTCCTGTGTTACTGGGGTTTCAGTAATGTCAGCTGTTCCCTGCTGTGTGAACGGCAAAAAGTCCTGCTGCCTCCACCAGTTTCTCTTCTCATCCCTGGGCTACAACACCGCCAGTTTGTTTTCTCGGAAGTGCTGTTAGCACAGTGAACACTTGCTCCTGTGTTACTGGGTTCAGTAATGTCAGCTGTTCCCCTGCTGTGTGAACGGCAAAAAGTCCTGCTGCCTCCACCATGTTCTCTTCTCATTCCTGGGCTACAACACCGCCAGTTGTTGCTCGGAATGCTGTTAGCACAGTCAACACTTGCTCCTGTGTTACGGGGTTCAGTAATGTCAGCTGTTCCCCTGCTGTGTGAACGGCAAAAAGTCCTGCTCCTCCACCATGTTCTATTCTCATCCCTGGGCTACAACACCGCCAGTTGTTGCTCGGAAGTGGGTGTTAGCACAGTCAACACCCTTTCTCCTGTGTTACTGGGGTTCAGTAATGTCAGCTGTTCCCCTGCTGTGTGAACGGCAAAAAGTCCTGCTTTCCTCCACCATGTTCTATTCTCATCCCTGGGCTACAACACCGCCAGTTTGTTGCCGGGAAATGCGTTAGCACAGTCAACACTTGCTCCTGTGTTACTGGGGTTCAGTAATGTCAGCTGTTCCCCCTGCTGTGTGAACGGCAAAAAGTCCTGCTGCCTCCACCATGTTCTCTTCTCATCCCTGGGCTACAACACCGCCAGTTGTTGCTTCGGAAGTGCTGTTAGCACAGTCAACACTTGCTCCTGTGTTACTGGGGGTTTAGTAATGTCAGCTGTTCCCCTGCTGTGTGAACGGCAAAAAGTCCTGTTGCCCCCCACCATGTTCTATTCTCATCCCTGGGCTACAACACCGCCAGTTTTTTGCTCGGAAGTGCGTTAGCACAGGCAACCCCTGCTCCTGTGTTACTGGGTTCAGTAATGTCAGCTGTTCCCCCTGCTGTGTGAACGGCAAAAATCCTGCTGCCTCCACCATTTTTCTCTTTCTCATCCCCTGGGCTACAACAACCGCCAGTTGTTGCTCGGAAGATGCTGTTTACACAGTCCAACACTGCTCCTGTGTTTACTGGGGTTCAGTAATGTCAGCTGTTCCCCTGCTGTGTGAACGGCAAAAGTCCTGCTGCTCCACCATGTTCTCTTCTCATCCCTGGGCTACAACACCGCCAGTTGTTGCTCGGAAGTGCTGTTAGCACAGTGAACAACTTGCTCCTGTGTTACTGGGTTCAGTAATGTCAGCTGTTCCCCTGCTGTGTGAACGGCAAAAAGTCCTGCTGCCTCCACCATGTTCTATTCTCATCCCTGGGGCTACATCACCGCCAGTTGTTGCTCGAAGTGCTGTTAGGCACAGTCAACACTTGCTCCTGTGTTACTGGGTTCAGTAATGTCAGCTGTTCCCCTGCTGTGTGAAACGGCAAAAAGTCCTGCTGCCTCCACCATGTTTCTATTCCTCACCCTGTGCTACAACACCGCCAGTTGTTGCTGCGGAAGTGCTGTTAGCACAGTCAACACTTGCTCCTGTGTTACTGGGGTTCAGTAATGTCAGCTGTTCCCCTGCTGTGTGAATGGCAAAAAGTCCTGCTGCCTCCACCATGTCTCTTCTCATTCCTGGGCTACAACACCGCCATTTGTTGCTCGGAAGGCTGTTAGCACAGTCAACACTTGCTCCTGTGATACTGGGTTCAGTAATGTCACTGTTCCCCTGCTGTTGAACGGCAAAAAGTCATGCTGCCTCCACCCTGTTGTCTTCTCATCCCTGGGCTTCAACACCGCCAGTTGTTGCTCGGAAGTGTCATTGGGCACGGGTACTCACTCCTGCCCAGACGGGTTACAGCACGCCACCCTGTTTCCTGTCAGTGTAAACGTCACTTTAGCCTCCAATAAGTTGTCCTGTCGTGTTGGGGTCGGGTTAGCCGACTCTATGGTGCTTGGAGTTTAGTTGCTTCCTATGTGTGCTGCGGGATATGCAAATAAAGGCTGTTTCCGTTGTGACAATAGGACAATCACCCACTGTAGTACTGTGGGATTCGTAACTGCGGCCGGATCGCGGCCTGTCAACTTAAATTTTCCATGGTACCTTCTGCTACCCCGTCCGGGTTCCAGTACCGTCAGCTTGGTTCTCCCAGTGCCTTTGGCCTAGGTGCCTCCATCTCGTATCCGAGTTCCAGCAACGTCTGCTGGTCCTTGGTAGTGCTTTGGAGCACAGGAAACCTCCTGCTTAGTAACCGTGTCCCAGTAACGTCAGCTGGTCCTCGGTTGTGCCATTGGCTCTTTTCCTTCTGCTGCCCCTCCGGGTTCCAGCACAGTCACTGGTCCTCGTTACTTGCATTGGCTCTTGTACCTTCTGCTACCCGTCCGGGTTCCAGTACCGTCAGCTGGTTCTCCGCAGTGCCTTTGCCTAGGTGCCTCCATCTCGTATCCGAGTTCCAGCAACGTCTGCTGGTCCTTGGTAGTGCTTTGGAGGCACAGGTACCTCCTGCTTAGTAACCGTGTCCCAGTAACGCACTGGTCCTCGCTTGTGCCATTGGCTCTTTTCCTCTGCTGCCCCTCCGGGTTCCAGCACAGTCAGCTGGTCCTCGTTACTTGCATTGGGCTCTTGTACCTTCTGCTACCCGTCCGGGTTCCAGTACCGTCAGCTGGTTCTCCGCAGTGCCTTTGGCCTAGGTGCCCCCAAATCTCGGTATCCGATTCCAGCAACGTCTGCTGGTCCTTGGTAGTGCTTTGGAGCACAGGTACCTCCTGCTTAGTAACCGTTCCCAGTAACGCCCAGCTGGTCCTCGGTTGTGCCATTGGCTCTTTTCCTTCTGCTGCCCCCCCTGGGTTCCAGCACAGTCAGCTGGTCCCGTTACTTGCATTGGCTCTTGTACCTTCTGCTACCCGTCCGGGTTCCAGTACCGTCAGCTGGTTCTTCCAAAAGTGCCTTTGGCCTAGGTGCCTCCATCTCGGTATCCGAGTTCCAGCAACGTCTGCTGGTCCTTGGTAGTGCTTTGGAGCACAGGTACCTCCTGCTTAGTAACTGTGTCCCATAACGTCAGCTGGTCCTCGGTTGTGCCATTGGCTCTTTTCCTTCTGCTGCCCCTCCGGGTTCCAGCACAGTCAGCTGGTCCTCGTACTTGCATTGGCTCTTGTACCTTCTGCTACCCGTCCGGGTTCCAGTACCGTCAGCGGGTTTTCTCCGCAGTGCCTTTGGCCTAGGTGCCTCCATCTCGGTATCCGAGTTCCAGCAACGTCTGCTGGTCCTTGGTAGTGCTTGGAGCACAGGTACCTCCTGCTTAGAAACCGTGTCCCAGTAACGCCCAGCTGGTCCTCGTTGTGCCATTGGCTCTTTTCCTTCTGCGTCCCTCCGGGTTCCAGCACAGTCAGCTGGTCCTCGTTTCTTGCATTGACTCTTGTACCTTCCTGCTACATTTACAAATTGAAGATTTTTTCAATGCTTTTTTGGGTAAACACTCTGGATCTCCAACAATTAAGACACGACCCTGATGACCACCCCGAAGAAGATGTGACGACCACAAGGACGACGAGCATCAAGCCAACCAGCCTAAACACCATCACAAAGAAGAAAAAAAGATTACCAAACAGGACTAAGAAGGTTAAGACAAACTACAAGATACAGAACAAGAGACTTAAGAACAATAAAACAGAAGATCAAAAAGCAGAAGAACATGAAGTATAAGACCAAAATGAAGAGCAAAATATATGCTCTAAATTCTAAGCAGAAGAAGACAAGCAGTGTATGGGGGTGAGTCCGTTCCTCCTCGTGGTGCCCCTGGAAAATGCCTGCTGCTGCAGCTAAACTGAACACGGACAAATACTGTTGTAATTTAAATCTTTTGTGACAGCAAAAAACGGAAGGATGAAAAATTCCATACTTTGACAGATTACAATACAGGATTCTCTGTCACAAATAAGAATATGAAGAAGAAGATGAAGTACAATATAATAAGAATAATAGTTTAATAAGAAGAATATGAGTAATGTTAACAAAAAGATGAATACAAGAAGTTTAAGAAGAAGATAAAGAAGGTGAAGATGAAGAATAATTTGATGAAAAAGATGATGCTGCTGAAGATTAATGAAGGAGAAAGTGTGTCAAAAGTTTAAAAAGGTGAAGGGGCATGGAAGTTGTGAAATATACAATTTGCCAAAATAGAAAAAAACGTTAACAACATTGTCAATTTCTTCGTCAATCCGAACATCTTTAAAAAAAAAAATATTTATGCTATCCATTTGATTGGGTTAAACATCTAATGCCTTAATGTCTCCTCAACCTTCCCCAATACATTGTACATTACTCTTTGTTGTTTTCCTTCATGTACAATTAACCCAACAAGGCAAGAATGGGATTTTTAATTCCGATATTTTTTTCCCATAGACTTACATTGGATTTCCGGTAATCGGTATCGGGTATCGCCGATATTTTTTGGGTATCGGCGATACCAATCCGATTCCGAACTTTTGGATATCGGAAAGTATCGCTCAACTCTAATCACGAGCACCACATGGTATATAGTACAGTACCATGGTATATAGCACAGTAGTATGGTATAAACACAGCACCACATGTATAAAGCACAGTCCCACATTGTATATTGCACCAGTGCCATGGTATATTGCACAGCTCACATGGTTTATGCACAGTACCATGGTATATTGGACAGCACCACATGGTATATAGCACGGTACCATGGTATACAGCACAGTACCACATGGTTATATAGCACGGTAACATAGTATATTGCACAGCACCACATGTTATATAGCACAGTCCACATGGTTTACCGCACAGCCCCACATGGTATACAGCACAGCCCCACATTGTTTATAGCACAGCCCCATGTGGTATATAGCACAGCACCATATGGTATACAGCACAGCATCACATGATATACAGCACAGTGCCATGGTATAAAGCAAAAAACCATGGTATAAAGAGCAGCAACACATGGTATACAGCACAGCACCACATGGTATATTGCACAGCCCCACATGGAATATTGCACCACATCCCTACATGGTATATTGGTATATATTGCACAGCCCCACATGGTATATAGTACAGCACCACATCGTATATACACAGCACCACATGGCATATAGCACACTATCATGTAATATAGCACAGCCCCACATGGTATATTTGCACAGCCCACATGGTACAAAGTACAGCACCACATGGTATATAGCACAAACACCATGTGGGTATATAGCACAGCACCATATGGTATACAGCACAGCACACCATGGTTTATTGCACAGCCCCACATGGTATATTACACAGCCCCACATGGTATATAGCACAGCACCACATGGTATATATCACAGAACCATGGTATATTTCACAGCCCCACATGGATAACATCACAGTCCCACATGGTATACAGCACAGCCCCACATGGTATATTGCACAGCACCATGATAAATACACAGCACCACATGGTTTAAAGCACAGTACTACATGAATAATCACAGCACCACATGGTATATAGCACAGTACCACGGTATATATCACAGCACCACATGGTATATAGCAAAACACAACATGGCATATAGCACAGTACCATGGACACACACAGCCCCACATGGTATATAGCACAGCACCATGGTATATTGCACAGCACCACATGGTATATAGCACAGTACCATGGTATATAGCACAGCACCACATGGTAATACGCACAGCACCACATGGTATATAGCACAGCACCACATGGTATATTTCATAGCCCCTCATGGTATATAAGCACAGTACCATGGATATATTTCACAGCCCCACATGGTATATAGCACAGCACCATGCTATATATTGCAACAGCAACCACCTGGTATATAGCACAGTACCATGGTTTATTGCACACCACCACATGGTATATAGCACAGCCCACATGGTAAACATCACAGCACCACATGGTATATAGTACAGTACCATGGTATATAGCCACAGCCCCACATGGTAATATAGCACAGCCCACATGGTATACAGCAAAGCCCCATATGGCATACAGCACAACCCTACATGGTTTAGAGCACAGCCCCACATGGTAATAGCACAGCACCATGGTATACAGCACAGCACCATATGGTATAATAGCACAGTAACACATGGTAATAGTAGCACCACATGGTATAATTGCACAGCCCCCCATGGTATATAGCACAGCCCCACATGGTATATTGTCCAGTACCATGGTATATAGCACAGTTCCACATGGTATATAGCACAGTACCATGGTATATACACAGCCCCACATGGTATATTGCACAGCCCCACATGGTATAAGCACAGCCCACACAGGTTTATATCACAGCACCACATGGTATAATAGCACAGGCACCACATGGTATAAATCACACAACCATGGTATACAGCACACACCACATGGTATATTAGCAATAGTACCATGTTATATAGCACAGCACCACATGTTATATATCACAGTACCATGGTATATTTCACAGCCCCACATGGTATATAGCACAGCCCCACATGGTATATACATATACACAGCACCACATGTTATATATCACAGTACCATGGTATATTGCACAGCCCCACATGGTATATAGCACAGCCCCACATGGTAAAGCCAAGCCCACACAGTATATATCACAGCACCATTTGGTATATATCACAGCACCACATGGTATATACACAGCATAACATGGTATATATCACAGCTCCACATGGTATATAAACACAGCACCACATGGTATATTGCACAGCACCATTGTATATACACAGCACCACATGGTATATTGCACAGTACTATAGTATATTTGCACAGCACCACATGGTATATAGCACAGTATTATGGTATACTGCACAGCCCCACATGGTATATAGAACAGCACCACATGGTATATATCACAGCCCCACATGGTCTATAGCACAGCACCACATGGTATATAGCACAGTACCATGGTATATTGCACAGCACCACATGGTATATATCACAGCCCACATGGTATACAGCATAGCCCCACATGGCATACACACAGCACCATGGTGTATAGCACAGCACCATGTGGTATATATCAAAGCCCCTTATGGTATATAGCACAGCACCACATGGTATATAACACAGCACTATGGTAGATAGCACAGCATCAAAAGGGTATATAGCACAGCTCCACATGGTATATATCAAAGCCCCTCATGGTATATACACAGTACCATGGTATATAGCACAGCGCCACAAGGTATATAGCACAGTACCACATGGTATATAGCACAGCACCACATATAATAGCACAGTACCATGATATACCGCATAGCACCACTTGGTATATATCACAGTACCATGGTATATAGTACAACATCACATTGTATATACACAGCCCCACATGGTATATTGCACAGCACCACATGGTATATATCACAGCACCACATTGTATATAGCACAGCCCACATGGTATATAGCACAGCCCCAGATGGTATACAGCACAGCCCCACATGGTACATTGCACAGCCCATGTATAGCCAGCAAGGTAGAAGCACAAGCTAAAAATTAACTATTAATGAAATCCTTTAAAAAGGATCCAACGGTTCTCATGTATTACAACATACTCTATAAAAACACACATATATAATCACCACTCTTTTTTGTGCAGAAAGAACAATATGGACGGATAGTTTGTCAAAAAAGCTTTCTCATTAATCTACAGCCATGATCATATGACTGGGGAGACCTGTGTGTGTCCTAAACAGTGCCTTCACCCCCCCATTCCCACCAAACCCATACACAGCCAGGCCTGGATGGGTTGAACAGGTCGGTCCACAGCTTATTAATTACCAAAGCAGAGAAGGGCAATTACATTTCGTAACGTGGGCTCATGGCAGAGATCCTGTCTGCGATCGACAGGAGATTAGGCCTACGAGCGGTCACGAACCTTTGCCCTCCTCTACTAATCCACTGTGACTTAGTTTTTGCTAACACAAATTTTTTTAATTTTTTATATATAACTTGTACATATTACACGTATATACATATCTCTGACGCACATAGAATGGCAGTTCTTTCGATTGAAATATGTAAGGGAGGGAGGGTGGGACAACAGCTTCCAGTCACTGCCGGAGGGGAAAGGAAGTTGCTGACCAGAGCACCTAAATTTAACACCTGTAGGTGTGGCCGAAGGTACCTTCCCCTCCGAGGTCACTGGACAGCTGGACATCCCCAATTAGTACATCACCACTGGGAGTGGTGTGATGGGGGGGTGAATTGGGCACGGACAGTATTCCATTCACATCCACCTTATAGGCTCCCCAGTCAGAGGCCCTTTCCTTATTCAGTACAGGGCCTGTCAGACTGCGGAGACCTGTGTGTGTCCTAAATAGTGCCTTCACCCCCCCTTCCCACCAAACCCATAAAGAATACACAGCCAGGCCTGGATGGGTTGAACAGATCGGTCACAGTTTATTAATTACCAAAGCAGAGAAGGGCAATTACATTTCGTAACGTGGGGCTCATGGCAGAGATCCTGTCCGCGATCGACAGATTAGGCCTACGAGCGGTCATGAACCTTTGCCCTCCTCTACTAATCCACCACGGAGGACCCTGTGTATGACCTACACAGGACTCCGACCCCCACCCATCACCATTAGGGCCTGATCAACCCCATCCTGCAGGATGGACAAAAATATATCAAGGCCGATGTCTGTCAGGTGAACGCCATCCGTTCTGAGTAATGCCGTGTTATCTCCTTCCAGCTGGTGATGATGCACCACAATACCACTTTTTTTTTTTTTACAAATTTCGCCATCCGTGCATTAAACTTTTTCCTTATTCGCTCTATGGCCTTTTGATCTCTTGCGACCCGCCATAACGGCTTGAGGTGTCATTTGTGACCACACCAGTACCAAATCCTCAAACAGCAAAGCGCTCAATGTCCGTTGTCATCCATTTGTATAGATCAGTGATTTTACTTTCGCCAAGATCATTGCCACCAACATGTAACACAATTATCACCGGGCGTGTCACCCTCCTGGAGATGTAAAATAACTCTTGAAATACCTGCCGCCACTGGAGGCCTCTTATCCCTCTCCAGTTGACTTCCAGACCTGGGAAGCCTAGACTTTTTCCACCAGGCCGCAGCTCGGCCCTTTTTTCTGCCCAATAGACATATGAATGTCCTAAAACCCAAACTTCAACTCCTGAAAGAGATAAAATGTGTTACTTGAGCAAATCAGGTCTTATGTATCTAGCGAAGCATGCGGATTTCCATCATCCCATCCTCTGCACCTCGCCTCTGATACTCCAGCCCTAGCTGCCTCGGTAGCTGCCCCAATTCGAAAGGAATGCGTCCCGTATTCTTTTGGATTAGCCCCTGTTCTTTTTAAACATGATGTGAAAATTGTCTGAATTGATACCTGGTAAGAGGGGACTCATCTGTGTGCAATAGAAAAAATCTGCCTTTGTGTCTTACTGCTGCATAACTTTTGACTATTTTAAGCGGGCATACTGGGCTATCTGCTGATTTAACCAGCATCCACGTGCCCCTCCCAGTTGAATCACACTTTGATTTTCGTACTTGGATGTGCAGGGCGTCGCTACTTATGAATATGTCCTCGTGAATTAAACCGCCTTCCGACGCGCTTTTTGAACGAGGTAACAACTCACTGATATGCAGTGCGCCGAAAAAAGCGATAGCGAAAGCTGCTGAGATGAGGGTCGCCTCGTATTGTGACTTGCAGACCGATGGGATATTGAGATAATGTTGTGCAATAGTATAAGTGAAATGGGGCGACGACATTCTAGACTTGGCTGAAGCCTTTTCCACCCTTTGATGGCTTGCCTGATGAAAAACAGTTTTGTTACATCGACCCACCCCATAGCTGAAAAAAGAAGGCTAATCCCGATAATTTCCTTTGTGCCGATGTACCCGACGCCCCCGCATCTCTAAGCCGAACCAAAAATTCTGAAGTCACTACTCCTCTTGCGCGGTCACACATATCTACTGGCCTACCCTGAACTAAGGAGCACCATTCCTCCCAAGCCTTACCATAAACCTGCCAGGTAGTCGGTGACACTGAGGCACGGATTAAGGGCATTAATGATTGGCCACTATGTCCCAAAGGACGGCGGACACTGAATACCCGTTGGTTGCGCGCTGGGAAGCTGGATCTGAAGGCCTGCCAATAGAAGATAAAAGTGGGTTAATCAATTATCGTCTACCTCCGCCACTACTGTGGCTCGATACCAGATATTATTTTCCAAGCATAGCAGAGTTGACATGTGTATTTCATATATTTTTCCAGGACTTGTTACCAGATGCGATACTCTAAAGAAAATGTCACAATGTTTCTTATAAAAAAAATGTAGTGGTTTATTGGACTGTCCACCAAAAAACATCATTTCAGGAAAACATAAAGTGAGTGGAATAGTTACAAAGAGATTGTCCATTTGTCCATAGCCAAAACTTGTACACTTCTTTCCTTGGTGTCCTGAATGGTAAATGACATGTGTCTCTGTCAGCAACGCTGGTCTAAGGACTCAACACGTAGTTACATAGAAGCTGTCCATTCACCTTAGTGTTCTTGTAAGATATCCCATGTTCTAAAGAGAGCGAGAAAGCGACCCCCTCCCTTCGTGTAGTCATTATATATACGTCCCTTAAATCACATGGTCTCTATATATGGGGATGACACTTTACCATACAGAAATAACATGGTAATGTCAGCTGAAAGTCAATGTACTCGGTACAGAATTGAGTATAAAGAATAAATCCATAACCAATAATTAATATTTAACACATGTGGTTCAAGCTCTTAGCGGTTATAATATTTCTAGTATGAAACCGATATTGCATTTATCAGCAGCTTGGCCCAAATCTCGATGGCTGCCACAATTGAGAAAATTTCCCACAGTGCTGGATCTTGTCACCGGCTCGATGAGGTCCATAGCTCTGGCCAATTACCTCTGCACCACTGGTCTTTGTAGACCGCTGCAAAACCGTGTTCTTTGCTCCACCCAACTGTGAGTCCAATATCTTTATTTGACGTTTCGTTAAACATGACACATGTATGACCATTGTATGATTCCATGAATGTTTTCCAAACTATCAAGTCGGCTTTTACATAGTAACATAGTAACATAGTTATTAAGGTTGAAGGAAGACTTTAAGTCCATCTAGTTCAAACCCATATCCTATCCTAACCTGCCCTAACATGTTGATCCAGAGAAGGCAAAAACCCAAGTGGTAAACAGTAAGCTTCACATTGGGGAAAAAAATTCCTTCCCGACTCCACATACGGCAATCAGACTAGCTCCCTGGATCAACGCTGTATCTAGGAAACTAGTGAATATAGCCTGTAATATTATACTTTTCAAGAAAGGCATCCAGTCCCCTCTTAAAATTTTAGTAAGGAATCACTCATTACAACATTAGACGGCAGAGAGTTCCATAGTCTCACTGCTGTTACAGTAAAGAATCTGCATCTGTGATTATGGCTAAACCTTCTTTCCTCCAGACGTAGAGGATGCCCCCTCGTCCCCGTCACAGGTCTAAGAGTAAAAAGATCATTAGAAAGGTCTTTGTACTGTCCCCTCATATATTTGTACATTGTAATAAGATCACCCCTAAGCCTTCGTTTTTCCAAACTAAATAACCCCAAGTGTAATAACCTGTCTTGGTATTGCAGACCCCCCAGTTCTCTAATAACCTTGGTCGCTCTTCTCTGCACCCGCTCCAGTTCAGCTATGTCTTTCTTATACACCGGAGACCAAACTGCACACAGTATTCTAAGTGTGGTCGCACCAGTGACTTGTATAGAGGTAAAATTATGTTCTCCTCATGAGCATCTATGCCTCGTCTAATGCATCCCATTATTTTATTTGCCTTGGCAGCAGCTGCCTGACATTGGCCACTAAATGTGAGTTTGTCGTCCACCCATACACCCAAGTCTTTTTCAGTGACAGTTTTGCCCAGTGTTTTTACAATTAAGCACATAATTATACATCTTATTTGTTCTACCCAAGTGCATGACCTTACATTTATCCCCATTAAAGCTCATTTGCCATTTATCAGCCCAAGCTTCTAGTTTACATAAATCCTCCTGTAATATAAAATTATCCTCCTCTGTATTTATTACCCTGCAGAGTTTAGTGTCATCTGCAAATATTGAAATACTACTCTGTATGCCCCCTACAAGGTCATTAATAAATATGTTAAAGAGAAGCGGCCCCAGTACTGACCCCTGTGGTACCCCACTGCTAACCGTGACCCAGTCCGAGTGTGCTCCATTAATAACCACCCTTTGTTTCCTATCCATGAGCCAGTTCTTAACCCACTTACACATATTTTCCCCTATCCCCATTGTTCTCATTTTATGTATCAACCTTTTGTGTGGCACTGTATCAAAAGCTTTTGAGAAGTCCATGAACACCACGTCCACTGCATTCCCTTGGTCCAGTCCTGAACTTACCCCTTCATAAAAGCTTATCAGATTAGTCTGACAAGAACGGTCCCTCGTAAACCCATGCTGATACTGTGTCATGAGGTTATTCAGCTTCAAATACTCCAATATAGTATCCCTTAAAAAACCCTCCAGGATTTTACCCACAGTAGATGTTAAGCTCACTGGCCTATAATTTCCAGGTTCAGTTTTTGCCCCCTTTTTGAATATTGGCACCACATTTGCTATAACGCCAGTCCTGTGGTACAGACCCAGTTATTATGGAATCTTTAAAGATTAAAAATAATGGTCTATCTATAACTGTACTTAATTCCTGCAGTACTCGGGGGTGGTATCCCATCCGGACCCGGGGATTTGTCAACTTAAGTGATTTTTAGACGCCGCCGTACTTCCTGCTGGTTAAGCATGTGACATTTAATGGAGAAATTTTTTTATCTCTGATCATGTTATCTGTCATGGGATTTTCTTGTGTAAATACAGTTGAAAAAAGTCATTTAGCATATTGGCTTTTTCCTCATCCTCATCCACCATTCACCCAGACTATTTTTAAGGGACCAACACTATCATTTTTTAGTTTCTTGCTGTAGTTAAAAGAATATTTTGGGATTATTTTACTTTCTCTGGCAATGAGTCTCTCTGCCTCAATCTTTGCTGTCTTGATTTGCTTTTTACAGAATTTATTCAGTCTTCTGTATTTATTTAATGCCTCTTCACTACCTACTTGCTTTAATTCCCTAAACGCTTTCTTTTTGTCCCTTATTGCGCCCCTTACAACCTATTTAGCCATAGTGGTTTCCTCCTAATTCTAGCATGTTTATTCCCATAGGTATATACTGTGCACAGGTCCTATTCAGGATACTAATAAACGTCTCCCATTTTCTTTGTGTATTTTATGTCTCAGGATATCGTCCCAGTTTATTGCACCAAGATCATCTCTCATCCGTTGGAAATTTGCCTTCCTGAAGTTTAGTGTCCTTGTAACCCCTCGACTACACATCTTATTAAAGGATACATGAAAGCTTATTATTTTGTGATCACTATTACCCAAGTGACCCCCAACCCTTATATTTGATATGCGGTCTGGCCTGTTGGATAATATTAGGTCTAGCAGTGCCCCCCCTCTTGTTGGGTCCTGAACTAGTTGTGAAAGGTAATTGTCTCTCATAGTTTCCAAAAACGTATTACCTTTGCTGGAACTGCAGGTTTCTGTTCCCCAATGTATTCAGGTAGTTGAAGTCCCCCATAATAATGACTTCTCTCCTTGAGTTGCTGCTTCATCTATTTGCTTTACGAGGATATTCTCTGTTGCTTCCATTATTTTAGGAGACTTATAACAAACCCCTATCAGTAATTTATTATTTTTCCCCCCTCCCCTAATCTCCACCCACAGAGACTCTACATCTTCATTAGATTCACAGATATCACGCAGGATGGGTTTTAAGGATGATTTTACATATAAACACACACCCCCACCTCGCTTATTTTTACGGTCATTTCTAAACAGACTATAGCCCTGTAAATAACCGCCCAGTCGTGCTCTCATCCAGCCAAGTCTCAGATATCCCCACCATGTCATAATTATGTTCCAACAAAATTAATTCTAATTCCGCCATTTTGTTGTGAGGCTTCTAGCATTAGTATACATGCACTTTATGTATCTCTCTGAACCTCTATTCTTTCTTAAATTATTAACTGTTCTAACCCACCCCCCCATGCCACCCCCCACCCCCAATTTCATTATTTGTGCCCAGGTCTCTATCTGTACTGCCTTCCCCTCCTATAAATGAATACCCTCCCCCCCAGTCCCTAGTTTAAAGACTCCTCCAACCTTCTAGCCATTTTCTCCCCCAGCACAGCTGCACCCTCCCCATTGAGGTGCAGCCCATCCCTAGCATAGAACCTGTAGCCAACTGAGAAGTCGGCCCAGTTCTCCAGGAACCCAAACCCCTCCTTCCTACACCAATTCTTGAGCCACTTATTAACCTCCCTAATCTCCCGTTGCCTCTCTGGTGTGGCACGTGGTACCGGCAGTATTTCAGAAAATACCACGTTGGAGGTCCTTGCTTTAAGCTTGCAGCCTAATTCCCTGAAATCATCTTTAAGGACCTTCCACCTGCCTCTAACTTTGTCATTTGTGCCAATGTGCACCATGACCGCTGGTCCTCACCAGCCCCTCCCAGTAATCTGTCAACCCGATCAGCGATGTGTCGGACTCGAGCGCCAGGTAGGCAGCACACTGTTCGACGATCCCTGTCTTGTGACAGATTGCCCTATCTGTTCCCCTAATAATTGAGTTCCCCCACTACCAGCACCTGTCTGGCCTGCCCTGCTCTCCTAATTCCCCCCCTTACTGGAGCAGACACTCCCCCCGGCTTTCAGAGGACATGCCTGGCTGCAGCAGTGCTACCCCTGTACTGACAACCCCCTCATCTGCCAACTTTGCAAACTTATTTTAAACGAGCAAGTTAATCTGATTCTATGGCCGGGCTGAGAAACGCCCTTTGTTGCCAACGATAATCGGCGAGAGAAGGCTCTGCCGACCGGCATTACACGGCTGGCAAATGTCAGTAGGCCCAGTAGGGCCTGCATCTGCTGAAGGTGACTTTTTTAATTGTGCAGAAGCTTTCCAGCATCTGAAGTGTCTTTTGTATTTTTTCGGATGGTAACCGGAAAATCATCAAATTGGTGTCTATTTCAATGCCCAAAAAAGATAGTACGTTAACACGGTCCGATTGTCTTTTCTGGTGATAGGGGACACCGAAATGACGCGATATCAGTTTAAATTTTGTCAGCAGGAAAGAACAGAGTTTGGAATTTCGGGAACCGACGAACAAAAAATCGTCGAGGTAATGAATCAAAGAATTACTACCTGTTTCATGGCGGACGACCCAATCCAGAAACGTGCTGATTAACTTAAAATAGTGACACGAGATTGAACATCCCATCGGCAGGCACATATCAAAATAGTAGTGTTGGTCTACTTTGCATCCTAATAAGTGGTAACATTCGGGATGAACAGGTAAAAGGCGAAATGCCGATTATATATCCAATTTAGCTAGCAGAGCGCCGGGCCCTGCAGCGCGGACTAAATCAACGGCCTTGTCAAAAGACACGTATGTGACGGAGGCTTCTTCAGGGAGGATCGCGTTGTTAACAGATTCGCCCTTTGGATGAGAAAGGTGATGGATTAAATTATATTTGCCGGGTTCTTTTTCTGAATAATGCCTAGAGGCGATATTTTGATGTTTTTGAAGGGCAGCGAATGAAAGGGACCCGCCATTCTACAAAGCTCGACTTCCTTTATTATTTTTGGTTTAAGATTTCAGGGAATTCTCGCGCTGATTTTAGGTTATTGGCGACTGTCTGTGTTTTGTTAGGTTTGTAGGGGATAAAGAAACCGTCTGGAAAACCGAGTGTAGTAGCCGTGCTGCTTCCCTATTGGGGTAAAGATTTAACCAGGGGCCCATCGCGTCTACGCTCACCGGGTTTTTGCCTTGTGGGCGCTCTGTTCTTTTGACGATGTGATAAAACGGTGCACACGGTCCGCCACACGGTAGCTCGGGGTATCACGGCTCGTGATCCCTCCGTGCCGCAAATGTGACGAAAACGCGCACACACACGACGGCTGCTGCCGTCCGACCCAGTAAACTGCAGGGATTTATAATTATCCCACTTCCACTTAGGGACTTGCAGCTCTCTGGCGCCCCCCTTACCCTCAGGTCAGTCAGGGAACTGCACCTAGGATAATTAGTCGCCAGACGGGTCACTTGGATGTGTGCTGGCTATTGGGCACGCTGCAGTGAGGGAATTATAATTACTCCGGGCCGCAGCCTCTCAATACACTTATAAAACCCGCTCCGTCACTGCCAACGCCACCCAATAGATTAACACTTTACACCCCTTCTTTTAAGCTGCCACCAGCTACGGTTTACTTTAGGAACAATTTATCAAGAGGGTCCGTAGCAGCCCCAAAACAGTAGCGTAGTACTTCAGGCACGTGCAAATTCGTTTATAGAGCAGAGAATCAAACTAATAATTTTATAGGTTTATTCCTTAAAAACAGCAGTGCTTATACAATATAAAAAGATGTAACAAGCTGAGGCAATATAGTTATGTACAATGCAGTTAGAAAATAAAATAGGATTAAAAGTGGAAAGACTCACATGGTAGTTATATCATGTACAGGCAAGACTGGCTGGGGGGAGGAGCCACACGTCATAGTTCATTTCCAGATCTCTTAGTCAGGACGTCACAGCAAGGCATGACCAAGGGGCTCACAGCCAGACTTATACATGTGGGCTGCTGACCTCAAAAAAGGGGGATGTTTTTCCTGGCCACCTCCCCAGGCTAAAAGCTATGGTTTGAGCTCTGAAATATCATAAGGACCATAACTCAGCGGGGAACTCTAGCAGAATAATGGCAGACCTATCAATGATCTTACTTTGAAATGACGGTTCCAATGAGCCCAAACTTGGAGGAAATAGTTCATGGGGGATCGAGAATTCCATTTCTCGGGTTCTGGGGGAGTTACGGGATCACCAGTACCACGGAACGATGCCTGTCAGCGCATGGTTCAAAACAGTGACTTTCGTTTTTCTGACGCAACTTCCCACCGTGTTATAAGCCAAAAGAATTAATCCTCATAATGGCTGCCATGAAAGGAAAGCACATGTTAAGACAATGAGACCCCCTAACGGTGAGGCGGGAAAACTCCAGCACTGGGAGCTTCAGATTACACTGAGCCTCAATGGGAGGGGAAGGGAAGCGCAGCTATGCACAGGCTGCTAAATGTAGTAGATGTCATCACACCTCCCCCCCTTAGAGGGCGCTACGGAGGCATGACCTCTCGGTAATCCGCCATGCGCACCTCAGCGGTTCGCCACGTCGTGACAACCCATCAGCATTCCCATGATCGCTGCCTTTCTTGTGTTGTATGGCAAAATCATACTGCTGTAGGCAAGGCTCCAGCGTAGCAACCTACCATTGGTTTCCGGACACTGTGTGCAGCCAGCTCAGAGGGTTGTGGTCGGTGACCACCTTGAAGGTGCGCCTGTACAGGTAGGGCTGCAAACGTTGCAGCGCCCAGACCATGGCCAGGCACTCCTTCTCGATGGTGGAGTATGCCACTTCCCTCGGCAGAAGTTTCCGGCTCAGGTACAACACGGGGTGCTCCTGGTTCCCCGAATCAACCTGGCTGAGTACAGCACCGAGGCCAAATTCGCTGGCGTCAGTCTGTACCAGGAATGGCCGACTGCTGTCGACGGCTTTTCAACACTGGAGAGCTGCACAGGGCTGTTTTCAAAGCTCGGAATGCCGCCTCACAGCCATCTGTCCAGCTGACTGTTTGGGGTAGACCGCCCTTGGTGAGGTCCGTCAAGGGTTTTGCAATGGCGCTATAGTTCGGCACGAAACGCCAATAGTACCCTGCAGTGCCCAGGAAGGACTTCACCTGCTTTTTGGTCCTGGGGGTGGGCCAGGACACGATCGCGTCCACTTTCCCCGGGCTCTGGACTCATGGAACCCCCGCCTACCCGGTGCCCCAGGTATGGACCTCCCTCATGCCCATCTGGCATTTTCCCGGCTTGATGGTCAGACCTGCCTGGTGAATACCTTGAGCACCTCCTGGAGATGCTGAAGGTGTTCCTCCCAGGTGAACTGAAGACGGCAATGTCGTCCAGGTACGCCACAGCGTATCCCTCCAGTCCCTGAAGCAGGTGTTGACCATCCGCTGAAAAGTGGCAGGGGCATTCTTCATGCCGAAAGGCATGACCGTGGACTCGTACAGTCCAAAAGGGGTGATAAAGGCGGATTTCTCCTGCACCGCAGGGCTCAGGGGAATCTGCCAGTATCCCCGGCTTAAATCCATGATGGATATGTACTTGGCATTCGCCAACCGCTCCAGCAGATCCTCGATGCGTGCATTGGGTGTGCATCAGAGGTAGTGATGGCGTTGAGCCCCCTGTAGTCCACGCAGAACCGGGTGGTCCGATCCTTTTTGGGCACGAGAACTACAGGTGAGGCCCACGCGCTTTTGGACGGCCAGATCACCCCCAGCTGCAACATCTCATGGATCTCCTGGCGCATAATCTGCTGCACTTCCTCAGAGATCCGATAAGGTGTCCGCCGTAATGGGCGTGATTCCCGGTGTCCACCTCGTGGACTGCCAACTTGGTCCTTCCGGTTGGTTAGTGAACACAGCCCGAAAGGATTCCAGAGTGGTCAGCAACTGCAACCGCTGGGAGGTGGTTAGCGAGGCATTTACCTCCATGTCCTCAATGGACCCATTGGCCTTGGCTTGGGCCAGCATGTCCAGGAGGGGATCCTCCTCCCCGTCCTCGGCAGGTTGCAGACCGTAGGACGCAGGCTTCACGTTCGTGATGGGCCTTCATCATGTTGACGTGAAAGGCCTTGCGCCTACCCCGAGTGTGGTCAAGCGTGACCATGTAGGTGACTGGGTTGAGCCATTGGTGCACGACGTACGGGCCTTCCCAGGCTGCCTGAAGCTTATCCTTTGGTACGGGGACCAGCACCCACACCTTTTGACCCACCTGGTAGGTCCCCTCCCGGGCGTTCTGGTCGTACCAGTGCTTCTGGTCAGCCTGAGCCTGCGTCATGTTGTCATGCACCAACTGCGTCAAGGTCTGCATCTTGTCGCGGAAGCGCATGACATAATCCACGATGGACACTTCTGTGGGGTTTGGCTCATCTTCCCAGGATTCTCTTATCAACCCAAGGGGTCCCCGGACTCGCCTGCCATACAGGAGCTCAAAGGGGGAGAACCCCGTCGAGGCCTGCGGGACTTCTCTGTAGGCAAACAGCAGGTGTGGGAGGTACCGCTCCCAATCGCGTCCCTGGGTCTCAACCAGCATGCGGAGCATCTGTTTGAGGTACCGTTAAAGCGTTCACACAAACCATTGGTCTGTGGGTGATACGCACTCGATACCATACGCGTCACCTGCATTTTGCTGCAGAGAGCCTTCATTAGGCGAGACATAAATTGGGTCCCTCGATCGGTAAGCATCTCCCTGGGAAATCCTACCCGTGAAAAGATGGTCACCAGTGCATCCGCCACCTTATCTGCCTTAGTTGAGGACAGAGCCACTGCCTCCGGTACCGGGTAGCGTAGTCTACCACAGTAAGGATGTTGTTATGTTTCGGTAGCTGAGGAGTGCAGTAAAAAAGGCAATACACCAGAGCAGTTGGAATCTATGAGATTGCAGTACCCTGACTAACCACCACAACTAGAGGCAGCCGTGGAGCGTTCCTACGTTGGTCCTAGACGCCTCGTCACAGCCTGAGAAACTAGCTACGCCTAAAGATAGAAAGAGGAAAGCTATCTGCCCCGGAGCAGATCCCCAAAGACATAGAAAGCCCCCAAACATGTAATGGCGGTTTAGACAAGAAGAAATACTGACACAGACAGAAAATAGAATGAGCAAACGTTGGGGCCCAAACTAACTAAATAGGAAAGGATAGGAAGGGTACTTACTGCAATCTCAAAAAACCCTAAAAGCACCAACTCTACTAATTTCAAAACACCTGAGATCACACGACCTCTACCACCTAAATTAGCTCTCTGGTGTAACAAAATCAAAACAGCAGCCACTGAAAAAACTGGAAAAAGCAAATGTACAAACATCAGTGGCTGAACAAAACTGAGAGGGCAAAAGCCCCCGGAAGGGACCCTGAAGGCCCCCACAGAAGTGCAGGACAAAATGCAAAAATCAAGCACAAAAACAAAAAGAAGAAAATGTCTTATCTGAGAGCAGGAGATGCAGACTTGAAACAGCAGGCTACAAAGGAAACAGGAATCAAGGATTGAGACCAGAACAATTGATCACCGGCAACCCTGATGGGAAGGCAACTCCCTTATATAAACCAGTCAGTAACACCTGATTCCCAATCCTCACAATCTTCACTGGGCAGACCAGTACCGCTTGTAACCACCAGAGGGAGCCTCTGCTCAGAACTCATCTCAAGCCCATTCACAACAGTACCCCCCCCTTGAGGAGGGTCACCGAACCCTCATTTGAGCAACCAGGTCGGTCAGGATGAGTTCTATGATACGCACGGATGAGTCTCCTAGCATGGATGTCCGAAGCAAACACCCAAGAATTGTCTTCCTGACCATAACCTCTCCACTTAACCAAATACTGGAGTTTCCATCTAGAAAAACGAAAATCTAATATTTTCTCAACCACATACTCCAGATTGCCCTCAACCAAAATAGGGTCAGGAGGCACAGCAGTAGGAACCACTGGCTCAACAAACCTCTTCAACAAGGACTTGTGGAACACGTTATGGATCTTAAATGTCCCTGGAAGAAGCAAACGAAAAGAAACAGGATTAAGAATCTCCATGATCTTATAAGGTCCAATGAACCTAGGCTTAAATTTAGGAGATGCCACTCTCATAGGAATATTTTTTGAGGACAACCAGACCAAGTCCCCCACTTTAAACCGAGGACCATCAGTCCTATGCCGGTTAGCAAACCGCTGGCTCTCTCCTGAGAGAGGGACAACCTCTCCACTACCTGGTCCCAAATCTGTTGCATACGCTCCACAACAAGTCAACACCCGACAGACAGAAGCCTCCGTCTGTCCTGAAGAAAATCGAGGGTGAAAACCAGAATTACAGAAAAATGGAGACATCAAAGTGGCAGAGCTAGCCCTATTATTAAGAGCAAACTCAGCCAAAGGCAAAAAAGAGACCCAGTCATCCTGATCAGCAACACAAAGCATCTTAGATAAGTCTCCAATGTCTGGTTTGTTCTTTCAGTTTGACCATTGGTCTGAGGATGAAACGCCGAGGAGAAAGACAATTGAACACCAAGTTTAGAACAAAAGGTCCTCCAAAATCTGGAAACAAACTGGACTCCTCTGTCAGACACAATGTTCTCAGAATGCCGTGTAAACGAACCACGTGCTGAAGGAACAACGGCACCAATTCAGAGGAGGAAGGCAACTTAGGTAATGGCACAAGATGTATCATCTTGGAAAACCTATCACAAATCACCCAGATGGCGGTCATTCTCTGAGAAACAGGGAGTCGGAAATGAAATCCATAGAGATATGGGTCCATGGTCTCTTGGCACAGGCAATGGCATCAATAAACCACTAGAGCGAGAGCAAGGCTTGGAGCGAGAGCAAGTCCCGCAGGACTGCACAAATTCCCTGACATGTCATTCATGAAGGACTGGAAGACAGAAGGAGCATTAGTGAGCCCAAAGGGCATCACAAGGTACTCAAAATGCCCTTCGGGGTATTGAATGCCGTCTTCCATTCATCCCCGTGCTTAATGCGAATAAGGTTATATGCCCCCCTGAGGTCAAGCTTGGTAAACCAAGTAGCATTTTCACCCTGGAAAACAGTCAGAAATCAAGGGTAACGGATATTGATATTTCACAGTAATATTGTTCAAAAGACGATAATCAATACACGGCCTCAATGAACCATCCTTTTTGGCCACAAAGAAAAAACCGGCACCCAAGGGTGAAGAGGATGGTCTGATATGACCCTTCTCCAATGACTCCTTGATATAAGACCGCATAGCGTCATGTTCAGGTACAGACAAGTTAAAAAGGCGACCTTTAGGGAATTTACTACCAGGCACTAATTCAATAGCGCAGTCATAGCTCCTAATGGGGAGGCAAGGATGCAGATTTACTTTCGCTAAACACATCAGAAAAATCAATCAAAAAGTCAGGAACATCCTGAGCCTGGGGGAGGCAGAAAAAACAGGAGTATTGGTATTAACACATTGGCAGCCCCAACTGGTTACAGACACAGATTTCCAATCCAAAACAGGATTATGAGATTGTAACCAAGGGAAACCCAGTACGATAATGTCATGCAGATTATACAGAACCAAAAATTTGCAGCTCTCTTGATGATCAGGTTCAACCCTCATTATCACCTGAGTAGAGAACTGAGGTTTATTCTCAGCCAAAGGGTAGAATCGATCCCCAGAAGGGGAATAGACTTCCGCAGGGTATCAAGGGAAACCCACAACGTTTAGCAAAATCATAATCCATCAGGTTAATAGCTGCTCCCGAATCAACGAAAGCCTGAGCAGAAAATGTGGGACAGAGAGCATATCAGAGTAACAGTTAATAAAAACTTAGTCTGAACACTACCCAAGACAACTGAGCGTGCAAAACGTCTTCCCCGCTTAGGGCAGACAGAAATAGCATGAGAGGCATCCCCACAGTAGAAACATAACCCATTGCGCTTTCGAAACTCATGACGCTGTGCCTCAGACACCACTCTATCACACTGCATGGATTCAGAAGCAGGTTCACAAGGCAACACTATTCCACGCATACTTCTCCGCTCACGCAAACGTCTGTCAATTTGAATCGCTAATGACATAGAATCATTGAGACCAGAGGGGACAGGGAATCCCACCATAACATCCTTTACATTATCTGACAGACCCTTCCGAAAAAGGGCTGCCAAAGCGTCGTCATTCCATTTGGTCAGGACTGCCCACTTACGGAATCTCTGACAGTATAACTCAGCGTCATCAAGCCCCTGATTTAATGCCAACAAGGCTTTTTTCAGCTTGATCCGTGACATTAGGCTCATCGTACAAAACCCCCAAAGCCTGAAAAAATGCATCAACATCACTCAAAACAGGATCCCCAGTATCAGGGAAAAAGCCCAATCCTGAGGATCGCCGCGCAGAAGAGAGATGACAATTTGAACCTGCTGCGCTGCGTTCCCTGAGGACTTAGATTTTAAGGCAAAAAACAATTTACAGTTATTTCTGAAATTCTGAAACTTAGCTCGATCCCCTGAAAACAAATCTGGCATGGGAATCCTAGGTTCCACAACAGACAACCTAGCAAGATATGCAGCAATACTCCGAACCTCAGTGGCAAGCTGATCCACACGGCCAGACAACTGTGCAAACTCCATTGAGAGAAAAAAATCCTCCCCAGCACCCAGAGATACAGAGGGAAAAAAAAAATGCAACAAACAGAAAAATATCTCTGACAACCTTTTTTTTTTCTTTAACAATATTTTTCCCTTCTGTGAGTACCATACAATTTTCAATTTTTTGGGCCGATGATACTGTTATGTTTCGGTAGCTGAGGAGTGCAGGTAAAAAAGGCAATACACCAGAGCAGTTGGAATCTATGAGATTGCAGTACCCTGACTAACCACCACAACTAGAGGCAGCCGTGGAGCGTTCCTACGTTGGTCCTAGACGCCTCGTCACAGCCTGAGAAACTAGCTAAAGCCTAAAGATAGAAAGAGGAAAGCTATCTGCCCCGGAGCAGATCCCCAAAGACATAGAAAGCCCCCAAACATGTAATGGCGGTTAGACAAGAAGAAATACTGACACAGACAGAAAATAGAATGAGCAAACGTTGGGGCCCAAACTAACTAAATAGGAAAGGATAGAAGGGTACTTACTGCAATCTCAAAAAACCCTGAAAAGCACCAACTCTACTAATTTCAAAAACACCTGAGATCACACGACCTCTACCACCTAAATTAGCTCTCTGGTGTAACAAAATCAAAACAGCAGCCACTGAAAAAACTGGAAAAAGCAAATGTACAAACATCAGTGGCTGAACAAAACTGAGAGGGCAAAAGCCCCCGGAAGGGACCCTGAAGGCCCCCACAGAAGTGCAGGACAAAATACAAAAATCAAGCACAAAAACAAAAAGAAGAAAATGTCTTATCTGAGAGCAGGAGATGCGGACTTGAAACAGCAGGCTACAAGGAAACAGGAATCAAGGATTGAGACCAGAACAATTGATCACCGGCAACCCTGAAGGGAAGGCAACTCCCTTATATAAGACCAGTCAGTAACACCTGATTCCCAATCCTCACAATCTTCACTGGGCAGACCAGTACCGCTTGTAACCACCAGGGAGCCTCTGCTCAGAACTCATCTCAAGCCCATTCACAACAGGATGTATTGCTTTCCAGAGCGGCTGGGACGGCCAGCGGGCCCACAATGTCCCACCGCGATCCTCTGGAAAGGCTCCTCTATCACTGGCAACGGGATCAGGGGAGCCTTAAGAGCAGGGCCCACCTTCCCCACTCTTTGACAGGTGATACAGGAGCGGCAGTAGTTAGTCACATCTGTCCCCATCTTGGGCCAATAGAAGTGTTGAGACAGCCGTGCCTTAGTTTTGCTGATCCCCAAGTGTCCAGCGAGTGGAATCTCATGGGCAATCCTCAACAACTCACCTCGGAACTGGTGCGGGACGACCAGCTGTTTTTTCCCTCAACCACTCCTTTTGGGAATCTCCGGGTACTGTCTCCCGGTACAACCTTCCTCGTTCCCAGAACACCCTCTCCTTATCAGTCACGGAGGTGGGCGTCTCGGCGAGGTGCCTCAAGTTCTCCAGGCTCGCATCTGAGTGCAGAGCTGCCTGGAACTCCTGGCTGGAGGCAGCCAGAAGTGACGTCAGGGTTCCTTCCTCACTGGGACCCTCTGGGACCGGCTCTGGGTCCACCTCTGGTTCAGACTCTCCTGTAGCGGAGGAGGGTCCAGATGGCAGGGCGCTACCTGCGATCCGGGCACTCTGACTGCGGGTGACAGCAGCTACATATGCAGTCTCCCCGGGGATTTCTATAGACCCATCAGCCTGCGCTGCTAGGGGCTCTACCTCCCCATCCACCCCCAACACTTCAGGAGCAGTGCTACTTATGGGCCAGTTACCTTCCTCGGTGGCACTGGTCAGTGTCATGGCATCACCTTCCTCACGGTTCCCATGCACCTCCCCATTTCCTTGAGCACTGTCGTTTGCTCCTGCTAGGGGTTCCTCAGCCGTCTCACTCCGCAGAGCGACGTGGCTGAACGCTCCTGAACCTGTGGACACATCTACCACTTCAGAGAAAGGGTTAACAGGTTCAGATGGCACAGATACATCACTATCAGCAGCACTCCTAGGGAAAGAAAGGTTATCAGTTGCATAATCACTTCGCAAAGCATTGGCAGGTAACACATTCAGTTTCCTATCATCATCAACATCAACATCATGGTTAACGTTAACCTTATTATCAATTGGGGAGGGGTGTCAGGGACATAGTACGCGACCATCCTCCCCAGATCAGTCCCCAATAAAACATCAGTGGGCAGGTTTTCGGACACCCCAGTCAATGAAAACTCGGGCTATCGGCAAGGGGTAGTGGACGCCCCCAATCCCTGTGACAGTTAGGGTTTTCCCCCGGAATCAACTCTTCAGGGGCCGCCAGTTCGGTCGGATGAGGGTTCGTTCAGCCCCGGTGTCCTTGAGGCCTGTAGCAAGACGGGCCCCCATGCACGTTGTCATCAACCCTCCCCACCACACCACCCACCAAAAGAACAGAGGCGTTGGGCCCGGAGGCCTTGGCTGGGGGTTCTTCTGCCTCTCCGGACAGGTGGCGCTGATGTGTCCAGTCCTTTTACAGAGAAACACTGGCGGGGTCTGATGTAGGCCTGGCGCTGGCAAAGGGGATAGTGCCTCCAGAGGGACGACTGGCAGGGGCACTGGGGTTGGTTGCAGGCTTACCCCCTCCCCAGCGGGCGGCGACGGGCTTCCGCACCTCGGTTTTCCGGTTGGCCTCATAGCTGTCGGCGATCCGTGCTGTTGTGACCGCGTCCTCCGATTCTCGGTCCAGGATGAACTGTCGGACCTCAGCTGGGCACAGATGCAGGAACTGGTCTTTGATCATCAGGTCTCTCAGCTCCTCAAAGGTGTCAACTGACAGTCCGTGGATCCACTGGTCAAAGTGGTTCCTGAGTCCTTGCACCACATCGCTATAACTGTCGTGTGGGCCACGTTGGAAGTTCCGGAACTTCTTTTGGTATACCTCAGGGGTTAGCTGGTACTTGGCAATCAGGCCTGCTTGATGGCCTCATAGTCATCATCTTGATCTGACGTGAGGGAAGCAAACGCCTCCAGAGCTTTGCCCTTTAGCCCGGGGGTCAAGTACCTGGCCCATTGGTCGGCAGGCAGCCGGTACTGTCTGCAGACTTTCTCAAAGGCCCGCAGAAAAGTGTCCAAGTCTCCGTCCTTTTCCATCACGGGAAAGTGCTCCGGCCGGGCTTCGGACTCTGAGAGCTGCTGGGTGTACCGCTCCGGCTGTGGAGGGCATTGCCCCTTGTCTGAGCAGCTCCAGTTCATGGGCTCTCTGCGCTTGGGCTTCCCGCTCAGCTCGGGCTCTCTCAGCCTCCCGCTCGCTCTCTCAGCCTCCCACTGTTTGGCCTCTCGCTGGTCGGCTCTCTCTTGAGCTTGCTGGATCAGCCTCAGGCGTTCTTCCCGGTTGTCAGCGGGGAGTCCCTCCAGGGCCGTCTGCAGGTAAGGGTCCAATCCGCCCTGGTGTAAGCATGCAGGTTTTGGGCCTCTGCTGCAGCACCACCTTGGCTTGGGCCGGCTCCTGTGCCCGCCACACTCTGATGCTCTTCCAGTTCCTTCAGGGCCTGGACCAGTCGGGCTTTGGTTTGGTTCTTGTGGTCAAGGCCGTGGTACACGCAGATTCCCACAAGAGTGTCCCTGTTCTGCTTTTCGAACCAACTTGCTCCTCTTGTAGCCATGTTTGCCAAATAAAAGATAGGATAGAAAAACAAAGAGAAGGGAGGGGTAACCGCAAGTACACACAATTGTCTCAGGACTAATAAACACTGAGTCTGTTCTCCAAAACTTTAGTTGCAGGGTCCCTGAAGAACCGTGCAAGTTTTTTAGTGAATGGAATGATTGCTCAAACCAATCACTAATGCTCTATAATCCCACCGCTCTGCCACCAGATGTGATGAAACGGTGCACACGGTCCGCCACACGGTAGCTCGGGGTATCACGGCTCGTGATCCCTCCGTGCCGCAAATGTGACGAAAACGCGCACACACACGACGGCTGCTGCCGTCCGACCCAGTAAACTGCAGGGATTTATAATTATCCCACTTCCACTTAGGGACTTGCAGCTCTCTGGCGCCCCCCTTACCCTCAGGTCAGTCAGGGAACTGCACCTAGGATAATTAGTCGCCAGACGGGTCACTTGGATGTGTGCTGGCTATTGGGCACGCTGCAGTGAGGGAATTATAATTACTCCGGGCCGCAGCCTCTCAATACACTTATAAAACCCGCTCCGTCACTGCCAACGCCACCCAATAGATTAACACTTTACACCCCTTCTTTTAAGCTGCCACCAGCTACGGTTTACATAAGGAACAATTTATCAAGAGGGTCCGTAGCAGCCCCAAAACAGTAGCGTAGTACTTCAGGCACGTGCAAATTCGTTTATAGAGCAGGAGAATCAAACTAATAATTTTATAGGTTTATTCCTTAAAAACAGGCAGTGCTTATACAATATAAAAAGATGTAACAAGCTGAGGCAATATAGTTATGTACAATACAGTTAGAAAATAAAATAGGATTAAAAGTGGAAAGACTCACATGGTAGTTATATCATTTACAGGCAAGACTGGCTGGGGGAGGAGCCACACGTCATAGTTCATTTGCAGATCTCTTAGTCAGGACGTCACAGCAAGGCATGACCAAGGGGGCTCACAGCCAGACTTATACATGTGGGCTGCTGACCTCACAAAAGGGGATGGTTTTTCTGGCCACCTCCCCAGGCTAAAAGCTATGGTTTGAGCTCTGAAATATCATAAGGACCATAACTCAGCGGGGAACTCTAGCAGAATAATGGCAGACCTATCAATGATCTTACTTTGAAATGACGGTTCCAATGAGCCCAAACTTGGAGGAAATAGTTCATGGGGGATCCGAGAATTCCATTTCTCGGGTTCTGTGGGAGTTACGGGATCACCAGTACCACGGGAACGATGCCTGTCAGCGCATGGTTCAAAACAGTGACTTTCGTGTTTCTGAAGCAACTTCCCACCGTGTTATAAGCCAAAAGAATTAATCCTCATAATGCTGCCATGAAAGGAAAGCACATGTTAAGACAATGGAGACCCCCTACGGTGAGGCGGGAAAACTCCAGCACTGGAGCTTCAGATTACACTGAGCCTCAATGGGAGGGGAAGGGAAGCGCAGCTATGCACAGGCTGCTAAATGTAGTAGATGTCATCACAGATGAGTACACCTTGCGGCTGAGTGTCCTCCCCCGCAGGCTGAGCAGTCGTGTCTAAATTTGCAAAGTGTTTGAAAGCGGCAGTTTCCCTCGTTAAATAGCCAGCAGGCCCCGGGTTTTCTAACGACCACCGAGTGTTGACCTGCGGAGTAATTAGTGGTCGCCGAAGAAAAGGGGGACTTCTTCTGCTCTAGCATCAATCGCATCCACACCTCTGTCGCTTTAACCCCCCATCCTAGATCGGGCTGCAGGGCCAGGCGCCTGCGGAAGTCCTCATCGTATTGTCGCAAGCGGAACCGCCATGCAACTTATATGTGTTATATATCATATCCTGATATATGAACAATTCGGAGCATGGTTCCGGATGCTTCTGGCCCATAACACAGCCCAATACTGCGAACACCTGTTGCCAATTGTTCATTTTTCTCGCTAATTTAGGTTTGTTTCTATCATATATCCCACCTCCCGTCCTCCTTTCTATATCAACGTTCTGTTGATCGGCTGACAATAGCGACCATATGTCAACGTAATCGTTATTCCAAATTTTTTCCTTAGTCTCCTGTTCTAAATGTGCACCTAGCGGACTGATCCCGCAGTAAAAACCTTCTTTGTGCAAACTCGCTGACTGAAGCGTAGTGTTGCTTTCCACTGTTCTGCTTGGTTGCGGTAAGCATTGCCTCAGCTCCTTGATCGCTGAGGATAGCTCTTTCTCCTTTGAAATCAAATCGTTTAACGTTAGATAGTCATTGTTATTAGAGCACTCACCGCTTTGTGCTGTAGGAGGAGTGATGACCGATGCGGGTGGAACCCTGGCTCCCGCTGGCGCAGGAGGGATGAAACCCCACGCTGGAGTTACTCCGGCTTCTGCTTGGGCGAAAGATTGGTAAACACGGTGGCTGGAAGGCCCGGGGGAAGGAGAAGCGTCTTCCCGGCTGTAATATCATGCGCTAGAACTGGAGTGAAGCCAGTTGATGGGGGAACTCCGGTTCCGTGTTGCGCAAGAGCAGGAGTGAAACCAAGTGATGGCGGAACTCCTGCCCCGTGTTGGTTGGTGGTCTGCTGGTTGTAGATGCTGGAAGCCCTGGGGGATGGGTGTCCCCGGCTGATAGCCTCCGAAGGAGCACGTGACTGTTGACGTGCGCTACGTGACCGTTGTCGTCTGTCTGGCCGCCGTGAAGCCTAGGATTCTCCCGACGTTGACGCTGATTGTGATGCCAGGAGGCATTACAGTTGCGCCTGCCTGGGAATGTGTGGGGACCGGTCCCTGGGTGCTGCTGCGGTCTCCAGGACGTCCCCCTGCAGGCGGTGCCTCATTGCCTGCAAGGTGCGTCGCGGAGACAGCGTTATGGGGGCTATATTCAGACTCCCCCTGTCCCCGAGCCGGCGCTGCCTCAGCGCTTGCAGGAGACAGCGTGGAGCTGAGTCCCTGGCTGTCCCGGCAATGTTCTGGCCGGGACCGGAAGTTATGCATTGTAAGTGGTGGGGCCTGGCCGTGACGCGGCGTAAGGGGCGGAGCCTGCACCGAAAGTTTGGGCGACTGGGCCCGGCGTGTTCCGGCCCTGGGCCTGCACGCACGAGCAGGCCAGGAAGAACCCTCCCTCACCTGCAGCCGCTCCGGATGTCGGGTCCCTCTCCCCGACCGCTGGTCCGTCCGCGCCGGTACAGCATCGACCCCAGCAGTTGCAGACACTGGCGATGGGGCAGGAGACTGGGACCCCCCGCAGCAGCAGACGCCGGCTGTGCACCCGGAACCCGGAGGGGTATGACTACAGCACCAACACCTGGGGACTGAGGGACAAGCGAGGGGCATTTAGATCGGTTAGGGCGACGCTGGGCCCGGAGGGGGGACACGAGCCCTGCTGGTATTGGGGGTGAGGAGACGGCGCAGGGAGATGAGCACTGAGGGTGCTAATCATAGCTTGGATCCAGGGCTCACCTTCCTGTGCCGCTCTCCTCTGTAGGGCCTCCATCCATTTATCAGCCATGGCTACCAGGGGTACAGAAAGTCACAGGGACAACAGGACAACAGCTTCCAGTGACGGCCGGAGAGGAAAGGAAGTTGCTGACCAGAGCACCTAAATTTAACTCCTGTAGGTGTGGCAGCAGGTACCTTCCCCTCCGAGGTCACTGGACAGCTGGACATCCCCAATTAGTACATCACCACTGGGAGTGGTGTGATAGAGGAGGGTGAATTGGGCACGGACAGTTATACATTAGCATCCACCTTATAGGCTCCCCAGTCAGAGGCCCTTTCCTTATTCAGTACAGGGCCTGCCAAGATACATTGCACAGCCCTACGTGATATATAGCACAGCACCATATGGTATACAGCACAGCATTACATGGTATATAGCACGGTACCATGGTATATAGCACAGTATCATGGTATATATCACAGCACCTTATGGTATACAGCACAGCACCACATGGTATATCGCACAGCCCCACATGGTATATAGCACAGCCCCACATGGTATATAGCACAGTACCATGATATATAGCACAGCCCCCATGGTATATAGCACAGCCCACATGGTATATAGCACAGCACACACAGTATATAGGTCACAGCACCACATGGTATATTGCACAGCACCACATGGTATACAGCACAGTACCACATGGTATATAGCCCACTACCATGGTATATAGCACAGCACCACATGGTATACAGCACAGCCCACATTGTATACAGCACAGCACCACATGGTACCTAGCACAGTACCATGGTATATGCATAGCCCCACATGGTATATAGCACAGCACCACATGGTATATATCACAGTACCATGGTATATAGTACAGCACCACATGGTATATAAAACAGCCTACAAGGTATACAGCACAGCCCCACATGGTAAATAGCACAGCACCATGGTATGTAGAACAGCACAACATGGTATATAGTACAGTACCACATGGTATATATCACAGCACCACATGGTATATAGCATAGTGCCATGGTATATAGCACAGCACCACATGGTTTATAGCACAGCCCACATGGTATACAGCACAGCCCCACATGGCATACAGCACAGCCCCACATGGTATATACACAGCGCCCCATGGTATATGGCACAGCACCATGGTATATAACACAACACCACATGGTATATAACACAGTACCACATGGTATATAGCACAGCACCATGGTATATATCACAGCATCACATGGTATATAGCACAGTGCCACATGGTATATAATCATAGCACCACATGGTATATAAGCACAGTACCATGTATATAGTACCATGGTATATAGCACAGCACCACATGGTGTATAGCACAGTTTCATGGTATACAGCACAGTCCCACATGGTATATAGCACATCACCATCGTATATATCACAGCACCACATGGTATATATCACAGTACCATGGTATATATCACAGCACCACATGGTATACTGCACAGCACCACATGGTATATAGAACAGCCCCACATGGTATATAGCATAGCCCCTCATGGTACATAGCACAGTACCATGGTGCATAGCACAGCCCCACATGGTATAAAGCACAGCACCATGGTCTATAGCACAGCACTACATGGTATATAGCATAGTACCATGGTATATTGCCCAGCTTCACATGGTATATAGCATAGCCCACATGGTCTACAGCACAGCACCACAAGGTATATAGCACAGTACCATGGTATATTTCACAGCCCCACATGGTATATAGCACAACACCACATGGTATACCGCACAGCACCACATGGTATATAGCACAGTCCAACATGATATATTGTACAGCACCACATGGTATATTGCACAGTTCCATGCTATGTAGAACAGCACCACATGGTATATATCACAGCCCACATGGTAAACAGCACAGCCCCACATGGCATATACACAGCCCCCCATAGTATATAGCACAGCACCATGGTATATAACACAGCACCACATGGTATATAATACAGTACCACATGGTATATAGCACAGCACCATATGGTATATAGCACAGTATCATGGTATATAGCACAGCACCACATGGTATATAACACAGCTCCACATGGTATATAGCACAGTACCATAGTATACCACACAGCCCCACATGGTATACTGCACAGCACAACATGGTATATATCACAGCACCATAGTATACAGCACTGCACCACTTGGTATATAGCACAGTACCATGGTTATAGCACAGTACCATGGTATATAGCACAGCACCACATGGTATACAGCACAGCATCACATGATATATAGCACAGCCCCACATGGTATATACACAGCCCCCATGGTATATAGCACAGCCCCACATGATATATTGCACAGTACCATGGTATATAGCACAGCCCCAAATGGTATATAGCAAAGCACCATGGTATATAGAACAGCACATGGTATAGAGCACGGTACCATGGTTTATAGCACATTACCATGGTATATAGCACTGCACCACATGGTATATTGCACAGCCCCACATAGCATATAGCACAGCCCCCCATGGTATATAGCACAGTACCATGGTATATTGCACAGCCCCACATGGTATATTGCACAGCCCCACATGGTACATTGCACAGCCCCATATGGTATATATCACAGTACCATGATATATAGCACAGCATCACATGATATATTGCATAGCCCTGCATGGTATATAGCACATCACCACATGGTATATATCACAGCACCATGGTATATTGCACAGCCCACATTGTATACCGCACAGCCCCACAGGGTATAATGCACAGCCCCACATGGTATATAGCACAGCATTTAATGGTAAATAGCACAGCACCATATGGTATATAGCACAGTACCATGGTACATAGCACAGTACCATGGTATATTGCACAGCACCACATGTTATATTGCACAGCACCACATGGTATATATCACAGCACCACATGATATATAGCACAGCATCACATGCTATATAGCACAGTACCATGGTATACAGCACAGCCACACATGGTATACAGCACAGCCCCACATGTATATAGCACAGCACCATGGTATATAGGTCAGCACCACATGGTATATAGCACAGTGCCATGGTATATAGAACAGTACCATGGTTTATAGCACAGCACCACATGGTAGACAGCACAGCACCACATGGTATATACACAGCCCCACATGCTATATTGCACACAGCCCCACATGGTATATACACAGTACCATGGTATATAGCACAGCCCCACATGGTATATTGCACATCACCATGGTATATATCACAGCACCACATGGTATATTGCACAGTACCATGGTATATATCACAGCACCACATGGTATACAGCACATCCCCACATGGTAAATAGCACAGCCTCACATGGTATATAGCACAGCCTCACATGGTATATAGCACAGTACCATGGTATATAGCATTGCATCACATGGTATATAGCACAGCACCACATGGCATACAGCACAGCAAGACGTGGTATATATCACAGCCCCACATGGTATATTGCACAGCCCCACATGGTATACAGCACAGCACCACATGGTATATTGCACAGCACCACATGGTATATAGCACAGAACCACATGGTATACAGCACAGCACCACATGGTATATAGCACAGTGCAATGGTATATAGCACTGCACCACATGGTATATAGCACAGTACCATGGTATATAGCACAGCCCCACATGGTATATATCACAGCCCCACATGGTACATTGCACAGCCCCACATGGTATAAAGCTCAGTACCTCATGGTATACAGCACAGCAGCACATAGCATATAACACCCCCCTCCCTAGAATGGCCCCATAGTCCAGTACTCACTGTTACATTAAAAAAAGCATATAAAACCCACACTTCTCACCTATCCTCATGCCTGGTACACATCGCGCACCCGTTGTGTAAGAAGCAGAGCGGGGAATGATGGGGAGGGAGCATCAGCTGACGCTCTCTCCACCATCATTGCTTTTAACTGTACCGGCATCTATGACGCCAGCATAGTACAATGCGGTGGCAGGGGGAGTCGACGCTAGCGGCAGGCGGACCCCCTGCCTCACGGGCCCCATAGCAGCTGTGTGATGTGCCGCTAGCTGGGGTCCCTTTGGGGAGCGGGGGCCCTAGGCAGCTGCCTGGTCTGCCTGCCCCTAATGCCGGCCCTGCATAAGAGACACTCAGACTGCTGTTTACACATCACATAGGAGATACAGAGACTGCAGTATATACATGACATAGTAGACATTGAGACTGCTATATATATCACATAGGAAACACCGAGACTGCTGTATATATATCACATAGGAGACACTGAGACTGCTGTGTATACATCACATAGGAGACACCGAGACTGCTGTGTATACATCACATAGGAGATGCTGAGACTGCCATATACATCACATAGGAGATGCTGGGGTTGGAGCATTTACATATAGTTGTTGCTGCGGCACACACATCACAACAGACACTGTGCTGTCACTGCGGTCTTTATTTTTGAGACAGGAGTGTAGAGTGTAGAGCGCGCTGACTCCTCCCACTGGCCAGCGTGGGGACGGAATCCTTTATTGTATGCACCTCAGCGTTCAGTAGTGAATACTGCATGCGGGCATTGCAAGGATAAATTTAAGGCGCAGCGTCTTGAATTTGAATCTGCCCGGGGGGGGGGGCGGTGAAAAGGACATCGGCCTGTGGGTCAGAGGTTCATCATGCCTGATATAAAGCAAGGATTCTCAAACTTTTTCTAGTTGGGCCTCTGGTGAGTAATAGCAAAGCGGTAATATAGACAGTGTCTATATTATTGCTACAGGAAAGATGTATATCTTTGTACAGTGTTAGCCAGTAGATAGAAAGCTTGCAAGTTGTTACCATCTTTTCAGTTAGCCATTAAAATGTATCAACCACTGAGGACTCTCAATTCTGAATATTTTTCTATATTATTGCTATATTTCTCCAAGGAGCGCAAAACAATTACCACACGTTGCACACATAATACCCCCTAGAAGCACAAAATCGCAAAATATTACAGGGCAGCACAACAGAAGTCCCCAGCAATGCCAAATAATTACCCCAGTGTAGCACCAAGCACCATCCCAGATGATCAAAGTCCCACAAATCACCAAATGCATAACAAAGTAAAGGACAAAATACTTCCCCAAAAGCACCAAACTCCACAGAGAAGCAATGAAAAGCAGTGCAGCACCCCCAGCGTCAGTGGCACTGTCCCCATCTCCAGACAGCAGCATTTTCCCCCCCTTTATATTGCCACTTTTCCACCTCTTGCAGCAGCATTTAATTAATTCTCCCACAAACTATCCTTTCCCACTAGTAGTACTCTCCCTCCTCTTCATGGCTGACAGGAGATGATACTGGTGACTAGTGTTGAGCGATACTGCTCGATATCTAAAAATATTGTATCGAAATTGTATCGCCGATATCACTAAATATCGTCGATGTCCGATTCCGATACCGGAAGTCCCATGTAAGTCTATGGGAACAAAATATCGCAACAAAAAAACCCCTTTCTTTCGTTGTAAACACAAAATATACACACATAGAATACATATATATATATATATACATGTCATTGTGACATATATATATACATATATTTATAGTTTATACACTTCTACATAGTAAAATAGACTCTGATTCAATTGCCGGGTAAAGCCGTGACATACCCCATAGAAGTCGACGGGCTCGGTGCAGAGTACTCCCAAAACCTCTGGCTCTGTGCGACTCAACTTGGGCGTCACGAACAGGATTCTGTAGCTCGCTATAAGCGAGTCCTGTGTGCCTGAATTGAACTGGTTTTGTGCTTGAGAATTGCTAAAATCATCAGAGAATGTATTTGCCATTTTTCCGCTATATCTGCATCACGACGAGGCACTGGTGAAGAAGGGAGTGCTCTTCGTGGGTGTACACTCACTCAGTGGCGCGAAAACGATGGCCGACCACTCTAAATGGTACTGCAATGTAAGATCGTGCCCCACAGCTCTTCAGTTCCGCCTCCTCATCCTCCTCAGTGTGCGGAAACTAACACGAAGGTCCCGCCTCCCTACAAAAGAGGGGCCCTCTCCAGATGCTAATGACACATGTGACTTGGCAGAGATGGCTAATGGACACGAGCAGAAGTGTGAAGGGATGGAGCAGTCAGAGCTCTCCCCCCACGGAAGCGACCCGATCGCCACGGAACCACCGTTGGGCACCCGGCCTGGAAACCCTCCTACACTGCAAGAAGCGGAGGATACCCTAAGAGGCCTGGCCCGGCACCGGGAGGAGGTCGCCAGGATGGAAGCCAGCTGGCGTGCCCTAAAACTAAACTTGGAGCGGCGCCAATCCCTCTTACCTGAAGTGTCTGTACCGGAAGGTGAGGCACCCGTTCTAGTAGAGGAGTCCGTGCGGGCATCCCAGCCCTTGCAATGTGATCCGGTTGACGTTGTCGCAGTGGAGGCACCGTTCCTGCAAAAAACTCTGCACCGGCAGCACCCCAGATCCCGCTGTCTGCCCCCGTCGCTGAGACAGAAGAAGCGACACCCGTCCTCATGGAGGAGGCCGCGCAGGCACCAGAGGTCTACCTGTCTGTAGACTCTGTACCGGAGCCCCGACTGTCATCTGTTCCAGAGCCGGCTGCTTCCGCCACAGGTGAGCGCCGCCAGGACTGGGGGGCGCCAGGAGAGCTGCCGCAAACCGGGCATCGTAAGCTGGCATTTGATGGTGGAGACATGGAGCAGCTGGTGGAGGAGAATTACAACCGGCGTCAGGAGGAAGAGTGGAGACGTTGGGAGCAGGAAGCAGAGCGACAAAGGGAGCAGCGAGAATCCCAAAAGCTTCGGCAACGTCACCTGGAGAAGGACCGGGCAGATAAGGACCGGATGAGAAAAGATAAAGGAACCCTGTGGGAGCCGCGGCGTAAGGGTGCAGTACGGAGCTTTAAATTGAAAGGTGGTTGGGGCTTCATCCAGGAGCCTGGACTTTATTTAGAAGTCTTTGTGACCCGGCGGGACGTGGAGACTCACCTCCCAGAAGGACACCCGGGGAGGGACCTGTTGCCAGGAGACTTGGTGACTTACACCCGATACTGGGGTTACAATGGATGGTACGCCCTAAATGTTACCAGGTGCGAACCCTACTCCCCAGAGTGTCAGGAACCTGTGAGACCCTCAGAGCCTTCAGCCTCCCACATCCAGGCCTCTGCACAAGTGCCCACCCCACGCCGTAAATCTCCCCAGCCTCCCTCAGTGGTCTCCTCAGCAGCCCCAGCTATGGACATGATAACTATAGCTGGCCAGTACCCGGCGCCTGTTAGGCCCCCTGGGTGTTCGTTCAGTCCGTGACATAGGGTTCCAGACCCGGAGGGAGATGAAAGAGGTGGCCACACAGACCCAGATAGCGGGTCACGACTTGACTGTACAGGCCACACGACGTCATCAGGTCCTGGTGGTCCTTGGTGTCTCGGATGTTTGGCAAGCATCAGAAGAGTACCAGGTGGTACCTGGAACACCCCTGCCAAAGAATTATAAATAACCCGGACAGGGTCCCTGTATGTAAATAGTTAAATTGTTTATGTACCCGGACGGGTGAATGTTCATAAAAATTATTTTTAATTTAATAAAAAACACAACACAGTTTTCATTACTTTTATTACAGTCTCATCCTGCGACGCCATCGATCTCCTGTAAAAAAAATGAAAAAAAAAAACAGCAGTATACCACCTGTCCGACGCAGTCCATAGTAACGAGTGTCCCACGACGATCCAGCTCTGCTACATCAGAATGACAGGCAGAGCCTGTCATCCCGGCGCAGCACAGCTGATTACCTGCTTCCCCGGCGGTGACGTCATCGGACTGGTTTACGGCCGGGATTACCCTGCAGTCACTGCAGTTATCGCGAAAAACTGCATGTGACCGCCAGGGAGAAGATAATGGCGGCCATCAAGCAGTCCAGGACGTGACCGCCGGAGATCTTCTGCCAGGTAAGTGCCGCTGACTCCTGACAGACCCGACCGACGGACACTCACAGTGACAGTGACAAATCCGATTCCGGTATCCGATATGACGAAAATATCGGTATTCGGAATCGGAATTCCGATACAGCCAATATCGGCCGATACCCGATATTTGCAGTATCGTATCGCTCAACACTACTGGTGACCCCAGAGGTGTAGAGAAAGTATGGAGCTCAGCAGGATCCTCTCACCTTCCTCCTGCAGATCTTCTGAAGCTGCTATACTGCACTGAGTGCAGGACGTGCTGTCCTAAGACCATGATGTCAGCACAGGTCCTTAGAGGGAACTTGTCAACTCCAAAAACACACTTTACCTGCAGATGTAAGATTAACCCGCAGGTAAATATTGTTTCATTTCTAGCCGGCTTGTTAGAAGTGCGGCTGCAGGGAGAAAGTGAAGTTATATTCTCCCTTTACACGCTTACTTCCAATCATAAAGGCATTGCTAGAAGCTGTAACAGTCAGCGGTCACTACATAGTGAGTGCGCTATAATTACTCCCTGGCAATTTGATTGACAGGATGCTCTGCAGCATATGCATGCAGTATGTGTGTGCAGAGCAGCTATCAATCAATGTACCGTGGAGTGCTTACAGCCGCGCTGATTTTATAGTGAGAGGTGACTTATAACAGCTCCTGCACCAATCTATGATTAGAAGTCAGCGGCTGCAGGGAGAAAATAACTTAATGTTCTCCCTGTGGCAGCTGCTCCATTACCTGGCCAGACACAAGTTAAACACTATTTACCTGCAGATTATCCCACTATCTGCAGGTAAATAAAGTTTTAGGGGACTGACAGACTCTATTTAATTCCATCTGGCTTTGGAAACCGAACTGATAATGCAGGGTTGGCTTTCTGCCTCACTGGCGCCAGCAGGGACCCGCGTCTCTTCAGATGATGACTCACGATGCGCTTTACAGTTTAAGAAGCGTTTGTTCAGAGTGAAATGACTCTGTCCTGAACTGCTGAATTATGAACTTCCAAGAACATTGTGGTAACCGTGTGGCTTTATGATTGCTCTCTTTTTACTGAATATTTATATGTAATGGATGGTATTAGTGGACGAGGTGAGCGATGTATGATGGATCGTTATCAGCAGAGGAAGCCAGATATAAATAATGTGAGACATAAGAAAAATTACTCCCTGGTCCAGTGTGCACTTCAATAGTCTGTGGCTACTGAGCCAGGCTTCTGAGAGTCATTTTGCTCCGCTCTATTTATTTTTCATGCAGACAAGCTGGAGCTGAGCACTGTGCTGCAGAAATTAGATCACAAACATAATTTGATCCAATTTTAAATTTGCCATAATACCAGTTCTATAATGTGCTGCCACCACCGAACAATGCAAAAATAATTTATACTGTATAGTAGCAGTGTACAGACAGCACAGTGTCAATCATAGAGTAGGACCACCTACTGGACTCCAGAAGAGATTTCATCATACCAATCTGCTCAGCTTCTCCTGCTCTATAAAAAGCTGTTGGTGGATTATCTAGCATCTATGTGGTGACATTTATTTGGTGAAGCCTTGTTCTTTGTCTCTTTCCAAATTTTACTTAGTGATTATCAGCCACTTGCAAATTTAACATGAAGTTCAGAAATGACCACTAGATGTCAATATAGAGTTTTATAAGACGCGGATCCCCAGCAGATCTGGTGACTGCAGGCAGTGGATTGTCTTGGGTTCGCTCACACTGGTGTATAGAACAATCACCCCCATTCTCATCCAGGAGAGTGGGACGATTTTTTTCTCACTTGTCATCCGTGTGCAGTCAGTTTTATTACTCAGCAGCTACTAATCTGTTGCAGGACCATTTACAGCCGCACAGGGGGCCCAAGAGGTAAAGGGGCCCATTTATACCTCCAAAGCAGGTGCAATTTTGCATTTTTAGGAGTTTTTGGGCTGCGAAGGGCCCATATATTGTTCTTGCACAGGGGCCCTTTTCTGTCTGTGTCCGCCCGTCATCTGCAGGTAAATACTGATCTGATCTCTGTGGTCTCTGATAATCTGGGAACAACGTTAATTCTTGGGGGGATTTTGAGGATCATGAATAAGTTGCAGGTTTTCTCCAGAACACACCGCCATCGTCACCACTTTCATTTCCACAATTGTGTAATAATGGATGCGGCTCGACTTTCTTGTAGACGCAGTTTCTGGGAAGGAAGGAGCGTTACGCTGGAAAGCACCGGACTAAAAATATAACCACAGACAGATCATGTGACAGCGTTCTGTGTCCAGGACAGAGCAGCCAATCACAAGCGCAGAACACGTATCATCATCTGTTGCCGGGTAAAGGGCAGAATTGGATGGCTTTGTACAGAAATCGAATGTAATTCAGTATTCAACAAATAGGGGGAGCTAGTGTGCAGTCAGAAAAAGCAAATATGGGCGTCATGTATAAAGCTTAGGAGGAGTGTAGAGGAATTCAGTGATTACAGCGGATCAGCGCCTTATAGAAGATTACATGTTATACGTACAGGTCTGCTGGGCTTCTCTGCCACACGGTGCAAAAAAGTACAAGCAATTTCAGTGGACGGCAGCGGACTGATCATTGAGTCGGCTGTATTAGTTGTACTTTAATATTAAATATTGTCTGACTTTTCCTGTTGCAGAGGAAACATCCAATATATAACGTTGAATGTATGTATGTGTGTATGTATGTGGGTATGTTTGTCCGGATTGGAATCCGCACCGTCGCACTTATGGGCATGAAATTTTGCACGCCCGCACGTCTCGACCCCGAAAGAGTCCTAGGCTATATTTTGAATCGAAATTTTAACCCCGCGCGTTCCAAATCGCCAAACAATTTTGGCCCTATCTACATAATGGGGAGAAAGCTGAATGCTTGTGTGTATGTCCGGCATAGGAATCTGCATTTACGGGCATGAAATTTTGCACACCCGCACGTCTCGACCCCGGGAGCGTCATAGGCTAGGTTTTGAGTCGAAATTTTAACCCCGCGCATTCCAAATCGGCAAATAATTTTGGCCCGGGATAGGAATCTGCACCGTTGTACTTACGGGCATGAAATTTTGCATGCCCGCACATCTCAACCCCAGGAGCATCATAGGCTATGTGTTGAATGGAAATTTTAACCCCCGCACGTTTTGGTGTGTGATTTTTATGTGCAGAATAAATTTTTGTTAACATAGTCTATTTTGTTACAGCTAACAGCAGTTATTAATTAACCCGGGCGAAGCCGGGTACTACAGCTAGTATATATATAACTCAAGAAGTTGTACTTGTAATTTTTGATGATGTTCCCTCTTCACCTGACGTAGTGTTATCCTGTTCATATGTCATCTTCAGACGTCCCTTTCTCTTCCTCTGTGCTTTGCTGTCTGAACTGCCATCAACTTCCCTATAGCAGTTTTACGGGAGCTGTCTAATCATCATCAAGAACTGTAACATTTGTTTCTGTCCCTTCCCACCTCCAACAACCACCCTCTCTTGTGAAGATCATTTGTGGTAATGTCACCTCTCTTGGGTAAAAAAGCCAACAATTTATGGGGCACAGGTGATTTTAAGTAGATTAGCTGGTCCATTCCTGCCCCATAAATTGTAGGCTTTTTTTTGCCCAAGGGAGGTGACATTACAGGACAGGGACCCAATTTACGGAGGATGCCTTGACATGGCAATTGGGCACACATATATTGGCCAATCTATGAGCTAAGAACCTTCCTTTATTCACAGCAATTTGTGCAGATGCATATTTCATATATATACACTAAATAGTGCTTTTTTTTCACTTTTTTTTCCCATTTTCTATGGCAGCAATGCACTTCCTATGCTCTAGAGTAATCATTCTTGGTAAGTTATGGTTCAAATCGTAATCTTTTTGACTTCCGGTGAATACCAAGGGACAAGTAATGCAAAGGGTCATTCATTATAAGATCACATGACCTGACTGAAACAAGGAATCCATTAAATCAGAGGGAAAGGAATAGCTAAATTAGGTAATGCTCGCTGAATGGTTGATAGATTATATATGTACATTGCATGAAAAGTAACATAACAAACAGAATGTTAGCAGATTCCTGACTACACTGATGGCATGATGTTTTAGCTCTTGGAATTAGCACTGCAAACAAGATGAAGTTTAAAATGTCCATTTCCCATTCTGGTCTATAATAGAGTTTTCCCAGTGCATATTTGTAAAGCCTTATGAGGAGAGGATTCATGGGTGCGGTGCTGGAGTGTCAGAGTCACAACCACTGTTCCCTAACTAAGATATCCCCCCATGCATTTAAAGGGAACCTGTCAGGGCTTATCTACAGCATTCTATAATGCTGTAGATAAGCCCCTGATCTGATCTGAAAGATAAGAAAAATAAGTTTTATTATACTCACCCGGGGGGCGGTCCGATGCGGTCCGGTCTGATCCGATGGGTGTCGCAGGTCCGGGTCCAGCACCTCCCATCTTCTTGCGATGCCGCCCTCCTGCTTGCTTCATGGCTCCCTGGCATCGCGCTCCTGTGTAGGTGTACTTATCTGCCCTGTTGAGGGCAGAGCAAATTACTGCTAGGGCATGTAGGGTTTCTTTAGCTTAGCTCAAGTCAGTGGTATACCGCCAATGGCTGCTGACCCCGTGTCCGCTATGCGGCCCGTGAGTCGGGGTGGCCTGCTGCCAGTGCCAGCACATGGCTCCCTCCCCACATCATACTTTCAACTCTTTCGGCATCCCGGATGCCGACACTGTTGAAAATAATGATAGAGAGAGCCATCAGCTGACGCTTCCTCACATCATTCACCCTCTGCATCTGAGCTCTATGATGTATCAGCGCAGAGGGTTTGATGACGTCACTCACTACAGCACACCCTCTGTGCTGAGCAGTGCAGGGGGTCAAAAGACGCTGAGGAGACCAAAGTAGCAGGGGAATGGGGGGAAGTGAGTGTTTTTTTTTCTGTATGGAGCAATATGTGGGGCCCATTGTACTGTATTGAGCAATATAGGGGGCCCATCATACTTTATGGAACAATATAAGAGGCCCATAATAATGTATGGAGCAATAAATGGGTCCCATCATACTGTATGGAGCAATATAGGGGCCCATTATACTGTATTGAGCAATATAGGGGGCCCATTATACTGTATGGGGCAATATATGGCAATATAGGGGGCCCATTATACTGTATGGGATAATATATGGCAATATAAGGGGACTATTATACTGTATGGATCAATATAGGGGGCCCATGATACTGTATGGGGAAATGTATTGAGGCCAACATACTGTATATATATATATAGGACCTATTATACTGTATGGAGCAATATAGGGGCTCATCATACTGTATGGGTTAATATATGAAGCCTGTTATACTGTATGGAACAATATAGGGACCAATCATACTGTATAGGGCAATATATGGGGTCCATTATACTGTATGGGAGTAATATATAGGGCCCATCAGACTGTATGGAGCAATATAGAGGCCATCATACTGTATGGAGCAATATAGGGGTCCTATTATACTGTATGGAGCAATATAGGGTGCACATTATACTGTATGGAGCCCTTATATGGGGTTCATCATACTGTATGGAGCAATATAAGGGTCCCATATTACTGTATGGAGCAAGATATGGGGCTCATCATACTGTATGGAGCAATATAGGGGGACCATCATACTGTATGAGGCAATATATGGGGCCCATTATACTGTATGGAGCGACATAGGGGTTCTATTATACTGCATGGAGTCCTTAAATGGGGTTCATCATACTGTATGGAGCAATAGAAGGAGCCCATAATACTGTATGGCACAAGAAATGGGGCCTATTATACTGTATGGGGAAATATATGTGGCCCATTATACTGTATGGAGCAATATATAGGGTCCATCACACTGTATGGAGCAATATAGGGGGTCCATTATATGGTATGGAGCAATATATGATGTTCATTATACTGTATGGAGCAATTTAAGGGGCCCATAAAACTGTATGGTGCAAGATATGAGGCCCATCATACTGTATGGGGCCCATCATACTGTATGGGGCCATATAGGGGGCTTGTCATAATGTATGGAGCAATACAGGGGCCCATTATACTGTATGGGGCGGGCAATATAGGCAACCCATAATACTGGATGGGGCAATATATGGAGCCTATCATTACTGTATGGGGCAATATATGGGGCCCATCATACTGTATGAGGCAATATATGGGGCCCATTATACTCTATGGAGCAATATAGGGGCCCATCACACGTTATGGCCCAATATATGAGGCCCATTATACTGTATGGAGCAATATATAGGACCCATCAGACTATGGAGCAATATAGTAGGCCCATTATACTGTATGGAGGAATATAGAGGGCCCATCATAATGTATGTAGCAGTATATGGATAGCATCATACTGTATGGGGTAATATATGGGGCCAACATACAGTATGAAGCAATATATAGGGCCCATTATACTGTATGGAGCAATATAAGGGCACTATCATACTGTATGGGACAATATATGGGGTCTATTATACTGTATGGTGCAATATAGTGGGCCCATCATACTGTATGGGGCAATATATGGAGCCCATTGTACTGTATGGAGTATATAGGGCCCATCAGACTGTATGGGGCAATATATGGGCCCATTATACTGTATGGAGCAATATAGGGGTTCTATTATACTGTATGGAGCAATATAGAGGCCCCATCAGACTGTATGGTCAATATAGGGGGATAATTATACCACATGGAGCAATATGGGTGTCCTATTATACTGTATGTAGCAATGTAAGGGGCCCATTATACTGTTTGAAGCAATATATGGAGCCCATCAGACTGTATGGAACAATATAGGGGGCCCAATATATTGTATGGAGCAATATATGGAGCCCATCAGACTGAAGCACTATATAGGGCACATTATACTGTATGGAGCACTATATGGGGCCCATTATACTGTATTGAGGAATATGTAGTGCACATAATACTGTATGGAGATCTATGTGGTACCTATAATACTGTATGGTGGACTATGTGGTGCCCATAATACTGTGTGGATCACTATCTGGGCCCATAATACTGTATGGAGTACTATGTGGTGCCCATAATACTGTATGGAGGACTATATTGTACCTATAATACTGTATGGAGAGCTATATGGTGCCTGTAATACTGTATGGAGGACTGTGTGGTGCCCATAATACAGTAAGGAGGACTATAAAAGAGGAAAATGACTTTGTAAAGGCTGCAAAGTTGTGAGATATGCTCTTCAGTTACTCTGCCGCATATGAAGGGGGGGCAAATATAACTTCTGCTGTGGGGTCACATGATTTTTATGCATGCTCCTGGCTCAAGTGGTGTGTGTATGCTCTCTGCTCTGAGTTCTTACATTATGATCTTTGTTGCCTGACCTTGGATTTGCCTTTGACCATCCGTTTGATAAGATCTGCTACCTTCCTGGAATTCTGACTACGGACCGTGACCTGACTACGCCTCTGTCTCTGTCTTTTCCCTTAGTTTACTATGAGCTCTCTTACTGATACTGGACCACTTGACTACCCTGCCTTATGGCTTGTCCGTGATTAGTGACTAGTGTCCTAGTGTCACGCTGTGTATGTGAGACATGATAGCATCTAACCCCAGACACAGAAAAAATTAGAGATGAAGCCTGCAGAGGGCAAAACTACTGGAAAATGTAGGAAACACACAAGACAGCTCACACTGAAGAGTTCATGGAAATTACAAGTACACTATAACCTTTTGATATGGGACAACCACTTTCACTTTATTTAAATGTTATTTTTAAATAAACTGCAGATTAGAATAAGTTCAGCACAAATGTTATAGCTTCTGTTCTTCCTCTGTAACTGACCATAGTCCACAGTCAGCAGCTATAAGGATGGGAGTACATGCAGCAGAACATTTTCACCTCAAATCCATGATAATTCAGCAGCAAAACTGTCTATAATTAATGGTGAGAAATTTGCTGAATAGTCCTCAGCGGAATGAAGACGCCATCAATTCCACTACATGTTGATTTTATTTTCGTCCACATATATTGAACTGTTCTTTTCTATAAGTTTATGGTGTGAATTCTGCAGCAAATCCATTATGTCTGAATTTACCCTAAATATCAACAATTTCCATTCAGAGTCCTATGGGCCGATCTCACTATTAGGCCTCATACTCACTGGGTGGAAAAAAATCGGTCCGTTTTCTGCAGGAAAAAAACGGTACATTTGTTGTAAAAAGGCATGCGATTTTGATGCGATTTTAAATCGCACCATGCGTTTTCTGTCAGTTTTCCATCAGTTTTCCATCTGTATGCAATGCGATTTTAACATGAAGTTTTACATAGAGCAGTTATCTCTATGTAAAAAGTCATGTAAAAATCACATTGTAACAAAAAAAATTACACAAAAAGCAAATAATTATATATATAATATATATATATATATATACATCTAATATATATATATATATATATATATATATATATAATAATATATATATAGGTCATACACTTCTACATAGTATAATAGCCGCTAATTCATCCCTGGCATTACTGTAAAATCACACTGACAGCTTTAATAAAGAATAGAAACAATACATATACACACATAGAATACATATATATATATGTAATTGTGACATGTATATATACATATATTTATAGTTCTTACACTTCTACATACTGTAATAGCCGCTAATTCAATTGTCGGCTTTTGTGAAATCACAGAAGCCGACATGAAATGATACATTGTTTAGACACAGTTAACCATGTCATTTCCTGTATTTTGATATATGGTTTGAACTTACAATTACATGAGTGTATTTGTACAAAATTTCAGACATGTAGGGGTTAATTAAAGGTGTAAATTCGTTGAAAAAAAATGCGTGGGCTCCCGCTGTATTTTCTCCACCAGACAGACAAAGCCAGCGAGTGGGGGCAGATAATAATAGCCTAGGGAGGGTACATTTTTTTTGTGCCCCCCTGGCTACTAACATCTGCCCCCAGACACCCCAGAAAGGGCAAATCTATAATTAGATTCGCCCTTTCTGGCACTTTGCCCGTCTATTCCCATTGCCCTGTAGCGGTGGCGAATGGGTTAATAAGGCGTTAATGTCACCTTAGTATTGAAAGGTGACCTTAAGGCAGGTTAATAATTGAGAGCTGTCAATTAGACAACTATCAATTATTAATCCTATTGTATGATAGAAAAATCAAACACACACACTTTAAATAAAAAGAAGTTTAATGAAATAATCACACAGTTTTTTACCATATTTTATTTTCCTGCTAAAACCATTTCCTGTAATAAAAATAAAATAAAAAAGCAAAATTATTCTTACCAATCCGATGTACAGTCAGGTCCCACGGTGTAATCCATCAAAAAGGGTTAACAGGTTACAGCTTGCAGAGAGCTAATGCTGTCTCCAAGTTGTAACCCCATGAATGAATCAGTTACTCTCCCAGCGAAAGGAGAGGAAGAGATTCATGAATGGAGCTTAATTGATTTATTACAACTTTCACTTCAGTGACCTGACCTAAGGTGAAAGTGGGATACAATCAATTAAGCTTCATTCATTAATCACATCCTCTCCTGTCGGCAGGAGATAAGCTCATTCATTCAGGAGCTATCAGATGAGCACGCAGGATTACTTGCGCTGCTTATCTGATTGCTAGTTAACCCTTTGTGAAGGATTACATCGTGGGACGTGACAGATCGCTAGATAGGTAAGAATAATGTTGTTTTATTATTTTATATTTATTTTAGAAGAACAAGGGCTTCGAACGGATTAAGAGTGAAATAAAAGATGGTCAAAAATATGTGTTTTGATTTCATTAAAATTATTTATTCTTAAAGTGTGTTTGTGTTTTTTATTTACTTCAATAGGATTAATAATTGATAGTTGTCTAATTGACAGCTCTCAATTATTAACCTGCCTTAAGGTCACCTTTCAATACTAAGGTGACATTAACGCCTTATTAACCCATTCGCCACCGCTACAGGGCAATGGGAATAGACGGGCAAAGTGCCAGAAAGGGTGAATCTAATTATAGATTTACCCTTTCTGGGGTGTCTGGGGGCAGATGTTAGTAGCCAGGGGGGGCACAAAAAAAATGTACCCTCCCTAGGCTATTATTACCTGCCCCCACTCGCTTGCTTTGTCTGTCTGGTGGAGAAAATACAGCGGGAGCCCACGCATTTTTTTTCAACGAATTTACACCTTTAATTAACCCCTACATGTCTGAAATTTTGTACAAATACACTCATGTAATTGTAAGTTCAAACCATATATCAAAATACAGGAAATGACATGGTTAACTGTGTGGAAACAATGTATCATTTCATGTCGGTTTCTGTGATTTCACAAAAGCCGGCAATTGAATTAGCAGCTATTACAGTATGTAGAAGTCTAGGAACTATAAATATATATATATGTATGTGTTACAATGACATGTATATATATATATATATATATATATGTATTCTATGTGTATGTATCTACTGTTTTGTGAGCTGTCAGTGTGATTTTACAGTAGCCGGGGATGAATTACCGGCTTTTCAAAGGAGACTGGTGCATATAAATCGGACAGCACGTGCATGGTGCGAGTGCTGTGCGATGATTTCTCGCACCCATTGACTTGCATTGGCGATTTTCATCCCAAAATCGCATCAAATCGCAGCAAGCTGCAATTTTTTTCTCACACCAATATCTGATGAGAAAAAAATCGCTAATGAGAACTCACCCATTGACTAACATTGGTCAGATTTGCATCCGATTTTTTATCGTCTGATTTTCATCCGTTTTCGGCACCAGTGAGTATGAGGCCTTACTGGGACTGACAGATTATTCTCTAGCTCTGATGACCAGTATCAGTTCTGTAACACAGAAACATGAGCTCAGGTTTACAAGCTTTGTGGCTTTCTGGGAAGCTGGGGATTTCTGAAGCAGAAAGAACCTGGCGAGAATCAATGACAATTTCCCCAAATAGACTCGGTCATCAGGTTCCCAGCGAAGCTGCTGAGAAATGTCCCGGAGCCAGTGGCGTAGCATGGGGGGTGCGGTCCGCCCCAGGCGGCACCTGTGTGTGGGGGCAGCGCACCCTTCCTTGCCCTCCCAACTTCCCACAGCCAGCATTTACCATTGCTGTGCTGTGCTTTGTAAAGATGCTAGCAGGACCTGTGATGAGGTCACAGGAGGGGAGGAGTTAGGTGTCACATGATCAGGCAGGCCCCTGTGTGCAGGAAACTGCTGTACTGGTCGTCATGGTGCTGGATCAGGGCCGGCTCCAGGTTTTTATGGGCCCCGGGCGAAAGAGTCTCAGTGGGCCCCTTTAACACAGACCACGATTCATGATGCACAGATACAGCAGAGAAATATGGGTATAGCACAACGCCAAACACTTCTCTTCTTCCATTACATGACTGATACCTACTGTAAATTGTACAATAGCTCAAAAACCGACAAATCCTCACGGCGCACAGAACAGACTGGACAGTACAGTCCTCCATACAATATTATGGGCACCACAGTCTCCCCCTCATCACCCATATAATACCCCATGCAGGATGTCACCCCCCCATATAATGCTCCATACAGAATACTGGACCCAAAATAATGCTCCATACAGAATACTGGACCCAATATAATGCTCCATACAGGATACTGGTCCCCATATAATGCTCCATACAGGATACTGGTCCCCATATAATGCTCCATACAGGATACTGGTCCCCATATAATGCTCCATACAGGATACTGGTCCCCATATAATGCTCCATACAGGATACTGGTCCCCATATAATGCTCCATACAGGATACTGGTCCCCATATAATGCTCCATACAAAATATGGAGCTCTCCTCTGCGCTGTACTGCGTTCTGCACTGTTACAGCTCAGGAAAGGGCGCTGTGGAAAGACTCCCCATTATCATCATGATTGCCTCCCCATCATCATCAATGCCTGCCCATCATCATCATCTTCTCCCCATCATCAATGCCTGCCCATTATCATCAATGCCTGCTCATTATCATCATCTTCTCCCCATCATCATCAATGCCTCCCCATTATCAGCAATGCCTGCCCATCATCATATCCTCCCCATCATCATCAATGTCTGCCCATCATCATCTTCTCCCCATCATCAATGCCTGCCCATTATCATCATCTTCTCCCCATCATCATCAATGCCTCCCCATTATCAGCAATGCCTGCCCATCATCATCTTCTCCCCATCATCAATGCCTCCCCATTATCAGCAATGCCTGCCCATCATCATCTTCTCCCCATCATCAATGCCTCCCCATTATCAGCAATGCCTGCCCATCATCACACACAGACAGCACACAAGCACTCTCTCACATACATACATACACACACACACATACATACACACACAAAGCACCGCACTACATACACACACAGAGACACACACACAGAGACGTCTTACCTGTTCAGCGTCCCCGCGCTCTGTGCCACAGCCGGCCGCTGAATGATGACGTCATTCAGCGGCCGGCTGTGAGAGGAAGCGCCGGCGCCCCCTGGAGCCCGGAGCTGCGGCAGCGGAGGCACGGGAGAGGTAAGTATTGTTGCCAGCTGCTGCCGGGGCCCTGAGCAGGCGGGGGGGGCCCAGTGGCGGCGCTGACACCGCTCTCCGCGCGGGGTGCCAGACTGCGAGTGGGCCCCCCCGCCTGCTCAGGGCCCCGGCACTGGCCCGGGTGTGCCGGGTGCTGACACTGGCCCTGTGCTGGATGATGGTAAGTTTATATGTGTGATCATAAGGGGTTTACAGTGTGGATGTAACTGAGCTGTGTGTGCATGAGGTGTACGGAGCGGAGCCGTGTGTACGAGGTGTACGGAGCGGAGCCGTGTGTACGAGGTGTACGGAGCGAAGCCGTGTGTGTGCGAGGTGTACGGAGCGAAGCCGTATGTGTACAAGGTGTACAGAGCGGAGCCGTGTGTACGAGGTGTACGGAGCGGAGCCGTGTGTACGAGGTGTACGGAGCGAAGCCGTGTGTGTACGAGGTGTACGGAGCGAAGCCGTATGTGTACAAGGTGTACAGAGCGGAGCCGTGTGTACGAGGTGTACGGAGCGGAGCCGTGTGTACGAGGTGTACGGAGCGGAGCCGTGTGTGTACGAGGTGTACGGAGCAAAGCCGTGTGTGTACGAGGTGTACGGAGCAAAGCCGTGTGTGTACGAGGTGTACGGAGCGGAGCCGTGTGTGTACGAGGTGTACGGAACAAAGCCGTGTGTGTACGAGGTGTACGGAGCGGAGGTGTACGGAGTGGAGCCGTGTGTGTATGAGGTGTACGGAGCGGAGCCGTGTGTGTACGAGGTGTACGGAGCAAAGCCGTGTGTGTACGAGGTGTACGGAACAAAGCCGTGTGTGTACGAGGTGTACGGAGCGGAGGTGTACGGAGCGGAGCCGTGTGTGTACGAGGTGTACGGAGCGGAGCCGTGTGTGTACGAGGTGTACGGAGCAAAGCCGTGTGTGTGCGAGATGTACGGAGCGGAGGTGTACGGAGCGGAGCCGTGTGTGTACGAGGTGTACGGAGCAAAGCCGTGTGTGTACGAGGTGTACGGAGCGGAGCCGTGTGTGTACGGAGCAAAGCCGTGTGTGTACGAGGTGTACGGAGCGGAGGTGTAGGGAGCTGAGCCGTGTGTGTACGAGGTGTACGGAGCGGAGCCGTGTGTGTACGAGGTGTACGGAGCAAAGCCGTGTGTGTACGAGGTGTACGGAGCAGAGGTGTACGGAGCGGAGCAGTGTGTGTACGAGGTGTACGGAGCAAAGCCGTGTGTGTACGAGGTGTACAGAGCGAAGCCGTGTGTGTACGAGGTGTACGGAGCGGAGCCTTGTGCGTGTGAGGTGTGTGAAGCGGAGCCGTGTGTGTACAGGGCCACAAAGAGCGAAGCCGCGCATGTACCAGGGTCCTGTTACTTGCGGGATCTGTGTGCTTGGGGGCTGCAGGGGGAAGGAGGGGTGCCATTATGTGCATGGGTCTGCGTGGGGACGGAGCGAATGCTGTTATCTGTGTAGGGCTGGGTCCCTGTCCCGCTGTCCTGGCCGGGAGGTTTACTTTCCCGCATTAGAATCGTACATGCGGAAACCCGGGGACCTCCCACACGTTCTGGCAGCCACACGTCATGTTCCACCGAAAGTGCTGTAAGTCAGCTGAACGCCGGAAATGACCGTTGACCTCATTTCCGGCGGTCAGCTTACAGCAGCAGGTACTGTAACTCGTTCTCGGGAGAGTCTTCAGAACGGCGACGCATCGAGCCGCGGGATCTGTTGGAGTGAGAGCCGGGTATTGTACGGACCGCTGCATACAATATCCGACTCTCACTGAGCGAGACAAGCAGGATGTGGGGATCTCAACATGGGATCTGTTCAACAGATGAAGAGATCCCCAGATCCTGCCTGTCTCGCTCAGTGAGAGCCGGGTATTGAATGGAGCGCCTCATAGCTGGTGAGATCCCCACATCCTGGGGAAATGAGGTCAGCGATGGAACGTGACTTGTGGCTGCCAGAATGTGTGGGAGGTCCCCGGGGTTTCCGTATGTACGATTCTAATGCGGAAAGTAAACCGCCTGGCCGGGACAGCGGACAGGGTTCCGAAATCGGGACTGTCCCGCTGAAACTGGGACGGTTGAGAGGTATGTGTTTATAATTATTGTTTATGAAACAGTGTGATCAGCAGTGCTAAGTGGGTGTGGTCAGGGCGTGGATATGGGTGTGACCAGTGAAATGGGTGTGGCTAGGGGTGGCCTAAAATTTGCCGCCCCGGGCGCCACAAACAGTAGCTACGCCACGGGCCGGAGCCAATGGAAGCCTCGTACACCGCGGTCACTTGTTGCTGGGGAAAGACATAGAGCAAAGTACTAATACAGAGAAAACGTGTGAGAAGAACATAGGAGGCAGCAATGTACCATGGATGTCACTGTGCTTCTATACAATACCTACAACCAAGGCTCTTCCACATTTTTGCAAAACTGCAAAGCGCAAAAAAATCCTTAACAGCTCCAAATCCCACAATTCTACTCCATGATAACAGTAACCAGCAGAATTGAAGAGATGACACAATGATGAGAACTTTTCTATCATAAATATTGTAATGCCCTAAAGTTGTTGTGTATGTACCTTTAAGATGTAGCAGAGCAGCAGCCACCTCTTTATGTCTGCACAATGTTCACATTTCCTTTGCAGATAATGTGCCTTAAAATCCAGGACATCAAAGGGGCTAAATATGCATAAACTGATGGACTTATTATGTGTGGCTACCAGGAGATTACTAAAGAGTTAATAAGTCAACCCTGCTTTCCATATATGGCAATAAGGTCACATGGTTAGACCACATGACCAGGTGCTGAGCTTAGCACTGAAGAGAAGGAGAGAAGACATTTTGTGTGAGGACATGTAGTGTCTTTGTCTGAAAGCTGGTGGAGCTCCTGTACATGAGAGGCCATAGCCTGAGCTGCAGGCAGTCGTGTGAGAGACTGTGCATATAAGCAGAAGTGTCACGGGTGTGTCACTGCGAAGATCGTCGCGATTGCACACCCTGACTTCTCACAGCTGAGGTTCTGGTGCTGGGTGTTTTTCGGCACTGAGGGAGTTAATTCTTCCTCTCTCTGTGCTGGACTAGACCAGCCTCGCTCAGCTGCAATTAATGTTGTGGTAATTGGTTTCCTTCATATACCTGCCTGTCTGCTGGGGAAGTGTCGGTGAAAGCATTCATGCAGACCAGCAGAGCGGATCGTATTGAGAAGTCTAAAGCTAAGAGTACCTGTTGTGGTTTTCTCCTCTCCTCGCTTTATTATTTATCTCCTTACCCGTTGGTGTTCCCTCTGTAGTGATAGTTTTGTATGCAAGGTGGTCTTTTATTTTACCCCTTGTACTGTCTCGTTCGTCTTATACTGTGTGTGAAGGCAGTTACCTTCCTGTTCCCTGTGGTGGTAATCAGGGTCATTCTCAGGACTAGATTACAGTGGTTAGGGATTCACAGGAGATAGGGTTACGCTGGCGGCCTGGACCTCTGTACCATCAACAGTACCTCCAGGTAGAGGGATTAGTCAGGACCCCAGCTTAGGGTCAGCATAGACCCCGGTCCTCCTGTATACAGAGACAGCGTGACATTTTCACCGACCATACTAAAGATTCTCCCCAGCCACCATGGATCCAGTAGCCAGTCTAGCTCAGCAGTTGCAGAGTTTGTCCATGGAGCTGAGGGACGTTAAGTCCAAGGTTTTGTACCCCCGGAGCAGGCCAGACCTGAACCTAAAGTAGCTCTCCCGGACAGGTTCACTGGAGGGCGGGACAAATTTTTTGCTTTCCGGGAGGCATGTAAATTGTACTTTCGGCTACGACCTCAGTCATCTGGGAGTGAAGATCAAAGGGTGGGAATTGTCATCTCACTCCTACAAGGGGACCCCCAATCCTGGGCGTCCTCTCTTCCCCCGGGCTCCCCGGCTCTCCAGTCAGTGGATAGATTTTTCGCAGCTCTGGGTCTTGTATATGATGACCCGGATCGGGTCTCCCTTGCTGAAACTAAGTTACGTAAGATACAGCAGGGAGATCGTCCGGCGGAGGAATTCTGTTCGGAGTTCCGTAGGTGGGCCACGGACACCCAGTGGAATGACCCGGCTCTTAGGAGCCAGTTTTGTCAAGGTTTATCTGACAAATTAAAAGATGTGTTGGCGCAGTATGACCCTCCCACGACACTGGAAGCCGCTATGGCCCTTGCTATTCGTATTGACAGACGTCTTCGGGAGAGGTGCGGGGTAACTTCGCCCCCTGTGATGACTCCACCTTCCTCAAGGGTCCCTTATACGGAGGTTCCCCTGGTCAGTCCAGAGGAGCCTATGCAATTAGGAGGGACATCATTCCGGGGGAGGGGATCGGTGGGGCGCCACAAAACAAGAAGTTGTTTCTTCTGTGGAAAAAAGGGACATTTTATTAGGGGGTGTCCATCCCGTCCTTTGCAGAGTGAGAAGTCGCCGGAAAACTATTGATCCCAGATTGTGTGGTGGACGGCAATCTGGGAGTAAGTATTTCGTCCCTAAGTTCGTCTCAGTTTCTCGTACCGGCGGAGGTGGTGGTGGGTGCGAAAACTGAGAGGATATCTGTTCTTCTGGATAGTGGGGCCGGGGCTAATCTGGTGGATGCTCGCTTTGCCCGGGTTCAAGGTATGCGTTTGAGTGGGTTGGCTAAACCCGTCCCCATATTCTCGATCGACGCCAGACCTCTCGGTCAGGGAAGTTTTGTGCAAGCAGTGCATAACATAGATCTTCAAGTGGGGGCGCTACATAAAGAACTGTTGTCTTGTTATGTGTTGGAGGGTCTTCCCACTCCTATAGTGCTGGGCCTGCCTTGGCTAACTAAGCATAACCCGGTTATTAATTGGCAATCCAGAGAGATAACCCAATGGAGCGATTTCTGTAATAAAAACTGCATGAATACGGTCATTGGTGCGGTCGCTCCTAGGGCCTTACCTCCATTTCTGGTGGACTTTGAGGATGTATTCTCGGAAAAAGGGTGTCAAGAACTACCTCCTCATCGCGAGTATGACTGATCTGTTAACTTGCTCCCTGGGGCCAAGTTACCGAAATCTAGGTTGTATAACCTTTCTGGTCCTGAGAGACAGGCCATGAAGGATTATATTTCAGAGAGTCTGGCTAAGGGGCATATTAGACCTTCATCTTCCCCGGTGGCCGCGGGGTTCTTCTTTGTGAAGAAAAAAGATGGAGGCCTACGCCCTTGCCTGGATTTCCGTGAGCTTAATCGGATTACGGTCCGAGATCCGTATCCGCTCCCACTTATTCCCGATCTCTTCAATCAGATCGTGGGTGCCAAATGGTTCTCTAAGTTGGATCTCAGGGGGGCGTACAATCTGATTAGGATGAAGGAGGGGGATGAGTGGAAGACGGCGTTTAACACTCCGGAGGGGCATTATGAGAACCTTGTCATGCCATTTGGTCTGAGTATTGCCCCAGCGGTGTTTCAACACTTTGTAAATGACATCTTTCGCCACCTAATGGGACAGTTTGTGGTCATATATCTGGATGATATCTTAATTTACTCGCCAGATCTTGTGTCTCATCAGGAGCATGTTAGGCAGGTGTTACAGATCTTGCGGGATAATAAACTGTACGCCAAATGGGAGAAATGTGTGTTCGCCGTACAGGAACTTCAGTTTTTAGGGTTCCTGGTGTCAGCATCCGGTTTTCGTATGGACCCTGGGAAAATGCGGGCAGTTCTTGAGTGGGATCTGCCAGAGGATCTTAAGGCATTACAACTTTTCCTGGGGTTTGCTAACTACTACCGGAAGTTCATTCGTAATTTTTCGTCCATAGTTAAACCTCTCACAGACATGACTAAAAAAGGAACGGATTTTTCAAAGTGGTCTGACAAGGCTTGTCAAGCGTTTTCCTCTTTGAAAAAATGTTTTGCTTCTGCACCCATACTTATTCAACCTGATGCGTCACAGCCGTTCATTGTTGAGGTGGACGCTTCCGAGGTAGGGGTGGGAGCAGTATTGTCACAAGGTTCGTCCCCTGGTAAATGGCATCCGTGCGCCTTCTTCTCTAAAAAATTGTCGTCCGCTGAGAGGAATTATGATGTCGGCAATAGGGAACTCTTGGCCATTAAGTTAGCTTTTGAGGAGTGGCGTCATTTTTTGGAGGGGGCAGTCCACCCGGTCACCGTCATTACCGATCACAAAAACCTGCTATATTTAGAGTCCGCTAAACGTCTGAATCCCAGACAAGCTAGGTGGTCGTTGTTTTTTACCAGGTTTAATTTTGTCGTCACATATCGTCCTGGCTCAAAAAATGTTAAGGCGAATGCCTTATCTCGCTGTTTCCCAGGGGCTGGGAATACGGAGGACCCGGTTCCGGTCCTTCAGGAGGGGGTGGTGTGTCGGCAGTATGCTCTGAGCTTGAGGAGGAGGTATTGGAGGCTCAGGGGGACGCTCCTGTAGGACCTCCAGGGAGACTGTTTGTTCCAAATCAGTTGCGACAAAAGGTGATCGAGGCACACCATAATTCAGCTTTGGCAGGACACCCAGGGAGTAAAGCAACTGAGGATCTCCTCTCGCGTCGGTTTTGGTGGCCTAACTTACATAAGGAGGTGGTAACTTTTGTCGCGTCCTGCGAGGTTTGTGCGCGCTCTAAGGCCCCACATACCCGTCCGTCGGGGACCCTCTTACCTTTGAAGATCCCGGAGCGTCCGTGGACTCATCTGTCTATGGACTTCATTACGGACCTCCCGCCATCTTCGGGTAAAACAGTCATACTCGTTGTAGTGGACAGGTTCATCGGGCCATACAAGATCAGTGCTATAATTAATCCGGTTGCATTCCGTCTTGACCTCCCTCCTACATTTAAAATTCATAATGTGTTCCACAGATCGTTGCTTAAGAGGTATGTGGCGCCGGTGATACCTTCACCTTTACCTCCTCCTCCTGTGGTGGTCAATGGTAACTTGGAGTTCCAGGTGTCGAGAATCATCGATTCACGTCTGAATCGCCGGTCCCTTCAGTACCTGGTTCATTGGAAGGGGTATGGTCCTGAGGAGAGGACGTGGGTTTCTGCGTCGGATATTAATGCAGACCGATTGGTTCGGGCCTTCCACACTACTCACCCAGATAAACCCGGCCCTGAGGGTCCGGAGGCCCCTCGTAGAAGGGGGGGTACTGTCACGGGTGTGTCACTGCGAAGATCGTCGCGATTGCACACCCTGACTTCTCACAGCTGAGGTTCTGGTGCTGGGTGTTTTTCGGCACTGAGGGAGTTAATTCTTCTTCTCTCTGTGCTGGACTAGACCAGCCTCGCTCAGCTGCAATTAATGTTGTGGTAATTGGTTTCCTTCATATACCTGCCTGTCTGCTGGGGAAGTGTCGGTGAAAGCATTCATGCAGATCAGCAGAGCGGATCGTATTGAGAAGTCTAAAGCTAAGAGTACCTGTTGTGGTTTTCTCCTCTCCTCGTTTTATTATTTATCTCCTTACCCGTTGGTGTTCCCTCTGTAGTGATAGTTTTGTATGCAAGGTGGTCTTTTATTTTACCCCTTGTACTGTCTCGTTCGTCTTATACTGTGTGTGAAGGCAGTTACCTTCCTGTTCCCTGTGGTGGTAATCAGGGTCCTTCTCAGGACTAGATTACAGTGGTTAGGGATTCACAGGAGATAGGGTTACGCTGGCGGCCTGGACCTCTGTACCATCAACAGTACCTCCAGGTAGAGGGATTAGTCAGGACCCCAGCTTAGGGTCAGCATAGACCCCGGTCCTCCTGTATACAGAGACAGCGTGACAAGAAGATTGTATTCAGGACTCGCTGCACCAGTTATGTACCTGCATTACTGTACTGGAGAACAACTGTGCTTCCTGCATTGGAATTGAATCTCTGCAGAATCATCGTTTGTCTGGATTTACCTGTGTTCTGTATGTAACAAGAAAGTCTTATCTATAGCCTATTGGCCTCTCTGTTTTTCTGGACAATCGGGTGTGTTACCTATCATCACACTGCCAGGAGACAGCAGTGAATACAATGCACCCCGGCATCAGCAGGAGACAGCAGTGAATACAGTGCACCCCGGCGTCAGCAGGAGACAGCAGTGAATACAGTGCACCCCGGCGTCAGCAGTGAATACAGTGCACCCCGGCGTCAGCAGGAGACAGCAGTGAATACAGTGCACCCCGGCGTCAGCAGTGAATACAGTGCACCCTGGTGTTACCAGGAGATAGCAGTGAATACAGTGCACCCCGACGTCAGCAGGAGACAGCAGTGAATACAGTGCACCCCGGCGTCAGCAGGAGACAGCAGTGAATACAGTGCACCCCGGCGTCAGCAGGAGACAGCAGTGAATACAGTGCACCCCGGCGTCAGCAGGAGACAGCAGTGAATACAGTGCACCCCGGTGTTACCAGGAAAGAGCAGTGAATGCAGTGCACCCCGACATCAGCAGGAGACAGCAGTGAATACAGTGCACCCCGGCGTCAGCAGGAGACAGCAGTGAATATAGTGCACCTTGGCGTCAGCAGGAGACAGCAGTGAATATAGTGCACCCCGGTATCACCAGGAGACAGCAGTGAATACAGTACACCCCAGCATCAGCAGGAGACAGCAGTGAATACAGTGCACCCTGGCGTCAGCAGGAGATAGCAGTGAATATAGTGCACACAGTCATCAGCAGGAGACAGCAGTGAATACAGTGCACCCCGGCCTCACCAGGAGACAGCAGTGAATACAGTGCACCCAGGCGTCACAAACTACATTTTCTTTTACTTTTGTTCCTGCCATAGTGACGTGGTAACATCCGCACACCACATGGTGCAGGTTCTATGGCAGAGTAATGCATCACTGGCATTACATATATGATTTTCTGGTGTCAGGAACAGGATTCGAACCTGTGCCGGGACACCCCAGCCATTCTGACTGCAGAGATATGGAATTGTACATGTGCTAATGGCTGCAGTGAGGACAATCACAGCATTAGAAGGAAGTCCCGCCTTCTTCATTGTGCCTCAGCCAATTGCAGGACAACTCACCAAGAAAGGAAGTCCCGCCTCTTACACAGGATGATAGTGCAGCATCAGTGTTTCCTGCAGCAAAATAGAACCAGATCACAGCCAAAATAAAAGGCACCACACCTCCGGAATAGGGTAAGCAAACTATACCAGCATCTGACTATAATAAACAGTACAAAATGTCTGAGGATAAAGAATGTGACCTGTCCAGCAATAGTGGAGATGACAACATGGCCCACACAATGCCTCTAACTATGCAGTATTATTTCGGAGCACCATGGCTCCCAAGCTATAAAGGAGATGCCCATGAATTAAGAGACTATAGAGAAAAGACATAAGCTATGTTTAGACTTTATCCAGTGTCTACAAAGCAGAAGTTGGAAATATTAATTGAGCAATTGAGTGGAGCAGCTCTAAGGGAGGTGAAGTCCTGGCCCCATACTTAGAAAAGAGCTGTGGAACAAATCTTTGAGAGGCTGAGTGCCACTTTTGATACCAGAACTGTCCCAGAATTAAAAATGCGGTTCTTTGGCAGAAAACAGCAGCTTGATGGGTCACTCAGAGATTTTGTTCTTAGCTTGCAAGAATCACTGCATGCCATACATCAGGTGGACCCTCATGAAGTGATGAATGCAGATCACAACCTAAGAGACCAATTTGTAGAGGGGGCAAGGACAGAGTTTATCAAAACTCACCTGAGGATACTGTCCCTGCAGACCCAAGACAGCTCATTCCTAGATTTCAAGGAGATGGCCATTAGAGTCCTGGGAGAAGAAGCAGATTCCAGCCAAGTTCCCCCATGCAGTAGCACATGTAACCAGTATAAGAACCAGATAAGTGCTTTCCCTGGACCCGAAGTAGCACCACCAACTGGCCTCAAAGAAACTGTTACCAATTGTTTTCAAGTTCAAAACCATGATGCTGCAGGTGACCTGCGTGAGCAAGTGGTAGAACTCACCAAGAGATTGACAGTGGTGTGTGAGGAGCTAAAAGATTTAAAGCAACATCAGTATCGGCAACCTGGAGACTCCTGGTCCCACAGAGACAGATGGCACTATGGCCCCAGAGAAAGAGGCTATGACAACCCAGGCAGACGACCTACGGATCAGTTTGACACTCGAGGGAGGCCAGTCTGTAGGAGGTGCTAGAGGAGTGGCCACATTAAACAAGAGTTTCAACAGTTGCCTGCAAAGCAAGGTGCCCATATGTTAAGACAAAATCCTCAGCCTATATCTGACCAGCAAGAGCAACAGTTGCCAACTGACAGAGTCTAATGGATTTGTATCCAGAAAGAGAGTAGAGTGCTGAATACTCTAAGGAAGCTCCTCACTACAAGGAACGGACTCCATAGAGACAAGGGCTGCTACAACTCCAGGAACCCTGAGTTGAAGAGACTTTTGAGACAGTGGAAATAGCTATTCACTGAAAAAGGACTGCTGGTTCGAAGAACCAATCATCCAACTATCCATGAGTAATCCAGATCGTTGTACCAATGCAAAGATGCCAGCATTGTCTTATAGGAAAGATGTGTATCTTCGTACCGTGTTAGCCAGTAGATAGAAAAATATTTAGACTTGAGAGTCCTCAGTGGTTGATACCTTTTAATGGCTAACTGAAAAGATGGTAACAAATTGCAAGCTTTCGAGACTACGCAGGTCTCTTCATCAGGCAAAAACTAGTCATATTTATGTTCATCCCTCTGCCATAATGACAGTTCTGCTTCACGTCACTTGTCTTACCTATTGCATTATTCCTGTGTCCTTTTGTGTATATAAATATGTGATTCTTCAGCTTTTGTTTTAGTCTTTGCCTGATGAAGAGACCTGCGTAGTCTCGAAAGCTTGCAATTTGTTACCATCTTTTCAGTTAGCCATTAAAAGGTATCAACCACTGAGGACTCTCAAGCATTGTCTTAGAAACCTACCTTAAACAATCTGGATATTTTGGTTCATCACTGGCATTACATTTTCATTTCTTGACACTGTCTCGGGCAGATTCACACATCTGTGATATACAGATCATTCTAGGATTGCAATGCCTGGGCCGTCCGGGTGGTCTCCTGCCCTGAACTGCCTGCCTCATGGGCAAATACAGTCAGGGCCAAAAGTTTTGAGAATACGCAAATTTTGTTTTTCACATATTGCTGATTCAGTATTTTTTATATTTTAGTCAAATATTTCTATGGTTACTGAAGTACACTTATAAACATTTCATATGCAAATTGCCTCTTAAGAGAAAAAGAGGACTTGAACTCTATAGCGCCACCTATTGGAAGTAGCGATCCTACAAGTCACAATCACGAGTCACGAGTCTTGTAATATGACTTAGGATAAAAGCCAAATCAGTATGTCAATTTGCAGACACGGTGTTTCGGACTATTGGTCCTCGTCAGTGCAAAGCATGAGATCTGATTTGGCATGGTGAGAGGCTCTGGACTGAGGTCTAAGGGGTAAGGTTTCTACTTGTGGAGAGTGATATACCAGCTCTGGCTTGTCAAAGTAAGGAGGCTTATTCGCCGTGCAATGCTCCTCAGGGAAATTTAATATGCAAATTGCCTCTTAAGAGAAAAAGAGGACTTGAACTCTATAGCGCCACCTATTGGAAGTAGCGATCCTACAAGTCACAACCAACCCTTTAACGAGTCTTGTAATATGACTTAGGATAAAAGCCAAATCAGTATCTCAATTTGCAGATACGGTGTTTTGGACTATTGGTTCTCGTCAGTGCAAAGTATGAGATCTGATTTGGCAAGGTCAGAGGCTCTGGACTGAGGTGTAAAGGGTAAGGTTTCTCCTTGTGGAGAGTGACATACCAGCTCTGGCTTGTCAAAGTAAGGAGGCTTATTCGCCGTGCAATGCTCCTTTGGGAAATTTAATATGCAAATTGCCTCTTAAGAGAAAAAGAGGACTTGAACTCTATAGCGCCACCTATTGGAAGTAGCGATCCTACAAGTCACAATCAACCCTTTAATGAGTCTTGTAATATGACTTAGGATAAAAGCCAAATCAGTATCTCAATTTGCAGACACAGTGTTTCGGACTATTGGTCCTCATCAGTGCAAAGTATGAGATCTGATTTGGCAAGGTGAAAGGCTCTAGACTGAGGTCTAAGGGGTAAGGTTTCTCCTTGTGGAGAGTGACATACCAGCTCTGGCTTGTCAAAGTAAGGAGGCTTATTCGCCGTGCAATGCTCCTCTGGGAAATTTAATATGCAAATTGCCTCTTAAGAGAAAAAGAGGACTTGAACTCTATAGCACCACCTATTGGAAGTAGCGATCCTACAAGTCACAATCAATCCTTTAACGAGTCTTGTAATATGACTTTGGATAAAAGCCAAATCAGTATCTCAATTTGCAGACACGGTGTTTCGGACTATTGGTCCTCGTCAGTGCAAAGTATGAGATCTGATTTGGCAAGGTGAGAGGCTCCGGACTGAGGTCTAAGGGGTAAACATTTCATAAGATTTTACACTTTTATTGACAAATGTATAAAGTTTATGTAAAGACTCAACATTCCCAGCACTGACCCTGTTTTCTCCAGACTTCTGCCCTTTCCCCGACAGCTGGATATTGGCTTCTGGGCAGATTCTGATTGATGATCGCCGTCCTTGTCTCATCAGAACTTTGGAGTTTATCACAATTTCTGTGCTTTTGTTGCTTTTTTGAAGACTGACCACAGGTTCTCAATGGGACTGAGATCTGGGGGCTCCCTCGTCGTGGACCCAAAATATCAATGTTTTGTTCACCAACCCCTGTTTTTCACCAAAAAATACCGTCAAAAGTGATATACCATATTTTTCGGATTATAAGATGCATCGGATCATAAGAGGCATCCCAAATTTTCAGAAGAAAAATAGGAAAAAATTAATGTGTCAAATGAGGGTCCGTCTTACACTCCGAATTCAGCTTACCGGGGGGTAGGGTGTGATTAGGAGCGCTTGTGGAGCAAGGTCACAGGAGATGATCGTTGGTCTGGAGATGATCTGACTCATCCCAGATTGGTGCGGCAGGTTCGGTGGTTCGAGGGATTCGGAGCCCCCACACATCCATCCCAAGCTGGTGCTCGGCAGTTTCAGAGATTCTCGGTGGTGTAGGGGCTCCACTGACATTTTGTGAATCCTGGAGTCCCCACACATCTATCCCAGGCTGGTGCACGGCAGTTTCAGAGATGCTTGGTGGTGCAGGGGCTCAGCTGACATTTTGTGAAAGCCCGGAGCCCCAAATTCCATTGCTATAATGTGGTGGTTTCCAGGAAAATGGCCTCCGGAGGTGGCGCATGCGCAGAATGAGATCTCGGCACTGAGATCTCGTCTCCCGAGATCTCAATCAGCACATAGAATCATAGAATATTAGAGTTGGAAGGGACCTCCTGGGCCATCTGGTCCAACCCCCTGCTCAAAGCAGGATTCTCTAAATCATCCCAGACAGATGTCTGTCCAGCCTCTGTTTGAAGACTTCCATTGAAGGAGAACTCACCACCTCTCGTGGCAGCCTGTTCCACTCATTGATCACCCTAACTGTCAAAAAGTTTTTTCTAATATCTAATCTGTGTCTCCTCCCATTCAGTTTCATCCCATTGCTTCTAGTCTTTCCTTGTGCAAATGAGAATAAAGATGATCCTTCTACAATGTGACAGCCCTTGAGATATTTGTAGACAGCTATTAAGTCTCCTCTCAGTCTTCTTTTTTGCAAGCTAAACATTCCCAAATCCTGCAACCGTTCCTCATAGGACATGGTTTGCAGACCGTCACCATTCTGGTGGCTCTTCTCTGAACTTGCTCCAGTTTGTTGATGTCTTTTTTAAAACGTGGTGCCCAAAACTGGACACAGTATTCCAGATGAGGTCTGACCAAAGAGGAGTAGGGCAATAATGACCTCACGTGATCTAGACTGTATGCTTCTGTTGATACATCCTAGAATTGCATTTGCCTTTTTTGCTGCTGCATCACACTGTTGACTCATGTTCAGTCTGTGATCAATTAGTATACCCAAGTCTTTTTCACATGTGCTGTTACTTAGCCCTATTCCTCCCATTTTGTATATGCTTTTTTCATTTTTATTGCCCAGATGTAGTACTTTGCATTTTTCCCTGTTAAAAATGCCTCCGGCGGCCATTTTCCTGGAGGCAATTGCATTACAGCAATTGAAGTGCAGGGTTCCGGGCTTTCACAAAATGTCGGAGGAGCCCCCGCAACACTGAGCATCGCCGAAACTTTCGCGCACCAGCCTGGGATGAGACACCTGGTAAGTACATCCGGACTATAAGATGCACCCCCATTTTCCTCCAAAATTTTGGGGGAAAAGTGCTTCTTATAGTCCGAAAAATATGGTACTTTATGGGTGAGGCTCAGCAGAGAGTGTTTTCAAAGTTAGATATGGAATCAGTCATTGTTTGTGGACCATTATACAATACGAGGGATAAATAGCGATATTCATCCCTGACGTCCTATATTTTATATGTCATACCCAAGAACAGTCATGGACACTAATATAATTTAACTTTAATGGAGCTGTTTGGTTTCAATTAAAGTGTCCATCGTTTGGCAGATGCCCCAATGGAATCTAAACAGACCCCATCATAGATAAAGGGATACAAATACGTATGATTGTTTTTAAAGAAGCACTTCCATCCATCAAAATTTTTATCCTCTTAAAGCCACGTTCACATGTTCAGTATTTCTCTTTAAGATTTTAGACAGTAACAGTTCAGCTTATATTAGCCTTGTAGTTTTCTGCAATTTTCCTAACACCTGGGGACTGTATAACTATCACTATTTAATGAGAACATGCATGTTTATATTACCCAATTACCACATAGTTTTTTTATCGCTGTTTGGTGAGAACGGTGTATGTTTATATTCTTCAGTGGAAAAGTTTATGTTTATAATTGCTGCATAGTTTTACTATTAATATTTGGTGAACAATGTCGTGTTTATAGTTTGGTAGAACATCCAGAACCAGGAAGGTCTTTGGCATGTCACATCCGATGACATATTTGTTCGTGTAGATTGACATCTGAAGAGCAGGCCACTCAGAAGAAAGATACTATATTGGACAAATAGAATTTGTTAGAGTTTGTTTAACACTTGGTTACACAAGCATTGTTGTTTCTAAACAATGCATAATCTGGGGAAGACTGCAGCTAAGAGCCCCGTCTCACATAGCGAGATCGCTAGCGAGATCGCTGCTAAACAGCGATCTCAGCAGCGATCTCACTATGTCTGACACGTACCAGCGATCAGGCCGCTGCTGTGAATCGCTGGTCGTGTCAGAAATGCCAGGACTTTTTTTGATTGCTGGTCTCCCGCTGGCCAGCACGCATCGCTGCGTGTGACAGGCAGGAGACCAGCGATCTACTGGTAACCAACGTACACATCGGGTTTCCAGGCACGGGGTTGTGCCTGGAAACCCGACGTGTACGTTGGATACCAGCGCGCTGCTGCAGGGGAGCTGGTAACCAACGTACACTGTGGGTTTCCAGGCACCGCGCAGCACCTGGAAACCCGACGTGTACCTTGGTTACCAGCTCCCTGCATCAGCGGGCTGGTATCCAACGTACACTGCGGGTAACTAGGCGACGTTACCCGCAGTGTCGCTGTCCTGATCGCTGCCTGAGTTGCCTGTTTGGCAGCTCAGCAGCAATCATGTAGCGACACACCAGCGATCCTGATCGTTGTCGGATCGCTGGTGTGTCGCTATGTGAGACAGGGTCCCTAAGACAGAAACCTGTTAACCTGTAGACTGGAGGGGACGCCCGTGTGGGTCTACAGTGTGGATCCCAGGAATTTCTCTGTATTCGCCATTTCGCTTCTCATGGTTGTTGTTTCCGGATGGATGATGTTGCTATTCCTGGTGAAGTTTTGCTTATGTAGTGTGCAATGTAAGTACTTTACCTTTGTGATTTATATCATGCAAAAGTGTACGCAATATCACACTATTTCCTTTTTTCTGTAATTATTTAATTATTGTAATAAAATTAATTTCCTTCTTTAAAGCCATATCCGAGCCCTTTAAGTATTTGGCAAAACAGGACTGCACTGGACAATTCCTCTGATATCCTTCCAGTTATAATAGTTGGCGCCACTAAGGGACCAATACCTCGTAAATGTCTCCTTCCAGGTCATGTTCTAAAGTTAGATAAAGTACAGGACCTTAAGATCACTTGTCAAGCGTTTGTGCTTGCGTATTCAATTGCAGTAAGGAAAGGCATTGAGGAGCTTCTAGCCATGTGACAATCGCGTAATTACGAAGATACAAGAACCTTTGAGTCACATGATAATGCTCTGCCCCTGTACATATAATAACAGTGACGTCCATTGGAAGGTCCTGCCCCATAAGCGGAGCGCTGTATCCACAAATGTCCTATACTGACATCATAGTCATGACTACAGTCAATGCACATAGGACCTGCAAGGCATATTTATCACAATTATATTCAAAATCAAAAGTTCCTATTGAATTCCTATTGTGAGTGACCTTTAGACTAATGAGTTCAACATTTTGTTCTGAAAATAACATTATTCTGATTGTAATTTACTACCCAATAAGGACTTATGATGGATCTTTGAAAGGAATTAATGACATTTATTTATGTTTCTTTTTTCAGGTGGAAGGATCTACCTAATCAGTTGATCTCAATGAATATATACTGACACAATATGATGTTTTCAATAATAATATCACTATTACAATAAAAATCATTAATCCATCTGTTTGTTAATTGTGATCTTCTATTCCATTTAATTAGATCAATTTGCCATTATTAATTCTTTTTTTTTATATTATTATGTTGATTGTTTCAGTGAACCACTGTTATTACATTTTTATAGACTATACATTCTTATCCACTATTAGTTTCTTCTAGTAAATAACCAATATCCGTTATTTTCCGATAATTAAGTATCTGGGTGGTTCCTATCCATCTGTTCGCTGATGTTATATTCCTTTCTTTAAATATCTCTTATCTCTTGTCTACTATATAATATGCTTAAGGTACCTTTTTCACACTTCTATTATTTAGTTTTATAATACTTAAGTATTTAAATATTTAAAAGGCAGGTAAGTATAACTAGATTCTCCACATAGTAGTTCCATTGACAAAAATTAAAGGAAAGCGGTATATGTGAAACCCTCTTTTAATCCTGTGGGGCTTCGTGATTGTAATCGATATATTCACTGTGATAAATAATAGCTAGAACAATTAGTTTATCTAATAACCAATGCTGACAAAGCGATTTTAAATAGCACAATTTACTAATTATGAAAATAAAAGTTAACATCACAGAATCTTTAGTTAGGGTCTATTTGCCTCACGACAATTTGTAAATAGATTTATAAAACCCTACGCCGATTGTTATTCGAACAGTTGTGGAATAAACATGACAACTTGGCTCCTGGACCCTGAGCTTCAAAAGAGCTAGAAGCTGGTCTATAACTAGGCTGGATATTCCCATTTACTGTGTAGAGAGGAGTGGGGGAGACACAGTATATTTGAAATGTAGGGCCATAAATTAGCCCATTGTCCAGTCACAGACCAGCAACTTTTAAATAGTCCAATCAGGTCATCCTGGAAATATGCGCCTATGGTCAGGAGGACTACAAAAAGCTGGGTGGCACAAAGGAAAATTGTTCACATGTGGGGGTTTCAAATGCTGCTTGTGATCCATAATTCTTTTTCTCCTTCCCCCAAGGAAACAGAAGAACAATAGGTATTTCTGTTATTTCTCCCTTTTTATTTTATAATTGCTTTGAATATTTCTGTTGTTTTATTTTTACCTTTCTATATATTTTATTGTAAGCACTGTATATTTTATTAAACTTAAAATCTTTTATAAGTTTGATCCTTGTATGTGTGTGACCTTTGATTGTCAGACAGTAACATACTTCTGGAACTCATCACCCCGTATGTTTGATGAGTGGTGGCAGCGCTTTAAGAAATCAGGGTGTACGGACTGTGTCGGGGTGTGACTTATTCTCACTTTATAGCCTATACCAGAGGTTTCTACCTGGGCTGCTCACTAAGTGATGACTGTTGTGAATGTGTTAGAAATGAATTCTGAGCAGAAGCTCCCTCTGGTGGTTACAAACAGTACTGAACCATTCAATGAAGATTGGCAATCAGGAGTTACAGACTGGTCTTATATAAGGGAGGTTCCCTCGCATCATGGTTGCCGGTGATCAATTGTTCTTGTCTAAACTGTGGTTCCTGGTTCACTTGGAAGCTTGCTTAGTCTTGCCTGCATCTTCTGCTATCAGATAAGATATTTTCTGCTTTTATTTTTGTGCTTGCTTTTTGCATTGTTCCCTGCATTTCTGTGGAGGTCAGCCAGGTCCCCTCCGGGGGCTTGTGCTCCTCTCAGTTTATCTGAGCCACTGTTATTTGTTCATTTGCCTTTTCCAGTTTTTTCAGTGGCTGCGGCTTAGTTTTGTGACACCAGAGAACTAATTTAGGTGGTAGAGGTCGTGTGATCTCAGGTGTTTTTGCAATTAGTAGAGTTGGTATTTTTTAGGGTTTTTTGGATTGCAGTAAGTGTCCTTCCTATCCTTTTTGTCCAGGTAGATTGGGCCCCAACGTTTGCACATACTATTTTCTGTCTGTGTCTGTATTTCCTCTTGTCTAACCGCCATTACATGTTTGGGGGCTTCCTATGTTCTTTGGGGATCTGCTCTGGGGCAGATAGCTTTCCTCTTTCTATCTTTAGGTGTAGTTAACCTCTCAGGCTGTGACGAGGCGTCTAGGACCAACGTAGGAACGCTCCACGGCTGCCTTTAGTTGTGGTGGTTAGTCAGGGTACTGCAATCCAGTAGATTCCAACCTCTCTGGTGTATTTGCCATTTTTGCCTGCTCTCCTCAGCTACCAAATCATAACAGTATCACCGGCCCAAACTGAAAATTATATGGTACTCAACAGAAGGGAAAAATAGTAAAAGGAAAAAAAAAAAAAGGAAGTTGTCAGAAATTTTTTTTTCTCTGTTTGCTGCATTTTTTCCCTCTTTTTCTCTGGGTGTTGAGGAGGATTTTTTTTTCTCTCAATGGAGTTTGCACAGTTGTCTGGCCGTGTGGATCAGCTTGCCACTGAAGTTCGGAGTATTGCTACCTATCTTGCTAGGTTGCCGGTTGTGGAACCTAGGATCCCCATGCCAGATTTATTTTTGGGGGATCAAGCTAAATTTCTGAATTTCAAAAATAACTGTAAGTTGTTTTTTGCCTTACACCTGGGGACCCTGTTTTGAGTAATGTTGATGCATTTTTCTGGCTCTGGGGTTATTGTACGATGAACCTAATGTCACTGATCAAGCTGAAAAAACCTTGTTGGCATTAAATCAGGGCTTGAGGATGCTGAGTTATACTGTCAGAAATTCAGAAAGTGGGCAGTCCTGACCAAATGGAATGATGATGCTTTGGCTTCCCTTTTTCGGAAGGGTCTGTCAGAGAATGTAAAAGATGTTATGGTGGGTTTCCCTGCTCCCTCTGGTCTCAATGATTCTATGTCATTAGCGATTCAAATTGACAGACGTTTGCGTGAGCGTAGAGGTATGCATGGAATAGTGTTGCCTTGTGAACCAGCTTCTGAGTCCATGCAGTGTGATAGAGTGGCTTCTGGGGCACAGCGTCATGAGTTTCGAAAACGCAATGGGTTATGTTTCTACTGTGGTGACGCCTCTCATTCTATTTCAGTCTGCCCTAAGCGGGGAAGACGTTTTGCACGCTCAGTTGTCTTGGGTAGTGTTCAGACTAAATTTCTGTGACTGTTACCCTGATTTGCTCCCTGTCCACATTTTCTGCTCAGGCTTTTGTTGATTCGGGAGCAGCTATTAACCTGATGGATTTTGATTTTGCTAAACATTGTGGGTTTCCCTTGATACCCCTACGGAAGTCTATTCCCCTACTGGGGATTGATTCTACCCCTTTGGCTGAGAATAAACCCCAGTTCTCTACTCAGGTGATAATGAGGGTTGAACCTGATCATCAGGAGAGTTGCAAATTTTTGGTGCTGTATAATCTGCATGACATTATTGTACTGGGTTTCCCTTGGTTACAGTCTCATAATCCTGTTTTGGATTGGAAATCTGTTTTCTGTGACCAGTTGGGGCTGCCAATGTGTTAATGCCAACACTCCTGTTTTTTCTGCCTCTCCCCAGGCTCAGGATGTTCCTGACTTTTTGATTGATTTTTCTGATGTGTTTAGCGAAAGTAAATCTGCATCCTTGCCCCCCATAGGAGCTATGACTGCGCTATTGAATTTAGTGCCTGGTAGTAAATTCCCTAAAGGTCGCCTTTTTAACTTGTCTGTACCTGAACATGACGCTATGCGGTCTTATATCAAGGAGTCATTGGAGAAGGGTCATATCAGACCATCCTCTTCACCCTTGGGTGCCGGTTTTTTCTTTGTGGCCAAAAAGGATGGTTCATTAAGGCGTGTATTGATTATCGTCTCTTGAACAATATCACTGTGAAATATCAATATCCGTTACCCTTGATTTCTGACCTGTTTTCCAGGGTGAAAAGTGCTACTTTGTTTACCAAGCTTGACCTCAGTGCAGGGCCGGATTACTAATAAGGCCAATTAGGCCATGGCCTATGGGCCCCTGAGCCTCTGGGGGCCCATAGGCCCCCACTGTCTGCCGGCATTCGTGGGGGACTGGCAGTGCTGGCACAGCACACTCCTCTCAGCTGCACGCACAGATTCCAACCCAGCACTACTGCTCTATCACCTCAGTCTCTGACCCCTCCCATGACAAAACTTGATCACGTGGGCGTGACGTCACGGAAGGTCCTTCTGCAGTAGTGGACAGCAGCATCTCCGCTCTCTGCGTCCTATTTTCTTTTCGTTACTAAGGCAACAGGTTTTTCCAATGCATTCATAGGGGGAGATACTCTGTCGTGTGTGTAAGTGGCTACTCACACTCAGGATATCACACCCTTCACTATAACACTTGTGTGAGTTTGGGACCGCCACCATTTTGTATAGTGCCTATACCAGCCTCCATCTTGTCTGTTCACAGAGCCACAGACTACTAACTACACAGGGCCTATTAGCATATTCAGTACGGCCAGCTTTGATGTCCACTATGAATCAATAGGCCTTTACATGCTAATTGGTTTAGGCCAGGGTCTGAATAAGATGGTCAGTCGTATGGTAAATAGCTCAAGCTAAGCATTGTTTCCTGCTCCATATGAATTGCAGGCCATTAATATGCGTGCTTCAAAGCAAATGGGGAAGGGCCTAGCAGGTTTAAAAGCTGTAGCCAAGAGAGGCTGCCCTCTCATTCCTTTTTTCACACACAGAAGCACCAGGGACAGACTTGCCAAATGGAGCTGCAGCACATGCATTGGGGGCTGTCCAGCAACTGAAGACTTTCACCTGGGGAACACAGAGCTCCATGCCTCCCCATGACCATCAACCCGGTAATATTGATCTATAGCTTATACCTTTAAGCCTTGTACATTATTGTTTGTATTCTTACTCTGAATGCAAATCCATTGTAATTACGTTGTATAGCTTTACTGTATATTCTGTAATTATCTAGTGTGCCCTTAAGGCAAATTAAACCATAAAATTAATCTTGAGCTGATGTTTTACTCTGATCACGAATCTTAGAATACCAGTGGGTAACAGGACACCTTCCCCGGCGGCCATTTGCTCTAGGTGCATTTTCTCTTACTGACCTGAGAGACAAAGGGGGCGCCGGAGAGCTGTACCTGTGGAGTTACGTCCCATTGGTGACGTGGGAGGAAAGGGATCGACCGTCACATTGGTAGTGGCGGTGGTATCAGAAGCTGTGATACCCGGGCTCCCGTGTGGCGGCCGGCTGAGTTCCTCACAAATTGGGGCAGCGGTGGGATCAGAGTAATAGTGTGCGTGGGACCCCCTACTCCCAGACACTAGGGGACTACCAGCAGTACTTTCACTGCTGGGGTCTTAAGGTCAGCCCAGCACTAGACGGTCAGAGTGTAAAATAACAAGTGTGTGCAAGGTCGGGGTTGCAGCTGTGTTTCAGTAACCAAAGGTTCCCAAGAGGCGGAAGGCACCAGGAGTAGGGCAAAGGGGGGAGGCCAATGCTGTGGCCTATGAGGGGTTCGATACCGATGAGGGGGAGCTCGCCAGGGCTCCCCAAGGAGCCCGACCCCCGTGCTCAGTCTCACAGTGGACTGTCCACCCCCTGCCGTCCCAGCCTGTCCAGATCGGAGGCCATTTTCCAAGGGCTATGGAAGCCCCGAGGCTGGTAATGACGCCGCCTATGACAGACTCCTGGGGCGGCAGAGAAAGCAGCAGAGCGTGAGCAAGCAAACGCCGTGAAGCTGCGGAGCTGAGCAAGCAGCTACGGAGCGTGAGCAAGCAGCGGCAGAGAGAGCAGCGGAGCGGGAGCATGCAGCGGCAGAGAGAGCAGAGAGAGCGGCGGAGCGGGAGCATGCAGCGGCAAGAGAGCGAGGAGCGCCGGCACCGACTGGAGATGGCTCAGCACGGGCCCCCGCTGGACGCACCAGGCCCACCTGAGACAAGGGCTTCCCAAAGGTCCGGGCGGAGGACTTTCCCTTACTTGAAAAGGATGGAGACCTGGATTCCTTTCTGCTTGCTTTTGAGAGGACATGCCTCCAACTCATTGGCCCTGGATCAGTGGGCAAGGTACCTGACCCCCATTTGAGGGGTAAGTCCCTGGAAGTTTTGGGGTACTTACCTGCCGGGGAGGAGCAGGACTACAACAGCATCAAGCGGGCCCTGATCCAGCACTACAACCTCACCCCGGAGTCGTACCGCAGGAAGTTCAGGACCCCTGCAGCGGGGTTCAAAGGACACCTGGACCGACCACATGCAGGCCCTGTTGAGAGCTTCGGAGCACTGGACCTCGGGTCTTAGAGCTCACTACCCGTCAGGAGGTCCAGGAACTGTTGTCCTTTGGAGCAATTCTTGTGGAACTGCCCAGAGGACCTCCAGCAGTTCCTCCGTGACCGGAAACCAAAGGGGGGCTTCTGCTAAGCCGCCCTGGCAGACGAGTATGCCAACAACAGGGCGCCGGAGCCAAAGAAGCCTGCCAGCAGCACCTGGAGAGGGGGTAAGCCCAATCCTGCCCAGCCCCATATCCAGCCCCCAAGTGCAAGGGGTGTACCCCCTGCTGCCCTCTCCAGGCCAGGAACAGAACCCAGACGTTGCCATAATTGCAATCAGCAGGACACTTTAAGGCTGCATGTCCCCAAGCGCCAAAGGCCCCATCCCTGTCCCAGAAACCCTCCACTGTTTTGTGTGTGGGAGGGGGTGGTGGGAGGTCCCTAGACAATTACCAACCCGTCACCATCGGCCGCTCAGCGGTCATGGACTGCGGGACACAGGCGCTGAACGAACCCTGGTAGCCCTGAGGTGGGGGTCCCCTCAAGACTTGGTACCTGGGAAAACCCTTTCCGTCTCCGGAATTGGAGGCGTTGAACCGGCGCTGCCCGTTTTCCAAGGTGTATTTGGATTGGGGTGCCGGAGGGGGATGCGGGAGGTGGGAGTAACGCCAAATATTCCTGCAAATGTGTTGCTTGGGACCGATTTGGGGCGGCTAGTGTCCCAGTATGTGGCCACTGAACCCCCAAGTTCGGCTCCCCAAGAATGTCATGACTCTACTGTGAATGCTAATGTTAATGTATTGAATGTGCCTCCAACAGTGGAGGAGGGAGTGAAACCTGATGGTAAGCCCCTGCACTGACACTACACACCAGGGCTCACAGTGAGGACAGGTGAGGAGGCTGTAGGGGAGAGCTCAAGGTGGAGGGAGGGGCTGCTATGAGCAGTGTAGGGCCCCTAAGTGAACCCAGCCTGCTGAGTCTAGGGCCCCTGCAGGAAGAGGAACAGGCCATGGGGGGAGGGGGTGTCCCGGGAGAGGAGCCACCAGGTAGGACCCCAGGTCAAGAGTTTCCCACATCCGGGATGTCAGGAAGTCAGGGAAGTCTGCCTGACCCGGCGACTTGGTCAGAGGAGGGGGGAAAGCAGGCGCTACCCGTGGTCTCAGCGGTCGTGGGCGTGTTACCAGGAGTGGGAGCGCTGAAGCCCATGGAGCCTCGCGGAGGTCCGACGGTTTCCCCTCTCTGACCAAGTGGCTGCCGAGTCAGACAGTAGCCAGGAGACAGATCCCGGGGAACTGACAGAGGACAGGGCAGTTTCATCAATTCTTGCCATATCTAGTCAGGGATTTCAGGCAGCGTTGGAAGCTGAAACCCCAGCCTGAAGACTCTCAAGGAAAGGTGGCACAGCCTCCCCTGGAGTCCGACGCGAGCGAGTGGTCTGGGACCAGGGACGGCTGTACCGGGTTACGGTCCAGCAGGGTTCACCGGAGGCGTGGCCCAGGGACCGACAGTTAGTGGTACCCCATCCGTTCAGGGCGGGAATTGTTGCGGATCGCACACGAGATTCCAATGGCCGGACACCTAGGGATCACTAAAAACCAGGGCCAGGCTAGCTCAGCATTTCTACTGGCCTGGAATGAGGACGAGGTGATAGCCTACTGCCGTTCGTGTGACACCTGTCAGAGGGTGGGGAAGGCGGGGCCGCCCCCAAAGCCCACTGGTAACTCTGCCCATCATCGAAGAGCCTTTCTCGAGGGTGGGCTGTAGATTCATTGGACCTCTGTCCACTCCCAGCTGCTCCGGGAAATGCTTCATACTAACGGTTAGTGGACTATGCCACCCGGTACCCGAGGCGGTAGCTTTGTCGTCCTTTGGGCCGACAAAAGTGCCACTGCCATTACTGGAGATTTTCCCAGAGTTGGGGTTTCCCAAGGAAATGCTCACCGACCGAGGGACCAGTTCCATGTCGCGCTGATGGAGTCCTCTGTAAGCAGGTACAGGTGCAACATTGTGCCAGCCCGTATCCCACAGACCAATGGCTTGTGTGAGCGTTTCAATTGGCACCTTAAAGCAGATGCTGAGAAGTTGGTCGACTCCCACGGAGAGACTGGGAGCGGTATCTCCCACACCGTGTTTGCCTACCGGGAGGTTCCACAGGCCTCAACGGGGTTCTCCCCCTTTGAGCTCCTGTACGGGCGACGGTACGGGGGCCCCTTGCCTGGTGAAGGAAGCATGGGAAGGGGATTTAGCCACCCCTGGAGTGTCGGTCATTGAGTATGTCGTGCGCTTCCGGGACTGAATGATGGCCTTGACGCGGCTGGTGCATGACAATATGGCCCAAGCTCAGCTGACCAGAAGCGATGGTACGACCGAATGCTTGTGAGCGGACCTACCAGGTGGGTCAAAAGGTGTGGGTACTGGTCCCCGTACCCCAAAACAAGCTTCAGGTGGCCTGGGAGGGTCCATACTCGTGCACGAGCAGCTCAACGCCGTCACCTCCTGGTCACCCTGGACCCGCCCTGGAAGGAGGAAGGCCTTCCATGTGAACATGATGAAGGCCCATCATGAGCGGAGCTTATGCCAACCAGTGTGTAACCTTTCAGAGGACAGAGTCAGAAATCCTTCTGGATCTACCACCTAGCCAAAAGAGAGGGTGCGGTAGGGCGCACGGGAGAACACAGGAATTGATACCCCCTAGCGCCCTCAAAAGCAGGGAGGTGTGAGGTTGGGACCGCCACCATTTTTGTATAGTGCCTATACCAGCCTCCATCTTGTCTGTTCACAAAGCCACAGACTACTAACACACGGGCCTATTAGCATATTCAGTACGGCCACTTGATGTCCACTATGAATCAAAGGCTTTACATGCTAATTGGTTTAGGCCAGGGTCTGAATAAAGTCAGTCCGTATGGTAAATAGCTCAATCAAGCCATTGTTTCTGCTCCTATAATTGAGGCAAGTTAATATGCGTGTTCAAAGAAAGGGGAAGGGCCTACAGGTTTAAAAGTGTCCAAAAGAGGCTGCCTCTCATTCCATTTCACACACAGAAACACCAGGGACAGACTTGCCAAATGGACTGCAGCACATGCATTGGGGGCTGTCCAGCAATGAAGACTTTCACCTGGGGAAGCGAGTCCATGCCTCCCCATGACCTACAACCGGTAATATTGATCTAACTTTACCTTTAAGCCTTGTACATTATTGTTGTTCTTACTCTGACTGCAAACCATTGTAATTACGTTGTAACTTTACTGATATTTCTGTAATTTATCTAGTGTGCCCTAAGGCAAATTAAACCATAAAATTAACTTGGGCTAGCTTTTACTCGATCACAATCTTAGAATACCCAGGGGGTTAACAGGAACCTTCCCCGGCGGCCTTTTGCTCTAGGTGCGTTTTTACTGACCGAGAGGAAAAGGGGGGCGCCGGAACTGTACCTGTGGGTTACGTCCCATTTTTGGGGGTGGGAGGAAAGGCGTCCTACTTTTGGTACGGCGGTGGATCAGAAGCTGTGATACCCGGGCTACCGTGTGGCGGCCGGCTGAGTTCCTCACAACTTGATTTACCGGGAGAACGATATGTGATGAGAAAAAAGTAAAAGAAGGAACGCTGTCCTTATCCGGCTCAGTAGCTCCCCCCCCTGGTGCGTGGTTTAGTCCGGGACTTGGGGGATCCTGCAGGGAGGAGCGGGGTTGTGGGTGCTGAGGACCCGGCTGCCGGGTGTTACGGTGTTTGTTCCCTTTTCCTAAACCTGCGTGTGTGCATAATTCACATTATAAAACGCTCCCGTCACCTACATGTTCACACTGCTGTGCCACGCTTTATGTTTGTGCAGACCCTCCGTAAATATACGGGTCGGTCTGGACCGTCCCTGGGGATTATACCTGACTGCCACAAATCCACCCCAAGGTCTGCGGTTCTCCTCCCAGGTGATAGGAGCTGGTCTGCAGCGCCACTACACAGTGACACATCCGCTATGTTCTCGTGGACATTGTCCCATCCAGCCGCTGACGACAGAGGGCCTAGGGGTCACTCTCCCCGTAGGCTCTTTCACCATCCGGGGGCGCCTGACGGGCCCCCGGCATTGTGCCGCAGCGCTGCATCAGAAAACCTGATGGCCGCTGGCCACTTGCGTTTTTTTGCCGGATGGTTTTTGATGCCCGGAGACATCAAAACCATCCGCAAAACAAAAAAACGTTACATCGCGTTTTGTCCGGCCGGCCGGAATGTACAATTCCCCGCACCGGAAAAACGCATCAACGAATGACATGTGGCGCCATCCGGCGCTAAGATGTCAATCAAAAAAAAAAGCCGCATGCGGCGGCATCAGGTTTTCTGATGCGGCGTGCGGCAAAATGCCGGGGGCGCCGTCAGCGCCCCCGGATGTTGAAACCACCATAGTGTCCTAAGAAAGCTCAGCATTGTAAGGGATGAAAACCCCCCTTTTGGCCGCGTTCACACGTTCGATTTGGTCAGTTTTTACTCAGTTTTGTAACCAAAACCAGGGTGG
>JARQOD010000008.1:14229812-14334998 GCA_033576555.1 Oophaga sylvatica
AAAACCCCTTTAACAGCTCCAAATCCCACAATTCACTCCATGATAACAGTAACCAGCAGAATTGAAAAAAGACACAATGTGAGAACTTTTCTATCATAAAAATTAATGCCCCAAAGTTGTTGTGTATGTACCTTTAAGATATAGCAGAGCAGCAGCCACCTCTTTATGTCTGCACAATGTTCACATTTCCTTTGCAGATAATGTGCCTTAAAATCCAGGACATCAAAGGGGCTAAATAATGCAAAAACTGATGGACTTATTATGTGTCGCTACCAGGAGATTACTAAAGAGTTAATAAGTCAACCCTGCTTACCATATATGGCAATAAGGTCACATGTTAGACCACATACCAGGTGCTGAGCTTAGCACTGAAGAGAAGGAGAGAAGACATTTTGTGTGAGGACATGTAGTGTGTCGAAAGCTGGTGGAGCTCCTGTACATGAGGGGCCCAAAAGCCTGAGCTGCAGGCAGTCGTGTGAGAGACTGTGCATATAAGCAGAAGATTGTATTCAGGACTCGCTGCACCAGTTATGTACCTGCATTACTGTACTGGAGAAGAACTGTGCTTCATGCATTGGAATTGAATCTGTGCAGAATCATCGTAGTCTGGATTTACCTGTGTTCTGTATGTAAACAAGAAAGGCTTATCTATAGCCTATTGGCCTCTCTGTTTTTCTGGACAATCGGTGTATTTACCAATCATCACACTACCAGGAGACAGCAGTGAATACAGTGCACTCCGGCGTCAGCGGGAGACAGCAGTGAATACAGTGCACCCCGGCGTCAGCAGGAGACAGCAGTGAAACAGTGCACCCCGACGTCAGCAGGAGACAGCAGTGAAACAGTGCACCCCGGCGTCAGCAGGGGGACAGCAGTGAATACAGTGCCCCCCGGCGTCAGCAGGAGATAGCAGTGAATATAGTGCACACCGCATCACCAGGAGATAGCAGTGAATACAGTGCACCCAGGCGTCACAAACTACATTTTCTTTTTTTTTGTTCCTGCCATAGTGACGTGGTAACATCCGCACACCACATGGTGCCTATGGCAGAGTAATGCATCACTGGCATTACATACAGTCATGGCCAAAAGTTTTGAGAATGACACAAATATTAATTTTTACAAAGTCTACTGCTTCACTTTTTCTAATGGCAATTTGCTTATACTCCAGATGTTATAAAGAGTGATCAGCTTAACAGCAATTACTTCAAAGTCAATATTTGGAGAAAATGAAACTTTATCCCCCAAAACACATTTAAACATCATTGTAGCCCTGCCTTAAAAGGACCAGCTAACCTCTTTTCAGTGATTGCTCCATTAACACAGGTGTGGGTGTTGATGAGGACTTGGCTGGAGATCAATCTGTCATGATTAAGTAAGAATGACACCACTGGACACTTTAAAAGAAGGCTGGTGCTTGGCATCATTGTTTCTCTTCTGTTAACCCAAATGGTTATCTCTAAAGAAACACGTGCAGTCATCATTGCAATGCACAAAAATGGCCTAACAGGAAGAGTATCGCAGCTAAAAAAGATTGCACCTCAGTCAACAATCTATCGCATCATCAAGAACTTCAAGGAGAGAGGTTCCATTGTTGCCAAAAAGGCTCCGGGGCGCCCAGAAAGACCAGCAAGCGCCAGGACCGTCTCTTAAAAGTGTTTCAGCTGCGGGATCGGGCTACCAGCAGTGCAGAGCTTGCTCAGGAATGGTAGCAGGCAGGTGTGAGTGCATCTGCACGCACTGTGAGGCGGAGACTCTTGGAGCAAGGCCTGGTCTCAAGGAGGGCAGCAAAGAAGCCATTTCCAAAAAAACATCATGGACAGACTGATATTCTGCAAAAGGTACAGGCAGTGGACTGCTGAGGACTGGGGTAAAGTTATTTTCTCTGATGAATCCCCTTTTCGATTGTTTGGGACATCAGGAAAACGCCTATTCGGAGAAGACAAGGTGAGCGCTACCACCAGTCTTGTCTCATGCCAACTGTTAAGCATCCTGAAACCATTCATGTGTGGGGTTGCTTCTCAGCCAAGGGAATCGGCTATCTCACAGTCTTGCCTAAAAACACAGCCATGAATAAAGAATGGTATCAGAATGTCCTCCAAGAGCAACTTCTCCCAACCCTCCAAGAGCAGTTTGGCGATCAACAATGCCTTTTCCAGCATGATGGAGCACCTTGCCATATAGCAAAGGTGATAACTAAATGGCTCAGGGAACAAAACATAGAGATATTGGGTCCATGGCCTGGAAACTCCCCAGATCTTAATCCCATTTGAGAACTTGTGGTCAATCATCAAGAGACGGGTGGACAAACAAAAAACCTAAAAATTCTGACAAAATGAAAGCATTGATTGTGCAAGATGGACTGCTATCAGTCAGGATTTGGTCCAGAAGTTGATTGAGAGCATGCCAGGGAGAATTGCAGGGTCCTGAAGAAGAAGGGTCAACACTGCAAATATGCCTTGCTGCATTAACTCATTCTAACTGTCAATATAAGCTTTTGTTACTCATATGTTTGCAATTATATTTCTGTCTGTGATAAAAACATCTGTCAACACACACACATATAAACCAGAGGGCAGCAGATCATGTGAAATATATATATTTGTGTCATTCTCAAAACTTTTGGCCATGACTGTATATGATTTTCTGGTGTCATGAACAGGATTCGAACCTGTGTCGGGACACCCCAGCATTGTGACTGCAGAGATATGGAATTGTACATGTGCTAATGGCTGCAGTGAGGGCAATCACAGCATTAGAAGGAAGTCCCGCCTTCTTCATTGTTGCCTCAGCCAATTGCAGGACAGCGCGCCAAGAAAGAGGAAGTCCCGCTCATACACAGGATGACAGTGCAGCATCAGTGATTCCTGCAGCAAAATAGAACCTGATCATAGCCAAAATAAAAGGCACCGCACCCCCGGAAGAGGGTAAGCAAAACTGTACCGCATCTGACTATAATAACAGTAGAAAATGTCTGAGGATAAAGCATGTGACCTGTCCAGCAATAGTGGAGCTGACAACATGGCCCACACAATGCCTCTAACTATGCAGTATTATTTCGGAGCACCATGGCTCCCAAGCTATAAAGGAGATGCCCATGAATTAAGAGACTATAGAGAAAAGACATAAGCTATGTTTAGACTTTATCCAGTGTCTACAAAGCAGAAGGTAGAAATATATTAATTGGGCAACTGAGTGGAGCAGCTCTAAGGGAGTGAAGTTCTGGCCCCATACTTAGAAAGGAGCTGTGGAACAAATCTTTGAGAGGCTGAGTGCCACTTTTAATACCAGAACTGTCCCAGAATTAAAAATGTGGTTCTAAGGCAGAAAACAGCAGCTTGATGGGTCACTCAGAGATTTTGTTCTTAGCTTGCAAGAAGCACTGCATGCCATACTTCAGGTGGACCCTCATGAAGTGTTGAATGCAGATCACAACCTAAGGGACCAATTTGCAGAGGGGACAAGGACAGAGTTTATCAAAACTCACCTGAGGATACTGTCCCTGCAGACCCAAGACAGCTCATTCTAGATTTCAAGGATATGGCCATTAGAGTGCTGGGAGAAGAAGCAGATTCCAGCCAAGTTCCCCCATGCAGTAGCCCATGTAACCAGTATAAGAACCAGATAGGTGCTTTCCCTGGACCTGAAGTAGCACCACCAACTGGCCTCAAAGAAACTGTTACCAATTGTTTTCAAGTTCAAAACCATGATGCTGCAGGTGACCTGCGTGAGCAAGTGGTAGAACTCACCAAGAGATTGACAGTGGTGTGTGAGGAGCTAAAAGATTTAAAGCAACATCAGTATCTACAACCTGGAGACTCCTGGTCCAACAGAGACAGATGGCATTATGGCCCCAGAGAAAGAGGCTATGACAACCCAGGCAGACGACGTACGGATCAGTTTGACACTCGAGGGAGGCCAATCTGTAGGAAGTGCTAGAGGAGTGGCCACATTAAACAAGAGTTTCAACAGTTGCCTGCAAAGCAAGGTGCCCATATGTTAAGACAAAATCCTCAGCCTATATCTGACCAGCAAAAGCAACAGTTGCAAACTGACAGAGTCTAATGGATTTGTATCCAGAAAGGGAGTAGAATGCTGAATACTCTAAGGAAGCTCCTCACTACAAGGAACGGACTCCATAGAGACAAGGGCAGCTCCAACTCCAGGAACCCTGAGTTAAAGAGGCTTTTTGAGACAGTGGAAATGGCTATTCACTGAGAAAGGATTGCTGGTTCGAAGAACCAATCATCCAGCTATCCATGAGTGAGTAATCCAAATCATTGTACCAAGGCAAAGATGCCAGCATTGTCTTAGAAACCTACCTTAACCAATCTGGATATTTTGGTTCATCACTGGCATTATATTTTCATTTCTTATCACTCTGTCTCGGGCAGATTCACACATCTGTGATATACAGACCACTCTAGGATTACAATGCCGGGGCTTCCGGCCGGTCTCCTGCCCTGAACTGCCTGCCTCATGGGCAAATACAGTCAGGGCCAAATGTTTTGAGACATACGCAAATTTTGGTTTTCACATATTGCTGATTCAGTATTTTTATATATTTTAGTCAAATGTTTCTATGTTTCTGGGCAGATTCTGTTTGATGATCGCCCGTCCTTGTCTCATCAGTGCTCGGAGATTATCACAATTTCTGTGCTTTTGTTTGTTGCTTTTTTGAAGACTGACCACAGGTTCTCAATGGGACTGAGATCTGGGGGCTCCCTCGTCGTGGACCCAAAATATCAATGTTTTGTTCACCAACCCCTGTTTTTCACCCAAAAATACCATCAAAAGTGATATACCGTATTTTTTGGACTATAAGATGCATCGAATCATAAGAGGCACCCCAAATTTTCAGAAGAAAAATAGGTAAAAAATTAATGCGTCAAATGAGGGTCAGTCTTACACTCCGAATTCAGCTTACCGAGGGGTAGGATGTGATTAGGAGCGCTTGTGGAGCAGGATCACAGGAGATGTTCGTAGGTCTGGAGATGATCTGACTTATCCCAGATTGCGGCAGGTTCAGTGGTTCGAGGGCTTCGGAGCCCCCACACATCCATCCCAAGCTGGTGCTCAGCAGTTTCAGAGATTCTCGGTGGTGCAAGGGCTCCACTGACATTTTGTGAATCCTGGAGCCCCCACACATCTATCCCAGGCTGGTGCACGGCAGTTTCGGAGATGCTCGGTGGTGCAGGGGCTCCGCTGACATTTTGTGAAAGCCCGGAGCCCGCATTTCCATTGCTGTAATGTGGTGGTCTCCAGGAAAATGACCGCCGGAGGCGGCGCATGCGCAAAATGAGATCTCGGCACCGAGATCTCGTCTCCCGAGATCTCAGTCTGCACATGCGCTGCCTTCGGCGGCCATTTTCCTGGAGGCCATTGCATTACAGCAATGGAAGTGCAGGGGCTCCGGGCTTTCACAAAATGTCGGAGGAGCCCCCGCACCACTGAGCATCGCCAAAACTTCTGCGCACCAGCCTGGGATGAGACACCTGGTAAGTACATCCGGACTATAAGACGCACCCCCATTTTCCTCCAAAATTTTGGGGGAAGAAAGTGTTTATATGGTACTTTATGGGTGAGGCTCAGCATAGAGTGTGTTTTCAAGTTAGATATGGAATCAGTCATTGTTTGTGGACCATTTATACAATACAAGGGATAAATAGCGATATTCATCCCTGACGTCCTATATTTTATTTGTCATACCCAAGAACAGTCATGGACACTAATATAACTTAACTTTAATGGGAGCTGTTTGATTTCAATTAAAGTGTTCATCGTTTGGCAGATGCCCTAATGGAGTCTAAACAGACCCCATTATAAATACAGATACGTATGATTGTTTTTAAAGAAGCACTTCCATCCATCAAAATTTTTATCCTCTTAAGGCCATGTTCACATGTTCAGTATTTCTCTTTAAGATTTTAGACAGTAACAGTTAGCTTATATTAGCCTTGTAGTTTTCTGCAATTTTCCTAACACCTGGGGACTGTATAACTATCACTATTTAATGAGAACATGCATGTTTATATTACCCAATTACCACATAGTTCTTTTATCGCTGTTTGGTGAGAACGGTGTATGTTTATATTCTTCAGTGGAAAAGTGTATGTTTATAATTGCTGCATAGTTTTACTATTAATATTTGGTGAACAATGTCGTGTTTATAGTTTGGTAGAACATCCAGAACCAGGAAGGTCTTTGGCATGTCACATCCGATGACATATTTGTTCGGTGTAGATTGACATTTGAAGAGCTGGCCACTCAGAAGAAAGATACTATATTGGACACATAGAATTTGTTAGAGTTTGCGTAACACTTGGTTATGCAAGCATTGTTGTTTCTAAATAATACATAATCTGGAGAAGACTGCAGCTAAGACAGAAACCTGTTAAGCCTCCATCACACTAAGATAGATCGCTAGCGAGATCGCTGAAGCGTCACTGATTTTGTGATGCAACAGCGACCTAGCCAGCGATTTCGCTTAGTGTGACACGCAGCGACGACCAGCCCCCCCTGCTGGGTATCGCTGATCGTCGTTGAATATCCTGGACCATTTTTTCATCGTTGGTCTCCCGCTGGCCAGCGCGCATCGCTGCATGTGACAGCGGGAGACCAACAATCAGCGAGCTGGGAGCTGGTATCCAATGTACATATCGGGTAACTAAGCACTGCGCGGCACCTAGTTACCCGATATTTACCCTGGTTACCATCTCCCAGCTTCTGCTGTAGAGCGCTGAGAGACGGTATCTGGGGTACATATCAGGTAACTAGGTGCCGCGCGGTGCTTAATTACCCGATATGTACATTGGATACCGGCTCTCAGCGCTCTACAGCAGAAGCTGAGAGCCAGTATCTAGGGTACATATCGGGTAACTAGGTGCCGCGTGGTGCTTAGTTACCCGATGTGTACATTGGATACCAGCGTGCTCGCTGGTCCTGATCGCTGGTGAGTCTGCCCATGTGACAGCTCACCAGCGATCAGCTAACGATGTCCCAGTGATCCCATCCACGTCGTATCATTGGTGGGATCACTGAGACATTGAAGAGTGTGATGGGACCCTTAACCTGTAGACTGGAGGGGACGTCCGTGTGGGTCTACAGTGTGGATCTCAGGAATTTCTCTCCGCCATTTCGCTTCTCATGGTTGTTGTTTCCGTACTGATGATTTTGCTATTCCTGGTGAAGTTTTGCTTATGTAGTGTGCAATGTAAGTACTTTACCTTTGTGATTTATATTATGCAAAAGTGTACACAATATCACACTATTTCCTGTTTTCTGTAATCATTTAATTACACTGGTCAACACAATTTTTCTGGCAAAAGGTTTTAAAACATATTTTTAGTCAATTTTGGCTGCTGATTACGAATATGAACTCTGTTTTTGGCTATCACATCAGGATTTCGAGATATTTTCAATTTTTGATGAAAATTACTCCTATCGAATGTTTTATAATAAAAGCACATGATTTTCGGTACTACATTTTGTATATTTTTAATCAAGGAATAACAAAGATTACAAAGTCTATGTACAGCAAATCAAATATACTTACAGAATTAAACTACAAAATATAAAAACACATATATATGGCACACAGATGAATGGCAAATCGCAGTTATTTCAACTTTCTTTTCTTGGCTGATCTGTGATGTACAGCTTCTGGGTTGTCTCTCATCAAGCTCCAGCAATAGTCAGCCATCATATGTGAGCCTTGATACCGTTCTTCCATTGTTTTAATGTCCTGATGAAAATGCTCCCCTTGTTCCTCACTCACATCCCCAAGGTTCTCTGGAAAAAAGTCCAAATGGCTGTGTAAATAGTGAATCTTGATACTCATTCTACATCCAAGATTTTGCTGACTCAATAGTAGCTCTTCCACAATCTCTTCATAGTTGTCTGCTTTCTTATTCCTTAGAAAATTCTGCACCACATTACAAAATGCATTCCATGCTCTTTCTTCTGTCTCATTCATTGCTGTGATAAAATTTGGGTCTCTCATAAGTGTTCTTATTTGAGGTCCATCAAATATTCCAGCCTTTTTCTTCTCTTCACAAAGACCAGGAAAAGTTGAACATATATAGTTAAAGCATTCTCCTCTGTGATTGAGAGCTTTGACAAACTGCTTCATCAATCCAAGTTTTATGTGCAAGGGAGGAAAGACAGTGTTCTTCCTATCCACTAAGGATCATGGATGACATTCTTATCACCAGATGCCAAACTCTGTCGCTGACGCCATTCAGTTTTGAACCAATGCTCTGCTGTAGCTCTACTTTCCCAGTAGCACAGAAAACATGGGTGTTTTGTGTACCCTCCTTGCAGACCCAAAAGAAAGTTAACCATTTTCAAATCAACACAAATTAACCACCCATGAACATTATATTGTAATCTCTCTAGAACAGTCTTGATGTTTTTATATTCTTCTTTAAGTTTTACAGAATGACCTATTGTTACAGAGCCATACTTATTTCCATTGTGTAACAGAACACATTTTAAACTTCTTTTGGAACTATCAATAAAAAGTCTCCAATCCCTTGAATCATATGCTGGAAGTCCCATAAAGAGAAGTAGCCCTTCAACATCAGTACAATAGACAAGCTGGCCATCTGAATGGAAGTACTTACGCAGTTCTGCTTCCCTGTTACGATAAAATGAGACACTTGTACTGGGTTTCAACATTCGAATCTCTTGTAGTCTTGAAGCCAATAGTTCAGCAGACCCTTTTGGTAGATAAAGATCTCTAACCAGATCATTCAAAGCAGACTGAGTAAACAGAATTGGTTTGTCACAATCTTCATTACATGGCTGAAAAATATCTGGACTGTCTTCTTCATCAGTATAACAATGTGAGGAGAGATCTGTGTCAACGTTTTCTGGAAGCGCAGTAAATTTTGGAATACATATGTCTTCACTATAAGCAACTGGTCGAATAGATGAAGGGATACTCGGGCATTGCAAATATTGCTTGTTTTTCTTATTGAAACTTTTTACATCGACAAGGCAGAAATAGTAGTCTTGTAAATGATTGCTTGGTTCTCTCCAAACCATAGGAACTCCAAACTGTAGTTTAGCATTCTTTCCTTGAGACCATGATCTCAAGCTCTCAATACAGGTTTTGCACATTTTGTGAGGAGCCCAATGCTTGTCTTGGTCTCCAAGTTTTACTCTGAAGTACGCACAATACACCCTCTTAACAAAGTCAGTAATGTTGTGCCTCTGAGTCTTCACAGTAAAGTTTCCACAGATGTAACAAAAAATATTTGGATCATTTGAGCACTGTCTTCTGCGAGATGTAGAGGCCATGGCTAGATCAAAAAAACATCCTGCAGAGAAATACAAGATAAAAGTTGTTAGCTACCTGAGTTGTTCATTGAATTTCTGTCCCCCCCACACCTTAGGTATTGATTCACAAACAAAAAAACAAAAACAGCAGGATAAAAACAATAAATATCAAAATTCATTGAAAATTTCAATAAATAAAATAGTACCTGCACACCACTGTTGTGTACGTTGAAAACTGTTTGTTTACTTTCTTATCATAACAAATGGGAATTATACATGTTCAAAGAAAACAAAGATATTCTCACATTTATTGGGAGACTAAATGAAAACTAAATTTACCTTAGTGAACCGTATAAACCGGCACTTTTCATACACTACTTACATTTTTAATGGAATTCATGAAAATGGGCTATATACCTATAGCGCAAAAACGTGATGCGATAAATTATAAGATCAGATTTGAATTCAGCATCTTCAAATTAGTCTAAAACTGTTCTTAATGTCCATGCCAGAATTAATTTTTTTTGTAGACCAGTGTTGTTGTAATAAAATTAATCGCCATCTTTAAAGTCGTATCCGAGACCTTTAAGTATTTGGCAAAACAGGACTGCACTGGACAATTCCTCTGATATCCTTCCAGTTATAATAGTTGGTGCCACTAAGGGACCAATACCTCGTAAATGTCTCCTTCCAGGTCAAGTTCTAAAGTTAGATAAAGTACAGGACCTTAAGATCACTTGTCAAGCGTTTGTGCTTGCGCATTCAATTGCAGTAAGGAAAGGCATTGAGGAGCTTCTAGCCATGTGACAATCGCGTAATTACGAAGATACAAGAAACTTTGAGTCACGTGATAATGCTCTGCCCCTGTACATATAATAACAGTGACGTCCATTGGAAGGTCCTGCCCCATAAGCGGAGTGCTGTATCCACAAATGTCCTATACTGACATTCATAGTCATGACTACAGTCCATGCACATAGGACCTGCAAGGCATATTTATCACAATTATATCCAAAATCAAAAGTTCCTATTGGATTCCTATTCTAGCGCCAAGTGAGGGACCTTTAGACTAATGAGTTCAACATTTTGTTCTGAAACTAATATTATTCTGATTGAAATTTACTACCCAATGAGGGCTTATGATGGATCTTTGAAAGGAATTATTGACATTCATTTATGTTTCTTTTTTCAAAGGTGGAAGGATCTATCTAATCAGTTGATCTCAATGAATATATACTGACACAATATGATGTTTTCAATAATAATATCACTAGTACAATAAAAATCATTCATCCATCTGTTTGTTAATTGTGACCTTCTATTCCATTTAATTAGATCAATTTGCCATTATTAATTCTTTTTTACATTATTATGTTCATTGTTCCAGTGAACCACTGTTATTACATTTTTATAAACTATACATTCTTATCCACTATTAGTTTCTTTTTAGGCCTCTTTCACCCATCCGTTTTTTTACTTCAGGCGCGATCCGGCGTGTTGGTAAAAAAACGGATCCGGTACCGGATGCGTTTTTTTTAGCATTGACTTTCATTAGCGCCGGATCGCGCCTGATGTCATTGCGTTGCATCAGTTTTTGTCCGGATCCGGCGGAAATGTACATTCCGGCGGCCGGACAAAACGGTGACTGCAACGTTTTTTATTTTTTCCGGAGCCGCCTGATAGTGCCTGAAGCGGCGAATCAGGCAGCCGGAAATAATAGAAGTCAATGGAACCGGATCAGTCTTTTGTGCAAACCGTCAAAAGTCTGATCCGGATTCTGGAAATCAGGGACTACTACTACTACTACTACTACTACTACTACTACTACTACTACATTTTCCACTGTCTCCGGACATGCAAACCTGCATTTTCTGCCTGCAAAACTTCTTTTTCTGGGTTCAAAAGTTCAGGTCGGATCCAGCAAAAAAAACTGATCCGTTGCATCAGTTTTTTCATTTCAGCGCCGGATCCGTCCCTTCAGGTATTCGACGGATTATATACCAAATCCAATAAAAATATTCATAAAAAATAAAAAATATAATTAAAATGACCCAATATATTTATTAAAAATAGATAGACACAACCCAAAATTTATATAAAAGTAATGTTTATTGAAGACAAAAAAAATAAAAAATATATTACAAGAAATATAATAAAAACATACATTAGTGTGTGCAGGGCATCATGTGTGATACTGATTGGCACAATTAATAAATTATATCAAATAATAAATACAAATCTCCCCCTTTAAAAAAATATGAAATAAAGTGAGCAGTGCAAATTAATTAATTAATTAAAAAATTAGATAAAAAAAAAAAAATATATATATATAATGTAATAACTGTGCAATTATTGCTATGCACAGACACTGATTTGTTTATATATTTGTGATATATGTTTATACTATTTTATATTTTGTGGTCACATTTTATTTTTTGTGTCAGCACGTATTATACTCTTATATTTTGGCACTTGATACTTGTATCACTATTTGCACAGTTATTACATTATATATATTTTTTTTATCTAATTTTTTAATTAATTAATTAATTTGCACTGCTCACTTTATTTCATATTTTTTTAAAGGGGGAGATTTGTATTTATTATTTGATATAATTTATTAATTGTGCCAATCAGTATCACACATGATGCACTGCACACACTAATGTATGTTTTTTATTATATTTCTTGTAATATATTTTTTATTTTTTTTGTCTTCAATAAACATTACTTTTTATAAATTTTGGGTTGTGTCTATCTATTTTTAATAAATATATTGGATCATTTTAATTATATTTTTTTATTTTTTATGAATATTTTTATTGGATTTGGTTTGTATTTTTAATATTTATAAAATAAAGTGAACTAAATTGTGTTACTCCTGGTATATCTTTTCTATATAGGACGTCTTCTATTCGACGGATTATGCCTGACACAAAAAAACTGATGTGTGAAAGCAGCCTTAGTAAATAACCAGTATCCGTTATTTTCCAATAATTAAGTATCTGGGTGGTTCCTATCCATCTGTTCGCTGATGTTATATTCCTTTCTTTAAATATCTCTTCTCTACTATATAATATGCTTAAGGTACCTTTTTCACACTTCTATTATTTAATTTTATAATATTTAAGTATTTAAATATTTAAAAGGCAGGTAAGTATAACTAGATTCTCCACATAGTAGTTCCATTGACAAAAATTAAAGGAAAGCGGTATACGTGAAACCCTCTTTTAATCCTGTGGGGCTTTGTGATTGTAATCAATATATTCACTGTGATAAATAATAGCTAGAACAATTAGTTTATCTAATAACCAATGCTGACAAAGCGATTTTAAATAGCACAATTTACTAATTATGAAAATAAAAGTTAACATCACAGAATCTTTAGTTAGGGTCTATTTGCCTCACGACAATTTGTAAATAGATTTATAAAACCCTATGCTGATTCTTATTCGAACAGTTGTGGAATAAACATGACAACTTGGCTCCTGGACCCTGAGCTTCAAAAGAGCTAGAAGCTGGTCTATAACTAGGCTGGATATTCCCATTTACTGTGTAGAGAGGAGTGGGGAGACACAGTATATTTGAAATGTAGGGCCATAAATTAGCCCATTGTCCAGTCACAGACCAACAACTTTTAAATAGTCCAATCAGGTCATCCTGGAAATATGCGCCTATGGTCAGGAGGACTATAAAAAGCTGGGTGGCACAAAGGAAAGTTGTTCACATGTGGGGGTTTCCAATGCTGCTTGTGATCCATAATTCTTTTTTCCTTCCCCAAGGAAACAGAAGAACAATAGGTATTTCTGTTATTTCTCCCTTTTTTATTTTATAATTGTTTTGAATATTTCTGTATTGTTTTATTTTTATCTTTCTATATATTTTATTGTAAGCACTGTATATTTTATTAAATCTTAAAATCTTTTATAAGTTTGATCCTTGTATGCTCTAAAGAATCCATCGCTTTCAGAGAGTGTGTGACCTTTTGATTGTCAGACAGTAACATACTTCTGGAACTCATCACACCGTATGTTTGAAGAGTGCTGGCAGCGCGTTAAGAAATCGGGGTGTACGGACTGTGTCGGGGTGTGACTTATTCTCACTTTATAGCCTATAACAGAAGTTTCTACCTGGGCTGCTGCACTAAGTGATGATATACAGTGATGATAAAACAAATCCCTACATGAAATAGTGCTAAATTACAATAATAAATAAAAGTACTCCAGCTCTGTGCTGTTACATCTATAATGCATACATACCCTCCGGTCCCAGCTCAGAAGCCACCGAATCCTAGCAACGCACAGCGCAGAGTGACTGCAGACTTATCGATTTGGACTGGACAACTGCTTTAATCATTGCATATTAGTTTAATTAGGTTACTTGCGTTTTTTTAATTGCCTCTTTAGCACTTTTTTTGCTATGTTTTTTTATCTCTTGTTGATATGTCATGTTTTAAATAAAGCTGCTTTGATGTTGATACTACTGTCAAGGTAAAATATAATTTTCTACTATACTTTTATATTTATAGTGTGTATATGTATTTTGTAAACACGAAGTTTCCCTTAAATGATATTATTCAGATTGAAACTTATTTTAGGACAATGTTAGTATCTGCTGGTGTTTGTCTCCATCTTGTGTCCTATCACTGTATTACACTAAATTAAACTGGATCTACTGAAATGCCCCCACCTTTCGAGAATTGAGGAAACACATGATACACGAGAACAATAGAATCTTTCTTCAAGAAACGAAACTGAGGATGACATGATCAAGGAGGACTTAGAAGAAGATCTAAGGACCAATTAGGATGATCAGATGCTGAATGTGTACATATATGGGCATGACTCAGCATATCTCTTTCTCCTCAATCCCGCCTTTACTCCACCCCAATATTCTGTGTATGTAATCTTATGTACGTGAATAAAAAGTTCAGTGCTTACTGGAGATGGCCGCCTAATAGCACCATTTTCTTTAGGGCACGTTCTGAAGTCTGAACCAGCGTATTGCCTGATTCATTCTCGGTCGACCCGTGCTCTTAGTCTAATTTGGAGTGACTGGAGGATGAGTGGTTTGTCGTTACGACCCCGACAATTGGCGCCTAACACGTGGGGCCGTGGATTGCCGCCCGTCCGGACCCGTCTTGAGGACTTTGCGGTGGTGCCCGCGGTGACTGAATGCGAGGACTGCAGCCTCCGTTGAAACACGGTAAGTTGGGATCATATACTTTATATGCGTCCCACTTGCCTGTGTGTCAGTCACTGTTTGGTCCTGTCGTATTGTCCATTTGGGTCTGGAGGGGTGACTGGTTGAGTGGTGAGACCAAGGGCAATCCCACGCCACGAACCAGCAAGTGTGACCAAGTGACGTTGCATTGCCTGCACGTGCTTGAGTCAAAACACCACGTTCCTCCTCCTCCAGTCACGGTACCTTTATGTAGATAATTGCCTCCCGTGACTGTTAGAATAAAGTTGGGACAAATTTTAGATTCTTGAAGTGTTGAGTGGGTAGAAGACGCACATGATAGTCTAATCAGTGACGAATGGAGCCGGGCTCTTCGTCTGAGAAGTGACAAATGGAGCAGGGGCTCTTTGTCCAACACGGGGAGTCTCATTAGGAGAAGCCCCAGTGTCAGTGCATGGAGCGGGGACTCTGTACTGTGTAGAGTGTTACGGTGGACTGTGCTGTAAAGTTATCACCCACAGTTAGGGAAGGGACAAATTGAGCAGGGACTTTTTGTCTTGTCAACACATGGAGCGGGGACTCTGTATTGACGGGTGGTGACCTGCAAGTGGCACCGGTGGTCTGAGTCGCGACAGATCATTTCACTCTGTTAAATCATGATGCGTCTGTTTAAATCTGAGAGACCTCACAAGTTAGAGGGTGGTGCTTTGGGAGTGGTTGAATTGATGGAATCACGTGGAGGCAAGAAGGCTGTTAAGATAATGAGCTTGCCGAGTACAGGCAGGCTTCAGCCTTCAGTGTGGAAAGACTTTGTCGCACAGAATGAGGGAAAGTTGAGAGATCAGGGGCTCTTGTATCAAGCCCAAGCACATTTAAGAGTAGTAAATGATTTGAAAGTTGAGGGTTGGAAAGAGGTAGATGGAATAAGGAGGTTCGGAAAGTGCTGAGCCTTTGTTCGGATATGTAAAATGCTCTGCATATGATCTTGTTGATGTAACTAAAATGGCCGCTCCAAGCCCTCGGCCACCGCCCTATAATGGTGCCGATCTCAGAACAAAGGGAGGTTGGACCTGTCATGTGTGTGGTGAACAGAATCCGCCCTGGGCGGAGACCTGCCGTGTTTGTGGGGCGGGTCGCTCCTGGTGTAATGCCCAGTCCATCGCCCCTCCCACACCCAGCGGCCATTTTGGTAAACCCAGTGGCCATCTTAATACACCTGGAAATGACCAACACCCCATCTCCTCCGGCGGCCATCTTGGGACACCCAAGCACACCCAGTCAGGCCTATATCCCTTGCTGATACCAACCAGGGCCTACTACCAGCCCCCGCCCGCACCTGTGCAGGCCACAGCTCCCAATATGGCACCAGATGCAACACCATTGTTCCCTTTCACACACCCCAACCCGGCCATTGCTGCAATGCATGAATCTTCAGTTTTTCAAACAATGATCAGAAGCCGCCGCCATGATATTATGGGATCTAATGAAGGGAGGAGGATCAGGAGATAGAAGAGGGTGGGCCCCTCAACAGCCACCACTATCCTCAGCAGCACCAGTATCTTTTCTTCCCTCCTCCATTCCCCCACCATCATTGTTAACCCCTGGTCCTAGGGCCTATTCCACCCCTACTCCAGAGATGGGGCACCTTCCTCTCCTTCACAAATCCTCAGAGAGGACAGTCGTTCTGTAAGATTCACGGAAACCCCGGTCAGGCCCCCAGCTCCCGGTGTACTTGAAAACTGGTATCCCTGCCATTCACAGCATTACACAGACCGCAACGGAAATCCAGTGACATTGTCCATAGGGTACGGTGATATCCTGACACATCGGGTTGGTGCTATAGTTAGTCCTGCCAACTCCAACTGCTCCAAGAAAGGGGGTCTGGCTCTATTAATAGCCCAAGCAGGTGGTCCCATCGTCACTGCAGAATGCATGGCTCATATATACACTCATGGCCCTTTGCCACCTGGACAGACTCTGACAACCCATGCAGGGGACCTTCCCGCTGATATCATCATCCATGCAGCAGGTCCAGTCCATGATCCTCTAAACTCAAATGAGTCACGGGCCACCCTTCGGGCCACCATACATTCAATACTCCATCATGCTGGTATGTTAAAAACAGAAGACATTAGGCACCAGGAATTATTTGAAACCAATGATAAAGTAGTAAATTTGTGATTGCTTTGTCTAAAGAGTTAACTAACACCCACTCTGCAGTGTCTGCTTCTCTCCCAGAATTTACAGGTGACACGGTGCATGATTTCTTGCCTGATGACCTTATATATATAAAAAATTTATGAGAAGAGACTGTCTCCAGCCCAGATTTGAGGGTCCCTGCACTGTGGTCCTGTCCACCCCTACTGCCCGAAGCTCGAGGGCAAGAGCACCTGGATTCACGCCTCCCATTGCAAGAAGGACAAGATTAATCAGCAGTCATGAAGTTTCTGATATACATATCCTTTTGAGCTATATCCTGATCTCCAGTAGTGCCACACTAAATTTAGGGAAAAAGGGATATTTTATCTCTATGTCACCCGCCCAGGGAATGAAAACTGTTATGATTGGTTAGATGTGGGATAGAAAACAGAAAAAGGGAAAATTGGCAGATGAAGCTAGATACAATAGATTGATAAATGAGATATACAAGTGTTATATTTGTAGGAACTGATCTAAGAATGCAGAAGTCAGTGACAGCAAGCAAAGGTATAAGGGAGGGAGGAAGTGCTGGTAGCAGCGAGATGGTATTTTGCTGTACACCAAGGTCATTCTACAGATAAGGAAGCTGAAGGCTGAGGGAGAGCACACTGACAGACTGCGCAGCGACCCGACTTACCCCTCCCATCAGGCATTCAGCAAAGAGACGCAGAGCCAGAGTGCAGTAGTTTTCAGATTTTGTTGAATATGTTTTTGGAATAGACATAGTACGTAAGAATCGAAGGTCAGAGTATGTGAGAAGCAAATAGACAGGCAGAGAAAGGAAGTTACACTAGAGGACAGAGTTCAGGAAAGAGCCAAAAGATTATTTCTGGACTCTAAGAAAAAACTTGGGTGGAAATGGGTTTTGTCAAAGAAAACAAGACTAGTGAGAAAGTTCTAGCAAGTTTTATATGAATGGCATAAAAAAAAAAAAAAAAAAAAAGAAGTGACAAGGAAAAACTGAAAGTAAGTAGACCGGATTAGAGATCAGTTAAAGCAGAGGATCTAGCCAGAATAGCACAGGGGGCACAACATGATTTAGTGCAGGCAAAAAGAGGTAGCTTGCGCATGAGCCCCCTTGTCTCCTTACCCCCCATTCCTAATTGCACAGTACAGGTGAACCTACTAGGGGGACATGAGGTTGAATTCCAGGTGAACACGGGGGCAGAAAATTCAGTAATTACAGACAACTCTCCAGCTCCCCGTCACTAAAAAGATTCCCCTGCAGATTCGGGGAACCGCTGTGCACACACAGTTGGTGGTGTCACCGCGGGGTCAATGTGGTCTTTTGGGATGTGGTGTGTTGTTACGGTTGCGGGCGCGTATTGAGTGTTGTCCGGTTGGGACTGTCACTGTGGCACCGGGACTGGGGCGGAGCACTCTTTGTGGAGTCGTGTCGCTAGACGTTGCTAGTACACAGAGGAAAGAGAGGATTTTCAGGAAATGTGTTCCAATGTTATTCCTGGACCCCACCGTCATGATGTGCTCTTTGGGATGGGGACAGGGATTTTGCGAAGCAGCATGTTGGGGTCATAGTGAGTGCTGCGGGTGATCAACTCCGCTATGCTGGAGGACTGGCCGCAGCAATTTCGCAGAGGGGCGGACCCATGATACAGGACGAATCTAATTCGTATATACAAACGTGTGGTCAGGTAGAAATAGGACAGGTCCCAGCAACCAGAGCAGGACAGTTGCCGTGTCAATATGCAATATATGCAATGAAATCACGATATACTTCTACTAATATGCCTAGGTCCCAACAATTACTTACTGAAGCTGTCCAGAATGTAATCCTGTATGTTTTCCCTGTCCACTCCGAACAATGTATTAAAAAAAAAAAAAAAAAAGTTAGAAGAATTCAGCTTGTTCTGTATCAGGAAAAAAAACCAGCCAGGAGTAGTTCTAGCCCCCATCTCTGCAAGCAGACATCTGCAGGTCCAAGGACAGTTCTTATCAGTGCCCACATAGCAAACTCCAGCCCCCCTTCAACTTAACCCTGTGTACGGGTTGGTACAAAAATTATGGGCAGTTAATGCAGCTACTGATCTGGAAACTCCAGTGGTGTCTAATATATATATATATACACTTTTGTTCCAGATATCTCAGGATGCTGCTTAGTTTACAGTTATTGATTTTGCCAATGTTATTTTTATAATATGTTGATGATTTACTGATTTGTGCCCCCTCCAGGAAACAGTGTCGTATTGCAACAATATTACTTATGTTGTTTCTGTATCAAGCAGGTTGTAAAGCGTTGAAGGATAAACTGCAATTTTGTAAATCTTCAGTTATCTTTTTGGGACATTGCATTATACCAGGGGAACGACATCGGACCAGCGCTCGCAAAGAAGCTGTACAGAATTTTCCTATTCCTGTTAATGTTGCCGCTCTTAGGATATTTCTTAGACTGATTTTCTACTGCAGGCAGTGGATTCATGCTGTATCAATCCTCATGCAGCCTCTCTATGACTGTATCACCATTGTGCTTTTTAAACTAACTCCTGAAGGTATAGACTGTTTTTATTTTTCTCTCAAAAACAGGATTGTGGCAGCTCCAGCGCTAGGAACCCCCAACTATGAACTACCATTCATCCTGTATCTTTATGAACAGCGGGGACACGTGGCAGGGGTATTGACTCAGTTACATGGTGACAATCAAAGGCCAGTGGCCTGTTTCAGTGGAAGACTAGATGCAGTGGCTAGAGGTGCCCCGTCCTGTGTACGGGCAGTACATGCTGTAGGACTATTGCTCCACAAATCATCAGATATCGTTCTTGATCATCCACTGACAGCACTTACACCTCATGATGTATACACCATACTGAACCAGGTGCAGTCGGCACATCTTTCAGCTGCACGTCACCTTCGATTGCAATGTGCACTTTTAATGCCTTCAAATGTTTCTTTGCAGAGATGTACCACACTTAGTCCTGTCACATTGTTACCTCTCTCGGATCTAGGGGGGAGGTCAGGTATTGTACGGTATTGTACAAAGAAGATCCAAGAGAGGAGATTCCTTATGATTATGTTCAGCTTATGGCACAGGAAACAGCAGGTCTACCCACAGTGTTTGAAACTGAAAGATGTAATGTTGACTTTAAATCTTTTGTAGAACTCGCTACCAAGATGACTCAGGTACCTTCCACACCAGGTATGCCATTGTCTCCCTGAATGCAGTAATCAAAGCAGAACCAATACTCCCATATCAGTTGGCCCAGGAGGCTGAATTTAAGGCTCTGACCGAGGCCTGTAAGATAGCTGAAGGTAGAATTGTTAACATCTACACAGATTCTAGATACGCATTCGGTATAGCTCATGATTTTGGTCCAATTTGGAAATCTAGAGGATTCCTGACGGCAGCAGGACATCCCATTAAAAATGCTGACGCAGTCCAGCAGTTAATTGATGCATTACAATTACCAAAAGAAGTAGCTGTCATAAAAGTTAAAGCACATACCAGATGCACTGATCAGGTGAGTAAAGGAAACGCAATGGCCGATGCAGCAGCAAAAACAGCAGCCAGTAGACCACTCCAAGGGGTAACGATGCACCAGGTAAGCGCTCCCAAAAATCCCTTTGTGTCGGAGGATGCCTTAGCCCAGATGCAGGCTCAGGTGCACCAGGAGGAAGTAGAAAAGTGGGAAAAAGAAGGTGCATGTCTGAATGCAGCAACTGGGGTATGGGGAAGAGGGATGCGTCGATGCCTTCCAAGGGCGTTGTACCCTGCGGTCGCCCAGATGTTACATGGGCCAACCCACCAGTCCAAAACTGCTGTAATGAGCGTGATGCAGAAGCATTGGGAGGCACCAGGCTTTTCCACCTGTATAGAAGGTTTGATCCAGGGATGCATGGTATGTGCTACACATAATCATAGAATCATAGAATGGTAGAGTTGGAAGGGGCCTCCTGGGCCTTCTGGTCCAACCCCCTGCTCAAAGCAGGATTCTCTAAATCATCCCAGACAGATGTCTATCCAGCCTCTGTTTGAAGACTTCCATTGAAGGAGAACTGACCACCTCTTGTGGCAGCCTGTTCCACTCATTGATCACCCTAACTGTCAAAAAGTTTTTTCTAATATCTAATCTGTGTCTCCTCCCATTCAGTTTCATCCCATTGCTTCTAGTCTTTCCTTGTGCAAATGAGAATAAAGATGATCCTTCTACAATGTGACAGCCCTTGAGATATTTGTAGACAGCTATTAAGTCTCCTCTCAGTCTTCTTTTTTGCAAGCTAAACATTCCCAAATCCTGCAACCGTTCCTCATAGGACATGGTTTGCAGACCGGTCACCATTCTGGTGGCTCTTCTCTGAACTTGCTCCAGTTTGTTGATGTCTTTTTTAAAATGTGGTGCCCAAAACTGGACACAGTATTCCAGATGAGGTCTGACCAAAGAGGAGTAGAGGGCAATAATGACCTCACGTGATCTAGACTGTATGCTTCTGTTGATACATCCTAGAATTGCATTTGCCTTTTTTGCTGCTGCATCACACTGTTGACTCATGTTAAGTCTGTGATCAATTAGTATACCCAAGTCTTTTTCACATGTGCTGTTACTTAGCCCTATTCCTCCCATTTTGTATATGCTTTTTTCATTTTTATTGCCCAGATGTAGTACTTTGCATTTTTCCCTGTTAAAATCCATTCTGTTAGTTGCTGCCCACTGCTCCAGTTTATGTATATCTTTTTGAATCCTCTCTCTCTCTTCTCTAGTATTAGCTACCCCTCCTAGCTTTGTGTCATCAGCAAATTTGATCAGTTTACCCTCAATTCCTTCATCTAAATCATTGATAAAGATGTTGAACAATACAGGGCCCAAAACAGAGCCTTGTGGTACCCCACTTGAGACATTCTTCCAACTGGATGTGCAGCCATTTACAACCACTCTTTGGGTCCGATCACTAAGCCAGTTATGAATCCACCTAACAGTTGCCTTGTCCATTCCATACTTAATCAGAGAAGGGTAGTCAAGACACCACCCAAACATGCCCCTCGGCCCTTCTATTCTTCCAGAGACCAAAATCAGGTTCATGGGAGTATGGGTTGGTGTGTTTTTGATTTATTCTCAGGTTGGCCGGAGGCTTTCCCGATTGCCAAGGCTACGGCTGCGGCAACCGCAAAGAAGCTGCTTGTGGAGGTGGTGTGCAGGTATGGAGTACCAGAGGTGATCGAAAGTGACAGAGGTACACATTTCACAGGTGAAATAATGAGTGAAGTCTTGACAGCTCTGGGAATTCAACAAGTTTTCCACACCCCATATTACCACAAAGCGGTGTAAAAGTAAAAGGACTAAATAGGATATTGAAGTTAAAAATCTAAAAGGCCATGGCTGAAACAGGGAAATCTTGGCCTGAATGTTTACCATTAGCCCTATATTCAGTAAGGTACACTCCAAATAGGAGAACTGGACTTTCTCCGTATGAAGTACTATTTGGCAAAGTGCCGAGTTTAGGATGTTTCTTTTCCCAAGCATTGGAAATAAGTAACCATGTATTAAGTTCATATGTAAGGGATTTGCATAAAAGACTCAAGAAAGTATATGATAATGTTTTCAGTTCTCTTCCAGATCCGAACCAGGATCCTGGGAGTCTGCAGTCTGCAGTCTGGAGACTGGGTAGTCATTAAAAGACACGTGAGAAAGAGTCTGGATCCGAGAATCTAGCTCCACTGATATCCAGAAAAAGAAGGAGTCTGGGTCAGTTGCACACCGGTTATGCTGAGGATCCCAAAGTTTATATGGATCCCATAGGTGTTCCTAGGGGGGTCCCAGACGAATACAAAGCTCAGAATCAGATCCTGGCGGGTTTCCGTTCTTTCATCCCAACTGTGCAGATCAATTACAATGTAGATTGGATAAAATATATATACTACACTGAGCAAAGATTTATCAATATCAATTTTAGTCAAGATGCTTTCCAGGATATAGTTGAGAAACTGGGCCCAAAACAAAAGACTGACTCTTCAAAATAGACTGGCCATTGACATGATTCTAGCTGAAAAAGATGAAGTCTGTGGGATGATAGGGGAAGAATGTTGTACTTATATTCCTCAGAATTCTGGAGTCAATGGTAAAACTATAGTGGCCCTTACAGAGATTAAAAATCTGGCTCAGGAAATAAAAGCCAATGCAGAAGTAGATACCTTTTTCTTCTTAAGATGGCTTGGAGGACTTAAAGAATTTCTCCAACAAGCCTGCTTAGTGGTAACAGGGCTTTTGGTGCTAGGATTGATAATTCTATGTTGTGTGATATCTATGTATAGGAAAGCTGTGACCAATGCAGCCGCCTCCTCAGTACTTTCCTTCATCAGGAAGTTGTGTCGCTACTATATGAAGACACTGATAAGGGTGATATGGAGAAATATACTCCGCAGGATAAACCTGATAAAACCCCCTATAACAAAATACAAATGGAAATAAGAGATTTAGTTTAGGGATAGTGGGAGAACTCCATGTGCATGTTTGGTAGGGACTTGGTTGTTTGGGGGCGGTCCATAAGGGGCCAGTTTCTAAAATGACCAAGCGAAGAAATCCATTACCCCTGTCCCCACACATAGACAGTCTCGAAGGCCGCATATATTAAGGGAAAAACTTAGTGTTTAGGGGGATTGTCAAGGTAAAATATAATTTTCTACTATACTTTTATATTTATAGTGTGTATATGTATTTTGTAAACACGAAGTTTCCCTTAAATGATATTATTCAGATTGAAACTTATTTTAGGACAATGTTAGTATCTGCTGGTGTTTGTCTCCATCTTGTGTCCTATCACTGTATTACACTAAATTAAACTGGATCTACTGAAATGCCCCCACCTTTGGAGAATTGAGGAAACACATGATACACGAGAACAATAGAATCTTTCTTCAAGAAACGAAACTGAGGATGACATGATCAAGGAGGACTTAGAAGAAGATCTAAGGACCAATTAGGATGATCAGATGCTGAATGTGTACATATATGGGCATGACTCAGCATATCTCTTTCTCCTCAATCCCGCCTTTACTCCACCCCAATATTCTGTGTATGTAATCTTATGTACGTGAATAAAAAGTTCAGTGCTTACTGGAGATGGCCGCCTAATAGCACCATTTTCTTTAGGGCACGTTCTGAAGTCTGAACCAGCGTATTGCCTGATTCATTCTCGGTCGACCCGTGCTCTTAGTCTAATTTGGAGTGACTGGAGGATGAGTGGTTTGTCGTTACGACCCCGACACTACCTGGTATTTGATAAAACTTTATTGATACAGTCATATGTGGAATACATGCATCTTTAGTGCATTTCAGCTGCAGAAATACACAAAAAATTATATATATTTTTTTATCTGGGGATTTGTGAAACTCAGCGTAACGACAAGAGAAATTGACATGTTGCAGATTTGAAAAAAGTACCACAGGTCAGTTTACACTGCATAGAAAAAAGCATAATGAACACAACATTTCTGGATCTGTAAGACGCAGCTTTTTTGCGCAGTAAAATACACAGAATCAAAACTCATGGTGTGAACTTGATCCAAGAGGCTTAAAAACACACAGCAAACAACAGCAGACTTTGCTAAAAAAAACAAAATTTGTGACAGTCTCAAAAATTTTGGCCTCAACTGTTTCCACTATTTTGATTAAAAGATGGTAAAAGCCATCACATCCCAATGTGTACCCAAACAGGATGGCCCCTAAGTCTTGTAGTTCACCTTGTTATGTGCCAGCAGGCCTCAAAATAGACGGGGCAGAGCAGGACCCAGACATGACTGTCTCACGCCTGCTCATGGAAAGTTGTCCCCATCTATTTTGACATCTGTTGGCACATAACAAGGTGAACTACAAGAGTAAAGGAACATCTGGATTGGGTCACCTTGTCACGGCGGGATGGATTTTACACTCTTTTCATCAAAATAGTGGCAAGTACAGTATGTCCCCTGTGCTATTTTTATGTACTGTGATTATTTATTTATTTATTTACTTACTGCAGGGTATTTGTTTCTAGTTTTATCCTCGGTTTTGTCTGTTAATAACCACAGTGTGAATGTGCACCTACACATTGCACTAATACCAACAGGTGTGCTGGCGCATTTCTTCAGTCTTGTTCTAGTTAAATATATCTGTGTCTTTAGGACACAATTACAGCTGAAGTTAGAACATATTGCTGACCCCAAATTTGGGAAAGTCCTGCCAATCATGAGACAGTTTGGAGGTATGTGACATGGACTTAAACTGTGACCATACAAGTATTTCCTGTGAGAGTTTTACAGATTTTTGAACTTCTACCACTATACTACCCGACTACTGGAGGCCTCCACAGGAGCCGTACACACAAATATCAAGACATGTTTCGTTGAGATCATTTTGAAAAAAAATGGCATTGTATATTGTGGATGAATTGAAGCAATAAAATATGGTTGGATAAATGGATGTAGCTCAATTGTCACGAGCATACCGTGCACATAGTGGAATGGGTGATAATTATTTTGCTCCACTTTTTTGTCTTTTCTTGTTTCAGAGTTTGCGCTCCAAAATATAATGTAAAATACTGAGGCAAAAAACAATAGACCTGTAAGTTTAATTTCCAAAATGTTTTTTTATCTAAAATACGCTATACAATAGAAAATAAACCTATAATGGTACATAAGTGTGGGTTTATGAGGGATTGGTCCTATTAAACTAATATGATCAGCTGCTTCATTTCAATATAAATGGTATCTGTCATATGTAAGAACAGAACCAATTACAAACATGCATTTGTTAGCGGTTACACCCGCCGTATGGCTACTCTGTAAAGGTCCATGCACATATTTCTACCAGTAGTAAAAGCCGATTGACTTTATAATAAGTTGATGCAAACTGGAAGGGGATGAACAATCATTAAATACAATTATATAAAGTCCAATATGTTCAGGAACTGTCTCTATTCTCATGTTCCATAACTTGCCATCTACTCTTCAGTGGACAGTTTCTCTTCCTCAGCATTCTGCCAGCACTCATGGGAAAGGAACTTCCAAAACCAAATTTTCCTTTATGAACTGGGCCTGGTACTGTCCAATACCGTGCCTGTCCTGAACGGAAAGCCTGCCTCTCTGTTATGCTTGTTTGACGAGGAAGGATAACAGGATCAAAGAGACAAATACCAACATCTAATAATACACTGGCAAGAGTTTACATTTCCTGCAGCACCCACACAGGTAAAATGAAGAATTGCACGATACTTATTGAAATCAATGGGCTGTTCATGTTTTGAATGTGTTATGATCTGCTACAAGCACTAAGGAAAGATGGGAATTCTGTCCCTACAATAGAACTAAGCTGGATCCCTACGATGTAACGGAGAACCTGATCCTGCGACCAGACCCGCTAAAGTCCTCAGCTAGTCTGAACGAAGACCTATAGTTGCGAGGGAGGAATCCCTACAAGATCTAGGGACTGGGAGAAAAGGTGGACACCACCTAACAGAAATTGTAGCAGGGAAAATAAAACAGAAAACAAATTACTTAGAGATCCTAAGATCAAGCAAAACTGACTAAGGCACCTAAGCACCCGGCTAGCTTAAGAGTAGATAATACAATGAAGTCCAGCAAAGCCAGAAGGCCGGAGCCAGACTAAATAGGGAAAAAAGGTCATGTGACCAGCAAACTGAAACAAAACCTAACAAGAGGTTTCTAACAGAATGTGTGTGCCAGGTTCTCTAGTCCAGCTAATAAGGGTGTCCCCCATCCAGGGCCCTCCACTCATTACTCCAAAATGTCCCTATAGGACATTGAAAATGTGCTTTCTTCACCTGGCAGTTCCGACCAAGGTAAGGCTACTTTCACACTTGCGTTTTTTTGCGCTGCGTTTCGAGCGCACATGAAGCGCATTAAAAAAACTCATGCAAACGCTTGTAAACGCTGCGATATTTATTCGCATCAGCATGCACATTTCGACAAAAAAACGCAGCGTTTGTCTGCGATTTCATGCGTTTTTGCATGCGTTTGCGTTTTTTTTGGCGCATGCGTTGTCTTTGTGTCACATTTCTATCATCTCTGTCTCTATCATCTATCTCCATCATCTCTGTCTCCATCATCTCTGTCTGTCTCCATCATCTCTGTCTGTCTCCATCATCTCTGTCTCCATCATCTCTGTCTCCATCATCTCTGTGTCCATCATCTCTGTGTCCATCATCTCTGTCTCCATCATCTCTGTCTCCATCATCTCTGTCTCCATCATCTCTGTCTGTCTCCATCATCTCTGTCTCCATCATCTCTGTGTCCATCATCTCTGTCTGTCTCCATCATCTCTGTGTCCATCATCTCTGTCTCCATCATCTCTGTCTCCATCATCTCTGTCTGTCTCCATCATCTCTGTCTCCATCATCTCTGTCTGTCTCCATCATCTCTGTCTGTCTCCATCATCTCTGGCTCCGTTATTTACAGAAAAATCGCGTGCGTGCAAAAGCTCTGACAAGCGCAAAGCCATGCGCACGCCAGCGCCCCCATAGACTGCAATGTTATTTTTTGCGCATAGCATGCGCACACGTGCGCATGCGTTTTTTTAAAGCGGTTGACCGAAAAAAAAAAATGCAACATGTAGCGTCTAGCGCGTATGGGCGCACACCGGGAAAATGCGCAGCGCACGACAAACGCACATGAACGTGTGCAAGCGCTAGACCCTGTGCCCGCCATGTTAAAGATAGGGGAACATTGCGCATGCGTCCGATAGCGCAAGATGCGCTGCGCAAAAAAACGCAAGTGTGAAAGTAGCCTAAAGAATATCACAGCAGGTATTGAAAAGTGCTATAACTGCACATGGTAAGAATGTAGTGTGACCCCTTTACAAATCACCATTAGACTGTAGAAGAAATATTGTACAGATTCATCAATGTGCTCACAAGTTTTTTAATATTAGGCCTCATACTCACTTGCGCCGAAAACGGATGAAAATCTGATGAAAAAAAATCGGATTCAAATCTGACCAATGTTAGTCAATGGGTGAGTTTTCATTTGCGATTTTTTTCTCATCAGAAATCGGTGTGAGAAAAAAATCGCAGCGTGCTGCGATTTGATGCGATTTTGGCATGATAATCGCCAATGCAAGTCAATGGGGCAATGGGAATAGACGGGCAAAGTGCCAGAAAGGGCGAATCTAATTATAGATTTGCCCTTTCTGGGGTGTCTGGGGGCAGATGTTAGTAGCCAGGGGGGCAGAAAAAAAATGTACCCTCCCTAGGCTATTATTATCTGCCCCCACTCGCTTGCTTTGTCTGTCTGGTGGAGAAAATACAGCGGGAGCCCACGCATTTTTTTTCAACGAATTTACACCTTTAATTAACCCCTACATGTCTGAAATTTTGTACAAATACACTCATGTAATTGTAAGTTTCAACCATATATCAAAATACATGAAATTACATGGTTAACTGTGTGGAAACAATGTATCATTTCATGTCGGCTTCTGTGATTTCACAAAAGCCGGCAATTGAATTAGCGGCTATTACAGTATGTAGAAGTCTAGGAACTATAAATATATGTATATTTACATGTCACAATTACATATATATATATATATATATATATATATATATATATACATGTATTCTATGTGTGTATATGTATTGTTTCTATTCTTTATTAAAGCTGTCAGTGTGATTTTACAGTAATGCCAGGGATGAATTAGCGGCTATTATACTATGTAGAAGTGTATGACCTATATATATATTATATATATATATTAGATGTTATATATATATATATATATATATATATATATAATATATAATTTTTTGCTTTTTGCGTACTTTTTTTGTTACAATGTGATTTTTACATGACTTTTTACATAGAGATAACTGCTCTATGTAAAACTTCATGTTAAAATCGCATTGCATACAGATGGAAAACTGATGGAAAACTGACAGAAAACGCATGGTGCGATTTAAAATCGCATCAAAATCGCATGTCTTTTTACAACAATTGTACCGTTTTTTTCCTGCCGAAAACGGACCGATTTTTTTCCAGCCCAGTGAGTATGAGGCCTTACACTGAAATTGATAGCAATCACTACAAACACATATTTATGAAGACCATGAAATACTGTTTCTGATATCTACAGTGGCATACAAAAGTTTGGGCAAAATGGTCAAAATTACTGTTATTGTGAACAATTAAGCAAATTTAAAGATTAAATGATCTCTAAAAGGCCTAAAGTTAGAAACAATACATTTCCTTTCTATTTTAGGCAAAAAAAGGTCATTTTTTACATTTAACCCCTTAACCCCCAAGGGTGGTTTGCATGTTAATAATCGGGCTAATTTTTACAATTCTGACCACTGTTCCTTTATGAGGTTATAATTCTTATAACGCTTCAATGGATCTTGGCGATTCTGAGAATCTTTTCTCGTGACATATTGTACTTCATGTTAGTGGTAAAATTTCTTTGCTATAACTTGTGTTTATTTGTGAAAAAAATGGAAATATGGTGTAAATTTTGAAAATTTTGCATTTTTCAAACTTTTAATTTATATGACCTTAAAACTGAGAAATATGTCACATAACATAGTTACTAAATAACATTTCCCACAAGTCTACTTTACATCAGCACAATTTTGGAAACAATTTTTTTTGTTAGGAAGATATAAGGGTTAAAAGTTGACCAGTGATTTTTCATTTTTACAGCAAAATTTACAAAACCATTATTTTTTAGGGACCACTGTTATAAATGTGCTAGAGATGGTTTCTGAGCAGAGGCTCCCTCTGGTGGTTACAGACTGTATTGAACCTTTCAGCGAGGAGTGGCAATCTGGAATCACGGACTGGTCTGATATAAGGGAGGTTCCCTCCCATGATGGTTGCCGGTGATCAATTGTTCTTGTCTCAATTGTGGTTCCTGGTTCATTTGGAAGTTTGCTGGAGTCTTGCCTGCATCTCCTGCTTTCAGATAAGATATTTTTTGCTTTTCTTTTTTGTGCTTGCTTTTTGCATTGTTTTCTGCACTTTTGTGGAGGTCAGCCAGGTCCCCTTCTGGGGCCTGAGCTCCTCACAGTTTATCTGCAGCCACTGTTATTTGCTCATTTGCTTTTTCCTGTTTTTTCAGCGGCTGCAGCTTGGTTTTGTTCACACTGAGATCTGATTTAGCGGGTGGTGAGATCGTGTGATCTCAGTATTTTTGTAATCAGAATTGTTGGATTTTTGTAGGGTTTTCTGGGTTGCAGAAAGTAATCTCTCCTTTCCTATCCTATTTAGTCAGCTTGTGGCCCCAGCGTTTGCTCAATCTATTTTCTGCCTATGTTTGTGTTTTCATTTTGTCTAACCGCCATAATATGTTTGGGGGCTTCCTATTTTCTTTGGGGATCTGCTTCGGGGCAGATAGCTTTCATCTTTCTGCCTTTAGGTGTAGTTATCTCTCAGGCTGTGACGAGGCGTCTAGGATCACGGCTACCTCTAGTTGTGTCTTTAGTTTAGGAATCTGCAACCCATCAGTTACCAACATCTCAGGTGTTCTGCTGCCCTGCTGTTGTTCCTGTCCTCCTCAGCTACCGAAACATAACTGTTGTGAATGTGTTAGAAATGAATTCTGAGCAGAAGCTCCCTCTGGTGGTTACAAACAGTACTGAACTATTCAATGAAGATTGTGAAGATTGGCAATCAGGTGTTACAGACTGGTCTTATATAAGGGAGGTTTCCTCCCATCAGGGTTGCCGGTGATCAATTGTTCTTGTCTCAACTTTGGTTCCTGGTTCACTTGGAAGCCTGCTGTGTCTTGCCTGCATCTTCTGCTAACAGATAAGATTTTTTCTGCTTTTATTTTTGTGCTTGCTTTTTGCATTTTGTCCTGCACTTCTGTGGAGGTCAGCCAGGTCCCCTCCGGGGGCTTGTGCTCCTCTCAGTTTATCTGAGCCACTGTTATTTGTTCATTTGCCTTTTCCAGTTTTTTCAGTGGCTGCTGCTTAGTTTTGTTACACCAGAGAACTAATTTAGGTGGTAGAGGTCGTGTGATCTCAGGTGTTTTTGCAATTAGTGAGTTGGTATTTTTTTAGGGTTTTTTGGATTGCAGTAAGTGTCCTTCCTATCCTTTTCTTTCTAGGAAGATTGGGCCCCAACGTTTGCTCATACTATTTTCTGTCTGTGTCTGTATTTTCTCTTGTCTAACCGCCATTACATGTTTGGGGGCTTCCTATGTTCTTTGGGGATCTGCTCCGGGGCAGATAGTTTTCCTCTTTCTATCTTTAGGTGTAGTTTGCTTCTCAGGCTGTGACGAGGCGTCTAGGACCAACGTAGGTACGCTCCACGGCTGCCTTTAGTTGTGGTGGTCAGTCAGGGTACTGCAATCCAGTAGATTCCAACCTCTCTGGTGTATTGCCTTTTTTTCCTGCTCTCCTCAGCTACCAAATCATAACAGTATCACCGGCCAAACTGAAAATTATATGGTACTCACAGAAGGGAAAGATAGTGCAAAAAAAAAAAAAAAAAGAAAGAGTTGTCAGAGTTGTCAGAGATATATATTTTTTTCTTTCCTCTTTTTCTCTGGGTGCTGAGGATTTTTTATTTTTTTTTCTCTCAATGGAGGTTGCACAGTTGTCTGGCCGTGTGGATCAGCTTGCTACCTATCTTGCAGGGTTGCCGGTTGTGGAACCTAGGATCCCCATGCCAGATTTGTTTTTAGGGAATCGAGCTAAATTTCTGAATTTTAAAAATAACTGTAAGTTATTTTTTGCCTTAAAACCTAAGTCCTCAGGGAACGCAGCACAGCAGGTCCAAATTGTCATCTCTCTCCTGCGCGGCGATCCTCAGGATTGGGCTTTTACCCTGACACCTGGGGATCCTGTTTTGAGTAATGTTGATGCATTTTTTCTGGCTCTGGGGTTATTGTACGATGAACCTAATGTCACTGATCAAGCTGAAAAAGCCTTGTTGGCGTTAAATCAGGGGCTTGAGGATGCTGAGTTATACTGTCAGAGATTCCGAAGGTGGGCAGTCCTGACCAAATGGAATGATGATGCTTTGGCAGCCCTTTTTCGGAAGGGTCTGTCAGAGAATGTAAAAGATGTTATGGTGGGTTTCCCTGCTCCCTCTGGTCTCAATGATTCTATGTCATTAGCGATTCAAATTGACAGACGTTTGCGTGAGCGTAGAGGTATGCGTGGAATAGTGTTGCCTTGTGAACCAGCTTCTGAGTCCATGCAGTGTGATAGAGTGGCTTCTGGGGCACAGCGTCATGAGTTTCAAAAACGCAATGGGTTATGTTTCTACTGTGGTGACGCCTCTCATGCTATTTCAGTCTGCCCTAAGCGGGGAAGACGTTTTGCACGCTCAGTTGTCTTGGGTAGTGTTCAGACTAAATTTCTGTTGACTGTTACCCTGATTTGCTCCCTGTCCACATTTTCTGCTCAGGATTTTGTTGATTCAGGAGCAGCTATTAACCTGATGGATTTTGATTTTGCTAAACGTTGTGGGTTTCCCTTGATACCCCTACGGAAGTCTATTCCCCTACTGGGGATTGATTCTACCCCTTTGGCTGAGAATAAACCCCAGTTCTCTACTCAGGTGATAATGAGGGTTGAACCTGATCATCAGGAGAGTTGCAAATTTTTGGTGCTGTATAATCTGCATGACATTGTTGTACTGGGTTTCCCTTGGTTACAGTCTCATAATCCTGTTTTGGATTGGAAATCTGTGTCTGTAACCAGTTGGGGCTGCCAATGTGTTAATGCCAACACTCCTGTTTTTTCTGCCTCTCCCCAGGCTCAGGATGTTCCTGACTTTTTGACTGATTTTTCTGATGTGTTTAGCGAAAGTAAATCTGCATCCTTGCCCCCCCATAGGAGCTATGACTGCGCTATTGAATTAGTGCCTGGTAGTAAATTCCTAAAGGTCGCCTTTTTAACTTGTCTGTACCTGAACATGACGCTATGCGGTCTTATATCAAGGAGTCATTGGAGAAGGGTCATATCAGACCATCCTCTTCACCCTTGGGTGCCGGTTTTTTCTTTGTGGCCAAAAAGGATGGTTCATTAAGGCCGTGTATTGATTATCGTCTCTTGAACAATATCACTGTGAAATATTAATATCCGTTACCTTGATTTCTGACCTGTTTTCCAGGGTGAAAAGTGCTACTTGGTTTACCAAGCTTGACCTCAGGGGGGCATATAACCTTATTCGCATTAAGCACGGGGATGAATGGAAGACGGCATTTAATACCCCAGAGGGGCATTTTGAGTACCTAGTGATGCCCTTTGGGCTCACTAATGCTCCTTCCGTCTTCCAGTCCTTCATGAATGACATTTTCAGGGATTTTGTGGATAAATTTCTGATTGTTTATTTGGATGATATCTTGATTTTTTCCAATGACTGGGACTCTCATGTGAAACATGTTCGGACTGTGTTCCAGATTTTAAGAGAGAATGCTCTGTATGTGAAGGGATCAAAGTGTCTTTTTGGCGTACAGAGGATCTCATTTCTGGGATTCATTTTGTCCCCATCTGTTATTGAAATGGACCCGGTCAAGGTTCAGGCCATCTGTGATTGGGTCCAACCTACTTCATTAAAGGCTCTTCAGAGATTCTTGGATTTTGCCAATTTTTATCGTAAATTTATTGGTAATTTCTCTGTTATTGTTAAACCATTGACTGATTTGACCAAGAAGGGTTCTGATGTGGTAAATTGGCCTCCTGAGGCAGTCTCTGCGTTTCAGGAACTTAAGCAGAGATTCACTTCTGCTCCTGTTCTATGGCAGCCTGATGTTTCTCTGCCATTTCAGGTGGAGGTTGATGCCTCTGAAATTGGGGCAGGTGCCGTTTTGTCCCAAAGAGATCCAGAGACCTCTAAAAGTAACCCTTGTGCCTTTTCTCTCGAAAATTTTCTCCAACTGAACGTAATTATGACATGGGTAATCGGGAGTTATTGGCCATGAAGTGGGCTTTTGAAGAGTGGAGACATTGGCTGGAGGGAGCCAAACATCAGGTGGTGGTCCTTACGGACCATAAGAATCTGGTTTATCTGGAATCAGCCAAGCGACTTAATCCTAGACAGGCCAGGTGGGCCTTGTTTTTCACACATTTTAATTTTGTGATTTCCTTTCTTCCTGGCACTAAGAATGTTAAAGCGGATGCCCTCTCGAGGAGTTTCCTTGCGGACTCTGCTGAGTTATCTGATCCTGCTGTTATTTTGTAAGAGGGTGTAGTTCTTTCCGCCATCTCGCCCAATTTGAGACTGGCTCTGGAAGGGTGTCAGGAGGATAAACCCGAGCGCTGCCCTATTGGGAAATTGTTTGTCCCAGACCGGTGGAAAAAGAGTGTGATGTCTGAGATTCATTGTTCCGCGTTGGCCGGTCATCCCGGAATTTTTGGTACCAGAGACTTGGTCTGGTTGTCCTCAAGAAATATCCCTATGAGAGTTTCATCTCCTAAGTTTAAGCCTAGGTTCATTGGACCTTATAAGATCATGGAGATTCTTAATCCTGTTTCCTTTCGTTTACTTCTTCCAGGGACATTTAAGATCCATAACGTGTTCCACAAGTCCTTATTGAAGAGGTTTGTCGAGCCAGTGGTTCCTATGGCTGCGCCTCCTGACCCTGTTTTGGTTGAGGGCAATCTGGAGTATGTGGTTGAGAAAATATTGGATTCTCGTTTTTCTAGACGGAAACGCCAGTATTTGGTTAAGTGGAGAGGTTATGGTCAGGAAGACAATTCTTGGGTGTTTGCTTCGGACATCCATGCTAGGAGACTGATCCGTGCGTATCACAGAGCTCATCCTGACTGACCTGGTTGCCCAAATGAGGGTTCGGTGACCCCTCCTCAAGGGGGGAGGTACTGTTGTGAATGTGTTAGAAATGAATTCTGAGCAGAAGCTCCCTCTGGTGGTTACAAACAGTACTGAACTATTCAATGAAGATTGTGAAGATTCGCAATCAGGTGTTACAGACTGGTCTTATATAAGGGAGGTTTCCTCCCATCAGGGTTGCCGGTGATCAATTGTTCTTGTCTCAACTTTGGTTCCTGGTTCACTTGGAAGCCTGCTGTGTCTTGCCTGCATCTTCTGCTAACAGATAAGATTTTTTCTGCTTTTATTTTTGTGCTTGCTTTTTGCATTTTGTCCTGCACTTCTGTGGAGGTCAGCCAGGTCCCCTCCGGGGGCTTGTGCTCCTCTCAGTTTATCTGAGCCACTGTTATTTGTTCATTTGCCTTTTCCAGTTTTTTCAGTGGCTGCTGCTTAGTTTTGTTACACCAGAGAACTAATTTAGGTGGTAGAGGTCGTGTGATCTCAGGTGTTTTTGCAATTAGTGAGTTGGTATTTTTTTAGGGTTTTTTGGATTGCAGTAAGTGTCCTTCCTATCCTTTTCTTTCTAGGAAGATTGGGCCCCAACGTTTGCTCATACTATTTTCTGTCTGTGTCTGTATTTTCTCTTGTCTAACCGCCATTACATGTTTGGGGGCTTCATATGTTCTTTGGGGATCTGCTCCGGGGCAGATAGTTTTCCTCTTTCTATCTTTAGGTGTAGTTTGCTTCTCAGGCTGTGACGAGGCGTCTAGGACCAACGTAGGTACGCTCCACGGCTGCCTTTAGTTGTGGTGGTCAGTCAGGGTGCTGCAATCCAGTAGATTCCAACCTCTCTGGTGTATTGCCTTTTTTTCCTGCTCTCCTTAGCTACCAAATCATAACACATAACAGTATCACCGGCCATAACTGAAAATTATATGGTACTCACAGAAGGGAAAAATAGTGTGGAAAGAAAAAAGTTGTCAGAGTTGTCAGAGATTTTTTTTTTCTGTCTGTTGCATTTTTTCCCTCTTTGGGTGCTGAGGATTTTATTTTTCTTTCAATGGAGTTTGCACAGTTGTCTGGCCGTGTGGATCAGCTTGCCACTGAGGTTCGGAGTATTGCTACCTATCTTGCTAGGTTGCCGATTGTGGAACCTAGGATTCCCATGCCAGATTTGTTTTTGGGGATTGGGCTAAATTTCTGAATTTCAAAAATAACTGTAAGTTGTTTTTTGCCTTAAAGCCTAAGTCCTCAGGTAACGCAGCACAGCAGGTTCAAATTGTCATCTCTCTCCTGCGCGGCGATCCTCAGGATTGGGCTTTTTCCCTGACACCTGGGGATCCTGTTTTGAATGATACTGATGCATATTTTCTGGCTCTGGTGTTATTGTACGATGAGCCTAATGTCACTGATCAAGCTGAAAAAGCCTTGTTGGCGTTAAATCAGGGGCTTGAGGATGCTGAGTTATACTGTCAGAGATTCCGAAGGTGGGCAGTCCTGACCAAATGGAATAATGATGCTTTGGCAGCCCTTTTTCGGAAGGGTCTGTCAGAGAATGTAAAAGATGTTATGGTGGGTTTCCCTGCTCCCTCTGGTCTCAATGATTCTATGTCATTAGCGATTCAAATTGACAGACGTTTGCGTGAGCGTAGAGGTATGCGTGGAATAGTGTTGCCTTGTGAACCAGCTTCTGAGTCCATGCAGTGTGATAGAGTGGCTTCTGGGGCACAGCGTCATGAGTTTCGAAAACGCAATGGGTTATGTTTCTACTGTGGTGACGCCTCTCATGCTATTTCAGTCTGCCCTAAGCGGGAAAGACTGTTATGATTTGGTAGCTGAGGAGTGCAGGTAAAAAAGGCAATACACCAGAGCAGTTGGAATCTATGAGATTGCAGTACCCTGACTAACCACCACAACTAGAGGCAGCCGTGGAGCGTTCCTACGTTGGTCCTAGACGCCTCGTCACAGCCTGAGAAACTAACTATACCTAAAGATAGAAAGAGGAAAACTATCTGCCCCGGAGCAGATCCCCAAAGAACATAGAAAGCCCCCAAACATGTAATGGCGGTTAGACAAGAAGAAATACTGACACAGACAGAAAATAGTATGAGCAAACGTTGGGGCCCAAACTATCTAAATAGAAAAGGATAGGAAGGGCACTTACTGCAATCCCAAAAAACCCTGAAAAGCACCAACTCTACTAATTTCAAAAACACCTGAGATCACACGACCTCTACCACCTAAATTAGTTCTCTGGTGTAACAAAATCAAAACAGCAGCCACTGAAAAAACTGGAAAAAGCAAATGTACAAAACATCAGTGGCTGAACTAAACTGAGAGGGCAAAATCCCCCGGAGGGGACCCTGAAGGCCCCCACAGAAGTGCAGGACAAAATGCAAAAATAAAGCACAAAAACAAAAAGAAGAAAATGTCTTATCTGTTAGCAGGAGATGCAGACACAACACAGCAGGCTACAAAGGAAACAGGAATCAAGGATTGAGACCAGAACAATTGATCACCGGCAACCCTGATGGGAAGGCGACTCCCTTATATAAGACCAGTCAGTAACACCTGATTCCCAATCCTCACAATCTTCACTGGACAGTCCAGTACCGCTTGTAACCACCAGAGGGAGCCTCTGCTCAGAACTCATCTCAAGTCCATTCACAACAGTACCCCCCCCTTGAGGAGGGGTCACCGAACCCTCGCTTGAGCAACCAGGTCGGTCAGGATGAGTTCTATGATACGCACGGATGAGTCTCCTAGCATGGATGTCTGAAGCAAACACCCAAGAATTGTCTTCCTGACCATAACCTCTCCACTTAACCAAATACTGAAGTTTTCGTCTAGAAAAACGAGAATTCAATATTTTCTCAACCACAAACTCCATATTGCCCTCAACCAGAACAGGGTCAGGAGGCAAAGCAGTAGGAACCACTGGCTCAACAAACCTCTTTAACAAGGACTTGTGGAACACGTTATGGATCTTAAATGTCCCTGGAAGAAGCAAACGAAAAGAAACAGGATTAAGAATCTCCATGATCTTATAAGGTCCAATGAACCTAGGCTTAAATTTAGGAGATGCCACTCTCATAGGAATATTTTTTGAGGACAACCAGACCAAGTCCCCCACTTTAAAACCGAGGACCATCAGTCCTATGCCGGTTAGCAAACCGCTGGGCCCTCTCCTGAGAGAGGGACAACCTCTCCACTACCTGGTCCCAAATCTGTTGCATACGCTCCACAACAGAGTCAACACCTGGACAGGCAGAAGCCTCCGTCTGTCCTGAAGAAAATCGAGGGTGAAACCCAGAATTACAGAAAAATGGAGACATCAAAGTGGCAGAGCTAGCCCTATTATTAAGAGCAAACTCAGCCAAAGGCAAAAAGAGAGACCCAGTCATCCTGATCAGCAGACACAAAGCATCTTAGATAAGTCTCCAATGTCTGGTTTGTTCTCTCAGTTTGACCATTGGTCTGAGGATGAAACGCCGAGGAGAAAGACAACTGAACACCAAGCTTAGAACAAAAGGTCCTCCAAAATCTGGAAACAAACTGGACTCCTCTGTCAGACACAATGTTCTCAGGAATGCCGTGTAAACGAACCACGTGCTGAAGGAACAAAGGCACCAATTCAGAGGAGGAAGGCAACTTAGGTAATGGCACAAGATGTATCATCTTGGAAAACCTATCACAAATCACCCAGATGACGGTCATTCTCTGAGAAACAGGGAGGTCGGAAATGAAATCCATAGAGATATGGGTCCATGGTCTCTTGGGCACAGGCAATGGCATCAACAAACCACTAGAGCGAGAGCAAGGCTTGGAGCGAGAGCAAGTCCCGCAGGACTGCACAAATTCCCTGACATCACGAGACAAGGTAGGCCACCAAAAGGACCGACTAACCAAATCTCTGGTACCAAAAATTCCGGGATGACCGGCCAACGCGGAACAATGAATCTCAGACATCACACTCTTTTTCCACTGGTCCGGGACAAACAATTTCCCAACAGGGCAGCGCTCGGGCCTATCCTTCTGACACCCCTCCAGAGCCAGTCTCAAATTGGGCGAGATGGCGGAAAGAACTACACCTTCTTTCAAAATAACAGAAGGATCAGATACCTCAGGAGAGTCCGCAAGGAAACTCCTCGAGAGGGCATCCGCCTTAACATTCTTAGTGCCAGGAAGAAAGGAAACCACAAAATTAAAACGTGTGAAAAACAAGGCCCACCTGGCCTGTCTAGAATTAAGTCGCTTGGCAGATTCCAGATAAACCAGATTCTTATGGTCCGTAAGGACCGCCACCTGATGTTTGGCTCCCTCCAGCCAATGTCTCCACTCTTCAAAAGCCCACTTCATGGCCAATAACTCCCGATTACCAACGTCATAATTACGTTCAGTAGGAGAAAATTTTCGAGAGAAAAAGGCACAAGGGTTACTTTTAGAGGTCTCTGGATCTCTTTGGGACAAAACGGCACCTGCCCCAATTTCAGAGGCATCAACCTCCACCTGAAATTGCAGAGAAACATCAGGCTGCCGTAGAACAGGAGCAGAAGTGAATCTCTGCTTAAGTTCCTGAAATGCAGAGACTGCCTCAGGAGGCCAATTCACCACATCAGAACCCTTTTTGGTCAAATCAGTTAATGGTTTAACAATAACCGAGAAATTACCAATAAATTTACGATAAAAATTGGCAAAACCCAAAAATCTTTGAAGAGCCTTTAATGAAGTAGGTTGGACCCAATCACAGATGGCCTGAACCTTGACCGGGTCCATTTCAATAACAGATGGGGACAAAATGAATCCCAAAAATGAGATCCTCTGTACGCCAAAAAGACACTTTGATCCCTTCACATACAGAGCATTCTCTCTCAAAATCTGGAATACAGTTCGAACATGTTTCACATGAGAGTCCCAGTCATTAGAAAAAATCAAGATATCATCCAAATAAACAATCAGAAATTTTTCCACAAAATCCCTGAAAATGTCATTCATGAAGGACTGGAAGACAGAAGGAGCATTAGTGAGCCCAAAGGACATCACAAGGTACTCAAAATGCCCCTCAGGGGTGTTAAATGCCGTCTTCCGTTCATCCCCGTGCTTAATGCGAATAATAATAATAATAATAATAATAATCTTTATTTATATAGCGCCATCATATTCTGCAGCGCTTTACAGTTTAACAGTTTCAAAACACAAGTCATAAGTCACAACGTTAACAATACAGTAATTAAAGCAAAATAAGACGGCCCTGCTCGTGAGAGCTTACAATCTACAATGAGGTGGGGGAGATACAAAATACAGGTGTGTATATACAATGGTGCATTTACAATGATGGTCCAGCCATCTTAAGGGAGTGAGGGATGGATGGAGATAGTGAATGGGCTACACACACACACACACTTACACATAGAATGACTTTGATTAGTGAATGTGATAGGCCGCTCTGAACAGATGTGTTTTGAGGGAGCGCCTGAAACCATGCAAATTGTGGATAGTCCTAATTTCTTGGGGTAGAGCATTCCAGAGGATTGGCGCAGCGCGGGAGAAGTCTTGGAGTCGGGAGTGGGAGGTACGGATTAGTGCAGAGGTTAGTCGAAAGTCGTTTGCAGAGCGCAGCAGTCGGTTAGGCCGATAGATAGAAATGAGGGAGGAGATGTAGGGGGGTGCTGCAGTGTGGAGAGCTTTGTGGGTGAGAACAAGTACTTTGAATTGGATCCTATAATGAATGGGCAGCCAGTGTAAGGACTGGCGAAGAGCGGACGCGTCCGAGTACCGATTAGCCAGATGGATAACCCTGGCTGCTGCATTAAGGATGGACTGGAGAGGGGATAGTCGAGTAATGGGGAGGCCAAGTAATAGAGCGTTACAGTAGTCCAGGCGGGAGTGGATCAATGCTACAGTGAGGGTTTTTGTTGTTTCCATGGTGAGAAAAGGGCGGATTCTAGAGATGTTCTTTAGGTGTAGGCAGCAAGAGCGGGCAAGAGATTGTATATGGGAGGTGAAGGAGAGATTGGTATCAAACATAACACCCAGACAGCGAGCCTGCTGCCGGGGTGTTATTATGGTGCCGCCCACTGAGAGGGAAATGTCAGATTTAGGGAGGTTAGTAGACGGCGGGAGCAGAAGAAGTTCAGTTTTGGAGAGGTTGAGTTTCAGATAGAGAGCAGACATGATGTTGGAGACTGCGGACAGACAGTCGGTGGCGTTCTGTAGTACAGCGGGGTAAGGTCGGGGGATGACGTGTATAATTGTGTGTCATCAGCATAAAGATGGTACTGAAAGCCAAATCTGCTGATGGTCTGTCCAATTGGGGCGGTGTAGAGAGAGAAGAGAAGGGGGCCAAGGACTGAGCCCTGGGGTACACCGACAGTGAGAGGGAGAGGAGATGAAGTGGAGCCAGAGAACGAAACACTGAAGGAGCGGTCAGAAAGATAGGAGGAGAACCAGGAGAGAACAGTGTCCTTAATACCTAGAGAGTGGAGCCTGGACAGTAGGAGACGGTGGTCAACCGTGTCGAAAGCTGCAGAAAGGTCGAGTAGAATGAGCAGAGAGTGGTCGCCGTTACGTTTTGCTGTCAGAAGGTCATTGGTCACTTTGATGAGTGCAGTTTCAGTCGAATGTAGGGGTCGGAAGCCGGATTGTGAAGGGTCTAGGAGGGAGTGAGTGGAGAGGTAACGGGTGAGGCGGGAGTAGACTAGGCGCTCCAAAAGTTTGGAGATGAAGGGGAGATTGGAGACCGGTCTGTAGTTGTTTGTGCAGGAAGGGTCAAGAGCGGGTTTCTTTAGTAGTGGAGTAATGATGGAGTGTTTGAAGGAGGATGGGAAAATGCCAGAGGAGAGTGAGAGTTGAAGATTGTAGTTAGGTGAGTTGTGACAACAGGAGAAAGAGACTGGAGGAGATGTGAGGGGATGGGGTCGGTAGTGCATGTAGTCGGACGAGAGGAAGAGAGGAGTCTGGAGACTTCTTCTTCTGTGATGGGATCAAATGTGGAAATTGAGCCAGGGGAAATGCAGGGTGGGATGGGAGTCACAGCACTTGGTGGTTGAGAGCAGATTTCCTGACGGATAGTATCTATTTTTTCTATAAAGTGGGAGGCCAGGTCATCAGCACAAATGTCTGTGATAGGGGCTTGTGCTTTTGGCCTGAGGAGGGAGTGAAAAGTGTCAAAAAGTTTCTTGGGGTTGTTGGCTAGTGAGGAGATCAGTGTGGTGAAGTAGGTCTGTTTGGCGAGGTGAAGGGCAGCATTATAAGTTCTTAACATGAATTTAAAGTGGATGAAGTCTTCTGGTGTGCGGGTTTTTCTCCATAGGCGTTCAGCACTCCTAGAGCATCGCTGGAGAAGGTGAGTTTGCGATGTGAGCCAGGGCTGTTTTACTGTGTGTTTGGAAGTTCTGAGGGTGAGCGGTGCTACTTGGTCAAGGGTGCTTCTAAGAGTGTCATTGTAGTGCTGAACAGCCAGATTAGGACAAGAAAAAGAGGAGATTGGGGACAGCGAAGAGTGTAGGGAGTCTGAAAGTGTCTGAGGGTTAATGGCTTGCAGATTTCTGAATGTGCGGTAGGTAGGAGTTCGCTGGGGTGGTGGAGGATTTGTGAGCGTGAAGGAGAGAATGTTGTGGTCAGATAGTGGAAGCGGTGAGTTATTTAGGTGGGAACTTGAACAGAGGCGGACAAAGACCAGGTCAAGGGTGTTGCCATCCTTGTGTGTCTCAGAGGTTGAAAGCTGTGAGAGGCCTAGAGAAGTGGTTAGTGATAGAAGCTGAGATGCAGATGTGGAAGTAGGACTGTTAATGGGGATGTTGAAGTCTCCAAGGATAAGGGTTGGTAGTTCTGAGGACATGAAGTGCGGCAGCCAGGCTGAGAAGTGGTCAAGGAACTGGGTGGATGAGCCTGGGGGCCGATATATGACCGCTATTCTGAGGGAGAGGGGATGGAAGAGCCTGATGGTGTGGACCTCAAAAGAAGGGAATGAGAGTGATGGAATTGGGGGGATGACCTGGAAAGTGCATTGTGGGGACAGGAGTATGCCAACTCCACCACCATGTCTGTTTGTGGGTCTCGGGGAATGGGAGAACTGTAAGCCACCATAGGAAATGGCAGCAGGGGAGACCGTGTCAGAATCCTGAATCCAGGTTTCAGTGAGGGCCAACAGATGAAGAGAGTTGTTCAGAAAGTAGTTGTGCAGGAAAGATAGTTTATTGCATGCAGACCTTGGATTCCAGAGGGCACAGTTGAAAGAAGGAGATGAGGGAGTGCAAGTAATATTAACAAGATTATTATGGTTTCGAAATGAGGTAGGGTAGGGATTGAGGTTGGGGGATGGACCAGGGTTGGGGGAGATGTCCCCTGAAATCAGTAGGAGTAGGAAGATAAAGAGCAGGTAGTTGTTGGATTTATAAATAGGTTTTTTGTGAGATATGTTTGGGCAAGATGGGCTGAGTTTTCAATAAGGTTATATGCCCCCCTGAGGTCAAGCTTGGTAAACCAAGTAGCGTCTTTCACCCTGGAAAACAGGTCAGAAATCAAGGGTAACGGATATTGATATTTCACAGTAATATTGTTCAAAAGACGATAATCAATACACGGCCTTAATGAACCATCCTTTTTGGCCACAAAGAAAAAACCGGCACCTAAGGGTGAAGAGGATGGTCTGATATGACCCTTCTCCAATGACTCCTTGATATAAGACCGCATAGCGTCATGTTCAGGTACAGACAAGTTAAAAAGGCGACCTTTAGGGAATTTACTACCAGGCACTAATTCAATAGCGCAGTCATAGCTCCTATGGGGAGGCAAGGATGCAGATTTACTTTCGCTAAACACATCAGAAAAATCAATCAAAAAGTTAGGAACATCCTGAGCCTGAGGGGAGGCAGAAAAAACAGGAATGTTGGTATTAACACATTGGCAGCCCCAACTGGTTACAGACACAGATTTCCAATCCAAAACAGGATTATGAGACTGTAACCAAGGGAAACCCAGCACGATAATGTCATGCAGATTATACAGAACCAAAAATTTGCAGCTCTCCTGATGATCAGGTTCAACCCTCATTATCACCTGAGTAGAGAACTGAGGTTTATTCTCAGCCAAAGGGGTAGAATCGATCCCCAGTAGGGGAATAGACTTCTGTAGGGGTATCAAGGGAAACCCACAACGTTTAGCAAAATCAAAATCCATCAGGTTAATAGCTGCTCCTGAATCAACAAAATCCTGAGCAGAAAATGTGGACAGGGAGCAAATCAGGGTAACAGGGGGCGTATAACCTTATTCGCATTAAGCACAGGGATGAATCGAAGACGGCATTTAATACCCCAGAGGGGCATTTTGAGTACCTAGTGATGCCCTTTGGGCTCACTAATGCTCCTTCCGTCTTTCAGTCCTTCATGAATGACATTTTCAGGGATTTTGTGGATAAATTTCTGATTGTTTATTTGGATGATATCTTGATTTTTTCCAAATGACTGGGACTCTCATGTCAAACATGTTCGGACTCTGTTCCAGATTTTAAGAGAGAATGCTCTGTATGTGAAGGGATCAAAGTGTCTTTTTGGCGTACAGAGGATCTCATTTCTGGGATTCATTTTGTCCCCATCTGTTATTGAAATGGACCCGGTCAAGGTTCAGGCCATCTGTGATTGGGTCCAACCTACTTCATTAAAGGCTCTTCAGAGATTCTTGGATTTTGCCAATTTTTATCGTAAATTTATTGGTAATTTCTCTGTTATTGTTAAACCATTGACTGATTTGACCAAGAAGGGTTCTGATGTGGTAAATTGGCCTCCTGAGGCAGTCTCTGCGTTTCAGGAACTTAAGCAGAGATTCACTTGTGCTCCTGTTCTATGGCAGCCTGATGTTTCTCTGCCATTTCAGGTGGAGGTTGATGCCTCTGAAATTGGGACAGGTGCCGTTTTGTCCCAAAGAGATCCAGAGACCTCTAAAAGTAACCCTTGTGCCTTTTTCTCTCGAAAATTTTCTCCAACTGAACGTAATTATGACATGGGTAATCGGGAGTTATTGGCCATGAAGTGGGCCTTTGAAGAGTGGAGACATTGGCTGGAGGGAGCCAAACATCAGGTGGTGGTCCTCATGGAAATAAGAATCTGATTTATCTGGAATCAGCCAAGCGACTTAATCCTAGACAGGCCAGGTGGGCCTTGTTTTTCACACATTTTAATTTTGTGGTTTCCTTTCTTCCTGGCACTAAGAATGTTAAAGCGGATGCCCTCTCGAGGAGTTTACTTGCAGACTCTGCTGAGTTATCTGATCCTGCTGTTATTTTGAAAGAGGGTGTAGTTCTTTCCGCCATCTCGCCCAATTTGAGACTGGCTCTGGAAGGGTGTCAGGAGGATAAACCCGAGCGCTGCCTTATTGGGAAATTGTTTGTCCCAGACCGGTGGAAAAAGAGTGTGATGTCTGGAATCCCGGAATTTTTGGTACCAGAGACTTGGTCTGGTTGTCCTCAAGAAATATCCCTATGAGAGTTTCATCTCCTAAGTTTAAGCCTTGGTTCATTGGACCTTATAAGATCATGGAGATTCTTAATCCTGTTTCCTTTCGTTTACTTCTTCCAGGAACATTTAAGATCCATAACGTGTTCCACAAGTCCTTATTGAAGAGGTTTGTCGAGCCAGTGGTTCCTATGGCTGCGCCTCCTGACCCTGTTTTGGTTGAGGGCAATCTGGAGTATGTGGTTGAGAAAATATTGGATTCTCGTTTTTCTAGACGGAAACTCCAGTATTTGGTTAAGTGGAGAGGTTATGGTCAGGAAGACAATTCTTGGGTGTTTGCTTCGGACATCCTTGCTAGGAGACTGATCCGTGCGTATCACAGAGCTCATCCTGACTGACCTGGTTGCCCAAATGAGGGTTCGGTGACCCCTCCTCAAGGGGGGAGGTACTGTTGTGAATGTGTTAGAAATGAATTCTGAGCAGAAGCTCCCTCTGGTGGTTACAAACAGTACTGAACTATTCAATGAAGATTGTGAAGATTCGCAATCAGGTGTTACAGACTGGTCTTATATAAGGGAGGTTTCCTCCCATCAGGGTTGCCGGTGATCAATTGTTCTTGTCTCAACTTTGGTTCCTGGTTCACTTGGAAGCCTGCTGTGTCTTGCCTGCATCTTCTGCTAACAGATAAGATTTTTTCTGCTTTTATTTTTGTGCTTGCGTTTTGCATTTTGTCCTGCACTTCTGTGGAGGTCAGCCAGGTCCCCTCCAGGGCTTGTGCTCCTCTCAGTTTATCTGAGCCACTGTTATTTGTTCATTTGCCTTTTCCAGTTTTTTCAGTGGCTGCTGCTTAGTTTTGTTACACCAGAGAACTAATTTAGGTGGTAGAGGTCGTGTGATCTCAGGTGTTTTTGCAATTAGTGAGTTGGTATTTTTTTAGGGTTTTTTGGATTGCAGTAAGTGTCCTTCCTATCCTTTTCTTTCTAGGAAGATTGGGCCCCAACGTTTGCTCATACTATTTTCTGTCTGTGTCTGTATTTTCTCTTGTCTAACCGCCATTACATGTTTGGGGGCTTCCTATGTTCTTTGGGGATCTGCTCCGGGGCAGATAGTTTTCCTCTTTCTATCTTTAGGTGTAGTTTGCTTCTCAGGCTGTGACGAGGCGTCTAGGACCAACGTAGGTACGCTCCACGGCTGCCTTTAGTTGTGGTGGTCAGTCAGGGTAGTGCAATCCAGTAGATTCCAACCTCTCTGGTGTATTGCCTTTTTTTCCTGCTCTCCTCAGCTACCAAATCATAACACATAACAGTATCACCGGCCATAACTGAAAATTATATGGTACTCACAGAAGGGAAAAATAGTGTGGAAAGAAAAAAGTTGTCAGAGTTGTCAGAGATTTTTTTTTTTCTGTCTGTTGCATTTTTTCCCTCTTTGGGTGCTGAGGATTTTATTTTTCTTTCAATGGAGTTTGCACAGTTGTCTGGCCGTGTGGATCAGCTTGCCACTGAGGTTCGGAGTATTGCTACCTATCTTGCTAGGTTGCCGATTGTGAAACCTAGGATTCCCATGCCAGATTTGTTTTTGGGGATTGGGCTAAATTTCTGAATTTCAAAAATAACTGTAAGTTGTTTTTTGCCTTAAAGCCTAAGTCCTCAGGTAACGTAGCACAGCAAGTTCAAATTGTCATCTCTCTCCTGCGCGGCGATCCTCAGGATTGGGCTTTTTCCCTGACACCTGGGGATCCTGTTTTGAATGATACTGATGCATTTTTTCTGGCTCTGGGGTTATTGTACGATGAGCCTAATGTCTCTGATCAAGCTGAAAAAACCTTGTTGGCATTAAATCAGGGTCTTGAAGACGCTGAGTTGTACTGTCAGAAATTCCAAAAGTGGGCAGTTCTGACCAAATGGAATAATGATGCTTTGGCAGCCCTTTTTTCGGAAGGGGTTGTCAGAGAATGTAAAGGATGTTATGGTGGGATTCCCTGCTCCCTCTGGTCTCAATGATTCTATGTCATTGGCTATTCAAATTGACAGACGATTGCGTGAGCGCAGAGGTATGTGTGAGATAGTGTTGCCTTGTGAGCCAGCTTCTGAGCCCATGCAGTGTGATAGAGTGACTTCTGGGGCACAGCATCATGAGTTTAGAAAGCGCAATGGGTTATGTTTCTACTGTGGTGATGCCTCTCATGCTATTTCAGTCTGCCCTAAGTGGGGAAGACGTTTTGCCCGCTCAGTTGTCTTGGGTAGTGTTCAGACTAAATTTCTGTTGACTGTTACCCTGATTTGCTCCCTGTCCACATTTTCTGCTCAGGCTTTTGTTGATTCAGGAGCAGCTATTAACCTGATGGATTTTGACTTTGCCAAACGTTGTGGGTTTCCCATGATACCCCTGCGGAAGTCTATTCCCTTACTGGGCATTGATTCTACCCCTTTGGCGGAGAATAAACCCCAGTTTTCTACTCAGGTGATAATGAGGGTTGAACCAGATCATCAGGAGAGTTGCAAATTTCTGGTGCTGTATAATCTGCATGACATTATTGTACTAGGTTTCCCTTGGTTACAGTCTCATAATCCTGTTTTGGATTGGAAATCTGTGTCTGTGACCAGTTGTGGCTGCCAATGTGTTAATGCCGACACTCCTGTTTTTTCTGCCTCTCCCAAGTCTCAGGATGTTTCTGACTTTTTGACTGATTTTTCGGATGTATTTAGTGAAAGTAAATCTGCATCTTTGCCCCCTCACAGGAGCTACGATTGCGCTATTGAATTAGTGCCTGGTGGTAAATTTCCTAAAGGTCGCCTTTTTAACTTGTCTGTACCTGAACATGATGCTATGCGATCTTATATCAAGGAGTTATTGGAGAAGGGTCATATCAGACCATCCTCTTCACCCTTGGGTGCCAGTTTTTTCTTTGTGGCCAAAAAGGATGGTTCATTGAGGCCGTGTATTGATTATCGTCTCTTGAATAAGATCACTGTGAAGTATCAATATCCGTTACCCTTGATTTCTGACCTGTTTTCCAGGGTGAAAAGTGCTAGTTGGTTTACTAAGCTTGACCTCAGGGGGGCGTATAACCTTATTCGCATTAAGCACGGGGATGAATGGAAGACGGCATTTAATACCCCAGAGGGGCATTTTGAGTACCTAGTGATGCCCTTTGGGCTCACTAATGCTCCTTCCGTCTTCCAATCCTTCATGAATGATATTTTCAGGGATTTTGTGGATAAATTTCTGATTGTTTATTTGGATGATATCTTGATTTTTTCCAATGACTGGGACTCTCATGTGAAACATGTTTGGACTGTGTTCCAGATTTTGAGAGAGAATGCACTGTATGTGAAGGGATCAAAGTGTCTTTTTGGCGTACAGAAGCTCTCATTTCTGGGATTCATTTTGTCTCCGTCTGTTATTGAAATGGACCCGGTCAAGGTTCAGGCCATCTGTGATTGGGTCCAACCTACTTCATTAAAGGCTCTTCAGAGATTTTTGGGTTTTGCCAATTTTTATCGTAAATTTATTGGTAATTTCTCCTGTATTGTTAAACCATTGAGTGATTTGACCAAAAAGGGTTCTGATGTGGTGAATTGGCCTCCTGAGGCAGTCTCTGCGTTTCAGGAACTTAAGCAGAGATTCACTTCTGCTCCTGTTCTACGGCAGCCTGATGTTTCTCTACCGTTTCAGGTGGAGGTTGATGCCTCTGAAATTGGGGCAGGTGCAGTTTTGTCCCAAAGAGATCCAGAGACCTCTAAGAGTAACCCTTGTGCCTTTTTCTCTCGAAAATTTTCTCTAACTGAACGTAATTATGACGTGGGTAATCGGGAGTTATTGGCCATGAAGTGGGCCTTTGAAGAGTGGGGGCATTGGCTGGAAGGAGCCAAACATCAGGTGGTGGTCCTCACGGACCATAAGAATCTGGTTTATCTGGAATCAGCCAAGCGACTTAATCCTAGACAGGCCAGGTGGGCCTTGTTTTTCACACGTTTTAATTTTGTGGTTTCTTTTCTTCCTGGCACTAAGAATGTTAAGGCGGATGCCCTCTCGAGGAGTTTCTTTGTGGACTCTCCTGAGTTATCTGATCCTACTGTTATTTTGAAAGAGGGTGTAGTTCTTTCCGCCATCTCGCCCAATTTGAGACTGGCCTTGGAAGGGTGTCAGGAGGATAAACCTAAGCGCTGCCCTATTGGGAAACTGTTTGTCCCAGACCAGTGGAAGAAGAGTGTGATGTCTGAGATTCATTGTTCCGCGTTGGCTGGTCATCCCGGGATTTTTAGTACCAGACACCTGGTGAGTCGGTCCTTTTGGTGGCCTACTTTGTCTCGTGACGTCAGGGAATTTGTGCAGTCCTGTGGGACTTGCTCTCGCTCCAAGCCTTACTCTCGCTCTAGTGGTTTGTTAATGCCATTGCCTGTGCCCAAGAGGCCATGGACCCATATCTCTATGGATTTTATTTCCAACCTCCCTGTTTCTCAGAGAATGACCGTTATCTGGGTAATCTGTGATAGGTTTTCCAAGATGATACATCTTGTGCCATTACCTAAGTTACCTTCCTCCTCCGAATTGGTGCCTTTGTTCCTTCAGCACGTGGTTCGGTTACATGGCATTCCGGAGAACATTGTGTCTGACAGAGGAGTCCAGTTTGTTTCCAGATTTTGGAGGACATTTTGTTCTAAACTTGGTGTTCAATTATCTTTCTCCTCTGCATTTCATCCTCAGACCAATGGACAAACCGAGAGAACAAACCAGACCTTGGAGACTTATTTGAGATGTTTTGTGTCTGCTGATCAAGATGACGTTTCCTTTTTTGCATTTGGCTTGGTTTGCTCTTAATAATAGGGCTAGCTCTGCCACCTTGATGTCTCCATTTTTCTGCAAATTTGGGTTTCACCCTCGATTTTCTTCGGGACACGCGGAGGCTTCTGTCTGTCCGGGTGTTGACTCTGTTGTGGAGCGAATGCAGCAGATTTGGGACCAGGTAGTGGAGAGGTTGTCTCTCTCTCAGGAGAAGGCCCAACGGTTTGCCAACCGGCATAGGACTGATGGTCCTCGGTTTAAAGTGGGGGACTTGGTTTGGATGTCCTCAAGAAATATCCCTATGAGGGTTGCATCTCCAAAGTTTAAGCCCAGGTTCATTGGACCTTATAAGATCATGGAAATTCTTAATCCTGTTTCCTTCCGTTTGCTTCTTCCAGGGACATTTAAGATCCATAACGTGTTCCACAAGTCCTTATTGAAGAGGTTTGTCGAGCCAGTGGTTCCTATGGCTGTGCCTCCTGACCCTGTTTTGGTTGAGGGCAATCTGGAGTATGTGGTTGAGAAAATATTGGATTCTCGTTTTTCTAGACAGAAACTCCAGTATTTGGTTAAGTGGAGAGGTTATGGTCAGGAGGACAATTCTTGGGTGTTTGCTTCGGACATCCATGCTAGGAGACTGATCCGTGCCTATCACCGAGCTCATCCTGATCGGCCTGGTTGCACAAGTGAGGGTTCGGTGACCCCTCCTCAAGGGGGGGGTACTGTTATGTATGTGCTAGAGATGGTTTCTGAGCAGAGGCTCCCTCTGGTGGTTACAGACAGTATTGAACCTTTCAGCGAGGAGTGGAAAACTGGAATCACGGACTGGTCTGATATAAGGGAGGTTCCCTCTCATGATGGTTGCCGGTGATCAATTGTTCTTGTCTCAATTGTGGTTCCTGGTTCATTTGGAAGTTTGCTGGAGTCTTGCCTGCATCTCCTGCTTTCAGATAAGATATTTTTTGCTTTTCTTTTTGTGCTTGCTTTTTGCATTGTTTTCTGCACTTTTGTGGAGGTCAACCAGGTCCCCTCCTGGGGCCTGAGCTCCTCACAGTTTATCTGCAGCCACTGTTTTTTGCTCATTTGCTTTTTCCTGTTTTTTCAGCGGCTGCAGCTTGGTTTTGTTCACACTGAGATCTGATTTAGCGGGTGGCGAGATCGTGTGATCTCAGTATTTTTGTAATCAGAATTGTTGAATTTTTGTAGGGTTTTCTGGGTTGCAGAAAGTAATCTCTCCTTTCCTATCCTATTTAGTCAGCTTGTGGCCCCAGCGTTTGCTCAATCTATTTTCTGCCTATGTTTGTGTTTTCATCTTGTCTAACCGCCATAATATGTTTGGGGGCTTCCTATTTTCTTTGGGGATCTGCTCCGGGGCAGATAGTTTTCATCTTTCTGCCTTTAGGTGTAGTTATCTCTCAGGCTGTGACGAGGCGTCTAGGATCAACGTAGAAATGCTCCACGGCTACCTCTAGTTGTGTCGTTAGTTTAGGAATCTGCAACCCATCAGTTACCAACATCTCAGGTGTTCTGCTGCCCTGCTGTTGTTCCTGTCCTCCTCAGCTACCGAAACATAACAGACCACCTCACATTTGAAGTCACTTTGAGGGGTCTGTATGGCAGAAAATACCCCAAAAGTGACACCATTCTAAAAAATGCACCCCTCAAGGTTCTCAAAACCACATTCAAGAAGTTTATTAACCCTTCAGATGCTTCACAGGAATTTTTAGAATGTGGAAGAAAAAAATGAACATTTAACTTTTTAGTCACAAAAATGATCTTTGACAAACAATTTTTTTATTTTCACAAGGGTAAAAGGAGAAAATTGACGGATAAAGATGTTTTGCAATTTCTCCTGAGTACGCCGATACCCCATATGTGGGGGAAAACCACTGTTTGGCCGCACGGCAGGGCTCGGAAGGGACTGAGCACCGTTTGACTTTTTCAAACCAAAATTGGCTGGAATTAAGATCGGACGCCATATCGCGTTTGGAGAGCCCCTGATGTGCCTAAACAGTGGAAATCCCCAATTCTAACTCCAACCCTAACCCCAACACACCCCTAACCCTATTCCCAACCTTAACCATAACCCTAACACACCCCTAACCCTATTCCCAACCCTAACCATAACCCTAACACACCCCTAACCCTAATCCCAACCCTAATCCCAACCCTAACCCTAACTTTAGCCCCAACCCTAACTTTAGCCCCAACCCTAACCCTAACTTTAGCCCCAACCCTAACTTTAGCCCCCAAACCTAACCCTAACCCTAATAGAAAAATGGAAATAAATAAATTTATTTATTTTATTTTTTCCTAACTAAGGGGGTGATAAAGGGGGTTTGATTTACTATTTATAGCGGGTTTTTAGGTTTGGCAGCTGTCACACACTAAAAGACGCTTTTTATTGCAAAAAATAGTTTTTGCATCACCATATTTTGAGAGCTATAATTTTTACATATTTTGGCCCACAGAGTCATGTGAGGTCTTGTCTTTTGTGGGACGAGTTGACGTTTTTATTGGTACCATTATCGGGCACATGACATTTTTTTTATCACTTTTTATTCAGATTTTTGGGAGGCAGAATGAACAAAAACCAGCAATTCATTTATTTCTTTTGGGGGGGGCGCTTACACTGTTCCGCATGTGGTAAAATTGATAAAGCAGTTTTATTATTCGGGTCAGTACGATTACAGCCATACCTCATTAATATCATTTTTTTAATGTTTTAGCGCTTTTATACAATAAAAACTATTTTATAGAAAAAATAATTATTTTTTCATCGCTTCATTCTAACTTTTATATTTTTTCACTGATGATGCTGTATGGCGGCTCATGTTTTGCAGACAAGATGACTTTTTCAGCGGTACCATGTTTATTTATATCCGTTTTTTTTGATCGCGTGTTATTCCACTTTTTGCTCGGTGGTATGATGATAAAGCAATGTTTTTTGCCTTGTTTTTTTATGGTGTTCACTAAAGGGGTTAACTAACGGGACAGTTTTATAGGGTGGGTCGTTACGGAAGCGGGAATATCAAATATATGTACTTTTATTGTTTAGATTTATTTTAATTAAAATATTTATTTATTGATAGAATAAATATTGTTTTTTTTATTATTTTTTAAAATATTTTTACAGTTATTTAAAAAAATGTTTTATTTAATTCTTAGTTTTACACTTTGTCCCACTATGGGACACTCATTTTGTGCAGGCTGATCGCTTCTATAGCATGCAGATCTGTATGCTATAGAAGCTGTCAGCGCTGCAGCTTCTATAATACTGACCTGAGATATTTCCTGGTCATCACTGTGCATGACAGGAAGTCCCTCAGGCATGGAGACCTGGATGTCGTCGTGATCGGGGGGAGCGCGGCCGATCTACTATGACGTACTATCCCGTCCTTGGGAATTAAGTCCCAGGGCACATGGAAGGGATAGTACGTCATATGGCAGAAAGGGGTTAAAAAATTAACCACTTCCTGACATTTGTAGTAATAAGACGACCCTGTGCCCTGGGCCTATCTGACCAGGAACGGATTATTACATCATTTCGATCACCTGCGCATACGCACGCAGCTGATTCTGACAGCTGACACCTGGCACTGAGTGCCTGGAGTGGTCACGCACTGCTCCCGACACTTTAACCCCTGAAATGCTGTGATCAAATGCGATTGCAGCATTACGGGAGCTGGCAGAGGGCTGACAGCCCCTCTGCCTTTGGATCGGAGACCCAGCGGAGTGACACAGGGTCCAGATCGTTGCCATGGTGACCCGTTGTAGTCATGATGACATCCGGGTTACCAGACCTAGGAAACTTGCTGATCATGCCCAGTGCATAATTAGCAAGTTTGTCTGTCAGTGCAGAGCAGACAATTTCTACAGCATGGGAATGCTGCTGTATCCCCATGCTGTGGAAGCTACCAGCCTGCAAAAATGATAGTCAAATAATGAGACAAAGTAAAAAAGTAAGAAAAAAGTAAAAAAATGTTTAACATAATTGTAAAAATATTTTTTAAAAATCAAAAAGAATAAAAAACTAAAGATATCATATCTCTAAATAAATTTCCGAAAGGAAAAAAATAGAAACAATAAAAGTACACATATTTGGTATTGCCGTGTCCGCAACGACCTGACCTATAAAACTGTCCCACTAGTTAGCCCCTTTAGTGAACACCATAAAAAAAGGCAAAAAACAATGCTTTATCATCATACCGCCGAACAAAACGTGGAATAAAACGCAATCAAAAAGACGGATATAAATAAACATGGTACAGCTGAAAACGTAATCTTGTCCCACAAAAAACAAGCCACCATACAGTTCCATCAGCGGAAAGATGAAAAAGTTATAGCTCTCAGAATAAAGCGATGCAAAAATAATTTTTTCTATAAAATAGTTTTTATCGCATAAAAGCGCCAAAACATGAAAAAAAATGAATGAGATATCCCTGTAATCGAACTGACCTGACTGAGGAATAAAACTGCTTTATCAATTTTACTACACACGGAAGGGCATGAACCCCCCCAAAAGAAATTCCTGAATTGTTGGCTTTAGTTCATTCTGCCTTCCAAAAATCGGAATAGAAAGCGATCAAAAAATGTCATATGCTCGAAAATGGTATCAATAAAAACATCAACTCGTCCCGCAAAAAAACAAGACATCACATGACTCCGTAGGCCAAAATATGGAAAAATTATAGCTCTCAAAATGTGGTGATGTAAAAATTATTTTTGGCAATAAAAAGCGTGTTTTAGTGTGTGACAGCAGCCAAAAATGAAAACCTAATATAATTCTGGTATCACTGTAATCTCACCGACCTGAAGAGTAAAGTCGCCTAATCACTTATGCTGCACGAGGAACGGCGTAAAAAATAAATGAAACCAATTCTTCACATGCTGTTGATTTTTTCATTCTGCCTCCCAAAGATCCCAGTAAGGCTTGGCGCACATTTATCCTGCACTTTGCGCTGAGCACTTACACTGTGGTTTCAGTGTAAATTTCTGAAATACGTGAATCAGACAGAACCTCTGGTGGAAGATTCCATATAATGAGGCAGATGGAGGCACTGTGAATGCTGTCTGACCTGTGATCCGGCCGTGTCCTTTTTAGGATTGCATAAAAGTGCAGTCGGCCATAGTTTTGTGCACTTCTGAAAAGAAGGACACCGCTGAACAGAGCCCAGACAGAGTCCAGAGTAACTCTACTGCCTCATTATAGTGAATGGATCCCTCAGGGTTTCATCTGTCACGTCACTCGGAGATTAAGATGGAAACCACAAAGTAAGTGCTCAATGAACCAAAGAAAAGAAAAGAAAAGACCAAAAAGTCCCAAGTAATTATATGTAAACAAGATTTTATTAAATTACAAAACAGGTGAGCAAAAAACGGGGTGACACCCCAGCCAAGTTGACACATGTGGGAAAGAAGGACGCACATGGGATAAATGTGCATGGTAATATATTGATATTAAATAGTTACATCACTGCAATGATAACACCAGGATTTAATAGTATCACAAAGGACAAAAAAGCTGCCATCGCCATAATATGCATGTAAAAAAGGATTAATAAGAACTCATTTGAGACTATTACTTAATGCAGAATGGTGCAAAGAAGTTGGACCGTACAGGGTGCTCTCTGCTCATTCATACCAGGTAATTAATATTTTGGCACTGTCCTTATTCACATTGATATCGGTCCAACTTCTTTGCACCACCGTTTTTTGCTCACCTGTTTTGTAATTTAATAAAATCTTGTTTACATATAATTACTTGGGACTTTTTGGTCGTTTCTTTTCTTTTCTTTGGTTCATTATATTGTTCAGCGACTGTCCCATAGATCTCCATTGTGCCCGTATTCATATAGATGATGTGACCTTATTTCTTGGTATAATATTCACTTTACATTTACTATTGGTATGGGCACATGTTCTTTGAAGTGTATTTGTAAAGTAAGTGCTCAGCATAGAGCGACGGATAAATGTGATCCCAAACATTATGTAAAAGGTTCCCAATAAAAGCTTCAACTCCATCCACAAAAAAAGCAAGGCCTCACTCAGGTCCGTCATCTGTTAATGGAAATATAGGGGCTTCCACATTACTGGTAGCACAAAGGCTCTGGAAAGCGAAATGGCTCTTCACCCGCCAAAAGAAATTCCGCTCCCAAATCCAAATGCCCCCTTCCTTCTGAGCCCCACAGTGTACCTAAACCATATATTGCATCTACGTTTGGCATTTCTGAAGCGATGAGAGCCCGCCTAATTTATGAGTGCATGCCTCCAGAAGCATTGGTTGGGCATAACGTACTGGTCACAGCAACGTACTGTTCGCTACTACGGCAGTTTGCAATTTTCACTCAGCAACATTCATTGCTGCTTGTTTCTGGAAAATACTCATGGAGTCAAAATAGTCACTACATCCTACAAATGCGACATGGCGTCCGCCAATTGTTCCAGCAAATTTTGCATTCAATAAGTCAAATGGTGCTCCTTCCCTTCTGAGCTGTGCGCCCAAACAGTGGTTTTCTCCCTGATATGGGGTATCGGCGTACTCAGGTGAAATTGCACAACAAATTGTATGGTGCAATTTCTCCTGTTACCCTTATGAAAATGCAATATTTTGTGCTAAAAACATATTTGTGGAGAAAATTTGATTTTTTTTTTTAATTTTTACGGCTGTACGTTCTAAACTTCTGTGAAGCATCTGAGGGTTCAATGTGCTCACCACACATCTAGATCAGTTCCCTGAGGGGTCTAGTTTCCAAAATAGTGTCACTTGTGGGGGATTTTCACTGTTTAGATACATCAGAGGCTCTCCAAACGCAACATGGTGTCCACTAATTGTTCCAACAAATTTTGCATTCAAAAAGTCAAATGGCGCTCCTTCCCTTCCGAGCTCTGCTGTGTTCCCAAGTAGTTGTTTCTCCCTCATATGGGATATCGGCATGCTCAGGAGAAATTATACAAATTTTGGGGTCCGTTTTTCCTGTTACCCTTGTCAAAATAAAAAAATTTGGATGAAGTAAATATTTTGTGGAAAAAAGTTAAATATTTTTTTTTTACATTCCAAAACTTCCTGTGAAGCAAGTGACGAGTTAGGGTGCAGTTTTTAGGATGGTGTCACTTTTGGGTATCTTCTAGCATATAGAAACCTCATAGTGACTTCAAATGTGATGTGGTCCCTAAAAAAAGTGTTGTAAAAATGAGAAATTGCTGGTCAACTTTTAACCCTTATAACTTCCCAACAAAAAAATTGCTTCAAAATTGTGCTGATGTAAAGTAGACTTGTGGGAAATGTTATTTATAAAGTATTTTGTGTGACAGATCTGTGATTTGAAGGCATAAAAATTTAAAGTTGTAAAATTGCTAAATTTTCAAATTTATCGCCAAATTTCTGTTTTTTTTTCACAAATAAACGCAAGTCATATCAAAGAAATTTTACCACTAACATGAAGTACAATATGTCACGAAAAAACAATATCAGAATCACCAGGATCCATTGAAGTGTTTCAGTTATTACCTCATAAAAGGACAGTGGTCAGAATGGTAAAAATTGGCGCGGTCATTAACGTAAAAACCACCCTCAGGGGTAAAGGGGTTACAAAAAGGAAAATGGGCTGATGCAAAAGTTTGGGTATTCTTGGAGATTTGTGTGCTCAGATAACTTTGACAAAGGTTTCAGACCTTAATTAGTCTGTTAGGGTTAGGATTATGACTTGTTCACTATTATCGTCAGTAAAAGCCAGGTGATGCAAATTTCCCAAGTGTTTTCAAGTTGCCCTTTCCTTAGTTCAAAATAAAATTAAGAAATGGCAGTTAACAGGAACAGTGGAGGTCAAGATAAAGTCTGGAAGACCAAGCAACATTTCAGTGAGAGCTGCTTGTAAGATTGCTAGAGAGGCAAATCGGAACACCCGCTTAACTACAAAAGACCTTCAGAAAGATTTAGCAGACTCTGGAGTCGTGGTACATTGTTCTACTGTTCAGAGACACATGCACAAATATGGCTTTCATGGAAGAGTCATCAGAAAAAAACCTCTCCTGCGTCCCCACCATAAAATTCAGCATCAGAAGGCCATTTCACGCCTACTTAGCACCTCTACGGGTCCACGATGTACCTGTAGATGGACCCGTAGAAGCGCTAAGTCGGCGCGAAACGGCCGTAGTCCGTCAGGCTTTTTCACCTGCAAAACTCCTCTGCCACCTGCACACTGCACTTTAAGATGGTTTTGATGTCATCTCTTTTTATGGAATAAAACCTGCACATCAAGAAGGATCTGGGTGAGTGCTCCAATTCTTTCAATTTTTGTATCTCATATTCATACTATCTACGGGAATGCACCACCCTACAGAGATGATGTACACATTACAGAATTACATTTTTCCAAGGACTACTGTATATGTGATGTATTAAAATATTTGTATAAACTGGCACATCCGCCCCCTCATTTTTATTCTTATTTTAACTTGTCTGTTGTGCAATTTATGTTTTTTAATTACCATCATGTTATTCATTTTCATTAATAAAGTTATATTATATTGCCATGTTCTGAATAAATTTTTTTAGGATTTGTATTATTAATGGTATTCATAGGCTGTTAAATAGTATTTACATATTTTGGGTATTTCCTTTCTATGTAGGTTTTCAAGATCCCCAAACGCCTGTGATTCCTCCTAGTCTGTATGACTGTTGTAGGTTTAAAATCCCATATAAAAAAAGGAAAAAAATAAAAAAATTTTTTTTAAAAAAAAAATAGTAATATGAAAAATATCCTCAAAATAAAGTATGAAAAAAATAAAGGAAATATATTTCACCACTGAAACAATGTTGTTTTATGTAAACATGAAAATGAACAAAAAAAAAAAAAAAGTACATAGACGCATTGGGAATGACGCAAGCTATAACACTGCACAATAACCTGTACGATTGATGTCATAAATAAATAAATAAAAAAAACATGCTAAAATTGAGCTTTTTCATTATACGGACACAAAAAATGGAATAAAAGTAATCAACAAGTTGTATAGGAAAAAAATGGTATCACAAACATTTCGTCCTCAAGGAATGCGGCCCAATCACTTGAAATGTTTTCTATGTACGGCCCATTTAGTTGGCCACTTTTGAGACCCCTGGTCTAGTGGGTGGACGATGACTGTACTTGTATCCATTAGAATGTCTTAATCAGGGCACCATGCTGATGTTTTTTTTTTATTGAGGCTATAATTATTTCTTGTTCTCTTTATATGAACTGTAAAAAGTCTAAACACCGTACAATAATAATGACACAAAGAAGCAATTATTTAGGAACCACATTTATTTTATTCTGCATGGTACATTTTCAATCACTTAATGAAATATCCTTTTAATTTAAAAAGCTTTAAATCTCTTGTCATACGTAAGAAAAATAAAAGCCGAAAGTCACGACAGATGAGAAATGCAGATATGAAGCTGAATCAATACAATGTGAGTCTATGGATGTCTGATATAAGGCTGCTAATTATTTCTCCAATATATAAAAGCGTGGTCTGCTATACACCTGATACCTAAAGTAGTCAAATGTTCCTAAAACTAATAAGGGAAAAAATAAAAAGCTTCTAAGAGGTTTGTACCTGAAGTTAATGGGGTGTTACAGGGAAGCAAGGTATATTCTAAATAGTAAAACTGCACGCAACTAACAAGAAGTTCCAGACTTACCCTCCGCAACGCCCGATCCTCGCTGGTCAAATCTTCAACATATAGGAAGAGCCTGCTCGACCAATCACCGGCTGAGGCAGTCACCAGTGTAACCAGTGATTGGCTGAGCAGGCATTTGTGTTGTTTTCCGATGTTAAAGCAGAGACCAGCTGGGATCGGGCGTCGCGGAGGTGGAGTATAGCTTCACGTTATTATTCTTATGCAGATTGTGACATCTAGAAAATAATCCGACTTCCCTGGAGCGCTCCTTTAATGAGGGGAAAATGTGTTACTTCTTATGGGGCATAAGGACAGGAGTCGCCTTCTGACTCAGCTCCTTCATGTTGTCACATCCACATCTATAGGATGACTGATGAAAATCTGCTTCTTGCTCCTGACTGTGGACTTTCCGAGCTGCCACCTTGCACTTGTGCAATAGTGAAGACGTCGGGGTGACTGCAGTGGTCAGGATTATGGATGCTCAGTTAAATTACCAACTCGCTGGTCCATTTATACCGATACAAAGAGAAACAGGTGCGATTTCCAATGGGTACACCCCTCTTTCTACATCATCTTCTATATTTTCTACCTCCGGTAGAGAAGATTGAGTCAAATGAAAGTTTAAATTTAATGTTTTTAACAAGTGTCAAAAAATATTCCAAAAACACAAAACCCAAATATTTTCAACAAATGTACTTAATTAAAATATTCCCCTTAACCTGCACATATTGCAAAGCAACGTGATAGCACGGCGGCACATTTATAGCTCCCTACACATTAATAAAAGCCTTGGGGTGAACGTCGGGTAAATCCTCCTATTTGCATTAGAGACTGAACAGTTGGAAGCTGAGATTGGCATAAAAACAGATATGATCCCGATTACTGAGACAAAAACCCTGCAAGAAAAATATAAAACAAAAGTTAGTAATCCCTTCAGTCTATGTTTAAGGTAAAGTTACTAATTATTAATGACAAAGTAATTTCCATAAAGGAAAAGACTATTTAAGCCTACAACAATAATAAATGGTGCAGCGGAAGGAAGTGTGAAGCTTTTTTTCTACATTTTCCTTTTGCAAACAGTTTTACCTAATCTACTAATACTTTGTGTCTCGTATGCAAAACACTGTGACAATATAGTTACTGCAGGTAGTCTAATTCTTCAGTCACATGTAATCCTCTTCTTTCCTATCACTTGCTTATAATGTACAGTTGTAGAAGAAAGGGATGGATCCATGATCAATGGTCAGAAAATATATTAGGCAGCAGGGACGGGTGTGATCTCGGAGATAATCTTCTTAGTTATTCACTAAGGAATCCTTCAAACTCTGATCAGTGTAAATATCACATTTTCTTGGCTAAATCCAGATGGACAAACATAAAAATTATGCTGCGAATCCGTCTGAAAAATCTGCACCAGATTTCATATAAAAAATTAACTTTATCGTTCAGATTAAAAACATAAGTGGAAAGAGCAGCAACAAAAAAACGATTAAAACCAAGAATGGTCAGAAACTAGTTGCCTGATTAGACATGTGTCCTTTCTCTACCATTCTTGTATATGGTTTTAATAGTTTTTTGTTGCTGCTCAAGTTTTTAATCTGAACAATAAATCTAATTTTTTATGGAATACAGCGAGCGCTGCCTTCTGCGTGGATCTACCTACATTTGTACAGAGGACTTTCTGCCATCCACCAGGCAGGTGAGATGATCGCCTTTTTTGTTACTAATGTAATGTGTTACATACAAGTTTCATTGCTGACTGTTCTGTAGATTTAACTTTTTTTTTTTTTACAACAGATTTACTTTGGATTTGGGAATTCGTCACATGATCATAAATACGACATAATTTTTTTACGCTGTGAGTGAATGCAGTTTGATAAAAGCACATTCACTTCTATTATCCTGCACTTTGTTGCAGTATTTAGGTGCAGATTCTGGAACCAAATGTTTGCAAAAAGTATCTGAAGTGTGAATCCGCCCAGAGTTTTTACTGGATAAAGTGGATAAAGTGACCAGCTGGATGTCCTCAGTCTATCACAGCCATCGTCTATTGTACAGATGATGCATGTTACTAGCACGGCCGGGGAAATGCCTCCTGTATTTTAAGGGCAAAGATGAACACTGGTCTACAGGTCTGTAAGGAAAGTATAATCTGAAGGGGCTTGGGTTACCCAGATTGGGGGGGGGGAATGATAGGGAAAGTTTGGAGGCACCTATTACGGATGAGGAGTTAAGCAGGGCACTAGGGTTAATGGCAAAGGGGAAGGCACCACGGGCGGATGGGCTACCAGTGGAAATTTATAAAGGTATGGAGGAAGTGCTAGTGCCCAGATTAAGGGTGCTACTGGAAGATGCTAAGAGTAGAGGGATACTGCCAACATCCATGAGAGAAGCCATAATAGTTGTATTACCAAAAGAAGACAAAGATCCACGATTGCCAGAATCATACCGACCAATTTCATTGCTTACAACGGATGTTAAACTCCTGGCCAAGGTGTTGGCTATTCGGCTGATGGGTGTTATGTCTAAATTGATACATCCGGATCAGTCCGGCTTTATGCCCAACAGGTCTACGGCTGTTACCGTATTTTTCGGACTATAAGACGCACCCCAAATTTTGGGGTGAAAATAGCAGAAAAAAAGATTTTTACAATATGGGGGTCCGTCTTATTGTCCGAATTTTAAGGTACCTGTGGGCTGGCGGTGGTACAGCAGGGGTTGCGGCAGTGGTGTGGTGATGCTGATACTGTACTCACCTTCCTCAGGTGAGGTGACGCTGCGGCACGGAGAGCAGAGCCGGGTTTGTGGCTGTGGTGCGGCGGTGGCAGAGGTGCGGCGGTGGCAGAGTTGCGGCGGTGGCAGAGTTGCGGCGGTGGCAGAGGCGCGATGGGCGGCGTGCACCTGAGCAGGGTCCCTTCCTCAGGTGTGGTGACGCCGCGGCACGGAGAACAGAGCTGGGTTTGTGGCAGGTGTGGCGGTGGCAGAGGTGCGGCGGTGGCAGAGATGCGGCGGTGGCAGAGGCGCGATGGGCGGCGTGCACCTGAGCAGGGTCCCTTCCTCAGGTGTGGTGACACCGCGGCACGGAGAGCAGAGCTGGGTTTGTGGCAGGTGTGGCGGTGGCAGAGGTGTGGCGGTGGCAGAGATGCGGCGGTGGCAGAGGCACGGTGGGCGACGTGCACCTGACAGGGTCCCTTCCTCAGGTGGTGAGGTGACGCAGCGGCACGGAGAGCAAACAGGACAGCAGAGCCGGGTTTGTCGGTGGTGGCGGCCATCTTCCTGAGGTGGCGCGTGCGCAGAGTACTCTGCTTCCTGGGGCTTCAGAAAAATGGCCGCCGCGATCTCTATCTGCGCATGCGCGGCCTACCGCGGCCATTTTCCTGAAGTCACAGGAAGAAGAGTACTGTATCTGCGCACGCGCCGCCTCAGGAAGATGGCCGCCACCACCGGCAAATCCCAGCTCTGCTGTCCTGTCTGCTCTCGGTGCCGTGGCGTCACCTCACCACCTGAGGAAGGGAACCTGCTCAGGTGCACGCCGCCCACCGCGCCTCTGCCACCGCCGCATCTCTGCCACCGCCGCACCTCTGCCACCGCCACACCGCTGCCGCAACCCCCCGGTAAGCTGCGGTCGGGCTATAAGACGCACCCCCCATTTTCCTCACAATTTTTTTTGGGAAAAAGTGCGTCTTATAGCCCGAAAAATACGGTAATTTGAGAAGGCTTTTTATGGATGTACAGCTGCCAGCCGATAACTGTGGTCAGAGGGTTATCGCATCGTTGGATGCCCATAAGGCATTTGATAGAGTGGAATGGGGATATTTATGGCAGGTTTTACATTGTTTGGGTTTTGGTCCACAATTTATATCTTGGGTTCAATAGTTATATGCGCAACCAGTAGCTAAAATTAGGGTGAATGGAGAGTTGTCTCATACTATTGATTTACATAGAGGGACGAGGCAGGGGTGTCCACTCTCCCCTTTTTTGTTTGCTTTGGCTGTGGAACAGTTGGCCGCCAAAATGTGACAGTCAGCTGAGGTTTCCGGGTTTAAATATGGGGCGATAGAAGAAAAGATAGAGCTCTATGTGGACGATATCTTGCTATTTTTAAGTAATCCAGACACATCTTTGGGAAATGCCATACAGCTTATTGAAGGCTTTGGATCTTTGTCGGGGCTGGTGATTGGAGTAAATCAATTCTGTTTAAGGTAGATGTCACAGTGGATGGGTTGGGTGGCGTTGCGGATGGGGCAGACTTAAAGTAGCAGATCAATTTAAATATTTGGGGATATGGATTTCTCTGCCGGTTACAGATTATTTGCATAAAAATCTGACTCCTGTTCTGGAGATTCTTAAGGCAAAGGTAGGAGCATGGACTAAACTGCACCTGCCGGTGGGGGGCCGAGTCAACCTCATTAAAATCATTCTGACGCTTAAGATACTGTATGTCCTCCACAACACACCCATGTGGATACCTCAAGGGAAATTTAAGCAAATTAACTCTTTGTTTAGAAGTTTGGTGGGAGGAAACAGTATCCTCGTATTAGGTTGGAGTCACTTCAGCGCCCCAAGGAGGACGGGGTTTGGGTTTGCCTAACCCTGAAATATATTTCCTTGCGGCCCAGTGCCAGCATCTAAAGGGCTGGGCGCATGATGAGATCTCCAATGTGATACAGCTTATAATGGGGAAATTGACGAATAGATGTCCTGTGGTGCAATGTTTAGAAGATGGTTCCCTGGGGGCACTTGGGAAAACACACCCTACATTATTTCTGATACATGAATTATGGGGAGGATCAAACAAATTTGTGGGGTCACCTGTTTCACTAGGTTTTCACCGATATGGTATAATAACAATTTACCGGAGTTTATGGCGTTGGGATGTTTGTTGGAAAGGCAGGTCAAAGGGATACGGTATGTTTTTCAAATACTGGATCAGCAGGGGCTGAAGACCTTTTTTCAGCTACAATCAGAATTTGGACTTAGAGCTTCTGGGGAATTTCAATATGTGAAGATGAGGCATGCGTATATGGATCTAAACAGGGTGACCACCTTAAAATCCAGGGGGACATGGTGTTGTAATATGTGTGTGGGATTGGACTACAAGAGGGGTCATTTCCTCCCTATAGAGGGATTTACTACATACCTTTCAACTTAAATTCCCAATTAATGCAAGGGCTAAGTGGGAAAGAGAGCTGGGCCCCTTGGATGACAATACGTGGGACTCCGCCCTGGACTGGATACCAAAATTGTCATTGAGTGAGCCGTACAGGCTGTCTCAGCTTTATATAATACACAGAGCTTATAAGTCCCCGGATGTTTTCTTTAAGGCTGGACTACAACCTAACTCTGAATGTCCCCGGTGTAGGAATGAATGTGCAGGTATATATCATATGATGTGGACGTATCCAAGAGCGGCCTCTTTCTGGATAGTGGTTCTGAGTCGCGTGGAAAGGGCATATCGATGTGTGATTCCAAGGGAACTGGTAGTATGTTGGCTGGGATATGTGGAGGAGATAAAAGTTCATAATACCATGAAAGTGGCAATTGCCAGACTACTGTGTATGGCTCGGAAGGTGATAGCGAGAAATTGGATAAAGGAAGAGCCGCCGTCTAGAGGAGAATACCTTAAATACGTGAAATATGCCATTAATTTGGAGAAGGGGGTTTATAAGAAAAGGGGGAAATTGGAGATGTATGAAAAATTGTGGATGCCATGGCTGGAGTACAGATAAAGATGTTGATATGATGGGAACGGCCTCTAGGGAAATTGTATGTAGGGTGCCCCCCTGCATTGCAATATCAGATGAAATAATGTAATGCACCTCTATTTCTGTGAAAAGGACAGGTTAAAAGGACAATGAGAGCTGTCTAAATATAGGGGGGTATGAGAGGGGAAAGGGTTGGGATTTGTTATATCGGGGTTGGTTTATTTGAAATTTGAAAATGAAGGTATTCTTGTAATATGTGTTTTACCTAATAAAAATGTATCCGAGTTAAAAAAAAATAAAGTATAATCTGATATGTGAATTATTAACAATACTGTATGTGATACATCACTTTGATGGGGAATGTGGTATTCTGTCTATAAACAATCTGAATGTTTCCATCAGAAGCTTTCCTCTGTTCACATTTATGGGGAAGTTGGAAGAGAACTATCAACTGAACAAGCACTAAATGGTGTTGGGCGCCATTACAGGGGTACTGAGGTCTTGGGCATTGAATCAACTAAGACCTCAGCTCAAATATATCCCTACTGTAATGTGAATGATGTACTGCTCCATATACAGACCACTAATAACAGCCATGGGATAGTAGCAGACATTTACATCAATGTTACTGATAATCCGTATACAGAGACTACAGGAGACGTCTTTTCTGCAGGGGCTTATCTTGCCATAAGAAATCTCTGATGTCATGGATTCCCCATCAACCATATGAATGTAGAAGCCTACGCAATGTCAAAAACTCACCAAAAGCACATCACGAGAATGTAGCCGTAAAGGGGTTATCCTGGACTCCCAACATCAATATCAGAACGTTGGGATTTAGACATTACACGTCCGAGTCGCCAGAAGTATACAGTTTATGGAGCTGGAACACCACAGCTTTGTACGCTGTGTAGAGGCCGTTCTCGGGGTTCCGCAGCTCAGCTCTCATTGAAGTGTATAGCAGCTGAGCTGCAGTACTGAGAACGGCCACTACACAGCGCATAGAGCTATGAACCTCCAGCAGCCGCGCCAACGGGTATCAGCTGATGGGTGGTGACTATAGGGTCAGACCACCACTGATCTGATATTAATGACCAATCCTAACACTTTCCCTTTCTTCTATTCATCATTACACAGATAAGATTATTATAGCTTATTAAAGTCACTGAATAAGAAAGAAAAACCTTTTCGGCATTTGAAAATACATAAAAAAACAACAAAAAAAGAACTTACGCTCATTCTGATGTCCAGGAAACGAAGCTTGCACTAAAAACAAATAAAGAATAATGAGCGTTTTTTTGTTATCCCTTTCTATTACAGCTATTATAATAAACTTTTACTGTAATTTCTATTACCTTTTCTTCCTCTCATGTAGATGACAAGGCCGACAATAAAGAATACCAGTCCTAACACAATCCCCACAATCCCGGTTGCCATCTTGTTTTTAGCTGAATCTGATGACTCAGGGTCTAGAAAATAAAATGGACCAGTCAGTACTGAAGAGTAGAGACAATGTTATCGAATATGGACTATTCTCCATCTTATAAACCATTCCTGATATAGCAGTTATTGACTGACGTGTTCAGTCTCAGTAATATAGATACGTGCCTGGTCTGGGCCGATCTGTGCAGTAATCAGAAGGCTCCTGGCACCTTCATACAGGGCAGGAGGAAAGGTGGCAAAGGCCTCCAGACAAGACAATTTGTAATGGACCCCGCCACCACTAACACAAAAAATACCATCCAGGTAATAGTTAATGTGCATGTGCAGGTTTTATGACATTTCATTGTCACGATTTTGGGCAGATCGTGTAAAAAAACCAGACTGAATGTGTGTAGCCCTGGTACACAATACCAGGAGGATGAGTGGAGAGGTAAAGGTTAAGTGTTCTTCATGTCATCATGTACCTTCGGACACGCCCAGTAGGGGTGTGGAAGGGAGTGATTTAGTCAGTCAGTGTCCGGACTTCAGAGTGAGAAGTCAGTAGGAGAGTGTGTCCAGACTTAGGAGAGACAAGACGTCTTAGGGACTCTGCTCTATCTTCAGCTTCAAATCGTGGAGTCTAGTATAGGTACTTTAACGTACCCGAGCCTAGTCAAAGCTGTGCCCCACTGGAAACAGGCTGAAATATCTCCTGAGAACTGAGCAAGTCGAAGGGCAAAAGTGGAAGAAAGCAAGGAAGTGCTATAGGTGAAGAATACCTGCACGAATCTACCGGTTACTGGGGACCGAAGGATCATCTTTGTTTCAAGCAAGGTGATAAGATAACTAGAAATCTACCGGACCCTAGGTCGCGGCGGATAAGCCCAAATAGTCAGTACGTAACTGGGGTCAGAGGAAGTGAGGACCGTGAGTCAGTGCACGACAATATAGGAAATCATCTTTCTCACAAAAAAGGCTCCAACCACAACACTGATCGGGCAGAACAGCTAAAGATAAGCTGGAATTATAGAGAGGACTACGCTTCAGGCTGGTCGTACTCAGCTTCATTGGAGTTAAAGGAGGCCCCTAACTTGCTTAACCGTTTGCCTCAAAGCTCATCCTCCATCAACCCCATCAGCCTCCCTGGGACCTGCTTTACCATTCTGCAAGTAAAGGTATGGAAAGACTTTGACTGTGTGAGACTGAGTTATTACTGCATGCCTGCACAATCCCTACCTAACTACCGACCTGAGGGAAGAGTCCCACCTGTAGGGGACCCGACATCTAGCTGCCTCACCATCCCCTCAGAGATCTATAGCAGCGCTGGTACAAATTACCAGAATACTACAGGTGGCGTCACGAACTGTATATAGTTATCCCCTGTAAATATTCCCCAACAACATACGCCAGACCGCCAGGGCCACAGACCGAGCCACAGCTACCTGTGACAAAATCCCCATAGACTTCTACGGGCTCGGCTCTGAGTACCCCATTGCCCTGGTAACCCACAATTGTGGTGGCGGGTCGACACAAACTACTTGGCGTCACGAACAGGATCCGAAACTCGCAGAATTGCGAGCCCTGCGTGCCTATGTAACTGTTTGAGTGAAAAAGACTGTTGCTGTTGTTTGGCGCTAAAATCCGCCATTTTGCCGCCATATTCGCGCCCTCAGGCGCTGGAGAAGAAGGGGGGCGTACCTGTAAAAGCGCGCTGTTGCCTGGCTCCGCCCCCGGCTCTGACTCATCAGCAGGTCCTGCAACAGGAAGTGAACGCTCTGACATCAGAGCGCCTGCGACGAAGGTCCTGTTCCCACCGCTGTGCCTGTGAAGTAGCAGCGTCTGAAACCGGTAGGCTCCGTTTAACCAAGGGGGCGCTAAGATGTCACAACAACCGGCTGACAGTGCGGCCCCGGCCGGAGGCCCCAATCCCGCACCGCTTGGTATTGTAGCGCCAGATGGGGGCGCAGGCCCTGCACCCAGTCCGGTAGTCCCGATCATGCCACTAACGCTCCCATATATGCCTGGGGCGAAATGGCTTCCCCAGTACAGCGGTGAGCCAGGCACATTATCAGGCTTCAAGCGGAAGTTAAGCAGCCTATTGGAAATGTACTCCATGCCTGAGAAACAAAAAGCTGCTGTGTTAATAGGGCAGTTAACTGGCGCTGCTGAGAGGGAAGTGGAGACTTGGGATACCGTTGATCTGGAGTCGGTACCCGCGATTTTCCTTAAACTAAATGCCATATTTGAAGACCGCACAGAAACGGATCTCCGGATGGCCTTCTATCACTGTTCACAACAGCCAGGTGACAGCATCCGGGACTATGCTTGCCGATTGCAAGGAGCCCTGAAAGCACTCAAGCAAGTTAACAATTTAAATGCTCTCCATGAGAATAAAATGTTGAAAGAACAGTTTATACAGGGATTGAGATCCCCAGAGGAACGCAGAACTGTAAATTGGTGGTCCTTAGATCATCCGGATGCTACCTTTGATGCCCTAAAGGACATGGCAATAAAAGGGCTGCGGCCCCTGGGCAAACCTGAGGTGGCCACCCAACATCATCAGGGTGAAGTCACTCCGGAACCGGCAGTAACCCCCTGTTCCCCGCTAGTGGCTGAAGCCAAAGCGCAGGTGACATCTCCTAGTGAATTGGACTGTCTGCGCTCAGAGGTGCGCCAGCTGACTAAAAATCTGGCTGCTGTTATGAGTGCCCTACAACTGCGGAAAGAAGAGGAAGGAAAAATCTTGCTAGCGGACTGCCCAGAAGACGTTCCGTGGATGCACCGGAGAAGAAAGAAGACGTCGCCCCCCCGGAGGAGGACAACGCCACCCCCAGGAGCAACCTCTGATCAACACCCTTCTCGTCGAGAGATCGTCTGTTTTCGCTGCAACCGAAAAGGTCATTTGTCTCCACAGTGTCCTTTAAACGGGCAGAACCTGGGTCCAAGGGCCAACACCCAGGAGAATACTCGCCAGGCCCCCTAGACTGGAACCGCAGGTATGTGGGCGGGCGACCCTACCTGTCCATTATTTTAGATGGGATTGCTGTTCCAGCATTGCTAGACACTGGGTCTCAAGTCACCCTCATACCTGATGCCCTATATACCAAGTACTGGTCAATGGACGATCTTAAACCCCCGAGCCTTGACTTTACCGTGTATGCTTCTAATGGTCTTCCTGTAGAAGTACTTGGAACAAAATGTGTAGATGTAAAGGTGGGAAGAGAGGAGTTGAAAGACCAGGGACTTCTAGTAGTGAAGACTGTAAATGAGGAGAATGGTCTAAATATAATATTGGGTACTAATGTTATTGGTAATTGTTTGGAAGAAGTAGTGTTCTTGCTCCAACAGCTCGCTGAGATTGCCCGACCAAGGCAGAGAGGAGTAATCCAAAGAGAGATCCGGGCCCTGGTGTGTCAGCAGCAAGCGAAGCTTACCGACGGCGAAATTGGTAATGTACGGGTCACTGACTCAGTTCCTATTGTGATACCCCCAATGAGTGAAATGATCATTTGGTGCAGGGCAGCCATAGGTCTGAGAGGACAGAATTACCAAGCTGTAGTAGAACCCCACCATTCAGAACATAGACCTACACTTATGACTGCTAGAGGAGTAGTAGAAGTGGTGAATGGAAGAGTACCTGTACGGCTTCTCAATTGGGGAGATGATGAGGTAAATTTACCCCGTTATGCAACCATTGCTAAACTTCATGCTGTTGATAATAATTCTATTCTCCCGGCTGAGTCCTTAGACTCCTGTCAAATAGAGGAGGACAATGACCCAGCAACTCAGGTGGCGGAATGGTGTCAGCAACTCCATGTTGGGATGGACACCACTCCCGCTCACCAGAAGCAAGGGGTATTACGGGTGGTGCAAGAGTATGCCCAAGTGTTTAGCAAAAATCCACTTGATTTTGGGACAATTAAGGGAGTACAACATCATATCCCTACAGGCAGTCATCCTCCCATCAAAGAGCGGTATAGGCCCATACCTCCAGCTCATTATCAGAAGGCTAAAGAAATGTTGAATGATATGAAGAAAGCTGGGGTGATAAGGGATAGTTGTAGTCCCTGGGCAGCCCCTCTAGTTTTGGTTAAAAAGAAAGATGGTAGTATGAGAATGTGTGTGGATTACAGGCAGGTGAACCGCATAACACAAAAAGATGCATACCCGCTACCACGTATAGAGGAATCATTAGCTGCTCTGAAAACGGCTAACTACTTTTCTACCCTTGATCTGACTAGTGGTTACTGGCAAGTGGCTGTGGCTGAGGAGGATCGTGAGAAAACGGCTTTCACCACCCCAATGGGGCTCTGTGAGTTCGACAGAATGCCGTTTGGGCTCAGTAGTGCCCCAGGAACATTTCAGAGAGTGATGGAAAACTGTCTGGGACATCTCAATTTTGAAACCGTGCTGCTATACCTAGACGACGTTATCGTGTATTCCAAGACATATGAGGACCATCTGAAGCACCTGGCAGAAGTGTTTGAGTCCCTGTCCAGGTACGGGATGAAGTTGAAACCCTCAAAATGCCATCTACTCAAGCAGAAGGTACAATACTTGGGGCACATCGTCAGTTCGGAAGGAGTAGCGCCGGACCCAGAGAAAGTCACTGCCATCCAGAAGTGGCCGGAGCCGAAGAACCTTAAGGAAGTGCGACAGTTCCTGGGACTAACGGGTTACTACAGGAGATTCGTGAAAGATTACACGAAGAAGGCAGCTCCTTTACAGGACCTCCTAGTAGGACAATCCCTTAAGAGCAGAAACCCTCCCTTTAATTGGGGTAAAGAACAGGCTGAAGCATTCCAAAAGATGAAAGAGATCCTTACAGGTGATGAGATCTTAACCTATCCTGATTACAGCCAACCGTTCCTGTTGTACACCGACGCCAGTAATGAAGGGTGGGAGCAGTTCTCAGTCAGAAGCAGAATGGACAAGAAAAAGTCATCGCATATGCTAGCAGAAAACTCAGGCCAACTGAAAGGAATCCGGAAAATTATAGCAGCTTCAAGCTAGAGTTTCTGGCGCTGGTCTGGGCCATTACTGAAAGATTTAAGCACTATCTGGCCTCCAATAAGTTCACTGCGTACACAGACAACAACCCATTAACGCACCTGGAAACCGCCAAGCTGGGTGCCATGGAGCAGCGATGGATGGCTCGGTTGTCCAATTACCAGTTTACTATCAAGTACCGGGCAGGTCGAAAGAATGCTAATGCTGATGCGTTGTCCCGTATGCCGCATGACTCTGATACGGAAGAAGAATCGGACGACCTGGAAGAAATTGAGCTACCCGCGTTCCATCGAAATGGGGTAGTCCACGAGCATCAAGTCCACAGAAAGCAAAATGGTGCAACATTAAATCCTTTACCCCATCACAGCTGGAAAGAGACTCAGGACAGTGATCCAGTGGTCAGCCACATCAAGGAGTTGTTAAAGCAAGAAGGCTCCTCCTTGGAAAAGGATGCACCTATGCCCGCCAAGCTCCTGTGGAACGAGAGAAGCAGGTTGTTCCTGTACCGTGAGAAGTTGTGCAGAAGATACGTTAACCCCAGAACCCATGAAATGGTCTGGCAAATCGTGGTCCCCAAGACAGACGTCCCAATGGTGTTGGAAGCATACCACGATCAAGCAGGACACTTTGGCTGGAGGAAGCTGGAGACCCTGTTGAGATGCCGGTTCTACTGGGTAGGGATGCGCAGCTCCATCGAGAGGTGGTGTCGGAACTGTGGACCCTGTGGTCTCAGAAGAAAGGACTACGGAAGTCAGAAGGCCCCCCTGCAACCTATCCGGACGACTCGTCCCCTGGAGATTGTGGCCCTGGACCACGTCAAACTGTCGCCGAGTAGATCTGGATACTCATACGCCTTGACCATGGTGGACCATTACTCCAGATTTCTGGTAGTCGTTCCAGTGAAAGACCAGACTGCAGTGACGGCAGCGAAGACCTTTCAAGCAAGCTTCTGCAGACCGCATGGGTATCCCGAGCAAGTCTTAACCGATCAGGGACCTGCTTTTGAAGCCGATTTATTCAAGGAATTCTGTCATATGTACGGGTGCAAGAAAATAAGAACAACACCATATCACCCTCAAACCAACGGTCTTTGTGAAAAGATGAACCATATTGTCCTTGACTTGTTGAGATCCATACCGTTGGAAGACAGGAATCGATGGCCGGATTTACTACCTGATTTGGTTGATTTGTATAATCATATACCTGTAAGCTCAACTAACTGCACTCCAGCCTATCTGATGAGAGCAAGGCCTGGAAAACTACCAATGGATTAGAACTTGGAGTGGTAGAACCGGAGGCAGACGACGCTGTTGAAACTGGGACGTCAATCGGCAAGAGCAATACAGAAGAGTACAAATCTGTGTAGAGGAAAGTCTTAATAAGGCACGGGAGAAACAGGAAAATGTCTACAACCGAAATGCTCCTGCCAAGCCTTTGATGCCTGGAGAGGTAGTATTAAAAAGAAAGAGGAAAATGCATAAACTGGATAATCAGTGGGAGCAAGAACCCTACGTCATACAAGATTCTAAGTACGACAACGGAAAAGTTTGTGTCGTCAGTAAAGACGGAGGAAAAACAATAACCACTGTGTCTAGAGACCATTTGAAACTATGTCCGGAACCCTTGAAACGTTGCGACAAGAACCCTGTCTTCAATCAAAGAGAGAAAAAGGAAGAGGTTATACACACAGATCTGGGAGATTTTCCTGCGGATTGGCCCCGACTGGGAGATGCTGTGATAATTCCAGTGTTGCAGTTTTATAAGCCACAAGAGGACGTTTTACCTCCAGTTGTGCCTGTAGTGCCAGTTGAACCCGCTCAGGAGTTACCCCTTCCAGCAACACCTCAACCTGTAGAACCTCAAGATGGATCATCTGAAGCAGCGCCCCATACTATGGGATCCCCTGGTGAAGCTGACTCACACCGCCCAGCCATCAGTACGCTTGCCAGATCCATGGAAAGATTAAGGCAGTTCTATGGTTTACCGTTTCATAGTGCAGACAGATCGCAAATTGATTTACCTGAAACTACACCACGTAGATCAGAGAGAATCACAAAAGGGAAATTACCCATTAGATATCAGCAATAGTTATGACGAACTGATGTAAATATATTGTGAAAAGTCTATATATATAGATGTGTTTTTCCCTATTAAGCTTCGTTTACAATGGACTCAGAGGCTGAGGACTGAGCCAGCCCAAAAACTGTATCCTGTAAATAGTTGCACTAAAGTGCCTTCTTAATGGTTTCACATGAAACCTTGACTCACCTCTGAACCAAAAACCCGTGTGGTGTGGCACTGAGTGAGGTCTGCATTTGGATGTCCTGCAGCCCACCCAGGACCCACGTTGAAGGTTTGGTGCGGGTCCTTCACAAGTATCTTGTAAATTTATTTATTGAATACTACTTGTATTTTTCTATCAAGTTTGTAACGTTCAAAGTAGTCTTACCTCCCGGATGGGAAGATGTTATTGTTCCAGATGTTATTGCATAAACAAAATTTTTCTGTCTTTTGTATTCCACAGCCCGGGAGTGCTGTCGTTTACCATGGGGGAATGTGTAGCCCTGGTACACAATACCAGGAGGATGAGTGGAGAGGTAAAGGTTAAGTGTTCTTCATGTCATCATGTACCTTCGGACACGCCCAGTAGGGGTGTGGAAGGGAGTGATTTAGTCAGTCAGTGTCCGGACTTCAGAGTGAGAAGTCAGTAGGAGAGTGTGTCCAGACTTAGGAGAGACAAGACGTCTTAGGGACTCTGCTCTATCTTCAGCTTCAAATCGTGGAGTCTAGTATAGGTACTTTAACGTACCCGAGCCTAGTCAAAGCTGTGCCCCACTGGAAACAGGCTGAAATATCTCCTGAGAACTGAGCAAGTCGAAGGGCAAAAGTGGAAGAAAGCAAGGAAGTGCTATAGTGAAGAATACCTGCACGAATCTACCGGTTACTGGGGACCGAAGGATCATCTTTGTTTCAAGCAAGGTGATAAGATAACTAGAAATCTACCGGACCCTAGGTCGCGGCGGATAAGCCCAAATAGTCAGTACGTAACTGGGGTCAGAGGAAGTGAGGACCGTGAGTCAGTGCACGACAATATAGGAAATCATCTTTCTCACAAAAAAGGCTCCAACCACAACACTGATCGGGCAGAACAGCTAAAGATAAGCTGGAATTATAGAGAGGACTACGCTTCAGGCTGGTCGTACTCAGCTTCATTGGAGTTAAAGGAGGCCCCTAACTTGCTTAACCGTTTGCCTCAAAGCTCATCCTCCATCAACCCCATCAGCCTCCCTGGGACCTGCTTTACCATTCTGCAAGTAAAGGTATGGAAAGACTTTGACTGTGTGAGACTGAGTTATTACTGCATGCCTGCACAATCCCTACCTAACTACCGACCTGAGGGAAGAGTCCCACCTGTAGGGGACCCGACATCTAGCTGCCTCACCATCCCCTCAGAGATCTATAGCAGCGCTGGTACAAATTACCAGAATACTACAGGTGGCGTCACGAACTGTATATAGTTATCCCCTGTAAATATTCCCCAACAACATACGCCAGACCGCCAGGGCCACAGACCGAGCCACAGCTACCTGTGACAAAATCCCCATAGACTTCTACGGGCTCGGCTCTGAGTACCCCATTGCCCTGGTAACCCACAATTGTGGTGGCGGGTCGACACAAATGTGAATGTGACTACTGCTGGGATGGTGCAGAAGGACGGAGGAGGCCGTTTATAATGGTGGGTAATGTGCCGAGAGGCCAAGCTGAGGAATTAAAAGGCATACGCAAGACAGTAAAGAAAATAAAAATCTTACACATTTCATTTCCTAATTTAATTTATTCCTGCAATAGTCCGGTCAAAGTGGGTATGAAGTTTCACCATGGGGCACAATAACTGGGATATCCCCAGCAGTCAGGGAAAGCTGTAAATTACTTGTCATCACTGCCATCTAAAAATGTCCGAGCCCGCTGTGAGGGTTCATGTTCACTGAAAACTGAATTTCTCAGGATCAGAAATGTCTGGAAATATATATCTTTTAGCAACTTAACAAAAGACAAAAAAAAATCAAGAACATTTAGCAGGATGTTCCAGCAGTTTTTCTGCACATATTTATTTTTGCTGCTTTCTGTTTTGTAGCATTGTACAAGCACTTTGTAATCATTTCTACTGTCCATTTATATTGTGAAAGATCAGATCTGTAGTGGTAAGAAAAGTGGGTTTAAAAGGGGTTGGTCATGGACTTTTGCTCTGATGGAATGCTGAAAAGCTGCAGCTGATCGTCAGCCGCTGATTGGCTGCAGCAGTCATGTGACATAATGTCATGTCACTGCCATGTGACACAATAGGAAGATCGCAGGAGTGGCACCAGTCTGGGAGATAAATATACATTTTTTTTATTTTCTGCCCCAAACTGGGGCTGACCAGTAGTGGGCAAACACTTTAAAGTGCCCCTGTCAGCAGGATTGTGCACAGTCACCTACACACAGTGTCAGGTCAGCACCGTTATACTGATTACAATAATCTGGTGATGAAATCCGTCTTGTGGTTGTTGTGTAATCTTTATGTTCAGTTTTGAGTTAATGATATGCTCGTGCTCCAGGGCCTGTGGGGGGTCTTCATGTGGTGCTCTGATTAGGTATTCACCATTATGGCTTCTGACAGGTCACTGGTGCCTCACTGACTGTCCCCTAGTTTACATAATGAATATTATTTTTATATCTTGGAAAAAAAAACATTCAGCAGGCTGGCGCCGGCGGTGGCGCCTGCACTGCAGCCTGATTGCATATGTAATGTGTATATAATTAATTTGCTTCATGTTACCCTGATACCCTGATTGGCATTAGCTGCAGATATAACCAGTGCAATGGGTCTGCTCCAGACGTAGTCTGCTTCATATATTTTAAATCCCATATTTCAAATTACAGATTTCTAATTACACTACTGTGAATTAGACTAGAATTCTAGAATGCATTTGGCCACACATCAATCCTACAGCATTGTCATCATCACCTTGTGACTGAGATGTTCTTCTGTTCCCACAGGTATGAAAACTCCAGCTTTTCTATGCTCCTGAATGCATCATGTATATTGCTTTGTTAATGGTGTGAAAACTCCAGCTTTTCTATGCTCCTGAATGCATCATGTATATTGCTTTGTTAATGGTATGAAAACTCCAGCTTTTCTATGCTCCTGAATGCATCATGTATATTGCTTTGTTAATGGTATGAAAACTCCAGCTTTTCTATGCTCCTGAATGCATCATGTATATTGCTTTGTTAATGGTATGAAAACTCCAGCTTTTCTATGCTCCTGAATGCATCATGTATATTGCTTTGTTAATGGTATGAAAACTCCAGCTTTTCTATGCTCCTGAATGCATCATGTATATTGCTTTGTTAATGGTATGAAAACTCCAGCTTTTCTATGCTCCTGAATGCATCATGTATATTGCTTTGTTAATGGTATGAAAACTCCAGCTTTTCTATGCTCCTGAATGCATCATGTATATTGCTTTGTTAATGGTATGAAAACTCCAGCTTTTCTATGCTCCTGAATGCATCATGTATATTGCTTTGTTAATGGTATGAAAACTCCAGCTTTTCTATGCTCCTGAATGCATCATGTATATTGCTTTGTTAATGGTATGAAAACTCCAGCTTTTCTATGCTCCTGAATGCATCATGTTATATTGCTTTGTTAATGGTATGAAAACTCCAGCTTTTCTATGCTCCTGAATGCATCATGTATATTGCTTTGTTAATGGTATGAAAACTCCAGCTTTTCTATGCTCCTGAATGCATCATGTATATTGCTTTGTTAATGGTATGAAAACTCCAGCTTTTCTATGCTCCTGAATGCATCATGTATATTGCTTTGTTAATGGTATGATTTGCTCACCCATCTTCCTGTGTACATAATTGTACTCCATACTTCTTATCTTCACCACACATCCGAATGGTCTGTGTAATCCCTACCCCCTTTATGACCTTTCCTTAACTCTGCATCTGGCCTGAGCAGTCTCAGCCCACTTTCCACTCACACCTGATTGGCATTAGCTGCAGATATAACCAGTGCAATGGGTCTGCTCCAGACGTAGTCTGCTTCATATATTTCAAATCCCATATTTCAAATTACAGATTTCTAATTACACTACTGTGAATTAGACTAGAATTGGACTGGAATTTGGCTGCAAGGTAACATAATTTAAAACCACTATGTTTCACTTTCACCCCATCCTCCTTTCTTTCTTCCTATCCCCTGTAATCCCCCCACCTAGTAAGGAATTAGTCATTTCCCCCTCCATTCTCCCAGCCATCTCACCTTTCCCACAGAACTGTTCCTCCACATACAATCCTTTTCACCAAGACACACACGGCCACACCATGGCTTATACTGCTCTCACCTTCTAACGCTCTGTCTGCTACTCCTCATCGCTGGCGATGTATCCCCAAATCCTGGCCCTCCTCATCACATCCCCACACTCATTTCTAACACCCTGCCACGATCTTCCACACGTTTTTGCAACCCTGTCAACCTCATACCTATCCATCCACACCCACCTCCCCCAGTCCCCCTACCCGGAGCACTATGGAACGCACGCTCCGTCTGCAATAAACTGTCATTTGTCCACGACCTCTTTATCACCAACAAACTCTCCTTCCTTGCCATCACTGAAACCTGGCTCACCCCCTCTGACACAGCCTCTCCAGCTGCGCTCTCCTATGGCGGATTTCATCTTTCCACACCCCTCGCCCCAGCAACAAACGTGGTGGAGGAGTTGGCTTACTCCTGTCTGATACCTGCTCCTTTACTCCTATTCAAATTCCACCCTCCGCTGCTATTCCCTCGTTCGAAGTGCACTCCGTCCGCATCTATTCCCCCTCCAACCTCCAACTGGCTGTCATTTACCGCCCCCCGGAACTAGCCATCTCCACCTTTCTCGACCACTTCACCACCTGGCTACTCCATTTCCTCTCTGCTGACATCCCCACCATCATCATGGGCGATTTCAACATCCCCATTGACACTTCCACCCCGGCTACCTCTAAACTTCTTTCGCTCACAGCTTCCCTTGGCCTCACTCAATGGTCCTCTGTGGCCACTCACAAAGGCGGTCACACGCTGGACCTTATCTTCACCCGTCTCTGTTCCCTCACTAATCTCACTAACTCCCCACTCCCCCTGTCTGACCACAACCTACTGACATTCTCTTCCCTCTCCTCTGTTAGTACGCATCCCCCACTCCACAAACTCACCCACCCTCGCAGAAATCTCAAACACCTCAATTTACAATCGCTCTCTGAGTCCCTCCTCCCTCTCACAGACATAGCCTCACTTAATGACACAGATGCTGCTGCCACATTTTATAACACCACAATAAAAACCACACTTGATTCGGCCGCCCCCCTCATGCAGAGCAAAACTCGTACAATCAACAGGCAGCCCTGGCTGACCGGCCTGACCAAAGAACTGAGACGGGCTTCCAGGGTTACCGAGCGGAGATGGAAGAGAACCCACTCCATCGAGCACTTCAACGCATACAAGCAGTCCCTTGCCAGCTTCAAGTCCACGCTCTCTGCCGCAAAACAAACTTACTTTGCATCTCTCATATCTTCCCTGTCTCACAACCCTAAACAGCTCTTCAACACTTTCAATTCTCTACTCCATCCCACAGCACCTCCTCCCTCTCCTCTCATTTCTGCCGAAGACTTTGCCTCCTTCTTTAAGCAAAAGATTGATACTATCAGAGAAGGCTTTGGCCCGCAGCCCCCAATGCCCCTCTTAGCCACTCAGCCCTGTTCTTCCAAAACCAGCTTCACCACCATGACAGAAGATCAGCTCTCCACTCTCCTGTCAAGATCACACCTCACCACTTGCGCGCTTGACCCACTCCCGTCCCACCTCATCCCTAACCTTGCCACAGTCTTCATCCCTACTCTCACACACCTCTTCAACCTTTCACTTACAAATGGTGTCTTTCCTTCATCCTTCAAACATGCCTCAATCACCCCGATCCTCAAAAAGCCCTCCCTCGACCCATCCTCAGCGTCTAGCTATCGTCCGATATCTCTTCTCCCCTTCGCCTCAAAACTACTGGAACAGCATGTATATCTTGAACTGTCCTCCCACCTTTCCTCCTGCTCCCTCTTTGACCGGTTACAATCAGGCTTTCGACCGCATCACTCAACTGAAACTGCCCTAACTAAAGTCACCAACGACCTACTAACCGCCAAGAGCAAGCGACACTACTCTGTCCTCCTTCTCCTGGACCTGTCTTCTGCCTTTGACACCGTAGACCATTCCCTCCTCCTACAGATTCTCTCATCTCTTGGCATCACAGACTTGGCCCTATCCTGGATCTCATCATACCTAACAGACCGAACTTTTAGCATCTCCCTCTCACACACCACCTCCTCACCTCGCCCCCTGTCTGTCGGTGTTCCCCAAGGCTCAGTCCTAGGACCCCTACTCTTCTCCATCTACACCTTCGGCCTGGGACAGCTCATAGAATCCCATGGCTTGCAGTATCACCTCTACGCCGATGACACGCAGATCTACCTATCTGGACCTGACCTCACCTCCCTACTGACCAAAATCCCACAGTGTCTGTCTGCTATCTCAGCCTTCTTTTCTGCTCGCTTTCTCAAACTGAACATGGACAAAACAGAATTCATCATCTTTCCCCCACCTCATTCTACCCCTCCACCAGGCCTATCCATCAATGTCAATGGCTGCTCGCTTTCCCCAGTCCCACATGCTCGGTGCCTTGGGGTGATCATCGACTCTGCCCTCTCGTTCAAACCACATATCCAAGCCCTCGCCACCTCCTGCCGCCTCAAACTCAAAAATATTTCCCGGATCCGCTCATTCCTCAACCATGAAACCACAAAAACACTAGTGCACGCCCTTATCATCTCCCGCCTCGACTACTGCAACCCCCTACTGTCTGGCCTCCCCTCTAGCACTCTGGCACCACTCCAGTCCATCCTACACTCTGCTGCACGACTAATCCACCTGTCTTCCCGCTATTCCCCAGCCTCCCCACTATGCCAGGCCCTTCACTGGCTTCCTATTGCCCAGAGGCTCCAGTTCAAAACCTTAACCATGACATACAAAGCCATCCACAACCTTTCTCCTCCATACATCTGTGACATGGTCTCCCGCTACCTACCTACACGCAACCTTCGATCCTCTCAAGATTTCCTTCTCGACTCCCCCCTCATCTCTTCTTCCCACAACCGCATACAAGACTTCTCCCGGGCTTCCCCCATACTCTGTAACTCCCTGCCGCAAAACATCAGACTTTCACCAACAACGGAGACCTTCAAGAAAAACCTGAAGACCCACCTGTTCCGACAAGCCTACAACCTGCAATGATCCTCAGTCTACTGAACCATCGCACGACCAGCTCTACCCTCTCCTAGTGTATTCTCACCCATCCCTGTAGACTGTGAGCCCTCGCGGGCAGGGTCCTCTCTCCTTCTGTACTTGTGTGTCCCTTGTCTAGCACATGTTTATTGTATCTGTCTATATTTTTCCCTTTTCATATGTAAAGCGCCATGGAATAAATGGCGCTATATAAATGTATAATAATAATAATAATAATAATTCTTAAAAAAAAAAAATCTGTTTGAAAATGGTGCCAGCCGAGCCTGCGCAGTAGCAGCTATCGGTGATCAGAAGCTGCTATTAAGCAGGCTCCAGCGGCACCATCTTGCTAGAGAAAAAAAATGTCCTCCTCCAAGTTGGTGCCGACTGCGCAGTAGCAGCTATTATAGATTACTATTACTAATTAGGTGCAAATAGATGCATCTTTTCTGGGCGTCTGCGGACTGCTACTTTTAGGCTGGGATGGGCAAATAATCATGGTCCCTTACCAGCCTGAGAATACCAGCCCCAGCTGTCTGCTCTAGTTTTTCTGGTTGTCAAAAATAATTGAAAAAACAGCATGGGGATCCCTCTATTCTTGATAACCAGCCTTGCTGAACCTGACAGCTGAGAGTTGCAGCCCCCAGCTGTGAGTTTTGCCTGGCTGGTTATCAAAAATACAGGGGAAGACACGCTGTTTAAAAAAAAAAAAAAAAAAAAGATTTATTTACAGTGCAGGTGCCGACTGATGAATACTCCCATCAGCCTCCGACTGCTCTCGCTGTTATTAGCAGCAGCAGGTGTAGGCTGATGGAAGCAGTATCCCATCAGTCGACACCAGTGACGGAGGTAAACTTTTTATCTCCTATCACAGCTGAAGGCTCACGAATAATTTTACCGCCGACCAGAAGCACTGCTTGCCGCACTGTCATGCACATGACAAAGAAACAAACACCCGGTGTTCGGGGGCCAATCCCGAACAGTAACATTGACTTCCTGGTGAAGTCTGTGTTCGGTTTCCATGCCCGAACAGTAGGTGTTCGGTATGGACACTGAACTTTTTTTTTTTTAAATCAAATAAGTTTTTATTGAATCATATTATCAAACCATACAACAATATTCAATAAAATTTATATATTACATATATTGAAATACTCCATTTTCTCCCATCTACCCTGTTGTGAATGTGTTAGAAATGAGTTCTGAGCAGAAGTTCCCTCTGGTGGTTGCAGACAGTGCTGATGCATTTAGTGAAGATTGGCAATCAGGAGTTACAGACTGGTCCTATATAAGGGAGGTTCCCTCCCATCAGAGTTGCCGGTGATCAATTGTTCTTGTCTCAACTGTGGTTCCTGGTTCACTTGGAAGCTTGTGGAGTCTTGATTCTTCTCCTGCTCTCAGATAAGACATTTTCTGTTTTTATTTTTGTGCTTGCTTTTTGCATTGTTTCCTACACTTTTGTGGAGGTCAGCCAGGTCCCCTCCGGGGGCTTGTGCTCCTCTCAGTTTGTCTGAGCCACTGTTGTTTGTTCATTTGCCTTTTCCAGTTTTTTTTCAGTGGCTGCGGCTTAGTTTTGTTACACCAGAGAACTAATTTAGGTGGTAGAGGTCATGTGATCTCAGGTGTTTTTGCAATTAGTAGAGTTGGTACTTTTTAGGGTTTTTTGGGATTGCAGTAAGTGTCCTTCCTATCCTTTTCTGTCTAGGAAGATTGGGCCCCAACGTTTGCTCATACTATTTTCTGTCTGTGTCTGTATTTCCTCTTGTCTAACCGCCATTACATGTTTGGGGGCTTCCTTTGTTCTTTGGGGATCTGCTCCGGGGCAGATAGCTTTTCCTCTTTCTATCTTTAGGTGTAGTTAAACTCTCAGGCTGTGACGAGGCGTCTAAGACCAACGTAGGTACTCTCCATGGCTGCCTTTAGTTGTGGTGGTTAATCAGGGTACTGCAATCCAGTAGATTCCAACCTCTCTGGTGTATTGCCGTTTTTTGCTTGCTCTCCTCAGCTACCAAATCATAACAGTATCACCGGCCAAACTGAAAATTATATGGTACTCAACAGAAGGGAAAAATAGTAAAAGGAAAAAGAAAAAAGGAAGTTTTCAGAAATTTTTTTTTTGTCTGTTTGTTGCATTTCCCTCTTTTTCTCTGGGTGCTGAGGAGGATTTTTTTTTCTCTCAATAGAGTTTGCACAGTTGTCTGGCCGTGTGGATCAGCTTGCCACTGAAGTTCGGAGTATTGCTACCTATCTTGCTAGGTTGCCGGTTGTGGAACCTAGGATCCCCATGCCAGATTTATTTTTGGGGATTGAGCTAAATTTCTGAATTTCAAAAATAACTGTAAGTTGTTTTTTGCCTTAAAACCTAAGTCCTCAGGGAACGCAGCACAGCAGGTTCAAATTGTCATCTCTCTCCTGTGCGGCGATCCTCAGGATTGGGCTTTTTCCCTGACACCTGGGGACCCTGTTTTGAGTAATGTTGATGCATTTTTTCTGGCTCTGGGGTTATTGTACGATGAACCTAATGTCACTGATCAAGCTGAAAAAACCTTGTTGGCATTAAATCAGGGGCTTGAGGACGCCGAGTTGTACTGTCAGAAATTCCGAAAGTGGGCAGTCCTGACCAAATGGAATGATGATGCTTTGGCAGCCCTTTTTCGGAAGGGTCTGTCAGAGAATGTAAAGGATGTTATGGTGGGTTTCCCTGCTCCCTCTGGTCTCAATGATTCTATGTCATTAGCGATTCAAATTGACAGACGTTTGCGTGAGCGTAGAGGTATGCGTGGAATAGTGTTGCCTTGTGAACCTGCTTCTGAATCCATGCAGTGTGATAGAGTGGCTTCTGGGGCACAGCGTCATGAGTTTCGAAAACGCAATGGGTTATGTTTCTACTGTGGTGACGCCTCTCATGCTATTTCAGTCTGCCCTAAGCGGGGAAGACGTTTTGCACGCTCAGTTGTCTTGGGTAGTGTTCAGACTAAATTTCTGTTGACTGTTACCCTGATTTGCTCCCTGTCCACATTTTCTGCTCAGGCTTTTGTTGATTCGGGAGCAGCTATTAACCTGATGGATTTTGATTTTGCTAAACGTTGTGGGTTTCCCTTGATACCACTACGGAAGTCTATTCCCCTACTGGGGATTGATTCTACTCCTTTGGCTGAGAATAAACCCCAGTTCTCTACTCAGGTGATAATGAGGGTTGAACCTGATCATCAGGAGAGTTGCAAATTTTTGGTGCTGTATAATCTGCATGACATTATTGTACTGGGTTTCCCTTGGTTACAGTCTCATAATCCTGTTTTGGATTGGAAATCTGTGTCTATGACCAGTTGGGGCTGCCAATGTGTTAATGCCAACACTCTTGTTTTTTCTGCCTCTCCCCAGGCACAGGATGTTCCTGACTTTTTGACTGATTTTTCTGATGTGTTTAGCGAAAGTAAATCTGCATCCTTGCCCCCCATAGGAGCTATGACTGCGCTATTGAATTAGTGCCTGGTAGTAAATTCCCTAAAGGTCGCCTTTTTATCTTGTCTGTACCTGAACATGACGCTATGCGGTCTTATATCAAGGAGTCATTGGAGAAGGGTCATATCAGACCATCCTCTTCACCCTTGGGTGCCGGTTTTTTCTTTGTGGCAAAAAAGGATGGTTCATTAAGGCCGTGTATTGATTATCGTCTCTTGAACAATATCACTGTGAAATATCAATATCCGTTACCCTTGATTTCTGACCTGTTTTCCAGGGTGAAAAGTGCTACTTGGTTTACCAAGCTTGACCTCAGGGGGGCATATAACCTTATTCGCATTAAGCACGAGGATGAATGGAAGACGGCGTTTAATACCCCAGAGGGGCATTTTGAGTACCTAGTGATGCCCTTTGGGCTCACTAATGCTCCTTCCGTCTTCCAGTCCTTCATGAATGACATTTTCAGGGATTTTGTGGATAAATTTCTGATTGTTTATTTGGATGATATCTTGATTTTTTCCAATGACTGGGACTCTCATGTGAAACATGTTCGGACTGTGTTCCAGATTTTGAGAGAGAATGCTCTGTATGTGAAGGGATCAAAGTGTCTTTTTGGCGTACAGAGGATCTCATTTCTGGGATTCATTTTGTCCCCATCTGTTATTGAAATGGACCCGGTCAAGGTTCAGGCCATGTGTGATTGGGTCCAACCTACTTCATTAAAGGCTCTTCAGAGATTCTTGGGTTTTGCCAATTTTTATCGTAAATTTATTGGTAATTTCTCTGTTATTGTTAAACCATTGACTGATTTGACCAAAAGGGTTCTGATGTGGTGAATTGGCCTCCTGAGGTAGTCTCTGCGTTTCAGGAACTTAAGCAGAGATTCACTTCTGCTCCTGTTCTACGGCAGCCTGATGTTTCTCTGCCATTTCAGGTGGAGGTTGATGCCTCTGAAATTGGGGCAGGTGCCGTTTTGTCCCAAAGAGATCCGGAGACCTCTAAAAGTAACCCTTGTGCCTTTTTCTCTCGAAAATTTTCTCCAACTGAACGTAATTATGACGTGGGTAATCGGGAGTTATTGGCCATGAAGTGTGCTTTTGAAGAGTGGAGACATTGGCTGGAGGGAGCCAAACATCAGGTGGTGGTCCTCACGGACCATAAGAATCTGGTTTATCTGGAGTCAGCCAAGCGACTTAATCCTAGACAGGCCAGGTGGGCCTTGTTTTTCACACATTTTAATTTTGTGGTTTCCTTTCTTCATGGCACTAAGAATGTTAAGGCGGATGCCCTCTCGAGGAGTTTCCTTGCGGACTCTCCTGAGTTATCTGATCCTGCTGTTATTTTGAAAGAGGGTGTAGTTCTTTCCGCCATCTCGCCCAATTTGAGACTGGCTCTGGAAGGGTGTCAGGAGGATAAACCCGAGCGCTGCCCTATTGGGAAATTGTTTGTCCCAGACCGGTGGAAAAAGAGTGTGATGTCTGAGATTCATTGTTCCGCGTTGGCCGATCATCCCGGAATTTTTGGTACCAGAGTCTTGGTTAGTCGGTCCTTTTGGTGGCCTACCTTGTCTCGTGACGTCAGGGAATTTGTGCAGTCCTGCGGGACTTGCTCTCGCTCCAAGCCTTGCTCTCGCTCTAGTGGTTTGTTGATGCCATTGCCTGTGCCCAAGAGACCATGGACCCATATCTCTATGGATTTCATTTTCGACCTCCCTGTTTCTCAGAGAATGACCGTTATCTTGGTGATTTGTGATAGGTTTTCCAAAATGATACATCTTGTGCCATTACCTAAGTTGACTTCCTCCTCCGAATTGGTGCCTTTGTTCCTTCAGCACGTGGTTCGGTTACACGGCATTCCTGAGAACATTGTGTCTGACAGAGGAGTCCAGTTTGTTTCCAGATTTTGGAGGACTTTTTGTTCTAAACTTGGTGTTCAATTGTCTTTCTCCTCGGCTTTTCATCCTCAGACCAATGGAAAAACTGAGAGAACAAACCAGACATTGGAGACTTATCTGAGATGCTTTGTGTCTGCTGATCAAGATGACTGGGTCTCTTTTTTGCCTTTGGCTGAGTTTGCTCTTAATAATAGGGCTAGCTCTGCCACTTTGATGTCTCCATTTTTCTGCAATTTTGGGTTTCACCCTCGATTTTCTTCGGGACAGACGGAGGCTTCTGTCTGTCCAGGTGTTGACTCTGTTGTGGAGCGTATGCAGCAGATTTGGGACCAGGTAGTGGAGAGGTTGTCCCTCTCTCGGGAGAGGGCCCAGCGGTTTGCCAACCGGCATAGGACTGATGGTCCTCGGTTTGAAGTGGGGGACTTGGTCTGGTTGTCTTCAAGAAATATCCCTATGAGAGTTGCATCTCCTAAGTTTAAGCCTAGATTCATTGGACCTTATAAGATCATGGAGATTCTTAATCCTGTTTCCTTTCGTTTACTTCTTCCAGGGACATTTAAGATCCATAACGTGTTCCACAAGTCCTTATTGAAGAGGTTTGTCGAGCCAGTGGTTCCTATGGCTGCGCCTCCTGACCCTGTTTTGGTTGAGGGCAATCTGGAGTATGTGGTTGAGAAAATATTGGATTCTCGTTTTTCTAGACGGAAACTCCAGTATTTGGTTAAGTGGAGAGGTTATGGTCAGGAGGACAATTCTTGGGTGTTTGCTTCGGACATCCATGCTAGGAGACTGATCCGTGCGTATCACAGAGCTCATCCTGACCGACCTGGTTGCCAAAGTGAGGGTTCGGTGACCCTCCTCAAGGGGGGGGTAGTGTTGTGAATGTGTTAGAAATGAGTTCTGAGCAGAAGCTCCCTCTGGTGGTTGCAGACAGTGCTGAACCATTTAGTGAAGATTGGCAATCAGGAGTTACAGACTGGTCCTATATAAGGGAGGTTCCCTCCCATCAAGGTTGCCGGTGATCAATTGTTCTTGTCTCAACTGTGGTTCCTGGTTCACTTGGAAGCTTGTTGAGTCTTGCCTCTTCTCCTGCTCTCAGATAAGACATTTTCTGTTTTTATTTTTGTGCTTGCTTTTTGCATTGTTTCCTGCACTTTTGTGGAGGTCAGCCAGGTGGTCCCCTCCGGGGGCTTGTGCTCCTCTCAGTTTGTCTGAGCCACTGTTGTTTGTTCATTTGCCTTTTCCAGTTTTTTTTCAGTGGCTGTGGCTTAGTTTTGTTACACCAGAGAACTAATTTAGGTGGTAGAGGTCGTGTGATCTCAGGTGTTTTTGCAATTAGTAGAGTTGGTACTTTTTAGGGTTTTTTGGGATTGCAGTAAGTGTCCTTCCTATCCTTTTCTGTCTAGGAAGATTGGGCCCCAACGTTTGCTCATACTATTTTCTGTCTGTGTCTGTATTTCCTCTTGTCTAACCGCCATTACATGTTTGGGGGCTTCCTTTGTTCTTTGGGGATCTGCTCCGGGGCAGATAGCTTTTCCTCTTTCTATCTTTAGGTGTAGTTAACCTCTCAGGCTGTGACGAGGCGTCTAGGACCAACGTAGGTACGCTCCACGGCTGCCTTTAGTTGTGGTGGTTAGTCAGGGTACTGCAATCCAGTAGATTCCAAACTCTCTGGTGTATTGCCGTTTTTTGCTTGCTCTCCTCAGCTACCAAATCATAACACTACCCTTTCCCCCCACCCCTTCCCCAACAGCAATCTTAGAACTTCTTAATCTTTATTACAGCAGAAGATGTAGATGGTCATCTTTCGACTACAAACAATCCATGGGTATTACACTAATACACTTATACCTTCAGACATAAATTATATAATAAAGGAACTTGCATGTTAGAGGTCTCATCTCTCACGCTCCGTTATGGTACAGCCAGGACGCCCAAACCTTCTCATATATATTCAATTTACCTCATTTTTCAAAGATATTTTTTCCAGTCGTATAAGATGCTTTATCCTACCAGTCAATTCGGCTATCAACGGAGGCTCAGGATTAGTCCAGTTTCTTGCAATTAACTTTCTAGCACAATAAAGCAATCTAGCAATAGCAAGTTTACTATTATTAGTAGTTAGAACTTTTTCCACATAGCCCAGCAAACATGTAATAGGATCTCCCGAAATTTCACAGTCATACGCCCTTTCAATCATATCAATTACTTCGGACCAAAACGTTGAAAGCCTAGCACATTCCCACATCATATGAAATATACCCGCCATATCCATATTAACGGACGCTGAACTTTACAGTTTGGGTTAGCCCATCTCTAATCAGGGGCTCTGCAAAATGGCGTTCGCTAATGATTCCAGCAAATTTTCCTTTCCAAAAGACAAACGGTGCTCCTCCTTCCCTTTCGAACAATGCTGGGAGCCAAAACAATAGCTTTTCACCATATATGGGGTATTGGCATACTCAGGAGAAATTGAACAACAAATTGTGAGATCCAGTTTCTAATGTTACCCTTGTAAAAATGCAAATGTGGGACTAAAGCAATACAGGGGAACCCACGCCTTTTTTTATTATTTATTTACAGCGCAGTCTGATGAATATTCCAAACAGCCACCGCCTGCTCTTGCTGTTATTAGCGGCAGCAGGCAGCAGCTGATGGGGCCGGTAGTCCCATCAGCCGACACCAGTGACTGGAGGTAAACTTTTTACCTCAGATCACAGCTGCGTATGCCAACTGCGGTTTAGGCACACTGTGGGGCTCAGAAGGGAGGGAGGCAATTAGATTTGAGAGCGCAGATTTCACTGGATTTCTTTTGGAACCATGATGTTTTTCCAGAGTCTTTGTGCTATATTTCTGTTAACAGGTGATGGACTTGAGTGGGGACTTGTTCTTTCTGGGGTCAAATTGAAGATTTTTGGTAGCATTTTGGGGTACATAACATTTTGGATTAGTTTACATTTATCTTGTGCTCTACGCTGAGCACTTACATCAGGGTTTCCATCACCAAAATTTGTGATTCAGATGAAACCCCAAAGGGATCCATTATCTAATGAGGCAGCAGAGTTAGTCTGGACTCCTTCTGGCCTGTGTTCAGCAGTGTCCAGCTTTTCTAAGGTGCACAAAGCTTTGGATGACAGCGCTTTCATGCACGCTTAAAAAGACAGACATTGCCAGATCATAGGCCATATGGCGTCCACAGGGACTCCATCTGCCTCATTACAGTGAATTTTCGGTCTAGAATTTTATCTGATTCACGTTTTTCGGAGATTTCCATGTAAACCTCGGTGTAAGAGCTCAGCGTAGAGAGCAGGATAAATGTGGACCGAGCCTTATTGTGATCAATAACACTTCAAGAATTAGTTTAATTTCTTTATTTTTTAAGTTGCTCCTTGTTTGGTATTAGTGATAAGGTGGATTTAATTCCTCAGGTCAGAACGATTACAGCGATACCAGATTTATATATTTTTTAGGTTTTACTACTTCCACACACTAAAAATGCTTTTTTACAAACTAACATTTTTTGGCATCACCATATTTTGAAGACTATAGATTTTTATTTTTCTGCTGATATTCACGAGAGCCTGTTTTTTTTTGCGGAATGAGTTGATGCTTTTATTGGTACCATTTTTTGGGCACATAATAGCTTTTGATCGCTTTCTATTCCACTTTTTGGGAGGCAAAATTAACAAAAAAACAGTAATTCAGAAATTGTTTTCTTTTTTTTACTCTATTCTCCATGTGGTGAGAGTGATAAGTCAGCTTTATTCTTCAGGCATGTACGATTACAGCGATATCACATTTATATTGTTTCTTTAATGTTTTGCTGCTTTTACACACAAAAAGAAATTTTGTAAAGAAAAAACTTTTTTTAAATCGCATTATTCTGAGAGCTATAGGTTTTTTATTTTTGAGAAAAAAAACAAAAACAGGCAGAGATGCTTACCTGTCTTAACTAGGCCTCAATACAAATGCACTAACAGAGTGCAGCGGACCCAAGTAAAATGGCAACTGAACAGGTGCAATAATACCTAATGAAACAGCCAGCCTTCAATCAGGGATTGGCCGTGTGGCCCACCAGTGCAAAAAAAAAAATCTGTATGTGGCATGTTCACACAAGGAATGCAAAGCATCTGGTTCACAGCCCATTAATGACGCCCTATGGCGGGCTGCCCAGTGCTAACTATAATGCATCCTGTGTGAACAGAGGCCGCAGTTTACAGAACCATTTGGGCCCAACTGCACCCTGAAAAAAGAAAAAAAAAAAATATATATATATATATATATATATATAAAGTGCACAAAAACATATCAATATATGTAAGGTATTGGTTGATATTCTGGCCATAATATGTAAGCGGGCAACCCAAGTCACGGGTTCTTACACTTGCCAGTCCTACTCTAACATAAAAAACACAAAAAGAGGAAAAAGTCCTTCAATATTCAAGAAAAACCAAAAACAGGCAGAGATGCTTACCTGTCTTAACTAGGCCTCAATACAAATGCACTAACAGAGTGCAGCGGACCCAAGTAAAATGGCAACTGAACAGGTGCAATAATACCTAATGAAACAGCCAGCCTTCAATCAGGGATTGGCCGTGTGGCCCACCAGTGCAAAAAAAAAAAATCTGTATGTGGCATGTTCACACAAGGAATGCAAAGCATCTGGTTCACAGCCCATTAATGACGCCCTATGGCGGGCTGCCCAGTGCTAACTATAATGCATCCTGTGTGAACAGAGGCCGCAGTTTACAGAACCATTTGGGCCCAACTGCACCCTGAAAAAGAAAAAAAAAAAAATATATTATATATATATATATATATAAAGTGCACAAAAACATATCAATATATGTAAGGTATTGGTTGATATTCTGGCCATAATATGTAAGCGGGCAACCCAAGTCACGGGTTCTTACACTTGCCAGTCCTACTCTAACATAAAAAACACAAAAAGAGGAAAAAATCCTTCAATATTCAAGAAAAAACAAAAACAGGCAGAGATGCTTACCTGTCTTAAATAGGCCTCAATAAAAATGCACTAACAGGGTGCAGCGGACCCAAGTAAAATGGCAACTACACAGGTGCAATAATACCAAATGAAACAGCCAGCCTTCAATCAGGGACTGGCTGTGCAGTTGGGCCCAAATGGTTCTGTAAACTGTGGCCTCTGTTCACATAAGGCTGAGGTCACACTGGCGACAAAATCGGACGACTGCAATACGATGAAATATCGCATTGCAGTCTGCCCTATGTTAATCTATGGAGCAGCTCCCAGTATCAGATTTTTTGTGGTCCGTTTTAAACGTCCGAGTGCAATCGCAGCAAGCTGCGATTGTCACCGATTGTGGGTCGACTATCGCCAATGCAAGTCTATGGGAGCGATGAAAAATCGGATTACAAACGGACCGCACGTGTGACTTGCGATTAAATCGCACCGGTGTCCTTTAGAAAAGCCGGCAATTCATCCCCGGCTATACTGTAAAATCACACTGACAGCTTTAATAAAGAATAGAATCAATACATATACACAGATATATATATATATATATATATATATATATATATATATTCTATGTCATTGTGACATGTATATATACATATATTTATAGTTCTTACACTTCTACATACTGTAATAGCCGCTAATTCAATTGCCGGCTTTTGTGAAATCACAGAACCCGACATGAAATGATACATTGTTTCCACACAGTTAACCATGTAATTTCATGTATTTTTATATATGGTTTAAACTTACAATTACATCAGTATATGTGTGCAAAATTGCAGACATGTAGGGGTTAATTAAAGGTATAAATTCGTTGAAAAAAAATGAATGGGCTACCGCTGTATTTTCTCCACCAGACAGACAAAGCCAGCGAGTGGGGGCAGATAATAAAAGCCTAGGGAGGGTACATATTTTTTGTGCCCCCCCCCTGGCTACTAACATCTGCCCCCAGACACCCCAGAAAGGGCAAATCTATAATTAGATTCGCCCTTTCTGGCACTTTGCACGTCTATTCCCATTGCCCTGTAGCGGTGGCGAATGGGTTAATAAGGGGTTAAAATGACCTTGCAATTGAAAGGTCACTTTAAGCCAGGTTAATAATTGAGAGCTGTCAATTAGACAACTATCAATTATTAATCCTATTGTATGAAAGAAAAATCAAACACACACACTTTAATAAAAAAGAAGTTTAATGAAATAATCACACAGTTTTTGACCATATTTTATTTAGCTGCTAAAACCATTTCCTGTAATAAAAATAAAATAAAAAAGCAAAATTATTCTTACCAATCCGATGTACAGTCAGGTCCCACGGTGTAATCCATCAGAAAGGGTTAACAGGTTACAGTAAGCAGAGAGCTAAATGCTGTCTACTAGCTCTAACCCCCTGAATGAATAACTTCCTCTCCCAGCGAAAGGAGAGGATGTGATTAATGAATGAAGCTTAATTGATTTATTGCCACTTTCACCTTAGGTCAGGTCACTGAAGTGAAAGTGGCAATAAATCAATTAAGCTCCATTCATTCATCTCTTCCTCCTTTCTCTGGTAGAGGAAGTTATTCATTCAGGGGGTTAGAGCTAGTAGACAGCATTTAGCTCTCTGCTTACTGTAACCTGTTAACCCTTTCTGATGGATTACACCGTGGGACCTGACTGTACATCGGATTGGTAAGAATAATTTTGCTTTTTTATTTTATTTTTATTACAGGAAATGGTTTTAGCAGCTAAATAAAATATGGTCAAAAACTGTGTGATTATTTCATTAAACTTCTTTTTTATTAAAGTGTGTGTGTTTGATTTTTCTTTCATACAATAGGATTAATAATTGATAGTTGTCTAATTGACAGCTCTCAATTATTAACCTGGCTTAAAGTGACCTTTCAATTGCAAGGTCATTTTAACCCCTTATTAACCCATTCGCCACCGCTACAGGGCAATGGGAATAGACGGGCAAAGTGCCAGAAAGGGCGAATCTAATTATAGATTTGCACTTTCTGGGGTGTCTGGGGGCAGATGTTAGTAGCCAGGGGGGGCACAAAAAATATGTACCCTCCCTAGGCTATTATTATCTGCCCCACTCGCTGGCTTTGTCTGTCTGGTGGAGAAAATACAGCGGGAGCCCACGCATTTTTTTTCAACAAATTTATACCTTTAATTAACCCCTACATGTCTGCAATTTTGAACACATATACTGATGTAATTGTAAGTTTAAACCATATATAAAAATACATGAAATTACATGGTTAACTGTGTGGAAACAATGTATCATTTCATGTCGGGTCTGTACTTTCTCAAAAGCCGGCAACTGAATTAGCGGCTATTACAGTATGTTAGAGTCTAGGAACTATAAATATATATATATATACATGTCACAATGACATGTGTATATATATATATATATATATATATATATGTGTGTTCTATGTGTATATATCTATTCTTTCTTTGGTGATTTAAATACTATTCATTTGGATCCATTATATGTCGGTTTTGCAAGCCTGCGAGAAAATCTCGCAAGTCGGATGTAAATCGGATGTGACAACTACGGTCAGATGCTACAAAATCGCATCAACTACAAAAAATCGGATGCTAGTCGCATCAATGTTCATGAAATTTTAATCCGATTATCGACCGACTAAAACGGTCAGATTTTTTAGTCGGTGTGTGTGAAACCAGCCTAAGATGCTTTATAGTTAGCACTGGGCAGCCCGCCATAGGGCGTCATTAATAGGCTGTGAACCAGATGCCAAACATGCAAATAAATCAACATCTCAGTCTATGTGTAATCTATACCCTTAGTAGGGAATAAAAAATTCATAATTTCACCAAAACAAGTTGGAGACTGACAAGACTATAATAGACCAACTGCATATACAACAGTAACACACACATATTAGAAAGAACAGTCATAGGTCAAATTTGTGAAAAAAGTAAAAACATTTCTTTATTCAATACAAGGATTAAGAGCACAGCAGTTAACAGATAAAAAGTGCCACTTAGAAGCATATACTAGGAAAAAGCAGGGAACAATGTATGTGAGCATATATTATAGTAGAAACAAGTGCACCTTATAGGAATAGCGATACAGCCATCTTCATCAAAGTCATACATTTGCAGCCGCCATATATAGATAACCTGGATAACATACGTACCAAAACAATAGATATGGTCACAGAAACACTGCCCCTGCTGCCCAACGTGCGTTTCGGATAGTTCCTTCCTCAGGGGGTGATGTTGCAACTAAAAATACCGTGTTTAAATACAAACCAGACAGGAAATTGGGATATGTAAATTATACTGTTGTCAAGGAGACGAACTATAGCGTCCGCAGTATAAGATAGAAAAAGGCCATAACATAGTTTGTAATTCCATCGCATATCCCGGCCGATCGAATATCCCAAAAATCCAATTAGCGTAGCGCAGCGACACATCGGATCATATGGACAAACGTCCATAGTGCGATATGATATAACCGTAACAAATAAACATGAATAGAAAAGCAGGGCAGCCCAGAGGTCACTATGGTAAACCGAATCTGCCGTCATCGAAACCGGAAGTCGCTGAGACTCATGGGGCCCCATGGAAACAGACGCCTCCGACCAGATGCAGAGAGAAACCGGAAGTACCAAACAGACCTGTACCGCAGCAAACCGTATAGGTATAAAGGCGCCACACACATAACGTATCCATACCGGTGTATGTACATTATAATTGGAGGCGTCATAATACTAGTGTGTACCCAAACAAAGGGTCACAAAATGGTATACAGATGAAATTAAAATGGCCAGTAAAAATGGACTAGCGGAACATAGAGATTAATAAAGCCCATATTCTACAATATATTACAGCGACACATAGCAACAAATATCAACATAAACCGGATTTTTTCACTAGAGGATACCCTGGACCTAGAATCTACCCTATATAATAACTCATGGCGGGAAGAATGTTTGGCACTCTGGTAGGCCTTTTTAACTGATCTCCCACTGTATCCCCGTGCAAGAAATCTCAATTGTAACTCCCTTGCCCTTGCCTCAAAATCCACATCCGTGACATCCGTGGAACAGATCCGTCGAAGACGGAGGAACTGCCCCACCGGAATGGATCTAATCATGTGCTGGGGATGACCAGAGGATGCATGTTGTTTTTCACTCTTTATTTTTTAATTTTCAATTGTTATTATTTCATTATTTATCTGTTTGTTATATACATTGTCTTAGGGGTCTTATTGTGCCATAGTCTGTGTATTTACAATCCTAACATATATGTAATGTATTTGAGTCCACATTCTATGAGGTTGTAGATGTATATGTTGATATTTGTTGCTATGTGTCGCTTTAATATATTGTAGAATATGGGCTTTATTAATCTCTATGTTCCGCTAGTCCATTTTTACTGGCCACTTTTATTTCATCTGTATACCATTTTGTGACCCTTGTTTGGGTACACACTAGTATTATGACGCCTCCAATTATAATGTACATACACCGGTATGGATACGTTATGTGTGTGGCGCCTTTATACCTATACGGTTTGCTGCGGTACAGGTCTGTTTGGTACTTCCGGTTTCTCTCTGCATCTGGTCGGAGGCGTCTGTTTCCATGGGGCCCCATGAGTCTCAGCGCCTTCCGGTTTCGATGACGGCAGATTCGGTTACCATAACGACCTCTGGGCTGCCCTGCTTTTCTATTCATGTTTATTTGTTACGGCCTATATCATATCGCACTATGGACGTTTGTCCATATGATCCGATGTGTCGCTGCGCTACGCTAATTGGATTTTTGGGATATTCGATCGGCCGGGATATGCGATGGAATTACAAACTATGTTATGGCCTTTTTCTATCTTATACTGCGGACGCTATAGTTCGTCTCCTTGACAACAGTATAATTTACATATCCCAATTTCCTGTCTGGTTTGTATTTAAACACAGTCTTTTTAGTTGCAACCTCACCCCCTGAGGAAGGAAACTATCCGAAACGCGCGTTGGGGCAGCAGGGGCAGTGTTTCTGTGACCATATCTATTGTTTTGGTACGGATGTTATCCAGGTTATCTATATATGGCGGCTGAAAATGTATGACTTTGATGAAGATGGCTGTATTGCTATTCCTATAAGGTGCACTTGTTTCTACTATAATATATGCTCACATACATTGTTCCCTGCTTTTTCCTAGTATATGCTTCTAAGTGGCACTTTTTATCTGTTAACTGCTGTGCTCTTAATCCTTGTATTTGAATAAAGAAATTTTTTTACTTTTTTCACAAATTTGACCTATGACTGTTCTTTCTAATATGTGTGTGTTACTGTGAACCAGATGCTTAGCATTCCTTGTGTGAACATGCCACATACGGATTATTTTTTTTTTTTTTGCACTGGTGTGCCACACGGCCAATCCCTGATTGAAGGCTGGCTGTTTCATTTGATATTATTGCACCTGTGCAGTTGTCATTTTACTTGGGTCCGCTGCACCCTATTAGTGCATTTGTATTGAGGCCTAGTTAAGACAGGTAAGCATATCTGCCTGTTTTTGGTTTTTCTTGAATATTGGGAGGATTTTTTCCTCTTTTTGTGGTTTTTAGGTTTTTATTTTTCCATTGACGGAGCTGTATGATGGCTTGTTTTTGTTAAACAAGATGACGTTTTCAGTAATACCATTTCTACTTAAATACCATTTTTTGTTCGCTTTTTATTCCACTTTGTTGTCAGCTGTATAATGAAAAAATATAGTTTTTGCAACTTTTTTAATTTTTTTATGCTATTCACTGAAGGGTTTAACAGATCAGGTAGTTCCGGACACGACAATTCCAAATGTGTACTTTTTTGTTTATTTTTTATTTTAAATTAATATAGATATTTATTGGCATAATATTTTTTTCCATTTTTTTTGTTGTTTATTATTTTGTTTTATATTTTTACAGTTGATTTTTTTTCACTTTATTTTACTTTTTTACTTACTCCCTGTATGGGACGTTAACTTTTATTACTTTGATCACTGGTATAATGCATTGCAATGCTTTCTACTGGTCAGTGAGACATTGGCAAAATGCCTGTTAGACCATGCTCCTGGCATGGTCTAACAGGCCACTGTAGCTGGCATACCCAGAGGTCATTATTTGACCTCAGATTGTCATGACAGCCATTGGCAGCCTGCAATTTAATCGTTGGGGTGCTGATCGAGTGGGAGAGGGAGCCCCTCCAATTCACAGCCTTTTAAATGCTGCAATTGCTATTGATTGTGGAATTCAGAGGTATAAATAGACAGGGGAGAAATGGGCACCGCCCCTGTCCGTGATAGCTGGAGCTCGGCTATCACTTAAGCCGAGCTCCTGACAGCAAACATGTGGTCACACTTCCTGTGCCCGCATGTTCGCCATGACTTACCGGTACGTCATATGTTGGCAAGTCCCTGCAAAGTATGATGTATCGGTACGTCAGATGTCAGGAAGGGGTTAATTCAGTCATAGACAGTGACACAGGTATTCAGTTCAGTGATTCTCATGGTCTTTATTGCTGGTGTACAAAATGAACATAAAGCCTTAAATTAGGCTGAGCACTGACCAGACATTGGTGTCCCTGACTATTCTTGGGACATACTACCAACCACACTAAATAAATACAGTAATGACAGGTGAGCCCTAAACACATTGGAGGTTTCAGTAACCGTCTCCTCACACAGACACCTCAAACCACTTCTGCCTCTGCAGATTTCCTCCAATTAGAAAAAATGTACACCCCACAAATCTTCCTAAACCCAGTAATGAATCTGCCCCACACCTGGAAAAACTAAGGGACATATGGAGAACCAGAACCCAATGGAATTATCAAAGCCCAAAGCAATCTGTGTTCTGCTTGTGTTATCCAGCTGTCCCTGGATGAGATATCCTGGAGCTTGGGGAAACACAGCAATCTTAGACCACTTGTCCTGTCACTATCCCACAATCTACTATATAATTGTCTAACTTATAACTTCCGTCTGTAACGGAAATCCTGCGTCGCTGATTGGTTGCGCCCGGCCGGATGCGACCAATCAGCGACAGGCACAGTCCGGCCGCGAATTGGCGCAGGATTTCAACCAGGCACGCCACCGCTATCGTCGGGAGATCAGCAGCGCTAGCCGCTGATCTCCCGACGGTAGCAGCGGGTCATCTCCACATACATACGCACCTTCCGTCCCTGCATCCCTGTCCCGGCGCGTCTGCTTCTTCCTGTGCCGTGCGGTCAAGTAGTACCGCTCATTAAAGTCATGAATATGGACGTGACTCCACTCCCATAGGCGTGGCGTCAATATTCATGACCTTAATGAGCCGTACCGCACCACAGAGGAAGAAGCTGACGCGCCGGGATAGAGATGCAGGGACGTGCAGCAACGGTGTCCCATAGGCGTGGCGTCCATATTCATGACCTTAATGAGCGGTACCATGTGACCGCACCACACCGGAAGAAGCTGACGCGCCGGGATAGAGATGCAGGGACGTGCAGTGACAGTGTGAGGGTGAGTATGATGGGGGAGCCCAGCGGAGCCATGTATACAAGGATGGAAGGGTGGGAGTGGAGCCATGTATACAGGATGGGAGCGGAGCCATGTATACAGGATGGGAGGGTGGAGCAGGGCCATGTATACAGGATGGGAGCCATGTATACAAGGATGGGAGGGTGGGAGCGGAGCCATGTATACAGGATGGGAGGGTGGGAGTGGAGCCATGTATATGTGGAGCCCAGCTGTGACTGGATCCATATCTTCCAGAAGGATGCACTAAAGGAAGATCCCACTAGAGGTCACTATACACACACACATCTCAGCTTACCAAAAAGACCAGTAGAGGGAGCTGTGTGTTAGGCATATAAAAAAAACCAGTTAGTTCCAGTTTACCTCAGAGAGGAGAACTGAGGACAACAGAACAGATTAGACCTCAGATAGAGATCTCCTCAGGACACCAGAGGAGAGGAGTTTAGAGGAGAGAAGTGCAGAGCTGTTCAGTCAGTTCAACGTGAATTTAAGTGGAGGCTAGTACGAGTGAAAAGGGAATCACTTTAGCCTAGTCAGAGCTGAAGTGTAGCTCCTGAGGAAGTGTGCCGACGCTTAGAGAGCGGCGAAGAGGCAGCACACCAACTGCCAGCGTGTGTGATCTTAATAGGACCCAGGTAGGCCGAAAGCAAGTGGAAGTGAAAGGATCAGTGAGCATTAATAGCTCCCCTCAGAACGAATACCGGACGCCGGGTCCCGAGCCTATAAGGATCTCCACGACCTATTAGGAGAACACCGGAGTTCCTGGAGGACTACAAGTCCCAGGAGTACCACAGAGTTGACACGTACAGGATCAGGGGAACAGAGTCTGCCTGATCAGCCATAAAAAGACCCTGTTCTGCCAGAGAGAAGGTCCCCCACCAAGTCAGCCAGGTACAGGACAGAGACTAAGTTAGACCTAGCTACAAGCAGGTCAGGACTTCATTATATAACGACAGAGGACAGGAGGCCATACACCTACCAGTGGAGGAATCCGGATGTGCATCCTTCGCCCTGCCGAGCTCCGGGAGTACCTGCCATTCCTGCAGTAAAGGTACCAAACTGACTTCTGTGTGTGTTTCCCTTATTGTCTCTGACGGCGGAATCCCCATCTGTCCTGCATCCTCATATTTCTATCTGCCCTGGAAGGACACCGTCTTACTTGTAGAAGACCTACCATCTAGCTGCCCAATACCATCCCTTCCAGAGGACCTATACAGCAGCGCTGGTCACCCTGACCAGATACTACAGGTGGCGTCACGACAACTTACACGAACATTTTAATCCCCTGTAAATATCCCCCATTTCAGTGAGCCCCAGGGCCACGGACCGAGCCGTGTGCTACCCGTGACATCCCCCATAGAAGTCGATGGGCTCGGTGCCGAGTACCCCACGGCCCTGGCGGGTGGCTCATCTACAGTATGGGAGGGTGGGAGCAGAGCCATGTATACAGGATGGGAGGGTGGGAGCGGAGCCATGTATACAGGAAGGGAGGGTAGGAGCGGAGCCATGTATACAGGATGGGAGGGTAGGAATGAAGCCATGTATACAGGATGGGAGCGGAGCCATGTATATAGGATGGGAGGGTGGAGCGGAGCCATGTATACAAGGATGGAACGGAGCCATGTATACAAGGATGGAGGGTGGGAGCAGAGCCATGTATATAGGATTGAGGGTGGGAGCGGAGCCATGTATATAGGATGAGAGGGTGGAAGCGGAGCCACGTATACAAGGATGGGAGCGGAGCCATGTATACAAGGATGGGAGCAGAGCCATGTATATAGGATGTGAGGGTGGGAGCGGAGCCATGTATATAGGATGTGAGGGTGGGAGCGGAGCCGTGTATACAGGATGGGAGGGTGGGAGCGGAGCCATGTATACAGGATGGGAGGGTGGAGCGGAGCCATGTATACAAGGATGGGAGGGTGGAGCGGAGCCATGTATACAAGGATGGGAGGATGGGAGCGGAGCCATGCATAAATAAACTACATACATATTCTAGAATACCCAATGCGTTAGAATCGGGCCACCATCTAGTATGTTATAATAATCATTACCATTTTCTTTTTTTCAGTCAGTCATAAAAGTTATTGCTGAAAATAAATCTGCAAACGCTGATTACATATCGTTCTTGTCTACAGATAATGGTATCTTGCCACAAAGAAAAAATACGAAGAAATACCCAACAGATTTTTAAATGTAAAAAATTAGAATTTTATTGATAAACATCAGGAATAGGGAAACAAGGGGTTGAGAAATAGAGGTCAATTGACCGTATGCCATATGTAGGACAGGGGACAACAGGAATCATGCAGTAAAACGATAGTAAACTCAAAGGATAGTGCAAAAAATGAATTAAATCAATAATATATTCATATAATTAAGCATTCTTAGATTATTGCACAAATCCCAAAAGAAGTAGGTAGTGAACACGTGCTAATGTGGCTGTGACAACATTACAATCTCAGGAAAACATGCAAACATAATAGTTAGAAAGAGCATGTCACAGTTCTCAAGGCAATCTGCCGAAACGCGCGTCGGGGAGGGTACACCAGGCGGTCAGTGCTATACACGTGCTCAGGTAATCCGTGGTAGTTATTCTATTATTATTGTACTACGGCTATGTTCCCTCTGCTGATACTTAGTGAAACCACATCACCAACTGTCGCTGTGACATGCTCTTTCTAACTATAATGTTTGCATGTTCTCCTGAGATTGTAATGTTGTCACAGCCACATTAGCACGTGTTCACTACCTACTTCTTTTGGGATTTGTGCAATAATCTAAGAATGCTTAATTATATGAATATATTATTGATTTAATTCATTTTTTTGCACTATCCTTTGAGTTTACTATCGTTTTACTGCATGATTCCTGTTGTCCCCTGTCCTACATATGGCATACGGTCAATTGACCTCTATTTCTCAACCCCTTGTTTCCCTATTCCTGATGTTTATCAATAAAATTCTAATTTTTTACATTTAAAAATCTGTTGGGTATTTCTTCGTATTTTTTCTTTGTGGCAATTTAAGTCTAGCGAATATTCCCATTATAGATATCCATACAGCTATTCACCAAACATGATTCTATTCTTACTCTGTTGGATTGTATAGTTGTGTGTATTCATGAAGTGGTATTAGATAATGGTATCTGTAAATGCCGCCAACTCCACATTTACCTTACATACAGAATGGTGTCTATGACTGAGCTTGGGATTGAAGATGGCATATGTATGATAATTATACATAAAATATTGGTAATTTTTTAGATTAGTAATTCTTTATTGGTGAAAAATAAATAGTCACATGTGACCCTATCCATCGGATTTATTCATATTCTGATGAAGTATAGCTGAATGTGTTTCCTGTATAAGGGGTGATCTGGTTCGGACAGCCACTCCTCGTACTGCAGGTTCCCCCAGTGACAGGATGACCACCAAGGGAATAAAAATATGATACATGTAATATTATATAAAAAAAACATATATCTTACGCCAGTTTACTCGGTGCGGGTCCTTCAGACTCTTGTGATGAACCTCGCAGGTAAAAGTGTCGCCTTTCTGGATCTCGGTCTCCAGCATCACCTCCATCTGGTACGACCAGTCGCCATTATGATGGGGCTCCGTGAACTCCACCTGCTCCATCTGCTCCTGGTCATTCCGGTACCATTTCACCTCGATCTCAGATGGAAAGAAGCCATAGACATTGCACAGCAGGATGTGCTGCTTTATGTGCGGACGCTCATACTGACTCATCAAGGAGATTTTGATTTTAGGTTCAACTGTTAAAAGTGAATAAATGCAATAAAATTACTAAATAATCAGATGAAATCACCAAATCACATTCAGTATAGAAGAAAGCTGAGTGCCACAGTCCTCACCACTAACAGGACCACCGAGCTCCACACAGTTATGTAGTACGGCTTATAAAATGAGGTACAACATTCATGGACGGATAGGATCAGATTCTGAGAAAAAGCCTCTTTTACAAATGAAGCTTCACATCATAACTGGCACAACACAATACACATACCACAGAAGGAGGCCACATCTTGAGTTTTCATCTAAGATATCAATGGTGTTTTGTACTGGTCTCTTTTTGCCCCCCCTCCTCCCCTGACCTTGTATCTCTTTGTCCCCTATCACGGATGTATTTCGGGTGGCCTCCTGCTCTTCGCCTTTGCAGGATTCACGGTTAGCCCGGTGAGGTGTTCTGTAGCACCTTATCCATACTGCTATTGCACAGCAGCTTGTCTTATGATTTACAGGACAATAATTGTGCAGATTACATTGGTCTGTGGTCTTTACCATCTAGGGTGCTGCCTGACTTCTGGTATTGCTGGACACTGTCCATATACTGTATATTATTCTGGCTATGTATGTTATCTACTACTTATTAGTATTTTGATTTTTTTAGCCAGTGTATTCTGCTGCAAAATTGTTATGATTTATGTATCATGGGCATGCTTTTTCCACATCCACTTAGTGTATATATTGCATTGCAGAGGGGACAGATATGGTTTTTAATCATGTTTTAACATTTGTTTGTCAATAAAGTTTTTTCCCTTTTAACCTATATTATTGGTGGTGTGCATATCCTCCTGTGGTTCTTTTTCTTCCCTTTTGCATATTACTCCTATCAAGCCCGCACCTCTGCTGCCGTTAATAACAGTGAGAGCAGGAGCAGCTGATGGGAGTATTTATCACTCACCACATGTGCGATAAATAAATGAATGAAAAGTCCGGCGTGGGTTCCCCTGTATTTTCTATAACCAGCCAGGCAAAGCTCACAGCTGGGGACAGCAATCCTCAGCTGTCAGCTTCAGAAAGACTGGTTATCAAAAACAGAAGGGTCCCCACATTGTTTTGCTAATGATGAATATAAATAATTTTAAAAAATGGCGTTTTTTTAAAACCAGCCTTGCTAAAGCAGACAGTTGGGGGCTGGTATTCTCATGCTGGTAAGGGGCCATTGATATAGACCCTCCTCAGGATAAAAATAGCAGCTCGCAGCTGCCCAGAAAAGATGCAGCTATTAGTTGTGCCAATTCTGGTGCTTTGTCCGGCTCTTCCCACTTGCCCTGTAGCGGTGGCAAGTGGGGTTAATATTTGTGGGGTTGACGTCACCTTTGTAATGTCTGGTGACAGCAAGCCCATGCCTTAGTAAGCGAGAGGTGTCTATAAGAATTGACTGTGCCTCCACTTGTCACTAATGAGTAGCACTGGCGAGCAAGCATGTGTATATATAGACGGCTCAACCAGGTAGACCATGCCCTGAGGAAGAAAGACTGTGTCCTTCGAAACGCATTGGGGTTTTGGACTAAGAGCCCGTCGCACAGGGCTGGTGACGTCACCACTACCACGCCTACTGCTAACCTCGCCACTACATGGCAGCGCTCCCGGCTGGAGAATGCCGTTTTTTCCCCATCTTCCTTGCGAGCTCACGGGAAGGCACGGCAACCAGAGGACGCTCCCACTGCACACCACCCGCTTCACTTGGACTACACTGGTATCTGACGCTGGGAGGAAAGCTGAACTCATCTACTCGAGTAAGTGCCGTATTCACAGTGGTGTCACTTGTCTGTGGCTGTCCCTTGTTATACAGACACTGTTTAAGATTCATAGGACTATAACACGGTAGTTATTTGATATTCAAATATAAACTGCATGCATAGGACTCAGACAAGATTGAGCAAAGAGAATGATAAACTACCAGCAGCTTCAGCCCTCATACAGCCTGCAAACGCCAGTGTGTCCTCTTACATTTTACCATGTAATATGTGCTGTATAATGCAGTATATACAGGTGTCTCACCCCCGGTCACCAGTGATACTGTGTATATTATTATTACGGTTTATCCTCCTTCATATCCTACATGTAATATGTGCTATAATTCACAAAAAACCTTTACCAAAATAACAGTAAATAATAACGGATGCTGAATTAGAAAAAATATATAATTTTTATTGAAAAAATTCTAAAATAGTAACATAGAGTGCTGAATCAGCAGAAAAACCAAGGACAAACAACCATAGACATCACGCGAAAAACAACCCAATAGAAAAAATGAAAAAATACAGACAAAATCACCCACAGCCCAACAAAAGTGCCTAATTACTCATAAGCTACCTAACACATGTCTAACCGCTGATCAAAAATAGAGATATCTAGTGATAACAATACAACCAGCTGGTCATGCTATGTCATGAGTAAAACGGCATAACAAGTAGGGCAAGTGCCCATATAAGAGGCTATAAAGGTCAACATGAATTTTACCTAAGAGTTGCCCGTGAGTGTCCTGGCGTCCCTGCTACCCCGACGCGCGTTTCGTAAACCTTCTTCGGGAGGCGTGTCAGGGTAGGGAAACGCCAGGTTTAAATACCCCAAAAAATTATTCCTATTGGTGGAGTAATTACTGCTCAATATTATCTCATAGGCTAACGTTCCACCACATTAACATAATCCACTCCCCTTAATGAACGTCACGTACCTTACCACAACACTGGGGCTTTTTAGTATGAAAGAGAAGGGCGTAACCAATA
>JARQOD010000008.1:14335098-14352298 GCA_033576555.1 Oophaga sylvatica
GGAATCGTGGGGGGTCGTTGAGGGGAGAGATCACCGTGTCCCACAGCCTCCGCTGCTCCAGGGTACGCCGGCGTCTCTCGATCTCTTCAAAGCCAGGTTGGTACTGGACCATCTTCTTCAGGCGTGCATTTTCTTCCTGAATTTCTAGCAACGCCTGCTGCAGGTGCAGGACCACGGATAACTCCGGTGCTGGTGGCAGCTTGGCTGGGGCACGGGGCCTGCCTTCCTCCGCTTCCCTGCTCGGCTGCACACGTCCTGCTTCCATGATGTTCCAGAAGATTCTTTCTTCTTTCTGCGGAGACATCCGGTCTCTTCCGTGGAGGTGGGGTTTGCGTCTCCTCCTCCTCGCAGGGAAGGTGAAGAGGAGGCGGACCTCCTTTGCCGTAGGGCAGGATCGCATGTTGTAATAGCACTTTGAGAGGGCAGGCATTTTCTTCGCGCCACAGGGGGGTAGACGCCCACGAAGGTACGCCCACCTTCTTCTCCAGCGCCTGAGGGCGCGAATATGGCGACAAAAATGGCGATTTTGGCGCCAAAAGTGCAAACAGTCCTTTTTCACAAAAACAATTCCTTAGGCACACAGGGCTCGCAATTCTGCGAGTTTCGCATCCTGTTCGTGACGCCAAATTTTTGTGTCGACCCGCCACCACAATTGTGGGTTACCAGGGCAATGGGGTACTCAGAGCCGAGCCCATGGAAGTCTATGGGGATTGTCACAGGTAGCGGTGGCTCGGTCTGTGGCCCTGGCGGTCTGGCGTATGTTGGGGGGTATATTTACAGGGGATAGATTTATATACAGTTCGTGACGCCACCTGTAGTCTTCTGGTAATTAGTACCAGCGCTGCTGTAGATCTCTGAGGGGATGGTGAGGCAGCTAGATGTCGGGTCCCCTACAGGTGGGACTGGTCCCTCAAAGTCTATGAAGTTAGTGAAGTCGGGTGCAGATAAATAACACAGTCTCACACGGTCAGCGTCTTTCCATACCTTTACTTGTAAGATGTTCAGGCAGGTCCCAGGGAGGCTGATCCAAGGAGAGTGTATCTTGAGACAGCAGCTGGACAAGTTAGGGGCCTCCTTTACTTCCAATACAATGAGTACAACCAGCCTGAAGCGTAGTTCCCTCAATAACTCCAGCTAATCCATAGCTGTACTGCCCAGTCAGTTTTGTGGTAGGAGCCTTCCAATTGATGAAACTAGGTTCTTGCTTTTGTCTGCGCTTGACTCAAAGTCCCTATTCCACCTGACTCCAGTTACGTACTGACTATAAGGGGCTTGTTTGCCGCGACCTAAGGTCCGGTAAATTCCTGGTTTTCTTACCACTATGCTTGAAGCTAATAGTGATCCTTCGGTCCCCAGTGACCGGTTGCAATGTGCAGGACTTCTTCAATCCAAAAGCACCTTTCCAATAATCCACTGTGCCTTTCGCCTTGTCCTCGCTGGTAGCATAAGCACTCACACTTGCATAAAGTCGGGTAGTTACTTCCTTCATTCACTTTCTTCAAAGTTAGTTACAGATGCTCAGTTATCACTAGGCAGGAGCACGTCTCTGAACCTTTCACTGTCCTTTAGACAGGTGACTGAAGTCTTTCTGCACTAATCTTCTTCTCCCTTTCAATGTAGTCTGATGAGGTACAGCTCTGACTAGGCTAAGGTGAATTAGACCACCTGTACCAGCCTCCACGTTCTGAACTGATGATAGAGCAGGCTGGACTGCTTCCTCCCTCCAGCTAAACTCCAGACGTCTTCTCTGTCCGAAGACAGGAACTAACTGACTCAAAATCACTCCACAAACATACACCCTGACCACTCCCTCAATAGTAAACTACACTACCCTAAGGGTGTGTCTAGTGTATGTTGAGTGAATGGGTATTTAGCATTAAACTGCTGTCTCGCCACACACTCTCCAGGGTACTGCGTGTGCCTAACACCAGGGCTACACACATACTATCTACGGGAATGCACCACCCTACAGAGATGATGTACACATTACAGAATTACATTTTTCCCAAGGACTACTGTATGTGTGATGTATTAAAATATTTGTATAAACTGGCACATCCGTCACCCTAATTTTTGTTCTTATTTTAACTTGTCTGTTGTGCAATTTGTTTTTTAATCATCATCATGTTATTCATTTTTAATAATAAAGTTATATTATGTTGACTTGTTCTGAATACATTTTTTTAGGATTTGGGTTATTAATGGTATTCATAGGTTGTTAAATAGTATTTACATATTTTGGGTATTTCTTTTCTCTGTAGGTTTTCAAGATCCCCAAAACGCCTGTGATTCCTCCTAGTCTGTATGACTGTTGTAGGTTTAAAATCCCATATTAAAAAAAAATAAAAAAAAATAGTAATACGAAAAATACCCTCAAAATAAAGTATGAAAAAAATAAAGGAAATATATTTCACCACTGAAACAATGTTGTTTTATGTAAATATGAAAATGAACAAAAAAAAAAAAAAAATTCATAGCCGCATTGGGAATGACCCAAGCTATAACACTGCACAATAACCTGTACGATTGACATCATAAAAAAATAAATAAAAAAAACACGCCAAAATGGAGCTTTTTCATTATACGGACACACAAAAAATGGAATAAAAAGTAATCAACAAGTTGTATAGGGAAAAAAATGGTATCACTGAAACATTTCGTCCTCAAGGAATGCGGCCCAATAACTTGAAATGTTTTCTATGTGCGGCCCATTTAGTAACGTTTGAGACCCCTTGTCTAGTGGATGTACAATGAGTACACTTGTACCCATTACTATGTCTTAATCAGGACACCATGTTGATGTTTTTTTTATTGAGGTTATAATTATTTCTTGTTCTCTTTATATGAACTGTAAAAAGTCTAAACACCGTACAATAATAATGACACAAAGAAGCAATTATTTAGGAACCACATTTATTTTATTCTGCATGGTACATTTTCAATCACTTAATGAAATATCCTTTTAATTTAAAAAGCTTTAAATCTCTTGTCATACGTAATAAAAATAAAAGCCGAAAGTCAAAACAGATGAGAAATGCAGATATGAAGCTGAATCAATACAATGCGAGTTGATGGATGTCTGATCTAAGGCTGCAAATTATTTCTCCAATATATAAAAGCGTGGTCTGCTATACACCTGATAACTAAAGTAGTCAAATGTTCCTAAAACTAATAAGGGAAAAAATAAAAAGCTTTTAAGAGGTTTGTACCTGAAGTTAATTGGGTGTTACAGGGAAGCAAAGTATATTCTGAAAAGTAAAACTGCAGGTAACTAACAAGAAGTTCCAGACTTACCCTCCGCAACGCCCGATCCTCGCTGGTCAAATCTTTAACATATAGGAAGAGCCTGCTCGGCCAATCACTGGCTGAGACAGTCACCAATGTAACCAGTGATTGGCTGAGCAGGCATTTGTGTCGTTTTCCGATGTTAAAGCAGAGACCAGCTGGGATCGGGCGTCGCGAAGGTGGAGTATGGCTTCACGTTATTATTCTTAGGCCGGCGTCACACTGGCGACAGAATCGGACGACTGCAATACGATGAAAAATCGTATTGCAGTCTGCCCTATGTTAATCTATGGAGCAGCTCCTAGTATCAGATTTTTTGTGGTCCGTTTTAAACGTCCGTGTACAATCGCAGCATGCTGCGATTGTCACCGATTGTGGGTCGACTATCGCCAATGCAAGTCTATGGGAGCGATGAAAAATCTGATTACAAACGGACCGCATGTGTGACTTGCGATTAAATCGCATCGGTGTCCTTTAGAAAAGCCGGCAATTCATCCCCGGCTATACTGTAAAATCACACTGACAGCTTTAATAAAGAATAGAAAGAATAGATATACACACATAGAATACATATATATATATATATGTAATTGTGACATGTATATATATATATATATATATTTATAGTTCCTAGACTTCTACATACTGTAATAGCCGCTAATTCAATTGCCGGCTTTTGTGAAATCACAGAAGCCGACATGAAATGATACATTGTTTCCACACAGTTAACCATGTCATTTCCTGTATTTTGATATTTGTTTAGAACTTACAATTACATGAGTGTATTTGTGCAAAATTTCAGACATGTAGGGGTTAATTAAAGGTGTAAATTCGTTGCAAAAAAATGCGTGGGCTCCCGCTGTATTTTCTCCACCAGACAGACAAAGCAAGCGAGTGGGGGCAGATAATAACAGCCTAGGGAGGGTACATTTTTTTTGTGCCCCCCTGGCTACTAACATCTGCCCCCAGACACCCCAGAAAGGGCAAATCTATAATTAGATTCGCCCTTTCTGGCACTTTGCCAGTCTATTCCCATTGCCCTGTAGCGGTGGCGAATGGGTTAATAATGTCACCTTAATGTCACCTTAGTATTGAAAGGTGACCTTAAGGCAGGTTAATAATTGAGAGCTGTCAATTAGACAACTATCAATTATTAATCCTATTGAAGTAAATAAAAAAACACACACACTTTAAGAATAAATAATTTTAATGAAATAAAAACACATATTTTTGACCATTTTTTATTTCACTCTTAATCTGTTCGAAGCCCTTGTTCTTCTAAAATAAATATAAAATAATAAAACAACATTATTCTTACCTATCTGGCAATCTGTCCCGTCCCACGATGTAATCCTTCACAAAGGGTTAACTAGCAATCAGATAAGCAGGGCAAGTAATCCTGCGTGCTCATCTGATAGCTCCTGAATGAATGAGCTTATCTCCTGCCGACAGGAGAGGATGTGATTAATGAATGAAGCTTAATTGATTGTATCCACTTTCACGTTAGGTCAGGTCACTGAAGTGAAAGTGGCCATAAATCAATTAAGCTCCATTCATGAATCTATTCCTCTCCTTTCGCTGGGAGAGTAAAGGGTATGCCACACTAAACAACATCGCTAACGGGATCGCTAAAAAACGTCACTATTTAGCGATCCCGTTAGCGATGTTGTTGTGTGCGGCAGCTGCCAGCGACGAGCTTCCTGCTGTGATCTCGCTCGTCGCTGGAATCGTTCCGGACCCTATTTTATCGCCGGCGCTCCGCTGGGTAAGTATAATCGCTAAGTGTAGCACCTTTTCTTAGCGATTTAGCGGTACTTTTGTACCGCTAAAGTCGTTAAGGAGATCGCTAACCGCGATAGCGTCCTTAACGACATCGCTAAGTTAGGTAGCTACTAGCGATATAGAAACAATCCCGCTAGCGATCTCATTAGTATGCGACGCTAACGAGATCGCTAGCGGGATTGTGTAGTGTGGCAGTACCTTAACTGATTCATTCAGGGGAATACAGGTCTGAGACAGCATTATTAGCTCTCTGCGACCTGTAACCTGTTAACCCTTTCTGATGGATTACACCATGGGACCTGACTGTACATCGGATTGGTAAGAATCATTTTGCTTTTTTATTTTATTTTTATTACAGGAAATGGTTTTAGCAGGAAAATAAAATATGGTCAAAAACTGTGTGATTATTTCATTAAACTTCTTTTTTATTAAACTGTGTGTGTTTGATTTTTCTATCATACAATAGGATTAATAATTGATAGTTGTCTAATTGACAGCTCTCAATTATTAACCTGCCTTAAGGTCACCTTTCAATACTAAGGTGACAGTAAGGTGAGATTATTAACCCATTCGCCACCGCTACAGGGCAATGGGAATAGACGGGCAAAGTGCCAGAAAGGGCGAATCTAATTATAGATTTGCCCTTTCTGGGGTGTCTGGGGGCAGATGTTAGTAGCCAGGGGGGGCACCAAAAAAATGTACCCTCCCTAGGCTGTTATTATCTGCCCCCACTCGCTTGCTTTGTCTGTCTGGTGGAGAAAATACAGCGGGAGCCCACGCATTTTTTTGCAACGAATTTACACCTTTAATTAACCCTACATGTCTGAAATTTTGCACAAATACACTCATGTAATTGTAAGTTCTAAACAAATATCAAAATACAGGAAATGACATGGTTAACTGTGTGGAAACAATGTATCATTTCATGTCGGCTTCTGTGATTTCACAAAAGCCGGCAATTGAATTAGCGGCTATTACAGTATGTAGAAGTCTAGGAACTATAAATATATATATATATACACATGTCACAATGACATGTATATATATATATGTGTTCTATGTGTATATATCTATTCTTTCTTTTGTGATTGAAATACTATTCTTTTGGATCCATTATATGTCAGTTTTGCAAGCCTGCGAGAAATTCTCGCAAGTCGGATGAAAATCGGATGTTACAAGGTACACACACATGCGACTAAATCGCATCTTTGAAGGAAAATCGGATGCCAGAAGGATGTGTGATGTTTGCTTTTTGATCCGACAATCGACCGACTAAAACGGACCGATTTTTTGTAGTTGTGTGTGACGCCGGCCTTATGCAGATTGTGACATCTAGAAAATAATCCGACTTCCCTGTAGCGCTCCTTTAATGAGGGGAAAATGTGTTACTTCTAATGAGGCATAAGGACAGGAGTCGCCTTCTGACTCAGCTCCTTCATGTTGTCACAGATCCTCATCTATTTGATGACAGCTGGAAACCTGCTTCTTGCTCCTGACTGTGGACTCTCCGAGCTGCCACCTTGCACTTGTGCAATAGTGAAGATGTTGGGGCGACTGCAGTGGTCAGGGTTATGGATGCTCAGTTAAATTACCAACTTGCTGGGCCATTTACACCGATACAAAGAGAAACAGGTGCGATTTCCATTGTGAACACCCCTCTTTCTACATCATCTTCTATATATTCTACCCTTGGTAGAGGAGATTGAGTCAAATGAAAGCTTAAATTTAATGTTTTTAACAAGTGTCAAAAAATATTCCAAAAACACAAAACCCAAATATTTTCATCAAATGTACTTAATTAAAATATTCCCTTTAACCTGCACATTTTGCAAAGCAACGTGATAGCACGGCGGCACATATAGCTCCCTACACATTAATAAAAGCCTTGGGGTGAACGTCGGGTAAATCCTCCTATTTGTATTAGAGACTGAACAGTTGGAAGCTGAGATTGGCAGAAAAACAGATATGATCCAGATTACTGAGACAAAAACCCTGCAAGAAAAAATATAAAACAAAAGTTAGTAATCCCTTCAGTCTATGTTTAAGGTAAAGTTACTAATTATTAATGACAAAGTAATTTCCATAAAGGAAAAGACTATTAAGCCTACAACAATAATAAATGGTGCAGTGGAAGGAAGCGTGCAAAACAATGTGACAATATAGTTACAGACTACATGAAAAACTGCAGGTAGTCTAATTCTTCAGTCACGTGTAATCCTCTTCTTTCCTATCACTTTCTTATAATGTACAGTTGTAGAAGAACGGGATGGATCTATGGTCAATGGTCAGAAAATATATTAGGCAGCAGGGACGGGTCTGATCTCGGAGATTATCTTCTTAGTTATTCACTAACTCTGATCAGTGTAAATATCACATTTTCTGGCTACATCCAGATGGACAAACATAAAAATTATGCTGCGAATCCGTCTGAAAAATCTCCACCAAATTTCATATAAACAATTAACTTTATTGTTCAGATTAAAAACATAAGTGGCAAAGAGCAGCAACAAAAAACAATTAAAACCAAGAATGGTCAGAAACTAGTTGCCTGATTAGACTTGTGTCCTTTCTCTACCATTCTTGTATATGGTTTTAATTTTTTTTTGTTGCTGCTCAAGTTTTTAATCTGAACAATAAATCAAATTTTTTATGGAATACAGCGAGCGCTGACTTCTGCGTGGATCTACCTACATTTGTACAGAGGGCTTTCTGCCATCCACCAGGCAGGTGAGCTGATTGCCTTTTTTTTGTTACTAATGTAATGTGTTACATGCAAGTTTCATTGCTGACTGTGCTGTGGATTTAACTTATTTTTTTTTTTTTTACAACTGATTTACTTTGGATTTGGGAATTCACCACATGATCATAAATACGACATAATTGTTTTACGCTGTGAGTGAATGCAGTTTGTTAAAAGTACATTCACTTCTATTATCCTGCACGGGCGGATGGGCTACCAGTGGAAATTTATAAAGGTATGGAGGAAGTGCTAGTGCCCAGATTAAGGGTGGTACTGGAAGATGCTAAGAGTAGAGGGATACTGCCAACATCCATGAGAGATGCCATAAGGCTAAGTGCACACGTTGCGGAATTGCCGCGGAAATTTCCGCGGCAATCCCGCACTTCTCCCGCGGGAAATACGCACGTTTTTTGTATGCGTATTCCCGCCAGAATAATAGCGTTTTGCAAGCGTAATTAGCTTGCAGAATGCTAGCGTTTTCCTAGCGATCTGTAGCATCGCTTGGAAAACTGATTGACAGGTTGGTCACACGAGTCAAACATAGTGTTTGACACGTGTGACCAACTTTTTACTATTGATGCCGCCTATGTCGCATCAATAGTAAAAAGATCTAATGTAAAAATAATAAAAAAAATAATAAATAATGATATTCTCACATTCCGGCGGCCCCCGCAGCCTTCCCGCCTTCAGCGACGCTCCCGGCAACTCCCGGTCCCAAGGATGCATTGCGACAAATCACCCCGATGACGTAGCATCTCGCGAGACCACTACGCCATCTGGGTGATTCTCGCAAAGGACTCTTGGGACCGGAAGTTGCCGGGAGCGTCGCTGAAGGCGGGAAGGCTGCGGGGGCCGCCGGAAGGTGAGAATGTCATTATTTATTATTTTAATTATTGTTTTACCAGGGATATGGTACCCAGGGCCTGGAGGAGAGTCTCCTCTGCTCCAGACCCTGGGTACCATCCGCACATGAACCGCTTACATTCCGCAAAATTAATGAACATGTTGCTATTTTTTCCGCGAAGCGTTTTTTTCGCGGAAAAAAAACGCAACATGTGGCCAAAACATGCGGAATCAATTAACATGTATAGGATGCTTAATGCTTGCGTTTTTTTCGCGTTTTTACCGCGGAAAATCGCGGAAAAAAACGCAAATATTCCTGAACGTGTGCACTTAGCCTAATAGTTGTATTACCAAAAGAAGACAAAGATCCACGATTGCCAGAATCATACCGACCAATTTCATTGCTTACAACGGATGTTAAACTCCTGGCCAAGGTGTTGGCTTTTCGGCTGACAGGTGTTATCTCTAAAATGATACATCCGGATCAGTCCGGCTTTATGCCTGACAGGTCTATGGCTGTTAATTTGAGAAGGCTTTTTATGGATGTACAGCTGCGAGCCGATAACTGTGGTCAGAGGGTTATCGCATCGTTGGATGCCCATAAGGCATTTGATAGAGTGGAATGGGGATATTTATGGCAGGTTTTACATTGTTTGGGTTTTGGTCCGCAATTCATATCTTGGGTTCAATAGTTATATGCGCAACCAGTAGCTAAAATTAGGGTGAATGGAGAGTTGTCTCATACTATAGATTTACATAGAGGGACGAGGCAGGGGTGTCCACTCTCCCCTTTTTTGTTTGCTTTGACTGTGGAAACCGTTAGCCGCCAAAATTCGACAGTCAGCTGAGGTTTCCGGGTTTAAATATGGGGCGATAGAAGAAAAGATAGCGCTCTATGTGGACGATATTTGCTATTTTTAAGTAATCCACACACATCTTTGGGAAATGCCATACAGCTTATTGAAGGGTTTGGATCTTTGTCGGGGCTGGTGATTAACTGGAGTAAATCAATTTTGTTTAAGGCAGATGTCACAGTGGATGGGTTGGGTGGCGTTGCAGATGGGGGCAGACTTAAAGTAGCAGATCAATTTAAGTATTTGGGGATATGGATTTCTCTGCCGGTTACAGATTATTTGCATAAAAATCTGACTCCTATTCTGGGGGCTCTTAAGGCAAAGGTAGGAGCATGGACTAAACTGCATTTGTCGGTGGTGGGCGAGTCAACCTCATTAAAATGATTCTGATGCTTAAGATACTGTATGTCCTCCACAACGCACCCATGTGGATACCTCAAGGGAAACTTAAGCAAATTAACTCTTTGTTTAGAAGTTTAGTGTGGGGGAAACAGTATCCTCGTATTAGGTTGGAGTCACTTCAGCGCCCCAAGGAGGACGGGGTTTGGCTTTGCCTAACCCTGAAATATATTTCCTTGCGGCCCAGTGCCAGCATTTAAAGGTCTGGGCGCATGAGGAGTTCTCCAATGTGATACAGCTTATAATGGGGAAATTGACGAAAAGATGTCCTGTGGTGCAATGTTTAGAAGATGGTTCCCTGGGGGCACTTGGGAAAACACACCCTACATTATTTCTGATACATAAATTATGGGGGAGGATCAAACAAATTTGTGGGGTCACCGGTTTCACTAGGTTTTCACCGATATGGTATAATAACAATTTACCGGAGTTTATGGCGTTGGGATGTTTGTTGGAATGACAGGTCAAAGGGATACGGTACGTTTTTCAAATACTGCTACAATCGGAATTTGGACTTAGAGCTTCCGGGGAATTTCAATATGCAAAGATGAGGCATGTGTATATGGCTCAGAACAGGGGTGACCACCTTAAAATCCAGAGGGACATTGTGTTGGAATATGTGTGTGGGACTGGGACTACAAGAGGGGTCATTTCCTCCCTATAGAGGGATTTACTACATACCTTTCTACTTAAATTCCCAATTAATGCAAGGGCTAAGTGGGAAAGAGAGCTGGGCCCCTTGGAGGACGATACGTGGGACTCCGCTCTGGAATGGATACCAAAATTGTCATTGAGTGAGTCGTACAGGCTGTCTCAGCTTTATATAATACACAGAGCTTATAAGTCCCCGGATGTTTTATTTAAGGCTGGACTACAACCTAACTCTGAATGTCCCCGGTGTAGGAATGAATGTGCAGGTATATATCATATGATGTGGACGTGTCCAAGAGTGGCCTCTTTCTGGATAGTGGTCCTGAGTCGCGTGGAAAGGGCATATTGATGTGTGATTCCAAGGAAACTGGTAGTATGTTTGCTGGGATATGTGGAGGAGATAAAAGTTAATAATACCCTGAAAGTGGCAATTGCCAGACTACTGTATATGGCTCGGAAGGTGATAGCGAGAAATTGGGTAAAGGAAGAGCCGCCGTCTAGAGGAGAATACCTTAAATACGTGAAACATGCCATTAATTTGGAGAAGGGGGTTTACAAGAAAAGGGAGAAATTGGAAATATATGAAAAATTGTGGATGCCATGGCTGGAGTACGGATAAAGATGTTGATATGATGGAAACGGCCTCTAGGGAAATTGTATGTAGGGTGCCCCCCTGCATTGCAATATCAGATGAAATAATGTAATGTACCTCTATTTCTGTGAAAAGGACATGTTAAAAGGACAATGAGAGCTATCTAAATAGGGGGGATGAGAGGGGAAGGGGTTGGAATTTGTTATATCGGGGTTGGTTTATTTGAAATTTGAAAATGAAGGTATTCTTGTAATATGTATCCTATTGTGTTTTACCTAATAAAAATGTATCTGAGTTAAAAAAATAAAGTATAATCTGATATGTGAATTATAACAATACTGTATGTGATACATCACTTTGATGGGGAATGTGGTATTCTGTCTATAAACAATCTGAATTTTTCCATCAGAAGCTTTCCTCTTCTAAAGAGAACTATCAACTGAACAAGCATTAAAGGGTGTTGGGCGCCATTACAGGAGTACTGAGGTCTTGGGCATTGAATCAACTAAGACCTAAGCTCAAATATATCCCTACTGTAATGTGAATGATGTACTGTTCCATATACAGACCACTAATAACAGCCATGGGATAGTAGCAGACATTTACATCAATGTTACTGATAATCCGTATACAGAGACTACAGGAGACGTCTTGTCTGCACAGGTCTATCTTGCCATAAGAAATCTCTGATGTCATGGATTCCCCATCAACCATATCAATGTAGAAGCCTACGCAATGTCAAAAACTTACCAAAAGCACATCGCGGGAATGTAGCCGTAAAGGGGTTATCCTGGACTCCCAACATCAATATCAGACCGTTGGGATTTAGACATTACACGTCCGAGTCGCCAGAAGTACACAGATTATGGAGCTGGAACACCACAGCTTTGTACGCTGTGTAGAGGCCGTTCTCTGGGTTCTGCAGCTCAGCTCTCATTGCAGTGTATAGCAGCTGAGCTGCAGTACTGAGAAAGGCCACTACACAGCGCATAGAGCTATGAACCTCCAGCAGCCGCGCCAACGGGTATCAGCTGATCGGTGGTGACTATAGGGTCAGACCACCACTGATCTGATATTAATGACCAATTCTAACACTTTCCCTTTCTTCTATTCATCATTACACAGATAAGATTATTATAGTTTATTAAAGTCACTGAATAAGAAAGAAATACATATCAAAAAACTGACCGGCACATCCAAACATAGATCCAGTGTGAACAGGTGCTAAACCTAGAGTCACCAACTCATATACATACAAGAAAAAAAGTAGCACACTGTAGCGCTATAGCTTGCAAACACGAAATATGAAAATATGAAAAATATGAAAAATGAATTGCATCATTACCTTAGAAATATGAAAAATTGAGAAGTCTTAGCGCATAAGATGGCCAAATTATGTGAGCCTGATAGCCACGTCAAGGCTCTTCTCGTATATCAGGTCCTAACTAATGCCAATCCTCACTTAGAAAAGTCTGTCTGCATGGGAACATATGAATCCTTTCTTCAGACTAAAATCTACATCTCTGTGGAGGGGTAATGAACCTGGTGTAATTAAAAAGCCTGTGACCAACAGGTGGAGTGCTCAGGTAGAAGGTAAATGAATACATATCAAAAAACTGACCGGCACATCCAAACATAGATCCAGTGTGAACAGGTGCTAAACCTAGAGTCACCAACTCATATACATACAAGAAAAAAGGTAGCACACTGTAGCGCTATAGCTTGCAAACACGAAATATGAAAATATGAAAAATATGAAAAATGAATTGCATCATTACCTTAGAAATATGAAAAATTGAGAAGTCTTAGCGCATAAGATGGCCAAATTATGTGAGCCTGATAGCCACGTCAAGGCTCTTCTCGTATATCAGGTCCTAACTAATGCCAATCCTCACTTAGAAAAGTCTGTCTAAGGTAATGATGCAATTCATTTTCCATATTTTTCATATTTCGTGTTTGCAAGCTATAGCGCTACAGTGTGCTACCTTTTTTTCTTGTATGTATATGAGTTGGTGACTCTAGGTTTAGCACCTGTTCACACTGGATCTATGTTTGGATGTGCGGTCAGTTTTTTGATATGTATTCATTTACCTTCTACCTGAGCACTCCACCTGTTGGTCACAGGCTTTTTAATTACACCAGGTTCATTACCCCTCCACAGAGATGTAGATTTTAGTCTGAAGAAAGGATTCATATGTTCCCATGCAGACAGACTTTTCTAAGTGAGGATTGGCATTAGTTAGGACCTGATGTACGAGAAGAGCCTTGACGTGGCTATCAGGCTCACATAATTTGGCCATCTTATGCGCTAAGACTTCTCAATTTTTCATATTTCTAAGGTAATGATGCAATTCATTTTTCATATTTTTCATATTTTCATATTTCGTGTTTGCAAGCTATAGCGCTACAGTGTGCTACCTTTTTTTCTTGTATGTATATGAGTTGGTGACTCTAGGTTTAGCACCTGTTCACACTGGATCTATGTTTGGATGTGCCGGTCAGTTTTTTGATATGTATTCATTTACCTTCTACCTGAGCACTCCACCTGTTGGTCACAGGCTTTTTAATTACACCAGGTTCATTACCCCTCCACAGAGATGTAGATTTTAGTCTGAAGAAAGGATTCATATGTTCCCATGCAGACAGACTTTTCTAAGTGAGGATTGGCATTAGTTAGGACCTGATATACGAGAAGAGCCTTGACGTGGCTATCAGGCTCACATAATTTGGCCATCTTATGCGCTAAGACTTCTCAATTTTTCATATTTCTAAGGTAATGATGCCATTCATTTTTCATATTTTTCATATTTTCATATTTCGTGTTTGCAAGCTATAGCGCTACAGTGTGCTACCTTTTTTTCTTGTATGTATACGAGTTGGTGACTCTAGGTTTAGCACCTGTTCACACTGGATCTATGTTTGGATGTGCCGGTCAGTTTTTTGATATGTATTCATTTACCTTCTACCTGAGCACTCCACCTGTTGGTCACAGGCTTTTTAATTACACCAGGTTCATTACCCCTCCACAGAGATGTAGATTTTAGTCTGAAGAAAGGATTCATATGTTCCCATGCAGACAGACTTTTCTAAGTGAGGATTGGCATTAGTTAGGACCTGATATACGAGAAGAGCCTTGACGTGGCTATCAGGCTCACATAATTTGGCCATCTTATGCGCTAAGACTTCTCAATTTTTCATATTTCTAAGGTAATGATGCAATTCATTTTTCATATTTTTCATATTTCGTGTTTGCAAGCTATAGCGCTACAGTGTGCTACCTTTTTTTCTTGAATAAGAAAGAAAAACTTTTTCGGCATTTGAAAATACATAAAAAAAACAACAACAAAAAAAGAACTTACGCTCATTCTGATGTCCAGGAAACGAAGCTTGCACTAAAAACAAATAAAGAATAATGAGCGTTTTTTTATTATCCCTTTCTATTACAGCTATTATGATAACCTTTTACTCTAATTTCTATTACCTTTTCTTCCTCTCATGTAGATGACAAGGCCGACGATAAAGAATACAAGTCCTAACACAATCCCCACAATGCCGGTTGCCATCTTGTTTTTAGCTGAATCTGATGACTCAGGGTCTAGAAAATAAAATGGACCAGTTCAGGTTTTATGACATTTCATTGTCACAATTTTGGGCAAATCGTGTAAAAAAAAAAACCAGACTGAATGTGAATGTGACTACTGCTGGGATGGTGCAGAAGGACAGAGGAGGCCGTTTATAATGGCGGGTAATGTGCCGAGAGGCCAAGCTGAGGAATTAAAAGGCACACGCAAGACAGTAAGGAAATTAAAAATCTTACACATTTCATTTCCTAATTTAATTTATTCCTGAAATAGTCCAGTCAAAGTGGGTATGAAGTTTTACCATGGGGCACAATAACTGTTATATCCCAGCAGTCAGGGAAAGCTGTAAATTACTTGTCATCTCTGCCATCTAAAAATGTCCGAGCCCGCTGTGAGGGTTCATGTTCACTGAAACCTGAATTTCTCAGGATCAGAAATGTCTGGAAATATATATTTTTTAGAGACTTAACAGAAGACAAAAAAAAATCAAGAACATTTAGCAGGATGTTCCAGCAGTTTTTCTGCACATATTTATTTTTGCTGCTTTCTGTATTGTAGCATTGTACAAGTGCTTTGTAATCATTTCTGCTGTCCATTTATATTGTGAAAGATCAGCTCTGTAGTGGTAGGAAAAGTGGGTTTAAAAGGGGTTGGTCATGGACTTTTGCTCTGATGGAATGCTGAAAAGCTGCAGCTGATCGTCAGCCGCTGATTGGCTGCAGCAGTCATGTGACATAAGGTCATGTCACTGCCATGTGACACAATAGGAAGATCGCAGGAGTGGCACCAGTCTGGGAGATAAATATACATTTTTTTTATTTTCTGCCCCAAACTGGGGCTGACCAGTAGTGGGCAAACACTTTAAAGTGCCTCTGTCAGTAGGATTGTGCACAGTCACCTACACACAGTGTCAGGTCGGCGCCGTTATACTGATTACAATAATCTGGTGATGAAATCCGTCTTGTGGTTGTTGTGTAATCTTTATTTTCAGTTTTGAGTTAAAGATATGCTCGTGCTTCGGGGCGGTCTGTGGGGGGGTCTTCATGTGGTGCTCTGATTAGGTATTTATCATTATGGCTTCTGACAGGTCACTGATCCCTCACTGACTGTCCCCTAGTTTACATAATGAATATTATTTTTATATCTTGGAAAAAAAACATTCAGCAGGCTGGCGCCGGCGGTGGCGCTGTGCTGCAGCCTGATTGCATATGTAATGTGTATATAATGAATTTGCTTCATGTTACCCTGATATTCTTAAAAAAAAAAAATCCGTTTGAAAATGGCGCCAGCCGAGCCTGCGCAGTAGCAGCTATCGGTGATCCGAAGCTGCTATCAAGCAGGCTCCAGCAGCACCATCTTGCTAGAGAAAAAAAATGTCCTCCTCCAAGTTGGTGCCGACTGCGCAGTAGCAGCTATTATAGATTACTATTACTAATTAGGTGCAAATAGATGCATCTTTTCTGGGCGGCTGCGGGCTGCTACTTTTAGGCTGGGATGGACAAATAATCATGGTCCCTTACCAGCCTGAGAATACCAGCCCCCAGCTGTCTGCTCTAGTTTTTCTGGTTGTCAAAAATAATTGAAAAAACAGCATGGGGATCCCTCTATTCTTGATAACCAGCCTTGCTGAACCTGACAGCTGAGAGTTGCAGCCCCAGCTGTGAGTTTTGCCTGGCTGGTTATCAAAAATACAGGGGAAGACACGCTGTTTAAAAAAAAAAAAAATGATTTATTTACAGTGCAGGTGCCGACTGATGAATACTCCATCAGCCTCCGACTGCTCTCGCTGTTATTAGCAGCAGCAGGTGTAGGCTGATGGAAGCAGTATCCCATCAGTCGACACCAGTGACCGGAGGTAAACTTTTTATCTCCTATCACAGCTGAGGGCTCACGAATAATTTTACCGCCGACCAGAAGCACTGCTTGCCGCACTGTCATGCACATGACAAAGAAACAAACACCGGTGTTCGGGGGGCCAATCCCGAACAGTAACATTGACTTCCTGGTGAAGTCTATGTTCGGTTTCCATGCCCGAACAGTAGGTGTTCGGTATGGACACTGAACTTTTTTTTTTTTTTTAAATCAAATAAGTTTTTATTGAATCATATTATCAAACCATACAACAATATTCAATAAAATTTATATATTACATATATTGAAATACTCCATTTTCTCCCACCTACCCTGTTGTGAATGTGTTAGAAATGAGTTCTGAGCAGAAGCTCCCTCTGGTGGTTGCAGACAGTGGTGATGCAGTTAGTGAAGATTGGCAATCAGGAGTTACAGACTGGTCCTATATAAGGGAGGTTCCCTCCCATCAGAGTTGCCGGTGATCAATTGTTCTTGTCTCAACTGTGGTTCTGGTTCACTTGGAAGCTTGTGGAGTCTTGATTCTTCTCCTGCTCTCAGATAAGACATTTTCTGTTTTTATTTTTGTGCTTGCTTTTTGCATTGTTTCCTGCACTTTTGTGGA
>JARQOD010000008.1:14352398-14459998 GCA_033576555.1 Oophaga sylvatica
AATCTCATAGATTCCAACTGCTCTGGTGTATTTCCTTTTTGCCTGCTCTCCTCAGCTACCGAAACATAACAGGGATCCTAGGTTCCACAACAGGCAACCTAGCAAGATATGCAGCAATACTCTGAACCTCAGTGGCAAGCTGATCCACACGGCCAGACAACTGTGCAAACTCCATTGAGAGAAAAGATCCTCCCCAGCACCCAGAGATACAGAGGGAAAAAAAAAAAATGCAACAAACAGAAAAATATCTCTGACAACTCTGACAACCTTTTTTTTTTTTTTTTTTTTTCTTTCACAATATTTTTCCCTTCTGTGAGTACCATACAATATTAAATTTTAGGCCGGTGATACTGTTATGATTTGGTAGCTGAGGAGTGCAGGTAAAAAGGCAATACACCAGAGCAGTTGGAATCTATGAGATTGCAGTACCCTGACTAACCACCACAACTAGAGGCAGCCGTGGAGCGTTCCTACGTTGGTCCTAGACGCCTCGTCACAGCCTGAGAAACTAATTACACCTAAAGATAGAAATAGGAAAGCTATCTGCGCCGTAGCAGAACCCCAAAGATAATAGAAAGCCCCCAAACATGTAATGGCGGTTAGACAAGAAGAAACACTGACACAGAAAGAAAATAGCATGAGCAAACGCTGGGGCCCAAACTAACTAAATAGAAAAGGATAGGAAGGGTACTTACTGCAATCCCAGAAAACCCTGAAAAGCACCAACTCTACTAATTTCAAAAACACCTGAGATCACACGACCTCTACCACCTAAATTAGTTCTCTGGTGTAACAAAATCAAAACAGCAGCCACTGAAAAAACTGCAAAAAGCAAAAGTACAAACATCAGTGGCTGAACTAACTAAGAGGGCAAAAGCCCCCGGAGGGGACCCTGAAGGCCCCCACAGAAGTGCAGGACAAAATGCAAAAATCTAGCACAAAAACAAAAAGAAGAAAATGTCTTATCTGATAGCAGGAGATGCAGACACGACACAGCAGGCTACAAGGGAAACAGGATTCAAGGATTGAGACCAGAACAATTGATCACCGGCAAACCTGATGGGAAGGTGACTCCCTTATATAAGACCAGTCAGTAACACCTGATTCCCAATCCTCACAATCTTCACTGGACAGACCAGCACCGCTTGTAACCACCAGAGGGAGCCTCTGCTCAGAACTCATCTCAAGCCCATTCACAACAGCCTGGTCTCAAGGAGGGCAGCAAAGAAGCCACTTCTCTCCAGAAAAAACACATGGACAGACTGATATTCTGCAAAAGGTACAGTGGACTGCTGAGGACTGGGGTAAAGTTATTTTCTCTGATGAATCCCCTTTTCGATTGTTTGGGACATCAGGAAAACGCCTCATTCGGAGAAGACAAGGTGAGCGCTACCACCAGTCTTGTCTCATGCCAACTGTTAAGCATCCTGAAACCATTCATGTGTGGGGTTGCTTCTCAGCCAAGGGAATCGGCTCTCTCACAGTCTTGCCTAAAAACACAGCCATGAATAAAGAATGGTACCAGAATGTCCTCCAAGAGCAACTTCTCCCAACCCTCCAAGAGCAGTTTGGCGATCAACAATGCCTTTTCCAGCATGATGGAGCACCTTGCCATAAAGCAAAGGTAATAACTAAATGGCTCAGGGAACAAAACAGAGATTTTGGGTCCATGGCCTGGAAACTCCCCAGATCTTAATCTCATTGAGAACTTGTGGTCAATCATCAAGAGACGGGTGGACAAACAAAAACCTAAAAATTCTGACAAAATGAAAGCATTGATTGTGCAAGAATGGACTGCTGTCAGTCAGGATTTGGTCCAGAAGTTGATTGAGAGCATGCCAGGGAGAATTGCAGAGGTCCTGAAGAAGGGTCAACACTGCAAATATTGACTTGCTGCATTAACTCATTCTAACTGTCAATATAAGCTTTTGTTACTCATATGTTTGCAATTATATTTCTATATGAAAAAAGGCTGCACTCAAGCATACTAAAGCATGACAACATAGAATACATGAAATTTTGAATAGCAATATGGCTTTGGAGTATAAGGAAAAAATTTGAGACGCTTAGTATAAACATTTGGCCAAACATTATACTAAGCGTCTCAAATTTTTTCCTTATACTCCAAAGCCATATTGCTATTCAAAATTTCATGTATTCTATGTTGTCATGCTTTAGTATGCTTGAGTGCAGCCTTTTTTCATATATTTTACATGGGGGTAGCTTCCCTTGGTTTGCACCTAGTTCACATTAGTCTGGATGTGCTAGTCAGGTTTTTTGTCTTTTGAATGTTAGCTTACTGACCGAGCACTCCGCCCCCACCAGGTGGTGATTTTAATTACACCAGATCCCTACTTTACCCATAAATGCAGGCATTAATGACAGAGGTGCATATTCACCCAGAAATTCAGATATCAGCCTAATAGAGTATGTTCACATTAGGTCAGGGACTCACCAGAATTGAGACCACCTTGACGATGGTTGGTGGGCTTTAAAATGTTTGGCCAAATGTTTATACTAAGCGTCTCAAATTTTTTCCTTATACTCCAAAGCCATATTGCTATTCAAAATTTCATGTATTCTATGTTGTCATGCTTTAGTATGCTTGAGTGCAGCCTTTTTTCATATATTTTACATGGGGGTAGCTTCCCTTGGTTTGCACCTAGTTATAATAATAATAATAATAATCTTTATTTATATAGCGCCATCATATTCCGCAGCGCTTTACAGTTTAACAGTTTCAAAACACAAGTCATAAGTAACAACGTTAACAATACAGTAATTAAAGCAAAATAAGACGGCCCTGCTCGTGAGAGCTTACAATCTACAATGAGGTGGGGGAGATACAAAATACAGGTGTGTATATACAATGGTGCATTTACAATGATGGTCCAGCCATCTTAAGGGAGTGAGGGATGGATGGAGATAGTGAATGGGCTACACACACACACTTACACATAGAATGACTTTGATTAGTGAATGTGATAGGCCGCTCTGAACAGATGTGTTTTGAGGGAGCGCCTGAAACCATGCAAATTGTGGATAGTCCTAATTTCTTGGGGTAGAGCATTCCAGAGGATTGGCGCAGCGCGGGAGAATTCTTGGAGTCGGGAGTGGGAGGTACGGATTAGTGCAGAGGTTAGTCGAAAGTCGTTTGCAGAGCGCAGCAGTCGGTTAGGCTGATAGATAGAAATGAGGGAGGAGATGTAGGGGGTGCTGCAGTGTGGAGAGCTTTGTGGGTGAGAACAAGTACTTTGAATTGGATCCTATAATGAATGGGCAGCCAGTGTAAGGACTGGCGAAGAGCGGACGCGTCCGAGTACCGATTAGCCAGATGGATAAACCTGGCTGCTGCATTAAGGATGGACTGGTGAGGGGATAGTCGAGTAATGGGGAGGCCAAGTAAAGAGCGTTACAGTAGTCCAGGCGGGAGTGGATCAATGCTACAGTGAGGGTTTTTGTTGTTTCCATGGTGAGAAAAGGGCGGATTCTAGAGATGTTCTTTAGGTGTAGGCGGCAAGAGAGGGCAAGAGATTGTATATGGGAGGTGAAGGAGAGATTGGTATCAAACATAACACCCAGACAGCGAGCCTGCTGCCGGGGTGTTATTATGGTGCCGCCCACTGAGAGGGAAATGTCAGATTTAGGGAGGTTAGTAGACGGCGGGAGCAGAAGAAGTTCAGTTTTGGAGAGGTTGAGTTTCAGATAGAGAGCAGACATGATGTTGGAGACTGCGGACAGACAGTCGGTGGCGTTCTGTAGTACAGCGGGGGTAAGGTCGGGGGATGACGTGTATAATTGTGTGTCATCAGCATAAAGATGGTACTGAAAGCCAAATCTGCTGATGGTCTGTCCAATTGGGGCGGTGTAGAGAGAGAAGAGAAGGGGGCCAAGGACTGAGCCCTGGGGTACACCGACAGTGAGAGGGAGAGGAGATGAAGTGGAGCCAGAGAACGAAACACTGAAGGAGCGGTCAGAAAGATAGGAGAAGAACCAGGAGGAGAACTAGTTCACATTAGTCTGGATGTGCTAGTCAGGTTTTTTGTCTTTTGCAATTATATTTCTGTCTGTGATAAAAACATCTGTCAAACACACACATAAAAACCAGAGGGCAGCAGATCATGTGAAAATATAATATTTGTGTCATTCTCAAAACTTTTGGCCATGACTGTACAATCTATGAGGAAAAAGGGGAGACACAAAAGGTAGATGGCTACAATTGCTTTCATTGTTCGAACCAGCCATAGTGTAAGAATCGGGTGTTCATGTAATGCTGCATGAACCAGTTAACAGCCAAAGTATGTAACAGTGCAGACACAGAGGGCTATTAAATGCATAAGGCGGGTGAGAACATAATATGAGGTACCTGATTATGGTAGACAATTTTTTGAATGGGCCAACAGGGATAGTTAGGTTAATGCGTTGAGGCGGTAGGCCAGTCTGAACAAGTGCGTTTTTAGGGCACGCTTAAAACTTTGGGGATTGGGGATTATTCGTATTAACCTGGGTAGTGCATTCCAAAGAATTGTCTTGGAGTCTTGGAGACGAGAGTGGGAGGTTCTGATTATTGAGGATGCTAACCTCAGGTCATTAGCAGAACGGAGGGCACGGGTAGGGTGGTAGGCTAAGACAAGGGAGGAGATGTAGGGTGGTGCTGAGCCATGGAGTGCTTTTTGGGTGAGGGTAATAAGTTTGTACTGGATTCTGTAGTGGATGGGTAACCAGTGTAATGACTGGCACAAGGCAGAGGCATCGGTGTTAACGATTGGTGAGGAATATGGCTGCAGCATTCAAGACAGATTGGAGAGGGGAGAGTTTGGTAAGAGGGAGACCGATTAGTAGAGAGTTACAATAGTCCAGACGAGAATGAATAAGAGAAACAGTAAGAGTTTTTGCAGAGTCGAAAGTAAGAAAAGGTCGAATTCTAGAGATGTTTTTGAGGTGGAGATAACAAGAGCGAGCCAGTGATCGGATATGGGGGGTGAATGAAAGCTTGGAATCAAGTATGACCCCAAGACAGCGGGCATGTTGCTGGGGAGTAATGGTGGAACCACACACGGAGATGGCAATGTCAGGCAAAGGTAGGTTAGTAGAGGGAGGAAACACGAGTAGTTCCATTTTTGACAGGTTCAGTTTCAGATAAAGGGAGGACATGATGTTAGAGACAGCGGTAAGACAATCACTGGTGTTTTCTAAAAAGGCAGGCGTGATAACGGGTGAAGTGTATAATTGGGTGTCATCAGCATAAAGATGGTACTGGAAACCAAATCCACTGACTGTTTGTCCAATAGGGGCAGTATACAAAGAGAAGAGGAAGGGGCCTAGGACTGATCTTTGAGGAACCCCAACAGTAAGGGGAAGATGAGAGGAGGAACCAGAAAAAGATACAGTGAAGGAACGGTCAGAGAGATAGGAGGAGAACCAGGAGAGAACGGTGTCCTTGAGGCCGATGGAGCGGAGCATAGTGAGGAGGAGCTGATGATCCACAGTGTCGAATGCCGCGGAGAGATCCAAGAGAATTAGCATGGAGTAGTGACCATTAGATTTAGCTGTTAGAAGATCATTAGAGACTTTAGTGAGGGCAGTTTCAGTAGAGTGTAAAGAGCGGAAACCAGATTAAAGAGGGTCGAGAAGAGAGTTATCTGAGAGATAGCGGATAAGACGGGTGTGGACCAGGCGTTCCAGGAGTTTAGAGATGAAGGAAAGATTAGAGACAGGTCTATAGTTGGCGGCACAGTTTTGGTCGAGGGATGATTTTTTAAGTAATGGATGTATGATGGCATGCTTAAATGAGGAGGGAAAGATACCGGAAGAGAGAGAGAGGTTGAATATTTTTGTTAGGTGAGAGGTGACAGCAGGGGAAAGGCAATGGAGGAGATGTGACGGAATGGGGTCATTGATGCAAGTGGTAGGGCTAGGGATAGGGATAAGAGTGGTGGTGAGGAAGTGGGATGGGATAGAGTCAAGTGCACAAGTGGTGAGGTGCGAGTCGGAGAGACGATGTGCAAGCTCCTCTTCAGTGATGGTGGATAAAGAGGTTACGGGGTTTGGGCATTGGTCAGGTGTACAGAGGGGTTGTGGTGGATGAGCAATAAAGACTTGCTGTGTTTGGTCTATCTTGTTTTTGAAGTACATGGCGAAGTCCTCAGCAGAGATAAGGGAGGTAGTAGGGGCAGTGGTGGGCGGAGGAGGGAGTTAAAAGTATTAAACAACTGTTTGGGGTTGTGGGATAAGGAAGATACAAGGGATGTAAAGTAGGCCTGTTTAGCAGAGGTGAGGGCAGATTTGAATGCAAGTGTTGCTTGTTTGAGTGCAGTAAAGTCGTCTTGCGAAAGCGTTTTCTTCCAGCGCCGTTCTGCAATTCTGGATGCTTGCAGAAGCTTTTTAGTGATGTTGTTGTGCCAGGGTTGTCTATTGATTTGTCGCAGTCTGTTATGAATGACAGGGGCGACCGAGTCGATAGCTGATGCAACAGTGGCATTGTAGAAACTAGTGGCAGTGTCTGTGTCGTGGAGTGAGGATATGGATGCCAGTGGTAGAATAAAGTCAGAGAGTTTGTGGGTGTCTAGGTGAGCAAGGTTTCTGCGGGGGTGCGCATGTTGCTGGACATGGGTGACAGGCCAGGAGGACAGGGATGAGAAAGTGAGTAGATGGTGGTCAGATAGGGGGAGAGGGGAGGTTGTGAAGTTAGATAGGGAGCAGAGACGGGTGAAGACCATGTCGAGTGTGTGCCCATCTGTGTGCGTGGCTGAGGAGGACCACTGGGTAAGTCCAAAAGATGATGTAAGGGACAGGAGTTTGGAGGCTGCCGACTGGTGGGTGTCAATGGGGATGTTGAAGTCACCCATGATGATGGTGGGAATGTCAGCAGAGAGAAAATGGAGGAGCTAGTGGAGAATTGGTCAATAAAGGCAGTGGTCAGGCTCAGAGGTCGGTATATGACAGCCATTTGGAGGTTGGAGGGAGAGTAGATGAGGACAGAGTGGAGTTCAAAAGAGGGAAGGATAAGGGAGGAAGAGTGGGATTGGGTTAAAGATACAGTTGGAAGAAAGGAGAAGTCCCACTCCTCCACCATGTCTGTTGCCAGGGCGGGGAGTGTGGGTGAAGTGGAGGCCGCTGTAACATAGTGCAGCAGAGGAGGCGGTGTCGAAGGGAGGCAGCCATGTTTCAGTGAGGCCAAGGAAGGAAAAATTATGAGAGGTAAAGAGGTCATGGATCACATGGAGTTTATTGCAGACAGAGCGGGCACTCCAGAGTGATCCAGAGAGTGGGAGCAGGGGGGTGGGCGTCAGAGGGAACAGATTTGAGGTTGGAAAGATTTTGGGTGTTAATATTGGGTTGGGAGCAATAGAAGGGGGTAATAATGGGAGGTGTGAGCTGTGGGGGTCCAGGGTTGGGAGATATGTCACCAGCAGTAAGAAGCAGAGAGAGTCAAAGCATGTGGGAGGAGTGGGCAGCTTGTTTTGTGTCTTATTAGGAGAGATCTGAGGTTGAGGAGCAGGTCAGTGGAGGAGGTTAGGTGGGGAGGCAAAAGGGAAGCAGAGATTATTACTTGGTTAGCGGGTGCTAGAGTTTGCGGATAGGGAAGGAGAGTGGAGTAATGGAGCCAAAATTGTTAAAGCGTATGTCAGCATGGTGAGTAAGTGTAGAGGAAAGAGGACGAAATATAGTACATTTAAAAACAAAAGTTAGTCGTACCTTCTGGTCACTTCTGGCATATTTCTGCAGTTATCCTTAAAGAGACATCCTTGCAGAGACAGACCCAGAATAATAGCTCTAAAATAATAAGAAAACAAGGATGTAGTATAACGGCTAATGACGGAAATGGCAACAACATGGATCCATCCGATAGAGGAATAGTCTCCATATTACGTCTCCTGCCATCAGAAAACCATTTCAGTTCTCTCACAAATTCTGTCCGGTGAGAATATAACCGATACTCGTCTGCTCTCCTATTGGCCAAAACTGCACAGAATATTCTCACATTTGTTGCGGATTTTAGAATAGATTAAGTGGGGGAAAAAAAAATCACAAATTGCACAAAAACATAAAAGTCAAAGGTTCAGCAAAATATTTGATTTCTGCCTCGAGTTCTCCCAAGGACGAGTCCATGTCCGTGGAATATCAGAGCGAGACGCGGCCAAGTACAAATGTACCAAGCTTCACGCCCCAACACTTCCGACTATCAACCACATTTGGACCCTTCAGACGGAACCTGAAAACCCACCTCTTCAGGAAAGCTTACAGCCTGCAATGACCCTGCTACCTCCTCACCACTAACGGAGATATTGCCTCAACCAACACTGGAACTGCTGCGACCCACCAATCTGCTGTCTCCTTCCCCACCATCCTGTAGAATGTAAGCCCGAAAGGGTAGGGTCCTCTCCCCTCTGTATCAGTCTGTCTTTGTTAGTTTGTTTACTGTGATACCTGTAATTTGCATGTAATCCCTTGTCATGTACAGCACCATGGAATCAATGGTGCTATAGAAATAAATAATAATATCATTGCTCTTACACTGACGTATAAACACATAACTCCGCCCCATTCGCTAATAGGAGCAAAGATTACAGAGGAATCATAGCTGAGTCCAGCGCTCCCTCCACTGCGCAATAATATACAACAGCCTGTCAATCATTGCTACTAAGGGTGGGAGAGGGCGGAACAGTGAGGAAGGGAGAAAGTGGAGCAGTGAGGAAGAGAGCGGAGCAGTGAGGAAGGGAGAAGGCGGAGCAGTGAGGAAGTGAGAAAGCGGAGAAGTGAGGAAGAGAGTGGAGCAATGAGGAAGGGGAGAAGACGGAGCAGTGAGGGAAGGAGAAAGAACAGTGAGGGGGAGAGAGGAGCAGGAGCAACATGAGGGGAAAGCGAGCAGTGAGCAAGGAATGCAGAGCAGTGGGGAAGGTGGAGCAGTGAGGAGGGGAGAAGCGAAGCAGTGAGCAACGAGGGAGGGAGCAGCGAGGGAGGGAGAAAGAAGCAGTGAGTAAGAGGTGAGGGAGGTGGTGAAGGAGTAGGTGAAACAGTGAGGGACGGAAGATGGATCAGTGAGGTGAGAAACTGGGTCGCCGGTTTAGGCCACGCCCATGACCACACCCATTTCACAACTAATCACACCCATCTCCACGCCCCAATCGCACCAATTTAGCACTGCTGATCACACTGACTGATACTGAGGAAAAGAAAGAAAGAACACAGAGAGAGAGAGAGAGAAGAGAAAGAGAGAGAGAGAGAAAGAAAGGAGAGAAATAAAAAGAAAGAACAGAGAGAAAGAAAGGAGAGGAAAGAAGAGAGCAAAAGAAAGAACAGAGAAAGAAAGGGGAAAGAAAGAACAGAGAAATAAATAAAGGAGAAAGAAAAAGAAAGAACAGAGCAAAAAGGAAGAACAGAGAGAAAGAAAGAACAGAGAAAGAAAGAACAGAGAGAGAAAGGAAGAACAGACAGAAAGAACAGAGAGACAAAAGAAAGAAAGAGAAAGAAAGAATAGAGAAAATAAGAACAGAGAAAGAGGAAAGTAAGAACAGAGAGAGTGAAAGAACAGAGAGAAGAAAGGACAGAGAGAAAGAGGGAAAGAACAGAGAGAAAGAAAGGATAAAGAAAAAGAGAGAAAGGAAGAACAGAGAGAAAGAGGGGAAAGAAAGAACAGAGAAAGATGAAAGAAAGGACAGAAAGAAAGAGAGAAAGAACAGCGAGAAAGGAGAGAAAGAAGAGAAAGAAACAGAGAGAAAGGTTAGAGGGAAATAAAGAACAGAGATAGAAAGATTCTATAAAGATACTATAGCAGTCCGGCTCCCATTGTAGTGCCCACCTGAGCCTCCTGGTGCAGGACATATCATGATCCGCTCACATGGCCAGCATCCCTGATTCCAAGGCGATCCCGCTGTCCGCCCTGTCGGAGGACACGGTGATGGATCTGAAGCATTCCCTGAAGTGCCTCCATGGTTCCGTCACAATCTCCTCCCGAAATTACCTCATTTACGGTCAGCTTCCAGGACGTCACTTCCAGTAGAACGTCACGTGCAAGTTTTAAAGTGCTCCTCGGGGCTCTGCCGTGTACTCCTGTGTCCGCTGGAAAATTATGCTCCTGGCCCGGACAAACTCTCAAAATCGGGACTGTCCCGCTGGATCTGGGACGGTTGGGAGGTATGAGTGCTCCCCACCATAGACTGACCTCATACACGCACAGCTCCGCACACCTCATACACACACGGTTCCGCTTTTTATGCCTCGTACACACACGGTTCCGCTCCGTACAACTCGCGCACACACACGGCTCCACTCCGTAAACCTTGTACACATGCAGCCACATTCCATACACACATGGCTCCACTCCGTAAACCTTGTACACATGCGGCTCTGCTCCATACACCTCGTACTGTTGCCGCTCCACTCTGTACACACATGGATCAGCTCCATACACACAGAGCTCCGTTTCGCACACCCCGTACACACGCGGCTCAGCTCTGTACACTTCGTACACACAGGGCTCCGCTCCGTACACCAAGTACACAGGGCTACGCTCCATACACCTTTTACATATGCGGTTCCGCTCTGTACACCATGTACACACGCAGCTCCACTCCGTACACCTCGTACAAACACGGCTCCGCTCCATACACACGGCTCTGTTACATCCACCCTGTAAACCCCACCTGACCCCACATAAACTTCCCCTCATCCAGCACCATGGCAACCAGCACAGCAGAGTCCTGCATACAGAGGCCCCGGATTATTATCATGTGACCCTTGACTCCTCTCGCATGACCTCATCACACGTCCTGTGCACACAGAACAGCCATATATGAGAAACCCGAGAAGATGCAGGAGCAACTTCAGCTTCAGGTCATGTGACCGGTCGCATGAGCCGGGGAGGGCTTCTGTTCTGGAATTGTATGGCGATTGGTACACAACCCCTTCTGAAATGGCAGCTGATTCGCAGTGCGGGAAAACTACAATCCTGGCTGGGACAGTATCAAAATCGGGACTGTCCAGCTGGATCCAGGATGGTTGGGAGCCCTGTTGGTATAAACCATGCATTGCATACAAACCATGCAATCACCTGATGAATTGGCGTTTGGCTTGTTCTGTGAACAGCTGCATTTCAGCATATTTACAAGGGTCCATGATCAAAAACAAATGTTATTTGCTTATCATCTGCAGTACAGGGGCCATAAATGCTGCTCTTTTAGATCCAAGATGAGTTATACAGATCAGGTTTTTGCTTGAAACATGAATTTGCAGACATTTGTTTCCCACAGCAGTAAACTGTCATACAGGTGGCCATGGGACTGCACTGCTGGGTTTCTACACTCAGAAAACCTGCAGATTTGGGCAATTATAAAAACGTTCCCCAAACCACTGACAGCATTAGGCCGGGATCACACATGCGACGAAAACGTCCGACGCTCGCATTGAAATCCCAGCTCTGGCGCTGGAACTCGGGAGCGGAGTGCGCGGCTGCATGTATTTATATGCAGTCGCTCGCTCCACTCCCGAGTGCCGGCGCCAGAGCTGGGATTTTTCCGGAGGCCATCTTTCCGGAGGCCTCCGCCTGCCAGCAAGTGCAACGGAGCTGCGGGTGGGCTTTCTGGCTATGACTAAATGCTGGCGGAGCCCCCCACGCAGCACAGAGCCCCGCTGCAGCCACACTACAGAGCTCCGACACCACTGCACCACAGGTGCAGAGCACAGGGAGGCTGCATTGAAACCACCGCCACAGGACTTGTCCACCGAACAGAGCACAGCCGACACCCCACAAAGCACAGCCGACACCCCACAAAGCACAGCCGACACCCCAACAGCGCAGCGACACCCACACAGCGCAGCGACACCCCAGAGCACCCCTGTAACACACAGCACCACCAACGCACCAGCCTAGACCACCGAACGACCCGTGATCACCATCTGTGCTGATCCCTTCACTGGTAAGCTGAATTCGGACTGTAAGACGGACCCCCATTTGACCTTTTTTCCCCTATTTTCCTTCTGAAAATTTGGGGAGCGTCTTATGGTCTGGTGTCTTATAGTCCAAAAAATACGGTAATTACAGTAAAATTCTGGATTCAAAAAGTTGCTTTTAAAGCCCTGTAAGCTACAGATAGGAAAAATTATATGGGATATTTCATTACCCCAGACACTTGTTAAAGAATCAAAAGACCAAACGCTATGGCGTTTCTTCTCACACACAAGTCAAATTGGGGGAATGCATTCTTCTCATGGACGATTTCACGACAGCATGATACAACTGAATGACGAGGACGCTGTATTTGGAAGTATATTTTTTGTTTTATTTCCATGTTTCCAAACTAAAAAGGGCTTGAACAGATACAAGAGAGACAAATAGTAAAGACGTCATACAGAGCGACAAACAAAACAGTCAAAAAGGAAGAAAATAAAAACATTTGCTTCCAGGTAAAAAATAAAGTCACCCTTTACATTGAGAAACATGCCGCTTGTGCAACTTGTAATATATATATATTTAGATATATACAGAGCTTATAAAATCTTACATCTACATCGGCCCCTGTATCAACAGGGACCCTCTGTAATTATTTTACATTATAAAAGAAAATTCTTTCCTTCTCTTAAAATAAATACAAAAGGGAAAAAAAAAACACAAATGAGAAAGGCTATACAAGACTTCTGTAGGGGTCTGGGAACAAGTCGCCCGTGTCCAGAGGCAGAACTTGCCGTCACCTAATACGCTGCATGCATCGGAGGGCCGAGGGGACATTAGTAGAAAACCTTATCCAGGTGCCTTAAGCTTGTAAGACATTGTGAAGGCCGGTGTTCAGGACCCTTGAGCAGCCCCCTTTGCTGAAACTCCTCAGACACACATTAGAATTACTCCCGCCATTGAGCAAATACTCCTGAGCCGCCTCGCTCTTATGCGCCAAAATAAAAACTGAATACTAGAACAATCTGCTTTACGCAGGAAAAAAAAAAAGGCTAGGAGCTCATAAAACTGTCCCCTCGCCCAGGTCTGTCCTTCCTCCAGGCGTCTGTGCAGAACTTGTAAACAGAATAAAATAAGGACACTCAGCAATCCTACCCCGCGCCCACCCTCAATAATGCTCTATGCCCACACAGGAGTCAGATACCAAGGGTGATGCCTCACACTCCAGGATTCTCCCCAGCTGTGTTATGTGCACCACATGACATGGGAAAGAAAGGCAGGGAAGCCAACATCCAAAGGCCGCAGTTTATCATCCAAAAAGGGGGGTCAAGTCTGGTTCACAAGGACTCTGTTCCTGCAGATCCTTCAGAGAACCATGTACAAAGCATAAACCCAGCCCTCCTGCCGCTACGGGGGAAGGTGAAGTCACATCCCAGCCCTCACCCAGAGTCAGAGTCACTGGTATCTGAGGAGCTGGACGTGGAGCTGCTGCTACTGTCCGAGTCTGAGCTGGAGCTGGAAGCACTGAGGCGGGAGACCGACACCGGCTGCGCAGATTCCACCTTTTCATGGACTGTAAGAAAAAAAAAAAAAAAAAAAGTTAATGTGACAAAAAAGCTATGAGAACTGTCCTCACAATGCAGGAATAAGCTGCATACAAACAGTTACATCCCAAGCCAGCCCCTGAAGAGACAGTGGGCACGCACCTTTCTTGGGTGGCTTTTTGGTGGAGTTTAGTTGCCCGCTGACATCCTGTAGTCTTTTCTCTAGCTCCCTCTTCTTCTCCAGAGCGATCTCTTCTTTTGTTTTCCCCACCGGCTTTTTCAGTGCTGCAGAGAGCCCAGAGTTAGGGGGAGCTGAGGAGAGCACAAACAAGGACAATTATAACAGAGAACGGACGCAGCCCTAAAAATACAAATGAGGTGGCAAGAAGGTGGGATCACAAGATTATCAGTGCCCCCATTACCCGACCGCCTCAGAACACTAGAGCGCTTCCTAACCCTCACCCAGCAAGCCAAATACTGAACCCTCACCCAGCAAGCCAAATCCTGCACCGTATGTATAAGGGTAAGGTGTAGTCAGGGGCTCACTACATCATAGTCCTCCCACACTCCCATGACAGGTGGAGCGGACACTCACTGTATGGCTTTCTTGGCTTCTTTCTCAGACAGGACATCACATATCTCTCGAGCTCCCGGAGCGTCGAAGGCTTTAAAGTCTCAAAGTCTATTTCAATTTCCTCTGGGTTGGAGTCTCGCAGCGAGGGCTCCCGAGACTGGATGATGTACACTACGCGACCCAGCTTCTCTCCAGGTAGCTTATTGATATCCAAGCTGAGCTGCCGCTTCTCATCGTAGGTCATGGGCTTGCTTTCCTCCTCTTCCTCAGAGTCATACATGACTGGGGAGGGGGCGGTAGTGATTTTGACGACTTCTTAGAACTCCTGAAGAGGAAATAAATATAAAAAAAATAGATATAAGGAAGTAAATATACTGAAAAGTACGCGAGCACCATCAGAGGCGAAAAAACTCAATAACTTGCATTATAGCTCATTAACACTTACTTAGACAGTACGGGGGCTGTGCCGCTGAAGCTCATGGTTCCACCAGACGCAGATTTCTTGGACTTTTTATTCTGTGATGTTCGTGCCTTGCCACATCTCCATTCATCATCATCCTTCACTTTCTTCTTCTCAGATTTCTTCTTTTTCTTTTTTTCCTTCTTTTCTCGCTTTTTCTTTGGCTTAGAAATTGGGCCCTGTGAGAGCGCAGCCAGCTGCTCATGGACGGCGCGGAGCTGAAAATGAGAGTCAAAGTTGTTACAGCAGATATTGACATGGATAAACCCATACACATTAACGTCGACTGAACCCGCCAATATCGACAGTCTAATGGGGGGAGGGAGGGGGATAAGGAGCTAGTTATCAGATTTTGGGTAGTCTGTCCCGCTGTTCTCCCCGATATGACCCATAGTTATGTAAGGGGGCTACAAAACATTGTTGTGTTAAAAAGAATGCAAGTGAGATGCAATACCAGACACAACCACTACAGAAACAATGGCGCTGTGCCTGGTAAAGCAATGAGGTGTCACTCACTGGAGTCAGAGTTAAGTACTCAGAGGACACAGACAGATTTTTGGAATTATAGCTATCTATTTTAAAGAACCACTTAACCCCTTCATTACACCCATTAGTAACAAAGTGATGCCCAGATGTGGGAGTACTCCCGGCGTACCTGCTCCTGCAGTTCTGCCAGCCGGTTCGCCCTCTCTTCCTCAGAGTCATCAGAGCTCTCGCTTTCATCGGAGCTGTCGCTGCTGCTCTCGCTTGAAGAATCGGATGAAGACTTGGAGTCGGAGGGGGGCAGCTGTGTGGACGTGGTGGGGGGAGTAACGACGATTGGCTCGTCCGGCATTTTAGCATAACGGAATTCAAACACGTCCTGGAGGGGACATGAAGCGGATGAGCTGCGTACACCCTCAGAAGACCCCACTAATGAGTTACATGCCCATTCTGCCATTCACACCTGTAACTTCCTGGCCATGGCCACCACATCGTGGTCTGGGGGATTGTACTTGTAGCAGTTTGAGAACATGAGTCTGACATCCGCAGCAAACTCCTGAGCATCGTGAAATTCTCGGTTTTCCATTTTTTTCTGTTAAAAAAAAACCATCAGAAAAGACCATTATAACCACAACACGCACAGCACCAAGTATTCATAACAGAGTTAAGGGACAGCCTGGCACGAGTGTTTCTTGTAAGTAGCCATGTCGGCCGCTGCACCCACCTTGATAGTGCTGAGATCCATGGGATATTTAATGATTTCATGATAATCATGCAGTCCCAGAGAAGAGGCATCCACGGGCTTGTAGAAGGGCCAGGCGTAGGCGGCATGCTTCTTGGAGAGCAGCTCTTTCAGGATGCCGTTGCAGTATTTCAGCTGCTCGGATAGTTTGCCTTTCTTAGACGTCTGGTGCTGCTGAGAGTCCGGCAGGTCCTTCCGGGGAGGCTTGATGGGCCGACCGCTCTCCCTTCGGGCAGGGATCTTAGCAGGTTTGGTATCAGATGGAGTTAGAGGGGAGGAATCTCCACTAGTGGCAATGATGGCGGTGGTGGTAGGAGTTGTAGTGTCTGCTTTTCTCTTCACTCCTTTCTTCTAGGGAAAGGAAACATTAGCAACGGCACAGACACACTCACCAGAGATTAATGTGCCACTTTCTATTTGCTGTTTTACCTTAGACGTTTGTTGTGTTGACGCAGGAACGACTGGCAGCAGCGTCTGAGCAGAGGACATGGACTTCAGCAGAGGATTAGACAGGACTGCGGGATGTGGCAAGTTAATGATTGTGGTGGGCACTTCAGGAGAACTTGGGTACAATGTAGACTGAGACATGGAGGAGACTGCTGGCACTTGTTGTGCGCTTGTGATCCCACCTATAACAACCGATAAAATGTCAGTTTAAGATCACACATGCTTCATGTGTGTGGATTAAGGAATATACATTGAAGGTGGCAATCATTTACCTGGTAGCTTGGTGCTAGGCGGCTTCACGTGCTTGCTCTTAGTAGTGGTATTGGGGATCTCCTGCTCCTCCTGAGGCATCTGAGCCACTTTCTGCAGGAACATCTTCTCCAAGCTTTGGGCCATCAGTACAATATCGTCTGTGGGCTGCAAGATCCATTATAGATTAAAATTGGTAAGAAACTTTATCAACTATAAGTCGCAGTAACTAATACACTACAGAAGCCATACAAGAGGACAGCCCCATGTCATGTGTCTAAAAGGCCATATGGACATCATAAGGGGTAGTTGGATATGCTTGGGTCCTTGTTTTATCTGTGCCCCTTCACCCACCTGAACAGATTCACTATATAGAAGCGTCCTTGCATTACGGAGATGATCTAATGATTTGCTGCCACATCAGCTTTATCAATGATTTAGATGAAGGAATTGAGGGTAAACTGATTAAATTTGCTGATGACACAAAGCTAGGAGGGATAGCTAATACTAAAGAGAGAGGATTCAAAAAGATATAAATAAATTGGAGCAGTGGGCAGCAATTAACAGAATGGTTTTTAACAGGGAAAAATGCAAAGTACTACATCTGGGCAATAAAAATGAAAAAAGTGTATACAGAATGGGAGGAAAAGAGCTAAGCAACAGCACATGTCAAAAAGACTTAGGTATACTAATAGATCACAGACTGAACATGAGTCAACAGTGTGATGCAGCAGCAAAAAAGGCAAATACAATTCTGGGATGTATTAACAGAAGCATGCAGTCTACATCACGTGAGGTCATTATTGCCCTCTTACTCCTCTTTGGTCAGACCTCATCTGGAATACTGTGTCTAGTTTTGGGCACCACATTTTAAAAAAAGACATCAAACTGGACCAAGTTCAGAGAAGAGCGATTAGAATGGTGTCCGGTCTGCAAACCATGTCCTATGAGGAACGGTTACAGGATTTGGGAATGTTTAGCTTGCAAAAAAGAAGACTGAGAGGAGACTTAATAGCTGTCTACAAATATCTCAAGGGCTGTCACATTGTAGAAGGATCATCTTTATTCTCATTTGCACAAGGAAAGACTAGAAGCAATGGGATGAAACTGAATGGGGAGACACATTAGATATTAGAAAAAACTTTTTGACAGAGTGATCAGTGAGTGGAACAGGCTGCCACGAGAGGTGGTGAGTTCTCCTTCAATGGAAGTCTTCACACAGAGGCTGGACTGATATCTGTCTGGGATGATTTAGTGAATCCTGCTTGGATCAAATGACCCAGAAGGTCCCTTCCAACTCTACCATTCTATGATTCATACCACATTTGCCATCCTAAGAAATTAAACTGGCCATGGGCAACATCGGATGCTGCCAGAAGCATGACCAGAGAGCTCCACCGACGCGCCAGGGCTCATCTCTGGTAACATCACCTGTCCAGGCCACACATACCTTGTTGTAGATGTAGCAGTTGGTGAACATGGTGTTGAAGTCCTGCATACACTCCAGTGCGCTCCAGTAGTAGTTGTTCTCCAGCCGCCTCTTGATGGTGCCCATGTCCATCGGCTGCTTGATGATTTTGTGATAGTCCTATAAACACCAGTCAATAACAGACAAATGAGTGCGGGCGCTGACATCGGATCCAACATAAGGTACAAAGTAAAACCCTAAACTACTTAAAAATATTACAACATTGCAATAAGCGGCTGTAAGTCCTAAACTGACGCCCCTCCGAGGACGACGGCCCGCTGCATACAACGCGCCTGGTGACAGCTCTGGGATATTTTGAGGACTGCACTCACAGGACTGTCACATACCAGTAACACGCAGTCTGTGTGACCTTCAGTAACGCTGTCATACAATCACTGACACTCAACGCTGAGATTTCCCCAAATGGAGTAAACCAGGTGGCGGTATTCATCATGACGATGGCAGCACAAGCTTCAATGCTCATCTCAGAAACGTATCGATAAGGAGTCGGGGGAAGACACAAACTTGCCAAACACTGGAGAGTGACAAGCTGGTGATGTGGTGCGGGGAGAATAGAACTAAAAGCTAAATAATAGGACACCTACCAGATTAATGTACCGTCATACTTCTAATCCAAGACATCTCAGTATGTGTGGCTTTTAATACTGTCACAGTTGGGGTCCTGTACAAATTCATGGATGGGCAGATCTGCAAAATGTATCAATTGGAAATTTGCATTTCACAAAGTAAAAAAATTTCAACCAAATCACAAAATATTGGGTTGTGGCTACATTATATGAAGCTCTGAGCAGCGCAAGTCAAGACCAAGTACCATTGTAGGGATGAACAGGAAGAGGCTGGAGTGCGGGGTGGGAGAAGATGGGAGTTATTGTTCCTGACAGACGTTCACCCTTACATGTAAGGGTCTCTGAGCCCACCAGAGCTGTCACCAGGTCGTGTCCACAATACCTCTCATAAGTTTTCCAAGGACGCAATAATACAATACCAGGATCCCATTATAAAACAGACTGACCTGACTGCACCCTCCAAAATCTTACACCCCCTGTGCCAGACAACCAAGAAAACCAACGTACCGGTAATCCGAGCTTCACAGAGTCCACAGGCTGGCGGAAAGGCCACGAAAACTGGTGCTTCCACAGAGACTTCATGACGGCCTTGTGCAGGTATTGCAGTTGGTTGGTGGAGCGGCCGGGCTTCTTGGCATTGCTGACTTCTGGAGGTGGTGGATTTACTTGAGGGCTGTGACTAAAGACTCCGGACGTCATGTTGGGGCCCTCAAAGTCCTCATACAGAAGGGACGGCTTGCGGATACGCTTTCCTGGTGTTCCCTCCGCTGACTGACCCATTATAGCATGATTTATATCGAGGGGAGGCCTGTGAATGGTAGAAAGGCTTCAGTGAGCAATCAGGTTCATGGAGGCCGACCTACTGTCATGTTGGAGAAAGCAAAGAAAAAGCATCTGACTTCACACTGGATCAGTATGGTAAATAATGCAGCTTCCTGTAAAAGTGATATAGACACTGTCCTGAAAGAGGTGACAAGGTATGGGCGCCTGGTGTGACTGACCTTAGTACCCAGGTGAGGATGATCTCATGATAAAGTCATATTTGGTGCCTGACACAGGGTCTTACGCTTTTGGTTAAGATACGAGACCCGATATGTTAAAAGCAAGGTTAAATTTGCCAGACAGAACTAATGAGCAATAAGGACCGCTGATTGTTCTTATTCTATGATACAACCTTGATATGTTGTATAATACTCAAAAAATGAGTTAAAAAAAAAAAAGATGAATTATTCCACAAGTAAGAACCCCTAGTGATCATCAGACAGACAGGTGAATACAACATCTATATACTTATGCGACTATCACCGGGGTCTTACACTCAGCAGTGAGTGGGGCTGCACCATACTACACTGTAAACAGAAGCCTCAATGGGGAAGGAAGATGCAAGAGAAATAAAATATCTGGAATCTGCCGACACTATAAAAATGTTGAAAAAGAAAATAACCTCTGACTTCATATGCAAATCGCCCCTTTACACAGAGCAGGTAAAGGCAGGACCCCCATCCCCGGCAAGCACTTCCTGGGTGCACGCCGGTGACATCACACCGTGTGATCCGCTGACCTCACCACATACAAGTCATCACAACACAGCACACATTGTGCCCGGAAACCCCGGTGTAACCCACCAGGAACCGCCCCAACACACACCACGCCGGGTGTAAACATTACGGGGTCACATAAGGTGGGGACATGACAGTCACCATCACATGACCCCAAACACAGGTGTAAGTAGATGTACATGGAAAAGGCACAAATACCAAGCAGCCAGAGCTGCACTGCCAGGGCCCGACCCCAGGAAGTGTGAGGAGCCAGCAGAAACCATGGAGACCACCAGCAACAATGTATCCACAGCGCGATCACCCGCCAGACCCCGCACCTCCGCTGCCGGCATCACTCCCCGGGACAGGGCAGCAGCAGCCGCCGTAAAGCGCTCCCGTTGCCGGGATACGCAGCGTCCCCTCCCGCGGGACACACTAGTCTGGGCAGCCGGAAGAAAATGGCGGCGCCGCAGAGTATGGAGGCCACAGGAGAGAAATCCTCCCGAAAACGTTCCCGCCGGCAATACACATCGGTCTCACTACAGCGATGCCGGCCGGGGGACACTGTGAAGACTGCGGAGATCAGAGGATGGGACACGGCCGATGGCTCCGGATTGTATCGCTGCAGATAGGGGACACATCTCTATGGAAGCAGGGCCCGGGAGGGGTACTGCGGGGCCCGCGGATCTCTAGGAAAATACGGCTTTAATGTCACAATATCGGTTCTCTCTGGTACAACACAGCTCCATCCGGCGCTTGTACCTTTTAAACGCTGGATTGAGGGCTGCCTCCATGCGGATGGATAGGGATTGTGAAGCCGCCAGCTCTCCGGCTGAGGGCGCAGCGATCTCTTTGGCTCAAACCACTTCAGGTTTTTTCCCTTCCAGCTCCGACTCTCCGCTTCAGCGAAATGGCGCCTCGCAGACTGAGGCCGCTCTTATATAAATATATCGCGGTTCTTGATTGGCTGAATAGGGACAGCCCCTTAGATACTTCCCAAAATTCCATTGGCCGACCTGCCCATCCATTACCATGTTACACGCCCACTCCGGTGTAACCATCTTCCGATTGGTTAGCAAGACTCACGTAGTTTGACTGCCCCTAGTGGTTGCCTTGAGCACGACTACTGCAGCAGCAAAAGAGGACGCGCCCTTCTCATCGTAGGACTCCAGGACAAGTGACTCAGCGCCGCTTCCACGTCACCCAGAAAAAACTCTCTTTCATTGGCTGGAACCAGGCAAAACTCAGCGGCTCGGCTTCACACGATTGGCTGTTACTAGGCAGCAGAGCTCAGACGGGCGGGTTCCCGTATCACGCGACGTGGCCGTTGTTTTCTCCTTCTGGCAGCTTGAAGGAGACGACGCCATCTTGTTGCGCAGCTGTAATGTTCTTCACCAGACAAAGGCGAAGCCGCCATTTTGTCGCACGATTCGCTCTCCGTATATGAGCTATAAAGCCGTTTCCATCGTGTCACAAATCAGATTTTTGCAGCTTCCTGACGAAAAGTTCGCACAATGACTCAAAATCTGTGGAAGAACCAGCCAGACACACACAGGCTTACGAAAAGACACTAAAAAGGCGAAAAACAAACAATTCACCACAGAAAACGACAGAAATATTCTTACCCAGACTAGAGATAGGTCCAGTTACGTCAAGTCTCCCTCAGGCGCCGCACAACGAAACTCGGCGGCTTCTCAGCCCAACCGAAGAGTTTAGGCAAAAATAACCCAGATGTCCGGATACATCGCCCTCCGCGCGTTACAATGAGCCGGTCTCCGCCACTTTCATCGCCCGGAATGTCGTTCCCTGTCCCCGCAGGCACACGCCGCCCCCGCCTGCTTAGACCGCCGCCATTTTGTTGTCAGGAGCTGAGGCAGCTACGCTGTGCCTGTCCGTCCTCCTCCTCTCGCTCTCCTCTCCCCCTGCAGACGCCGCCGCTCTCCCGCAGCTCCTGGGACGCCCCGGCCCCCGGATGCTGCATCCCTTCCGCCACCTACTGGCGGCCGCTGCATTATTATTTCCTCCCCCTTCTCTCTCCACACCTCCCTCTCCTCCTCTGTTATGTGCATAGTCATTGCTCTAAGATGGCGGACGCTCGTTGTTCTAGTCAGCTTCCCAGACGGAAGGCGAAATAAAAAAAAACCTCGTGTAGAGGGGGAATAGACAGCCCGCCACATCTATGTCCCTCACCCTCCTTGATCAGAGCTGCTGGAAAACGTGATTAGGAGCAGTAAATAGGACAGGAAAAATCCCGCCAATGTGGCGTGGGGTCTGCCTGACACACCCCTCCTGCAGCTGGGACCGAGCAGGGACCGATAGACATGTGGAGAGACCACTCAGTGACTGATAAATGTGGAGAGACCCCTCAGTGACTGATATACATGTGGAGAGACCACTCAGTGACTGATATACATGTGGAGAGACCACTCAGTGACTGATATAATATGTGGAGGACCCCCTCAGTGACTGATATACATGTGGAGAGATCACTCAGTGAACATGATAATGTGGAGACCACGCAATGACTGATATTAACGAGTGACCCCCTCAGTGACTGAATATTACATGTGGAGAGACCACATAGTGACACACATGGTGGGAGACCCCCAGTGACTGATAGACATGTGAGAGACCCCCATAGTGACCTGAATATTCTTGTGGAGAGACCCCAGATAGGTTGGGGCTGCATACTGATGGAGAGAACCCCCTTAGTGACTGATACACATGTGGAGAGACCCCCATGAGATATACATTGTGGAGAGACCCTCAGTGACACACGTGGTATGTGGAGACCCGCAGTGACTGACAAATGGGAAGAGACCCCCTCAGTGACTGACACATGTGGAGAGACCCCCCCAGTGACTGATATACATGTGGAGAGACCCCTCAGTGACGAACATGTGGATATGATGGGTAGACCCCGCAGTGACTGACATACATGGGAAGAGACCCCCTCAGTGACTGACATACATGTGGAGAGACCCCTCAGTGACTGACATACATGTGGAGAGACCCCCCTCAGTGACTGACATACATGTGGAGAGACCCCCCTCAGTGACTGACATACATGGGAAGAGACCCCCTCAGTGACTGACATACATGTGGAGAGACCCCCTCAGTGACTGATATACATGTGGAGAGACCCCTCAGTGACTGATATACATGTGGAGAGACCCCCTCAGTGACTGACATACATGTGGAGAGACCCCCTCAGTGACTGATATACATGTGGAGGGACCCCTCAGTGACTGATATACATGTGGAGGGACCCCTCAGTGACTGATATACATGTGGAGAGACCCCCTCAGTGACTGATATACATGTGGAGAGACCCCTCAGTGACTGATATACATGTGGAGAGACCCCTCAGTGACTGATATACATGTGGAGAGACCCCCTCAGTGACTGATATACATGTGGAGGGACCCCTCAGTGACTGATATACATGTGGAGGGACCCCTCAGTGACTGATATACATGTGGAGAGACCCCTCAGTGACTGATATACATGTGGAGAGACCCCTCAGTGACTGACATACATGTGGAGAGACCCCCTCAGTGACTGATATACATGTGGAGGGACCCCTCAGTGACTGATATACATGTGGAGAGACCCCCTCAGTGACTGATATACATGTGGAGAGACCCCTCAGTGACTGATATACATGTGGAGAGACCCCTCAGTGACTGACATACATGTGGAGAGACCCCCTCAGTGACTGATATACATGTGGAGAGACCCTCAGTGACTGATATACATGTGGAGGGACCCCTCAGTGACTGATATACATGTGGAGGGACCCCTCAGTGACTGATATACATGTGGAGAGACCCCCTCAGTGACTGATATACATGTGGAGAGACCCCCTCAGTGACTGATATACATGTGGAGAGACCCCTCAGTGACTGACATACATGTGGAGAGACCCCCTCAGTGACTGATATACATGTGGAGAGACCCCTCAGTGACTGACATACATGTGGAGAGACCCCCTCAGTGACTGATATACATGTGGAGAGACCCCTCAGTGACACACGTGGTATTTGGAGACCCTCAGTGACATGGCAGCCCTCCGGTCACCTCATGATGTAATATTCATACATTTCCTGGTGTAGATTGGTGGCTTTTCATCGTCTGTTCCCTCCTCCCTCAGAGTTGCATCTCGCTTGCCTCAGACGACTGCTACATCCTCTGTCTCCCTGCCCTCATCCTCTGTCTCCCTGCCCTCATCCTCTTTCTCCCTGCCCTTGTCAGATCACCATGACTGTACACCACGTAACGCGGGGTCACAGCCGTCCTCTCGCACATTACACCCCGTCCTAATCCATGTAGATGGCTTTTTATACGAATGATCAACAAAATAGGAAGCCGATCGTTGCTCACTCATAACATTTCGATCGCGCTTTGTCTGAAAACCCTTACGTTACTGTCTGCGACAGATTCTCTTTACTGCCGAGTAGTCAGCGAAAGTCACGCGATCAGCAATCGAAAAATCAGTCTACGACTGCGCTCTGATCGTGCTCACATCGGTCAGCGATCGGGGACGATCATCAGGGTGATGCCTAAATACCACTACGGCTGGGGTCACGCTTGCGAGAAACTCGCACGAGTCTCGCACCTCAATACCCGGTACTCGGATCGGAGTGATCAGCTGCATAGAAATACATGCGAGTGCCGGTGGCAGTGGCAGGTATTGAGGAGCCAGACTCGTGCGAGTTTCTCGCAAGTGTGACCCCGGTCTACTAGTAATCAGTGCGACCGCAGCGCCTTATGATGGTTTTTGCATCTTCTTTACAAGTTATCCCATCTACCAATCTATAGCGGAGTGTTATTTTTATGTGTTTTATTTTTATGTCAGCTGTGGTTATGTAGAACAGCGACCAAATTCTACAATTTTTTTGTGAAAGTGCTATTACATGGGAAAATATTAGATGGGTCTCCGTAGAAGATGCTCTAGAAAAGTTTCTTCTTATAAGAGGAGTAGCAAGTTGATTTGTGTTTTTTTTTTTAGGTCAATTTATAATTTTTACCACTTATTTTTGTTGAAATTTTTAATACTAGTAATCAGAACAATTACAACGTCTTTTGATATTACACGTATTTCTCAGAAAATAAGACGTTTTTTATTTTTTACTCCAAAAAATGAGTTAGGGCTAGTGATGAGCGAGTATACTCGTTGCTCATGTTTTCCTGAGCACGCTCAGATCATTTCCAAGTATTTGGAAATGCTCGGAGATTTAGTTTCTGTTGCCTCAGCTGCATGATTTATGGCTGCTGGACAGCTTGAATACATGAGAGGAATGCCTGTTGCACTTCCAAATACTCGGTGATCACCCGAGCAATGAGTTTACTCGCTCATCACTAGTTAGGGCTTATTTTCAGGGTGTTTTATAATTTTTGCCATGAACAACAATCAACATTTATTCTTGAACAAAAAAAAAAAAATCACATTTATTCAAATATAATCATGTCACATTGCATATACTCATGTACAGTTGGTTCGGAAAGTATTCAGATCCCTTTAAATTTTTACTCTGTTTCTTTGCAGCCATTTGGTAAATGCAAAAAAGTTCATTTTTTTTCTCATTAATGTACACTCTGCACCCCATCTTGACTGATAAAAACCAGAAATGTAGAAATTTTTGCAAATTTATTAAAAAAGAAAAACTGAAATATCACATGGTCATAAGTATTCAGACCCTTTTCTCAGACACTCATTATTATTATTCATTTTTATAGCGCCATTTATTCCATGGCGCTTTACATGTGAGAGGGGGCGAATATAGACAAGTACAATAAATATGAGCAATACAGAACACACAAGTACAAAAGGAGAGAGGACCCTGCCCGCGAAGGCTCACAATCTACAGGGGATGGGTGAGGATTCACTAGGAGAGGGTAGAACTAGTCGTGCGGCGGTTCAGTAGACTGAGGATCACTGCTGGTTGTAGGCTTGTCGGAAGAGGTAGGTCTTCAGGTTCTTTTTGAAGGTTTCCATGGTAGGCGAGAGTCTGATGTGTTGGGGTAAAGAATTCCAGAGTATAGGGGAGGCACGGGAGAAGTCTTGTATGCGGTTGTGTGAAGAAGAGATAAGGGGAGAGTAGAGAAGGAGATCTTGAGAGGATCAAAGGTTGCGTGTGGGTAAGTAACGGGAGACCATGTCACAGATGTATGGAGGAGACAGGTTGTGGATGGCTTTGTATGTCATATTTAGGGTTTTGAACTGGTGCCTCTGGACAATAGGGAGCCAATGAAGGGCTTGGCATAGGGGAGAGGCTGGGGAATAACAGGGAGACAGGTTTATTAGTCCGGCAGCAGAATGTAGGATGGATTGGAGTGGTGCTAGAGAGTAGGAGGTTGCAGTAGTCAAGGCGGGAGATGATAAGGGCATGGAATGCACGGATCCGGGAAATATTTTTGCGTTTGAGACGGCAGGAGGAGGCTAGGGTTTGGATATGTGGCTTGAAAGAAAGGGCAGAGTCGAGAATCACCCCGAGGCACCGAGCATGCGGGACCAGGGAAAGTGAGCAGCCATTGACATTGAGGGATAGGTCTGGTGCAGGGGTAGAGTGAGATGGGGGGAAGATGATGAATTCTGTTTTGTCTATGTTGAGTTTTAGAAAGCGAGCAGAAAAGAAAGCTGAAATAGCGGACAGACAGTGTGGGATTTTTGTCAGTAATGAGGTGAGGTCAGGTCCAGATAGGTAGATCTGCGTGTCATCGGCATAGAGATGGTACTGCAAACCGTGGGATTCTATGAGCTGTCCCAGGCCGGAGGTTAGATGGAGAAGAGTAGGGGTCCTAGAACTGAGCCTTGAGGAACACCGACAGAGAGGGGGCAAGGTGAGGAGGTGGTGTGGGAGAGGGAGACACTGAATGTTCGATCTGTTAGATATGATGAGATCCAGGATAGGGCCAAGCCTGTGATGCCCAGAGATGAGAGAATCTGGAGCAGGAGGGAGTGGTCCACAGTGTCGAAGGCAGAAGCCAGGTCCAGGAGAAGGAGGACAGAGTAGTGTCGCTTGCTCTTGGTTAGTAGGTCGTTGGTGACTTTAGTTAGGGCAGTTTCAGTTGAGTGATGCAGTCGGAAGCCTGATTGTAAGCGGTCAAAGAGGGAGCAAGAGGAGAGGTGGAAGGAAAGTTCAAGATGGACATGCTGTTCCAGTAGTCTTGAGGCATAAGGGAGAAGAGATATTGGGCGGTAGCTAGACGCAGAGGATGGGTCAAGGGAGGTCTTTTTGAGGATGGGTGCGATCGAGGCATGTTTGAAGGATGAGGGGAACACACCATTTGTAAGTGAGAGGTTGAAGAGGTGTGTTAGAGTAGGGATGAAGACTGTGGTGAGGTTAGGGATGAGGTGGGACGGGAGCGGGTCAAGTGTGCAAGTGGTGAGGTGTGATCTTGAAATAAGGGTGGAGAGCTGATCTTCTGTCATAGTGGAGAGTTGGTTTTGGAGGAACAGGGCTGAGCAGCTAAGAGGGGCATTGGGGGCTGTGGGCTAAAGCTTTCCCTGATCGTATCAATCTTCTGCTTGAAAAAGGAGGCAAAATCTTCAGCAGTAATGAGATGAGAGGGGGGAGGTGCTGGGAGACGGAGTAGAGAATTGAAAGTGTTGAAGAGCTATTTAGGGTTGTGAGACAGGGAGGATATGAGAGATGAGAAGTAAGTTTGCGGCAGTATGGACTTGAAGCTGGTGAGGGACTGCTTGTATGTGGTTAGGTGCTCGGCAGAGTGGGATTTCTTCCATCTCCACTCAGCAACCCTGGAAGCCCGTCTCAGTTCTTTGGTGAGGCTGGTCAGCCAGGGCTGCCTGTTGATTGTGCGACTTTTGCTATGTGCGAGGGGGGCGGCCGAATCAAGTGCTGCTGTTATTGTGGTGTTATAAAAGGTGGCAGCACCATCTGTGTCATGAAGTGAGGCTATGTCTGTAAGAGGGAGGAGGGACTCAGAGAGCGATTGTAAATTGAGGTGTTTGAGATTTCTGCGAGGATGAGCGAGTTTGTGGAGCGGGGGTTGCGTACTAGGAGAGGAGAGGGAAGAAAATGTCAGTAGGTTGTGGTCAGACAGGGGCAGGGGTGAGTTAGTGAGATTAGTAAGGGAGCAGAGGCGGGTGAAGATAAGGTCCAGTGTGTGACCATCTTTGTGAGTGGCCGCAGAGGACCATTGAGTGAGGCCAAAGGAGGCAGTGAGCGATAAAAGTTTGGAGGCAGCGGAGGTGGAAGTGTCAATGGGGATGTTGAAGTCACACATGATGATAGTGGGGATGTCAGCAGAGAGGAAATGAAGCAGCCAGGTGGTGAAGTGAACGAGAAAGGTGGAGATGGCTAGTTCTGGGGGGCAGTAGATGACAGCTAGCTGGAGGTTGGAAGGGGAGTAGATGCGGACGGAGTGCACCTCGAACGAGGGAAGAGTAGCGGAGGGTGGGAGAGGAAGTGGGGTAAAGGAGCAGGAATTGGAGATGAGCAAGCCAACTCCTCCACCACGGTTCTTGCTGGGGTGGGGAGTGTGAGAGAGATGGAATCCGCCATAAGAGAATGCAGCTGGAAAGTGTCACGCGGTCTTATGATATGTGTACGATGTCAGTAAACTATTCTTAAAAGAACAACACTCTATACAACATATAGATTAGCAACATCAGCATGTAAATATAGAATAGATTTACCTGACACGATATCCGTTGAACTCAGGGTTAATCTTGAGGACTTGATACACTGTCACAGGAAAGAGGAGGACCGGGGGTCTAACCTGACCCTAAATTGGGGTCCTAACTAATCCCTCACCTTGGAGGTACTGATAATGGTTCAGAGGTCCAAGTCTCCAGCCTAACCCTGTCTCCTATCAGTCCCTGAACCCTGTAATCAGTCCTAAGAAGGATTCTGATTACCACCAAAGGGATATGGGCTGATCTCTGCTAAATACACAGATTAGACATATAAGACAGACTGGAGAAAACACAGACTTGCATACACACTCAAACACAGAAGGAACATAAATGATCTGGGATATTAAACTCTAAGCAAGGTGAGCTTAAAACAACTAAGGAGCTCTTTAACTTAAGTCTATACAGATACAATCCTATCTGTGGTCTGCATGAAGAATTTCACTGGCAACTCCCAACACAGACAACCAGAGATTTAAAGGAAACCAATCAACAAATAATTTATTGCAGCCGGGAGAAACTGCACCCAGTCCCAGAACTGAGCACAGACAGAATTAACTCCCTAACTGCCAAACACAAAGAAACAGCAACTCAGCTGTGAGAAGTCAGAATGTGCAACCGCGACGATCTTCGTGGCGATGCACACATGACAGTACCCCCCCTTCTACGAGGGGCCTCCGGACCCTCAGGGCCAGGTTTGCCCGGGTGAGTTCTGTGGAAGGTCCGCACCAAACGATCTGCGTTAATGTCAGACGCAGGAACCCACGTCCTCTCCTCTGGACCATACCCCTTCCAATGCACCAAGTACTGAAGGGACCGGCGATTCAGACGTGAGTCAATGATCTTTGACACTTGAAACTCCAAGTTACCATTGACCACCACTGGAGGAGGAGGTAGAGGTGATGGTATGACTGGTGCCACGTACCTCTTAAGTAATGACTTGTGGAACACATTGTGGATTTTAAACGTAGGAGGGAGGTCCAGACGAAATGCCACAGGATTAATTATGGAACTGATCCTGTACGGCCCGATGAATCTGGGGCCCAGCTTCCAGGAGGGAACTTTAAGTTTTATATTCCTGGTAGACAACCATACCAGATCGTTCACATTAAGATCTGGACCAGAAACTCTCCTCCTATCAGCCATACGTTTATAACGGTTCCCCATAGCACTCAGATTATTCAATACACCTCTCCACACTGAAGCAAGTGACGACGAGAAACGCTCCTCCTCAGGAACCCCAGAAGGGCCCCCCCCATTGAATGTACAAAACTGGGGATGAAAACCATATGCCCCAAAAAACGGGGACTTACCAGTGGACTCGCTCCGCCTGTTGTTAAGAGCGAACTCTGCCAGAGGCAAGAAAGAAGACCAGTCCTCCTGGTTCTCTGAGACAAAACACCGAAGATAAGTCTCTAGGCTTTGATTCAGACGCTCTGTCTGACCATTGGTCTGCGGATGAAAAGCCGAGGAAAATGACAATTGCATCCCCCGACGTAAGCAAAATGCCCTCCAAAACTTGGACACAAACTGAGATCCCCTATCTGACACCACATCAGAAGGCAACCCATGAAGTCTCACAATCTCCCCAATGAACACCTGCGCCAGAGTTTTAGCATTAGGGAGGGCAGGAAGAGCAATGAAATGTGCCATCTTACTGAACCTGTCAACAACCACCAGTATGACAGTCTTCCCTGACGACTGAGGAAGGTCCGTGATGAAGTCCATAGACAAATGAGTCCATGGACGCTCCGGAAGTTTCAAGGGTAAGAGGGTCCCAGACGGACGGGTATGAGGGGTCTTAGAGCGAGCACAAACCCCACAGGACGCGACAAAAGTTAAAACATCTTTATTCACGTTAGGCCACCAAAACCGGCGAGAAAGGAGATCTAAAGTAGCCTTACTCCCTGGATGTCCTGCTAAAGCAGAATTATGATGTGCCTCAATAACCTTTTGTCTCAACTGATTTGGGACAAACAGTCTCCCTGGAGGTCCTGCAGGGGCGTCCCCCTGAGCCTCTAACACCTCCTCCTCAAGCTCAGAACATACAGCCGACACTACCACCCCCTCCTGAAGGATAGGAATCGGGTCATCCATTTTCCCGGCCCCTGGGAAACTGCGAGACAAGGCATCAGCCTTAACATTCTTAGATCCAGGGCGATAAGTGACAACAAAATTAAACCTGGTAAAAAACAACGACCATCGAGCTTGTCTGGAATTCAGACGCTTAGCAGATTCCAAATACAGCAGGTTCTTGTGATCAGTAATGACGGTGACCGGGTGGACTGCCCCCTCCAAAAAGTGACGCCATTCTTCAAAAGCCAACTTAATGGCCAAAAGTTCCCTATTGCCGATATCATAATTCCTTTCGGCGGACGACAATTTTTTAGAAAAGAAAGCGCACGGATGCCATTTACCAGGGGACGGACCCTGGGACAATATTGCACCCACCCCTACGTCAGACGCGTCCACCTCCACAACGAACGGCTGTGATGCATCTGGTTGGATGAGAACGGGTGCCGAAGCAAAACATTTTTTCAAAGAGGAAAAAGCTTGGCAAGCTTTGTCCGACCATTTAGAAAAATCCGTCCCTTTTCTTGTCATGTCAGTGAGAGGTTTGACAACAGATGAGAAATTACAAATAAATTTCCGGTAGTAGTTAGCAAACCCCAGAAAACGCTGCAGAGCCTTAAGATCCTCTGGCTGATCCCATTCAAGCACTGCTCTCACCTTTTCAGGGTCCATACGGAAACCGGAGGCTGACACCAAGAAACCCAAAAACTGAAGTTCCTGTACGGCGAATACACACTTTTCCAGTTTGGCATATAGTTTATTGTCTCGCAAGATCTGCAACACCTGTCTCACATGCTCCTGGTGAGACACAAGATCTGGTGAGTAAATTAAAATGTCATCCAAATATACGACCACAAACAGCCCCACCAGATGACGAAAAATGTCATTAACAAAATGTTGGAATACTGCTGGTGCAGTAGTCAGACCAAAAGGCATGACAAGGTTCTCATAATGTCCCTCCGGCGTGTTAAACGCCGTTTTCCACTCATCCCCCTCTTTTATCCTAATCAGATTATACGCCCCCCTGAGATCCAATTTAGAGAACCATTTGGCGCCAACAATTTGATTGAAGAGATCAGGAATCAGAGGGAGTGGATACGGATCTCGAACAGTAATCCGATTAAGTTCGCGGAAATCCAAGCAAGGGCGTAGGCCTCCATCTTTTTTCTTCACAAAGAAGAACCCCGCGGCCACTGGGGAAGATGAAGGTCTAATATGCCCTTTGGCCAGACTTTCCGAAATATAATCTTTCATAGCCTGCCTCTCAGGACCAGAAAGGTTATATAACCTAGCTTTAGGTAACTTAGCATCAGGAAGTAAATTAATAGAGCACTCATACACGCGATGAGGAGGCAACTCCTGACACCCCTCCTCAGAGAACACATCCCCAAAGTCCTCCAAAAAAGGAGGCAAAGTACTAGGCACGACCGCACTGATGACTGTGTTCATGCAGTTACTTTTGCAAAACTCACCCCATTGGCTTATATCTCTGGACTGCCAATTAATCACAGGGTTATGTTTAACCAACCAAGGAAGTCCCAACACAATAGGAGTAGGTAGACCCTCCAACACATAACAAGATAATAGTTCCCTATGTATTGCCCCTACCCGAAGGTCAATGTTATGAACCTCATGAACAAAGCTACCTTGGCCGAGAGGCCTGGCGTCAATGGAGAATATAGGGATCGGTTTGACCAATACACTCAGATGCATACCTTGAGCCTGAGCAAACTGAGCGTCAACCAGATTAGCCCCGGACCCACTATCAAGAAGAACAGAAAATCTCTCCACTCTCGTGCCAACCACCACCTCCACTGGTACAAGGAACTGAGAAGAACTAGCGGACGAAATACATACTCCCAGGTTGTCGTCCACCACACAACCTGGGATTAACAGTTTTCCGGCGACTTTTTGCTCAACAAGGCACGGGATGGACATCCCCCAACAAAATGTCCCTCTTTCCCGCAGAAGAAACACCTTCTAGTCCTGCGGCGTACCGCCAATCCCCTCCTACGAAATGATGTCCCTCCCAACTGCATAGGCTCCTCCGAACAGACAAGGGAACCTCAACATAAGGGACTTTAGTAGTAGGTGGAGTAACAACAGGGGGCGGAGTTACCTCGCACCTCTCCCGGAGCCGTCTATCAGTACGGATATCTAGGGCCATAGCAGCCTCCAGTGATGGAGGAGAATCATACTGAGCCAAAACGTCCTTTAATTTGTCAGAAAGCCCATGACAAAACTGGCTTCTAAGAGCTGGGTCATTCCACTGAGTATCTGTGGCCCATCTACGGAACTCAGAAGCAAATTCCTCCGCCGGACGATCTCCCTGCTGTATCTTACGTAATTTTGTCTCAGCAAGAGAGACCCGATCTGGGTCATCATATACCAAACCCAGGGCAGTAAAAAATCGATCTACTGACTGTAGAGCCGGGGATCCCGGAGGAAGGGAGAAGGCCCAGGATTGAGGGTCCCCTTGTAGGAGCGAGATAACAATTCCCACTCTCTGCTCTTCACTCCCTGATGATCGAGGCCGAAGCCGAAAATACAATTTACATGCTTCCCTGAAGGTAAAAAATTTGTCTCGCCCACCAGTGAACCTGTCCGGGAGAGCTACTTTAGGTTCAAATCTGGTTTGCTCCGAGGGAGACAAAACTTTGGACTTAATGTCCGTCAGCTCCATGGATAATCCCTGCAACTGCAGAGCCAGCTGGGCTACTGGATCCATGGCAACTGGGAATAATTTTATGGGCCAGTGAAAATGTCACGCGGTCTTATGATATGTGTACGATGTCAGTAAACTATTCTTAAAAGAACAACACTCTATACAACATATAGATTAGCAACATCAGCATGTAAATATAGAATAGATTTACCTGACACGATATCCGTTGAACTCAGGGTTAATCTTGAGGACTTGATACACTGTCACAGGAAAGAGGAGGACCGGGGGTCTAACCTGACCCTAAACTGGGGTCCTAACTAATCCCTCACCTTGGAGGTACTGATAATGGTTCAGAGGTCCAAGTCTCCAGCCTAAAGGGTATGCCACACTAAACAACATCGCTAACGGGATCGCTAAAAAACGTCACTATTTAGCGATCCCGTTAGCGATGTTGTTGTGTGCGGCATCTGTCAGCGACGTGGCCCCTGCTGTGATCTCGTCCGTCGTCCTGATCGTTCCGGACCCTATTTTCATCGCTGGCGTCCCGCTGGTAAGTATCTAATCGCTGAGTGTGGCACCTTTTTTAGCGATTTAGCGGTACTTTTGTACCGCTAAAGTCGTTAAGGAGATCGCTAACCGCGATAGCGTCCTAACGACATCGCTAAAATAGGTAGCTACTAGCGATATAGAAACAATCCCGCTAGCGATCTCATTAGTATGCGACGCTAACGAGATCGCTAGCGGGATTGTGTAGTGTGGCAGTACCTTAACCCTGTCTCCTATCAGTCCCTGAACCCTGTAATCAGTCCTAAGAAGGATTCTGATTACCACCAAAGGGATATGGGCTGATCTCTGCTAAATACACAGATTAGACATATAAGACAGACTGGAGAAAACACAGACTTGCATACACACTCAAACACAGAAGGAACATAAATGATCTGGGATATTAAACTCTAAGCAAGGTGAGCTTAAAACAACTAAGGAGCTCTTTAACTTAAGTCTATACAGATACAATCCTATCTGTGGTCTGCATGAAGAATTTCACTGGCAACTCCCAACACAGACAACCAGAGATTTAAAGGAAACCAATCAACAAATAATTAATTGCAGCCGGGAGAAACTGCACCCAGTCCCAGAACTGAGCACAGACAGAATTAACTCCCTAACTGCCAAACACAAAGAAACAGCAACTCAGCTGTGAGAAGTCAGAATGTGCAACCGCGACGATCTTCGTGGCGATGCACACATGACAGAAAGGCTGAGTCAGAGGGGGTGAGCCAGGTTTCAGTGATAGCAAGGAAGGAGAGTTTGTTGGTGATATTTACGTCACATGCTGTCCATTTCCTTGTGATCCTCCTTGAGATGGTTCTACTACATTGGAGTCCAGCTGTGTTTAATTAAACTGATAGGACTTGATTTGTAAAACGCGCACATCTGTCTATATAAGACCTCACAGCTCACAGTGCATGTCAGACCAAATGAGACTCATGAGGTCAAAGGAACTGGCTAAAGAGCTCAGAGACAGAATTGTGGCAAGGCAAATATCTGGCCAAGGTTACAAAATAATTTCTGCAGTACTCAAGGTTCCTAAGAGCACAGTGGCCTCGATAATCCTTAAAAGAAGTTTGGGACCGCCAGAAGTCTTCCTAGACCTGGCCGTCCAGCCAATCTGAGCAATCGTGTGAGAAGAACCTTGGTGAGAGAGGTAAAGAAGAACCCAAAGATCACTGTGGTTGAGCTCCACAGATGCAGTAGGGAGATGGGAGAAAGTTCCACAAAGTCAACTATCACTGCAGCCTTCCACCAGTCGGGCCTTTATGGCAGAGTGGCCCGACGGAAGCCTCTCCTCAGTGCAAGACATATGAAAACCTGCATAGAGTTTGCTAAAAAACACATGAAGGACTCCCAGACTATGAGAAATAAGATTCTCTGTTCTGATGAGACGAAGATAGAACTTTTTGGTGATAATTCTAAGCTTTATGTGTGGAGAAAACCAGGCACTGCTCATCACCTGCCCAATACAATCCCAACAGTGAAACGTGGTGGCAGCATCATACTATGGGGTTGTTTTTCAGCTGCAGGGACAGGACGACTGGTTGCAATTGAAGTAAACATGAATGCGGCCAAGTACAGCGATATCTTGGATGAAAACCTCTTCCAGAGTGCTCTGGACCTCAGACTTGGCCGAAGGTTCACTTTCCAACAAGACAATGACCCCAAGCACACAGCTAAAATAACAAAGGAGTGGCTTTAGAACAACTCTGTGACCATTCTTGACTGGCCCAGCCAGAGCCCTGACCTAAACCCAATTGACCATCTCTGGAGAGACCTGAAAATGGCTGTCCACCAACGTTCACCATCCAACCGGATGGAACTGGAGAGGATCTGCAAGGAAGAATGGCAGAGGATCCCCAAATCCAGGTGTGAAAAACTTTTTGCATTATTCCCAAGAAGAATCATGGCTGTCCTAGCTCAAAAGGTGCTTCTACTCAATACTGAGCAAACTGTCTGAATACTTATGAGCAAGTGATATTTCAGTTTTTCTTTTTTCATAAATTAGCAAAATTTTCTACATTTCTGTTTTTTTTCAGTCAAGATGGGATGCAGAGTGTACATTAATGAGAAAAAAATTAACTTTTTTTGCATTTACCAAATGGCTGCAATGAAACAAAGAGTGAAAAATTTAAAGGGGTCTGAATACTTTCCAAACCCACTGTATATACATACTGCTCATATGCACATACACATGTATATACACACACTGCGCATATAGTACATACCAGTCTGTCTCCTTTTCAGTTCCTCTAGACTCCTGCAGGTAAAGAACCTTTGGTGACATCACAGTCACATAACTGTGATGTCATCAAAGGTCCTTAAGTAGTCTTAACCTCAGAATAGAAATGCTAGGTGCCCCTAAGGCCTCTTTCACACATCCTTTTTTTTGTGTCAGGCATGATCCGGCGAACACCTGAAGGGACGGATCCGGCGCTGAAATGAAAAAACTGATGCAACGGATCCGTTTTTTTGCTGGATCCGACCTGAACTTTTGAACCTGAAAAAGAGGGTTTTGGATGTCCGGAGACAGTGGAAAATGTAGTAGTAGTAGTAGTAGTAGTTTTCCAGAATCCGGATCAGACTTTTGTCGGATTGCACAAAAGTCTGATCCAGTTCCATTGACTTGTATTATTTCCGGCCGCCTGATGCGCCGCTTCAGGCACTATCAGGCGGCTCCGGCAAACAAAAAAAAACGTTGCATGCACCGCAACGTTTTTTTTTTTACATTTCCGCTGGATCCGGACAAAAACGGATACAACGCAATGACATCAGGCATGATCCGGCGCTAATGAAAGTCAATGGTAAAAAAAACGCATCCGGTACCGGATCCGTTTTTTTAACAACACGCCGGATCATGCCTGAAGTCAAAAAACGGATGTGTGAAAGAGGCCTAAAAGAGTGAGCGCTGGGCAATTGACCAGTTTGTCACTACCCAAACACCGGTCCTGACTGTAGCAAGGACTTAGATTTCAAGCATACTCCAAAAATCCAGTAAATCATATTAGAACTTATTTTCTGGGTAAGTTTTAATTTGGGGAAATGCATCATTTTTTCAGCTTCTGATTGATAACATTAGCATTTTAGCACAAAAAAAAGGAAAAGCTAGTAAATAGACCTAAAAAAACTTGCAAATAACTTGCTGTAGTATTGGGTGCTATAAAGTTTTCAACACTTTGTAGTAGAGTCATAGAATCATAGAATGGTAGAGTTGGAAGGGACCTCCTGGGCCATCTGGTCCAACCCCCTGCTCAAAGCAGGATTCTCTAAATCATCCCAGACAGATGTCTGTCCAGCCTCTGTTTGAAGACTTCCATTGAAGGAGAACTTACCACCTCTCGTGGCAGCCTGTTCCACTCCTTGATCACCCTAACTGTCAAGAAGTTTTTTCTAATATCTAATCTGTGTCTCCTCCCATTCAGTTTCATCCCATTGCTTCTAGTCTTTCCTTGTGCAAATGAGAATAAAGATGATCCTTCTACAATGTGACAGCCCTTGAGATATTTGTAGACAGCTATTAAGTCTCCTCTCAGTCTTCTTTTTTGCAAGCTAAACATTCCCAAATCCTGCAACCGTTCCTCATAGGACATGGTTTGCAGACCGGTCACCATTCTGGTGGCTCTCCTTTGAACTTGCTCCAGTTTGTTGATGTCTTTTTTAAAATGTGGTGCCCAAAACTGGACACAGTATTCCAGATGAGGTCTGACCAAAGAGGAGCAGAGGGCAATAATGACCTCACGTGATCTAGACTGTATGCTTCTGTTGATACATCCTAGAATTGTATTTGCCTTTTTTGCTGCTGCATCACACTGTTGACTCATGTTCAGTCTGTGATCAATTAGTATACCCAAGTCTTTTTCACATGTGCTGTTACTTAGCCCTATTCCTCCCATTTTGTATATGCTTTTTTCATTTTTATTGCCCAGATGTAGTACTTTGCATTTTTCCCTGTTAAAAACCATTCTGTTAGTTGCTGCCCACTGCTCCAGTTTATTTATATCTTTTTGAATCCTCTCTCTCTCTTCTCTAGTATTAGCTACCCCTCCTAGCTTTGTGTCATCAGCAAATTTGATCAGTTTACCCTCAATTCCTTCATCTAAATCATTGATAAAGATGTTGAACAATACAGGGCCCAAAACAGAGCCTTGTGGTACCCCACTTGAGACATTCTTCCAACTGGATGTGCAGCCATTTACGACCACTCTTTGAGTCCGATCACTAAGCCAGTTATGAATCCACCTAACAGTTGCCTTGTCTATTCCATACTTAGTCATTTTTTCAATAAGGATTGTGTGAGATACTTTGTCAAATGCTTTGCTGAAGTCAAGATATACTATATCTACAGCATTTCCCTGATCCACCCAGTCAGTGATTCTGTCATAGAAGGAAATTAAGTTAGTCTGACATGACTTATTAGTTACAAACCCATGCTGACTCTGTTTAATCACTTCATTCTTATGCAGGTACATACATACATGTTCTTTAATAATTTGTTCAAAGATTTTTCCTGGTATAGAAGTCAGACTCACTGGCCTGTAGTTCCCTGGGTCCACCTTCTTCCCCTTTTTGAAGAAAGGAACAACATTTGCTCTTCTCCAGTCTTCTGGGACTTTTCCTGTTCTCCAAGAATTTTCAAAGATTATGGACAGTGGTTCAAGAATTTCTTCTGCTATCTCCTTCAGTATTCTGGGGTGTAATTCATCTGGACCTGGAGACTTGAATTCATTTAGGTTAGCTAAGTGTTTCCTCACTGTCTTTCTGTTTATAGATATCCTGGATTCTTCTATTCCTTTAATAGGACAGTGAAGATCAGTTGATGTTACATTTCCTTTCTGAGAGAAAACAGATGCAAAATAGGAATTTAAAAGTTCAGCCTTCTCAACATCCTTTCTTACCATTTCATAATTTTCATCCTGTAAAAATCCTATAGCATCTTTGACTTTTTTTTTTACTTTTGACGTATCCCCAAAATCCTTTTTTGTTGCTTTTGACATCTCTTGCAAGCCTTTATTCATTGTCAGCTTTAGATTATCTGATTTGTGCCCTGCAGGTTCTGCAGATAGCATTATATTCTTCTTTAGATAAGCCTCCCTCTTTCCATTTGATAAACATTTCTTTCTTCCTTTTTAGCATGTGTTTAAGTTCTGTGTTCATCCATCCTGGTTTCCTTAAATGCTTCCCATTCTTCCCTCTTTTTGGAATTGTTAACGATTGTGCTTTGAGAATCTCATTTTTCAAGATGTCCCATCCTTCCTGGACATTTTTGTCCTTAAGGATATCCTGCCATTGGATCCCTCCAATTCTCTTTCTGAGTCCCTTAAAATCTGCCTTTCTGAAATCTACCGGTAACCTTGACGTCTGAGTCTTCACAGGTCTTCCTCCTCTTGTTATCCAAAATTCTAAAATAGCATGGTCACTACCTCCTAGGGTCCCAGCCACTCTTACCTCCTCAACCATTTCCTCCCTGTTTATAAGGATTAGATCCAAGGTAGCAGATCCCCTTGTTTTCTCCTCTACCTTTTGAAAGATAAAGTTGTCAGCAAGAGAGGATAAGAATTTCCTTGACCTGTTAGTTTTGCCTGAGAGAGATTCCCAACAAATGTCTATATGGTTGAAATCTCCCATGACCACTATGTCATATTTTTTGGAGAACTTGGCCATTTGATGCATAAAGAGTTCATCCATATCTTCAGCTTGCATAGGCGGCCTGTAGTAAATGCCTACAATGGTGTCCTTTCCATTGTTCTGTCCTTGTATTCTTAAAATATATAATAGGTACAGAAGGGCTTCAAAACCAAAATCATAGAATCATGCCCTATAGGCAATCCTTTATTGATAAAATACCTCAATGGGTAGCACCCAAAAACAACCGTGATAAAAAAACAAAAAACAAAGTGTATTCCTAACTTAAAAGCTATGGGGATAGCCTAGAGTCCCTGATGTAGGTCTGGGCTGTCACCTGCCTAACAGCGGAGGTTGGCACCCTAGGGGGAAGCGTTGTGGCGCCCCCGCTCCACGATGGCTGACCCTAGGGTCCCTGTTAGGCCCTTACACCTTAGGGGATACTTCTACCCAGATAGTAGGGAGACCCCTAACATTAATACAGAGACCAGCTAACATTAAAGGTGACCCTAAGTCCCCAAAGTATTAAAAACAGTTCACAACACACGGGGTGGTTGGAAGTATAATGGAGATTGGCACAGATCTGCTGTACAACACTGCTAGTATACAGCAGCCTCCTTTTATGAACAGGAGTTATGATAAAACTGCCTTCTTGTGCCACAGCTTAATGAAAGTGAATGTGAACAGTCTCATACTTGTTCACTCACTAGTCAGAGCTCCTCCAGTGTATAGGAAATCTAAATGTGTGTGCATACCAGACAGTCAAATAAAAGCTAAGATGCGATCTATAATTGTCAGCTATTGGACCAAAAGTCTAGTCTGAACTTATAAACACACTGAAAGAATGACTAGAGCATATAATGACTGGAATAAATAAGACGCATCGGCGTCATGAGAAGGTCATTGACACTTGATTTTAGTGTCGTGTTAGGGGATAGCAATATTTGAAGATAAATGTATAAGGCAGCAAGATATAATTGATGTATACCTTCCCTAGCAATGCCCGATGTACCGAATAGGAAATAGGTACAGATATAACATTCCTACAGGTATGGTGCTAAATGGGGAATAGGTATATATATTGCCTTCCTGTACGTATAATACTAATCACCCCTCATCATGATGTGGATACACTGAGAAACTCCATTATAAAATGTTATTAATAAGAAATGCGTAACGATACTCATCATTTCTCATGGTCACCCCACCACCATCAATAGTAGCGCCTCAACGCGTTTCGCCCCATGGGCTCATCAGGAGGCCAGATGTACAGATGTCCGGTGTCAAAATGACATGGTGCAGAGACTACCTAGAGACTACTAGTCTCTGCACCATGTCATTTTGACACCGGACATCTGTACATCTGGCCTCCTGATGAGCCCATGGGGCGAAACGCGTTGAGGCGCTACTATTGATGGTGGTGGGGTGACCATGAGAAATGATGAGTATCGTTACGCATTTCTTATTAATAACATTTTATAATGGAGTTTCTCAGTGTATCCACATCATGATGAGGGGTGATTAGTATTATACGTACAGGAAGGCAATATATATACCTATTCCCCATTTAGCACCATACCTGTAGGAATGTTATATCTGTACCTATTTCCTATTCGGTACATCGGGCATTGCTAGGGAAGGTATACATCAATTATATCTTGCTGCCTTATACATTTATCTTCAAATATTGCTATCCCCTAACACGACACTAAAATCAAGTGTCAATGACCTTCTCATGACGCCGATGCGTCTTATTTATTCCAGTCATTATATGCTCTAGTCATTCTTTCAGTGTGTTTATAAGTTCAGACTAGACTTTTGGTCCAATAGCTGACAATTATAGATCGCATCTTAGCTTTTATTTGACTGTCTGTTATGCACACACATTTAGATTTCCTATACACTGGAGGAGCTTTGACTAGTGAGTGAACAAGTATGAGACTGTTCACATTCACTTTCATTAAGCTGTGGCACAAGAAGGCAGTTTTATCATAACTCCTGTTCATAAAAGGAGGCTGCTGTATACTAGCAGTGTTGTACAGCAGATCTGTGCCAATCTCCATTATACTTCCTACCACCCCGTGTGTTGTGAACTGTTTTTAATACTTTGGGGACTTAGGGTCACCTTTAATGTTAGCTGGTCTCTGTATTAATGTTAGGGCCTCCCTACTATCTGGGTAGAGGTATCCCCTAAGGTGTAAGGGCCTATCAGGGACCCTAGGGTCAGCCATCGTGGAGCGGGGGCGCCACAACGCTTCCCCCTAGGGTGCCAACCTCCGCTGTTAGGCAGGTGACAGCCCAGACCTACATCAGGGACTCTAGGCTATCCCCATAGCTTTTAAGTTAGGAATACACTTTGTTTTTGTTTTTTTATCACAGTTGTTTTTGGGTGCTACCCATTGAGGTATTTTATCAATAAAGGATTGCCTATAGGGCATGATTCTATGATTTTGTCCTTGTATTCTTACCCAAACAGTTTCCAGAGAACTCCCAGTCTCTGAAGCGTCAATCTCTGTGCAGATATACGCTTTTCTAACATACAATGCGACACCTCCTCCTCGTTTATCAAGTCTGTTTCTTGCAAATAAGTTGTATCCTTCTAGCCTTGTATTCCAATCATGTGTATCGTCCCACCAAGTTTCAGTGATTCCAATGACATCATACTTCTTCTCCTGCGTTAGTAGTTCCAATTCTCCTTGTTTGTTGCCCATGCTTTGTGCATTTGTATAAAAACATTTCAGTTTGTGATTGGTTTCTCTTCCTCCAATATTTTTATTATTTAGATTGTTTTGTCTTCGTTCTTCCTCTCCACTTCTAATAGCCGAGTTCTCAATAGCATTTGTCAGGTGTATGGCTTTTTCTGGCGTTTTGCTTCCCTTCCCACATTGTTCTAGTTTAAAGCTCTCCTGATGAGTGTAGCAAGGCGACTTCCAAATACATGTTTTCCAGTCTTCGTAAGGTGCACCCCATCTCTAGCAAGTAGTCCATCGTATAGGTAACTCACTCCGTGATCCAGAAATCCAAATCCTTGCTGACGGCAGGACTCGGTCCATCAGGCACATCAGTAATGTGTGGCTGGCGGATGGTAGCCCCGAGTCCGGCTCTTCCTCTGATTGGCCGGCTTGGTGCATCGTCACAAGTACATCATGCTGCAAAGATGGCCCCGTTCCAAGCTGACTAATCAAAAGAGACGAGGATGCCATCAGGTAAGAGGCAGTTTTCAGGGCTTTTGGCCAACGTCCACAGATATTGACGCGGTCGATGGATGAGGTTCTGAGAATCGATTCACACCAACATTACTTTGTTGTTCTCACATGTAAGAAAAACAGCACTTTTCTCAAAAATGTATCTTCTGTCTTAAATTATCGCAGCTGACGTGCCAAATGAAACTTATTCACTTTGTGGCTGATAAAAGTTGTAAAGGATATGCAAATAATATGAAAGGGTATTTGTTGTGAGCATTGTAGACAGTTCAGGGGGTTTAGCTCCGGGATCGCCGTCTCGGGTAGACGGAGTGGCACAGAAAAAGTTCAAGCACAGACAGCAGTACTGGTGAAAACTGGCCGCAACCAGTTTTATTGAAATCCACAGCAACAAACATAAACCAAATCATAAAACAAAGTCCTAAGCCTGGCAGGCTGCTAGCTAGACACAGTTAGTTCCCTCACTACCGTGGTCTAGGCTCTAACAGCCTGGCCAAAACAACACAGATATTGTAATTACCAGCGCTTGGCTTCCAGGAGACTCCAGCAGTGTCTGAAGCCAGATTCATGTAAAAGAGAACACCGCACTCTAGGATGATAATTTTTGATGCTGAACAATATATATGTTTATTAACAAATTAGGCAACATTTAAGGACAGAAAAAAAAGCGATATAACGTTTCGGCTCAACCAGAGCCTTTGTCAAATAGCGCTGTAAAAACAAGAAACAGTGTAAATAACATATAATACATACGTTGTGGCATAAATATGCAAAACATGAAAATAAAATGGTTGGAGTTCCCCAGGGAAAAAAAGAATATATACAGGTATATACAAGTCAATAGTCAATGAACAATCATATAATGTTTCAAAGCATAAACCGCTGTAGTGTAGCACAAATCAACAGGACAAAAGAGTTCATAATGGTATAAAGACATACATAAGTATTGTGCATATTTAGGTTACCTTTGTGATAGTCCAGTGCCAAGCATAGAAAGAAATGGAGGATTAAGGGCCAATGTGATATCCTAATGTATAATGAGAAAGGATATAAGCGATAAGAGAGCATGCTAAGTGGTACATAAAAGATAGTTGTGTGCACGCCCACTTCTACCCCATATGAAGCCAGATTCAGACTGAGAGCCCTCTCTGTCTAGCTCAACCACCTCCTTCTGGCTGCTTAATTAGACAGCTGAGTGCACTCCGGGTTGGGCTGCAAGCCTGTACTGGATGGGGAGTGAAGTGAACGTCGCACTGCCAACCTACCTTCACTCCTACATTCCTCATGCCACCCAGCTAAGAAACCTGGGTGAGATGTACACTCCGTCCAGTACGCACCCCTTCACTGTCTCACATATCCCCCCCCCTCTTCTCCAGACCGGAGGGCTGGTCAACAACTCCAAAGAGACAGTGAACTCTGGACAAGGCATCGGCATTACCCTGTAACTTCCCAGGCCTATTCTCCACCGAGAAATTGAATTCTTGAAGCGAAAGGAACCACCTTGTCACCCTGGCGTTCCTTTCCTTGTTCTGCTTCATCCATGCCAGAGGAGCATGGTCTGACTGCAATTTAAATTTCCTGCCCAAGAGGTAATAACGTAGCGAGTCCAGCGTCCATTTGATTGCGAGGCACTCTCGCTCCAGAATGGCATAATTTTGTTCAGCCGGTGTCAGTTTTCGACTCAGATACATGACCGGGTGCTCCTCACCCTTCACGACCTGCGACAAAACCGCCCCTAACCCCACATTAGAGGCATCAGTTTGAACAAGAAACTCCTCCCTGAAATTAGGGGTGACCAGAACTGGGCTTTGACATAAAGCCATTTTCAAAGACTGAAATGCTTTTTCTGCCTCCGGATTCCAAACTACCATTTTTGACTTCCCACTAGGGTTGAGCATTCCGATACTGCAAATATCGGGTATCGGCCGATATTGGCTGTATCGGAATTCCGATTCCGAGTTCCGATATTTTCGTCATATCGGATACCGGAATCGGAATTGTCACTGTCACTGTCAGTGTCCGTCGGTCGGGTCTGTCAGGAGTCAGCGGCACTTACCTGGCAGAAGATCTCCGGCGGTCACGGCCTGGACTGCTTCATGGCCGCCATCATCTTTCCCCGGCGGTCACATGCAGTTTCTCGCGATAACTGCAGTGACTGCTGGGTAATCCCGGCCGTAAAGCAGTCAGTCCGATAACGTCACCGCCGGGGAAGCAGGTAATCAGCTGTGCTGCGTCGCGATGACAGGCTCTGCCTGTCATTGCGATTTAGCAGAGCTGGATCGTCGTGGGACAGTCGTTACTATGGACTGCGTCGGACAGGTGGTATACTGTTGGTTTGTTTTTTTTTCTTTTTTTACAGGAGATCGATGGCGTCGCAGGAATGAGTGTATAATAAAATTAATGAAAACTGTGTTGTCTCTTTTATTTCATTAAAAGACTTTTTTCTTGCTTTGTCTTTTTTTTATACATTTAATAACTTTGGGATTAATAATGGATCGGTGTCTTATTGACACCTCTCCATTATTAACCGGGCTTATTGTCACCGTGCAATCAACGGTGACATTAACCCCTTATTACCCCGCTTGCCACCGCTACAGGGCAAGTGGGAAGAGCCGGGTAAAGTGCCACAATTGGCACATCTTTTGATGCGCCAAATGTGGGGCTGCTGTAGCCTGGTATTATCAGGCTGTTGAGGGCCAAAATCCATGGGCCTTGACAGTCTTTTAATACCAGGCCGCAGCAGTCTGCATTTTACTTGGCTGGTTAACAAAAATAGGGGGACCCCTACGCCGTTTTTTTTTTCGAGGGGATCCCCTATTTTTGTTAACCAGCCAAGCTAAGCAGACTGCTGTGGCCTGGTATTATCAGGCTTGCAAGGTCCATGGATATTGGATCCTTACCAGCCTGAAAAACCAGGCCTCAGCGGTCTGCTTCATCTGGCTGGTTAACAAAAATAGGGGGGACCTCACGCCAATTTTTTCGAGGGGATCCCCTATTTTTGTTAATCAGCCAAGATATGCAGACTGCTGTGGCCTGGTATTATCAGGCTGGCAAGGTCCATGGATCTTGGCTCCTTAACAGCCTGAAAATCCAGGCCTCAGCGGTCTGCTTCATCTGGCTGGTTAACAAAAATAGGGGGACCCCACGCCAATTTTTTTCGAGGGGATCCCCTATTTTTGTTAATCAGCCAAGATATGCAGACTGCTGTGGCCTGGTATTATCAGGCTGGCAAGGTCCATGGATCTTGGCTCCTTAACAGCCTGAAAATCCAGGCCTCAGCGGTCTGCTTCATCTGGCTGGTTAACAAAAATAGGGGGGACCCCACGCCAATTTTTTTCGAGGGGATCCCCTATTTTTGTTAATCAGCCAAGATATGCAGACTGCTGTGGCCTGGTATTATCAGGCTGGCAAGGTCCATGGATCTTGGCTCCTTAACAGCCTGAAAATCCAGGCCTCAGCGGTCTGCTTCATCTGGCTGGTTAACAAAAATAGGGGGGACCCCACGCCATTTTTTTTTTCGAAGGGAACCCCTATTTTTGTTAATCAGTTCCCTCTGACGTCACTGATGGTGTCCCTGGCTGACCTGAAGTGAAAGTGGAAAGCAATCAATTAAGCTTTCCACTTCCTCTCCTGTCAGCCAGGAGAGGAGCTCATTCATTTGGGGGTTTACTGTGAGGCTGCAGCATTAGCTGCGGTCCCTGCAGTAAACATTAACCCTTTCTGAAGGATTACACCGTGGGACCTGACTGTGCATGGGATAGGTAAGAATAATTTTGCTTTATTATTTTATTTTTATTACAGGAAATGGTTTTAGCAGGTAAATAAAATATGGTCAAAAACTGTGTGATTATTTCATTAAACTTCTTTTTTATTAAAGTGTGTGTGTTTGATTTTTCTTTCATACAATAGGATTAATAATTGATAGTTGTCTAATTGACAGCTCTCAATTATTAACCTGGCTTAAAGTGACCTTTCGATTGCATTAGGTTTTGGGATCAGGACAATCGGGCTACACTCGCTTTGGGCCTCCTCAATGACCCCTAGGGCTAGTATCCGTTTGATCTCAGTGGAGACTATCTCTCTATGGGCTTCCGGAATCCTGTATGGCTTCAGCTTGACCTTAGTGCCGGGTTCGGTCTCGATATAGTGCTTCACGAGACAAGTCCGGCCGGGCAAGTCTGAAAACCTCTGCTGATTTTTCTGCAGAAACTCCTGTACTTCCTGTTTTTGGTGTACTGACAATGTCTCACCCACTATCACAGGAGGTATAGGTGGTTTTAACCCTTTCTCTAATTCACCCGAGGCCAATAATGACTCTCTGTCCCTCCAGGGCTTGATCAGGTTGATATGATAGACCTGGTAGGGCTTCCATCTCCCTGGCTGGTGTACCTTGTAGGTGACCTCGCTCACTTTCTGTACTATCTCGTAGGGTCCATGCCACTTGGCCAAAAACTTACTTATCACCGTGGGGATTAAGATCAGGACCCGATCCCCGGGGTTGAATGTCCTAACTTTTGCTGACCGATTATATATTTTGCATTGAGCTTCTTGTGCTCTCTGCAGGTGATCCTTAACCAATGGTATAACCTTAGCAATTCTATCCTGCATCTGGGCAATATGCTCTATAACACTCTTGTATGGGGTTGCCTCGGTCTCCCATACTTCCTTGGCTATATCTAGCAAGCCCCGCGGGTGCCGACCATATACCAACTCAAAGGGAGAAAACCCAGTAGAGGCTTGGGGCACCTCTCTGACCGAAAACATTAGGTAGGGTAACAGGTAGTCCCAATCCCGACCATCTTTCTCCACTGCTTTCTTTAACATATGTTTTAAAGTTTTATTAAAACGTTCAACCAGCCCATCCGTCTGTGGATGATACACGGATGTTCGAATGTGCGAGATTTTAAGCAACTTACACAGCTCCTTCATCACCTTGGACATAAAAGGTGTGCCTTGGTCCGGGAGGATCTCTTTAGGGATTCCTGTCCTGGAAAACATATGAAAGAGTTCCCGTGCAATATTTTTGGACGCTATATTTCTTAAAGGGACAGCCTCGGGGTACCGGGTTGCATAATCAAGTACCACTAGTATGTATTGGTGCCCCCTGGCTGATTTCACAATAGGACCTACCAAGTCCATCGCTACCCTTTCAAATGGTATCTCTATAACCGGAAGCGGGACTAATGGACTGCGGAAGTGGGAAACCGGAGCATTTATCTGACACGTGGGGCAGGACTTGCAATAATCCCCCACATCTCGATAAACCGCTGGCCAGTAAAACCTCTGGAGGATTCTTTCATGGATCTTGTCCATCCCCAGGTGCCCACCAAGCACGTGGTTATGTGACAAACTTAGCACCATACTTCTATATGGTTTAGGTACCAGGAGCTGACTCACGACCTCTCCATTGACCTTAGGGACCCTATATAGCAGGTCATTGTTCATGGCAAAATGGGGAAATCGTTTATCAGAGCCGGGCTCTTGTGGGATCTCATTCAGAACAGTTATACTTTCCCTGGCATGGTTAAGAGTGGGGTCTCGCAACTGCTCACTCCAAAAATTGCCACGGGACACAGGTAGGTCAGGGACATTCTGTTCCAGATAACCATTATCCCCCTCCCCCAACATCACCTGAAATGGAAATTCATCATTATCATTATCATCATCATCTAAGTTCAACAACACACTAGCATTGTGTTCCGCCCCTATGGACCGCGCAACCTCAGTAGGAGCTTCATCACACTGTCCGGTATAACCGTTTTTTCCCCAAAGACCCCAAAACAGGGGAAAGTCACGACCCAATATGACGGGGTGCATCAGGTTATTCACTACCCCCACTTCATACGAGACCTCCCCGAGTTTTGTGACGAAGTCCACGGGAGTCACCGGGTAGACTTTGGTATCTCCATGGATGCACACCACGCTCAGGTGTTTATCGGGGATGAAGTCCCTATCAGCCAGGCTGGCATGTACCAGAGTCACTCGACTCCCTGAGTCTAGGAGGGCTTGTACGGGGCAGCCATTTATAACCACCTGGGACACCTGTGGGCCATTCTCCTTGGCTGGGGTGGCCACGCACACTGGTTCCGCGAGGAGAGAGAGAGACCTTCCAGCATCACAGTCCATAGGTTCCCCCACTAGTGGACATTTGGCTGAAATATGACCCCGTTCACGGCATCTCCAACACTGTCTTAGATCTGGGGGTTCAGACGGGGAGACCTTTCTAGGCCTGGGAACTCCCGACAGGGAAGCATCTGCCCTTGCCTCACACATGTCCCCTAGGGCCTGGCCCCGTCTATCAGCAGCCCCCCTGGCCCCACCAGCTGGAACTCTCTTACTGGGAGATGTCGGAGGCCGGGAACTCCGAAGTGATGACCGCTCGGACGGCTGGTCACGGAGGTAGTCTTTGGTGGCGGAGTACCTCTCTATCAGGCTGACCAGTTGATTGGCGTCTTTGGGGTCTCCCTGTCCGACCCAGAGCTGCACCTCAGGAGGAAGGGCCCAGATGTACCGGTCCACCACTATCTTTTCGACCATTTGGGCAGGGGTGCTGACGTCAGGCTTCAGCCACTTCTTTACTAAATAAATTAGATCATACATTTGTGAGCGAGCAGGCTTGTCCCCACTGTATCTCCAGTTATGGACTCTCCTGGCACGGACTGCAACCGTAACACCCAGGCGGGCAAGAATCTCCGCTTTCAGCTTGGCATAGTCTCTGCTGTCCTGCTCGCTAAGGTCAAAATAGGCCTTTTGAGGTTCCCCAGTCAGATAGGGTGCGACCACCATGGCCCATTCAGATGGTGGCAGATTCTCCTTCTCTGCCAGTCTTTCAAATATAGCGAGATATGCCTCCACATCATCATGAGGCGTCATCTTCTGCAGGGTCTGTTTTACCGCGGACAATGAAAGGTGACCTTGCATCATCACTCTGGGATGAGGTGCTGAGAGCCTGGCGTAGTGCTGCAACCTGCTCCATTAATAATCGGTTAGTCTCCTGCTGTTGCACACTAACTCGCGCCATATGTTTAAGCAGCTCCTCCATGCTGTCAGACTTGTCTGTCCCCGGGAACGGCAGCCTTCACCCAGGACCTGCACACTCCAAAGTCTTTACCACAGCAAGTTCAGCTTTTTCTGTGCAGACACTATTAGGGCTACTGTCTCTTTAAGGCTGCTTTGACAGACTATATATTTTTTTTTCTTTGCTGCTGTTTTAGCCACTGTGCTGCCCGCATTCTCCACCAATTGTAGACAGTTCAGGGGGTTTAGCTCCGGGATTGCCGTCTCGGGTAGACGGAGTGGCACAGAAAAAGTTCAAGCACAGACAGCAGTACTGGTGAAAATTGGCCGCGACCAGTTTTATTGAAATCAACAGCAACAAACATAAACCAAATAATAAAACAAACTCCTAAGCCTGGCAGGCTGCTAGCTAGACACAGTTAGTTCCCTCACTACTGTGGTCTAGGCTCTAACAGCCTGGCCAAAACAACACAGATATTGTAATTACCAGCGCTTGGCTTCCAGGAGACTCCAGCAGTGTCTGAAGCCAGATTCAGACTGAGAGCCCTCTCTGTCTAGCTCAACCACCTCCTTCTGGCTGCTTAATTAGACAGCTGAGTGCACTCCGGGTTGGGCTGCAAGCCTGTACTGGATGGGGAGTGAAGTAAACGTCGCACTGCCAACCTACCTTCACTCCTACATTCCTCATGCCACCCAGCTAAGAAACCTGGGCGAGATGTACACTCTGTCCAGTACGCACCCCTTCACTGTCTCACAGCATGTTGGAAATTACTTCTGAGATGGGGCGCCCTCTGGTGGTTGCTGAGGGTATTGAACCAGTGTTGAATAGTAGAAGTCCATCACCTGCGAGTGATGATTGGCATTCAGGGGGGACGGACTGGGCTGATATAAGTGAGCTGACCTCCCATGATCCTCGCCGGTGATTGGTTTCCTCTTTCTAGTCTAGTTTGGAAGTCAGCTGGTTTTCTGCTGTGTCCTGCGAACATTCAGATAAGTTACTTTCTGCTTTTTTTTCTGTGGTTAGATTTTCTTTGTTTTTGCTGCCCTGCTTGGTGAGGTCAGCCAGGTCCCCTACAGGGGCCTGTGCTGGTCCCTGGTTCTCATTTGTTTCTGTTCATTTGCTCTGTTCCTGTGGTTTCAGTGCTGCTGGGTAGCTGCGTGTTCACACCAGAGATCTGATTAGTGGGGGTGAGATCGTGTGGTCTCAGCATTTTTGGAATCAGAAGTGTTGGAAGTTTTCCTAGGGTTTTGCTGGGTTGCAAACAGTATTCTTTCCTATCCGGTCCTGTCTAGATAGCTTTTGGCCCCAGTGTTTGCTTACTCTATTTTCTACCTGCGTTTGTATTTCATCTTGTCTAACCGCCATTATATGTGTGGTGGCTTCCTATTCCTTTGGGGCTCACTCCGGGGCAGTTAGCTTTCCTCTTTCTATCTTCAGGTGTAGCTAATCTCTCCGGCTGTAACGAGGCATATAGGTCACCGTAGGTACGTCCCACGGCTGCTTCTAGTTGTGCGGTTAGTTTAGGGGTCTGCAACCTTTTAGTTCACAGCCTCTCTGGAGTTCGGCTGCCCTTGCTGTTTTTTGCTCCTGTCCTCTTCAGCTACCAAATTATAACAGGTATTATAGTTTGAGTACTAGTATTTAACATTTTCTGCTGATCAGCAGAATTGCAAGTTGATTAATGCTTGTTTAGGTCCTTTTACAGGTTTTACCACTTTAGGTTAACAATGAGTTATAAAACTCACAGCAAACAGTGCATTTTTTATGTAGTTGTGCTTTTTTGCTTTATTTGGGTTTTTTTTCTTCCCAGAAACAGCATGCTGACGCTATAAGCTTTTTACAAGGAGTATGCCATACACCTCAGTAAAGAGAAAAATTTACTTCAGTTCAAGTCCAGACCATTTGCCTCATTCCTCCCCAAGCACATTTTCAGGTTATCGTACATGCCCTTTTAATGGCTTTAAAAAAAAATTCTCATTTGGATTGTCAAATAACTGTGCCTCTTTTTTTTGTGATACATAGTGCTTGAAAATAGGAAATACCAGTACTTCTCTATTTTTCACAATTTTTATTTTTTCCGACCACATAGGACTGCTAAAAGCATTTTTAATTGGGTCTCCTTTACATACAACTTATTTTTATATAGTAGACTTTTTTTTTTACTGGGGCGGGCTAGAAACAGCAATTCAGACTTTTTTGTTTGTTCTATTTTATTATATTAATTTTTTCACAAACTTTTTAAGGCTACTTTCACACATCAGGTTTTTTCCGCTGGGCAGGATCCGGCGTCGCGCCAGAGCGACGGATCCAACGTAAAGTGTGGAAAACTGATGAAACGGATCTGTTTTTCCGCCACATCCGTCTAGCGGATCCGGCAAAAAAACGGATCCGTTTTATCAGTTTTCCATCCGTTTCGCCCATTTTTTTAATCCGTTTTACGACGGATCTGGTTTTTAAAAACGCCCATGGGAGGCTCCCAAACGATGATCTGTTTCCTGGGGGCTGGCCAATTGGATCTGAGCATGCTCAGACTTAAAAACAGGATCCGGTGACCGGATCCGTCTTTTTCCAGATCCAGCGCCCATAGACTTCCATTGTAGCAAAAAGCCGGAAGCGCCGCATCCGGCGCTGTACGTTTTTTTGCCGCAGACAAAAAACGTTACTGGATACGTTTTTTACAGACGCCGGAATTAAAATTTTAGCCGGATCTGGCAAAAACCGGAAGAAACGGGAGGCCATGCGGCGCAATCCGGCGCTAATACAAGTCAATGAGAAAAAAATGGTTCCGGCGGCAGATTTCGCCGGATCCGTTTTTCCAAAAATAGCCGGATCCTGCCTGTCGGAAAAAACCTGATGTGTGAAAGTAGCCTAATACATTCTTTTTTTTGCAGATTTCCCCTGTAGAATCATAGAATCATAGAATGTTAGAGTTGGAAGGGACCTCCTGGGTCATCTGGTCCAACCCCCTGCTCAAAGCAGGATTCACTAAATCATCCCAGACAGATGTCTGTCCATCCTCTGTTTGAAGACTTCCATTGAAGGAGAACTCACCACCTCTTGAGGCAGCCTGTTCCACTCATTGATCACTCTAACTGTCAAAAAGTTTTTTCTAATATCTAATCTGTGTCTCCTCCCATTCAGTTTCATCCTATTGCTTCTAGTCTTTCCGTGTGTTATCGGTGATGGTACATTCTTTTTAGGCAGGCCTACCACATTCCAAAATTTGACTCTTTTTCTTTAGAGTTTCAGCAACAGAATTGAGATTTGTGGATCCCTATCCTCTCCAAAATTCACGTAAAAAGCTAGAAATAATTTTTAAGTTACAGATCAAGTTGCTGTGTTTTTAGCTGGATAAAAAAAGTTGTGTAGACTACTTTTTTTTATCCAGCTGAAAAATGGTTTGTAGCTGGGAACAAACGAAACAGAAGAGATTTTATGACACTTTCCAATTCAAATGAATGGATTCTGCACTAGATTGTTTTATTTCCGTTTTATGATCCAAAAATGGAAGTTATGACTGGACTTGTGAACAGAGTTTGGGACTCATGTAGACAGGCCAGCAATTGTGAACGCAAGTTCCTTATTTATCAATTATTGACCTATCAATACTGACCGACAATCGCCCAATGAACAGGCAACATGCTTTGTTCGTTGGGTCAGATGGGATTTTTTTTAATTAGCAAGCCTAAAAATCGTCGTTCCCAGCGCCACATCGCCAAATGTAACACTAAATTGCTGACAAAAATGATGTTCTATCCACACAGGATAAGTTCAATATTCTGTATGATTGAAAATGCAAGCTATTAAACCGCCCATTGGCTTATATGTAGCGGATTGATGTTGGTTCACGGGCCACAGTCGGCATGACATGTCTAAATGTAGCTATAGACTGATTTAGATTATTTTTTGCTCCATAAGCTGGGTAAGGGCTTGTTTTCAGGAGATGTGTTATAATTTTTCCATGAACAACAATCCTAAGGATATGTTTCCACGTTCAGGAAACATTGTGTGTTTGACGCTGTGTACAGCCGCAGCGTCAAACACGCAGCGTCCAGATGTTACAGCATAGTGGAGGGGATTTCATGAAATCCCATCTCCACTTTGCGTTAAAACACGCAGGCGTCAGACCTGCGTAAACGGACATGCGGCGCGTCTTTTCAGATCGCAGCATGTCCTTTTACCTTGCGGCGATGCTCCGTCGCCGCAAGGTAAATAACACAGGGCTATGTAGCGCTGCGGTGATTCCAGATGTGTTTAATGAACACATCCGGATTCACCCCGCAATCGGAAGGGGCGGGGCTTTGGGCGGAGCGGGATTTCTGCTCCGTCCAAAACGCCTGCCACCCTGAACGTGGAAACGTACCCTAAGAGAGTGAGAAATTTAGCATTTTGTCCCCCTTTTCCCCTAATCCCGGCTTTGCATGGCAGCCTTTCTCCTCTTCAGTTCCTTTAGACTCCCCCGCATTTAAAGGACTCTTGGTGACTTGTTGATGAGAGCATTATACTGCCTCTGTACAGATCCCTGGTTAGACCGCACATGGAGAACTGTGTACAGTGTTGGGCACCGGTGCTCAGGAAGGATATAATGGAACTAGAGCGAGTACAAAGGAGGGCAACAAAATTAATAAAGGGGATGGGGAAACTACAATACCAAGAAAGATTATCCACATTGCGCCAAAAAATTTGAACACAAACTCTTTGACGACATCTGAGTTATTTATCCATTTCAATAAAACACTGAATAATGACTCTGAGATAGAGGGTAAAATTCTGGCAGGATAGGATAAAGTCAAGAAAGCAATGATCAGCGAACAATGTGGAGAAATGCAGTATAAATTGATGCATAACGCTGTACAGTATATGCCTTTAATTTCACACTATTTAAGGAAATGCCCTAAATGCAATTTACTTAAAGCAAATGTATTCCATGGTATTTGGGAATGTCCATCTATCCAAGTGGTTTGGGAAGAATCCCTTTCATATATAGACAAAGTATGGAAAATTAAATCCCCAAATCCCCCCAAGCATGTCTATTTCATTACATTGTAACAGAACGGCGAGAAGGCAGTGACAGAATACTATCTATCCAGATAATACATGTAGCTCTATTGGTGGTCAAAAAATCCATAGATAGATACTGACTGAAGAAAGAGACACCCCTTCTGTCTGATATACATAGTAACATAGTTATTAAGGTTGAAGGAAGACTTTAAGTCCATCTAGTTCAACCCATATCCTATCCTAACCTGCCCTAACATGTTGATCCAGAGGAAGGCAAAAACCCAAGTGGCAAACAATAAGCTTCACATTGGGGAAAAAAATTCCTTCCCGACTCCACATACGGCAATCAGACTAGCTCCCTGGATCAACGCTGTATCTAGGAAACTAGTGAATATAGCCTGTAATATTATACTTTTCAAGAAAGGCATCCAGTCCCTTCTTAAATTTTAGTAAGGAATCACTCATTACAACATTAGACGGCAGAGAGCTCCATAGTCTCACTGCTCTTACAGTAAAGAATCTGCGTCTGTGATTATGACTAAACCTTCTTTCCTCCAGACGTAGAGGATGCCCCCTTGTCCCCGTCACAGGTCTAAGAGTAAAAAGATCATTAGAAAGGTCTTTGTACTGTCCCCTTATATATTTCTACATTGTAATAAGATCACCTAAGCCTTCGTTTTTCCAAACTAAATAACCCCAAGTGTAATAACCTGTCTTGGTATTGCAGACCCCCCAGTTCTCTAATAACCTTGGTCGCTCTTCTCTGCACCCGCTCCAGTTCAGCTATGTCTTTCTTATACACCGGAGACCAGAACTGCACACAGTATTCTAAGTGTGGTCGCACCAGTGACTTGTATAGAGGTAAAATTATGTTCTCCTCATGAGCATCTATGCCTCTTTTAATGCATCCCATTATTTTATTTGCCTTGGCAGCAGCTGCCTGACATTGGCCACTAAATGTGAGTTTGTCGTCCACCCATACACCCAGGTCTTTTTCAGTGACAGTTTTGCCCAGTGTTTTACAATTAAGCACATAATTATACATCTTATTTGTTCTACCCAAGTGCATGACCTTACATTTATCCCCATTAAAGCTCATTTGCCATTTATCAGCCCAAGCTTCTAGTTTACATAAATCCTTCTGTAATATAAAATTATCCTCCTCTGTATTTATTACCCTGCAGAGTTTAGTGTCATCTGCAAATATTGAAATACTACTCTGTATGCCCCCTACAAGGTCATTAATAAATATGTTAAAGAGAAGCGGCCCCAATACTGACCCTGTGGTACCTCACTGCTAACCGTGACCCAGTCCGAGTGTGCTCCATTAATAACCACCCTTTGTTTTCTATCCATAAGCCAGTTCTTAACCCACTTACACATATTTTCCCCTATCCCCATTGTTCTCATTTTATGTATCGACCTTTTGTGTGGCACTGTATCAAAAGCTTTTGAGAAGTCCATGAACACCACGTCCACTGCATTCCCTTGGTCCAGTCCGGAACTTACCCCTTCATAAAAGCTTATCAGATTAGTCTGACAAGAACGGTCCCTCGTAAACCCATGCTGATACTGTGTCATGAGGTTATTCAGCTTCAGATACTCCAATATAGTATCCCTTAAAAAACCCTCCAGGATTTTACCCACAGTAGATGTTAAGCTCACTGGCCTATAATTTCCAGGTTTAGTTTTTGCCCCCTTTTTGAATATTGGCACCACATTTGCTATACGCCAGTCCTGTGGTACAGACCCAGTTATTATGGAATCTTTAAAGATTAAAAATAATGGTCTATCTATAGCTGTACTTAATTCCTGCAGTACTCGGGGGTGTATCCCATCCAGGCCCGGGGATTTGTCAACTTTAGTGATTTTTAGACGCCGCCGTACTTCCTGCTGGGTTAAGCAGGTGACATTTAATGGAGAATTTTTTTTATCTCTGATCATGTTATCTGTCATGGGATTTTCTTGTGTAAATACAGTTGAAAAAAAGTCATTTAGCATATTGGCTTTTTCCTCATCCTCATCCACCATTTCACCCAGACTATTTTTAAGGGGACCAACACTATCATTTTTTAGTTTCTTGCTATTTATGTAGTTAAAGAATATTTTGGGATTATTTTTACTTTCTCTGGCAATGAGTCTCTCTGCCTCAATCTTTGCTGTCTTGATTTGCTTTTTACAGAATTTATTCAGTCTTCTGTATTTATTTAATGCCTCTTCACTACCTACTTGCTTTAATTCCCTAAACGCTTTATTTTTGTCCCTTATTGCGCCCCTTACAGCTCTATTTAGCCATAGTTGTTTCCTCCTAATTCTAGCATGTTTATTCCCATAGGGTATATACTGTGCACAGGTCCTATTCAGGATACTAATAAACGTCTCCCATTTTCTTTGTGTATTTTTATGTCTCAGGATATCGTCCCAGTTTATTGCACCAAGATCATCTCTCATCCGTTGGAAATTTGCCTTCCTGAAGTTTAGTGTCCTTGTAACCCCTCGACTACACATCTTATTAAAGGATACATGAAAGCTTATTATTTTGTGATCACTATTACCCAAGTGACCCCCAACCCTTATATTTGATATGCGGTCTGGCCTGTTGGATAATATTAGGTCTAGCAGTGCCCCCCCTCTTGTTGGGTCCTGAACTAGTTGTGAAAGGTAATTGTCTTTCATAGTTGCCAAAAACCTATTACCTTTGCTGGAACTGCAGGTTTCTGTTCCCCAATGTATTTCAGGGTAGTTGAAGTCCCCCATAATAATGACTTCTCCTTGAGTTGCTGCTTCATCTATTTGCTTTACGAGGATATTCTCTATTGCTTCCATTATTTTAGGAGACTTATAACAAACCCCTATCAGTAATTTATTATTTTTCCCCCCTCCCCTAATCTCCACCCACAGAGACTCTACATCTTCATTAGATTCACAGATATCACGCAGGATGGGTTTTAAGGATGATTTTACATATAAACACACACCCCCACCTCGCTTATTTTTACGGTCATTTCTAAATCAATACCCTAAAGACGTTATTAATATATGGTAAACTTGAGACAGAAAGACACAAAGCAAAGTCAACAAATAAATTATTTAACAAATGAAGAACTTTCATTGAGTATAGGTAGACACAACTAGAAATTTCACATATGATAAAGACATTTCACCACACCTCATGGTAGTACATGGAAGAAATCAAAGGTACAATTGGTATACTAAAAATATAATGCTCAGGCACAAGCACATATTTAGCTTTGCACAGACCCATATGAGAAATTTTGAATAAGCATGCGTAAATATATATATATTTTTTTTGCTTACTTTGCTGTTTGTTTTCTCTCACCTATGGTTATGATGAGTTAAAGATTGGAAAGTTTAAAAGGTGAAACTTAATTGTTATGACAAAAAAGATAATAATGGGAGGTTTTTGACATTTATGTATAATGATGTTTATTGATGTACTGGTTGCATTAGTGCATGTCTTGAAAAAATTGTGAACATAACTTGCTTGATTTGTCGAATTTGTCTATTCAAATAAATATTGTTATAAAAAAATGCAGGACCTGTACCCACATATTACCAACAAACACTGTCCGCATACCCAACACAAAACGGGAATATAGCATTTCTGATGTATTCTCATATTCATCTTGCAAAGTGGTGTATATAATACATTGAATGAGGTGTTCTGAAGAAACCAATTTTGGAGCCACTAAACAAAAACATGAAAACGAATGAAACTACACAGGACCACGATAAGTAATAAGCTGGACACGCCTTTGGGAAAAAATTATTTGCTCTAGGAGACAGTATGAGAGATTTAAAGTCTTATGGTGTGTTTACATGTGTCATGGTTTACTGGGTTCTTGGATCAGGTAGTCGCGGGGTTAACTTGGTTGGCCTCTTTCTGGGTCCTGGGAGGCTTTTTATAGCCTCACTGTGAGGCCAATCTTTGTCGTTTATACTCTGACCTTTGGCTGAGTGTGTCTGACCCTGTGCTTGTGCTAGTGCTTTGTGCCTGTGCTACGTTTTGTCTGTCTGGTTCTGATTTGGCTGTGTCCCTGTTACGAGTTTTGCCCGGGCCTTTTGTACTGCGTTGTTCCCTCTGTGTATGATCCCTTGGCTGTGTTCTGATTATTCTCTGCCTGCTCCTTTTGTACTGCATTGCTCCCTCTGTGTATGACCTGGCTATCCTGACTATCCATTCTGTCTATGCCCCTTGGTAACTGTGTCCCGTAGTTACCCTTCTAGGAGTTTTCCTTTACCTCCTAGATCTCTGGAGCTTAGGCCACGCCCCTAGGCAGTCAGGTGATTGCAGGTCCTCCGGCCTGAAGCATTCTCTATGTGCTACTGCTGCCTCTGAGAGACGTGTGGCCGGCTCCGCCCCTTGGCAGTCACATGCTGCTGAAGGTCCTGTTCCTCAGAAACACACGTCTTCCCTGCAGCGGCTCTGCTATACAGGTATCTTTGGCCACAGTTTGTTCACTCAGGACACACACACTGGCTCAGTGAGCAAGTGCAGTGCGGTGTCCCTGACAACATGGACCAACCGGTGGTCTAGACAGTTTACACAAGCAGACCAAAGTGAAGAATGGCCACTGAGCAAACTGTAATAGATCCCTCAGTGATCATAGGCTGCCATGATTCTTAGTGTAAGACCTATATACACGAGATGATGTGCTGCGCAAAAGATCATTTCAACCAATGAACGAGGGTTTTGCTTATTTTTCGGTGTTAAGCAACCTGTTTTCCCTGAAAGACAACTATGAAACAACAGTTTTTTTGAACACTCATTCACGATTATCTGTCAGTGCAAATGCAGTCTTGATACTGAAAGGTCATTTTAGAACAGTGGTTCTCAACCTTTCTAATGCCGTGACCCCACAATACAGTTCCTCATGTTGCGGTGACCCCCAAACCAAAAAATAATTACAGTCCTCCATACAATATTATGGGCACCACATAGTCCTCCATACAGTATTATGGGCCAAATATAATGCTCCATAAATAATACTGGTCCCCATATAATGCTCCATACAAAATATGGAGCTCTCCTCTGCACTGTGCTGCATTCTGCACTGTTACGGCTCAGGAAAGGGCACTGTGGAAAGACTCCCCATTATCATCATCATTGCCTCCCTATCATCATCGTCTCCCCATCATCATTGCCTCCCCATCATCATTATCATTGCCTCCCCATCATCATCATCATTGGCTCCCCATCATCATCATTGCCTGCCCATCATCATTGGCTCCCCATAATCATCATTGCCTGCCCATCATCATCGGCTCCCCATCATCATCGCCTCCCCATCATCATCATCATTGCCTGCCCATCATCATTGGCTCCCCATCATCATTATCATTGCCTCCCCATCATCATCATCATTGGCTCCCCATCATCATCATTGCCTGCCCATCATCATTGGCTCCCCCTCATCATCATTGCCTCCCCATCATCATCAATGCCTGCCCATCATCATCATCGCCTCCCATCATCATTGCCTCCTCATCATCATCATTGCCTCCTCATCATCATCAATGAATCCCCATCATTATCATGGCCTCCCCATCATCATCAATGCCTGCCCATCATCATCATTGCCTCCCAGTCCCCATTATCATCAATGCCTGCCCATCATCATCATGGCCTCCCCATTATTATCAATGCCTGCCCATCATCATCATGGCCTCCCCATTATCATCAATGCCTGCCCATCATCATCATCGCCTCCCCAATATAATCAATGCCTGACCATCATCATCATGGCCTCCCCATTATCATCAATGTCTGCCCATCATCATCAATGCCTGCCCATCATCATTGGCTCCCCATAATCATCATTGCCTGCCCATCATCATCGGCTCCCATCATCATCGCCTCCCCATCATCATCATCATTGCCTGCCCATCATCATTGGCTCCCCATCATCATTATCATGCCTCCCCATCATCATCATCATTGGCTCCCCATCATCATCATTGCCTGCCCATCATCATTGGCTCCCCTCATCATCATTGCCTCCCCATCATCATCAATGCCTGCCCATCATTCATCATCGCCTCCATCATCATTGCCTCCTCATCATCATCATTGCCTCCTCATCATCATCAATGAATCCCCATCATTATCATGGCCTCCCCATCATCATCAATGCCTGCCCATCATCATCATTGCCTCCCAGTCCCCATTATCATCAATGCCTGCCCATCATCATCATGGCCTCCCCATTATTATCAATGCCTGCCCATCATCATCATGGCCTCCCCATTATCATCAATGCCTGCCCATCATCATCATCGCCTCCCCAATATAATCAATGCCTGACCATCATCATCATGGCCTCCCCATTATCATCAATGTCTGCCCATCATCATCAATGCCTGCCCATTATCAATGCCTGCCCATCATCATCAATGCCTGCCCATCATCATCATCTCCTCCCATCATCATCAATGCCTGCCTCATACATCATCTCCTCCCCATCATCATCAATGCCTGCCCATCATCATCATGGCCTCCCCATTATTATCAATGCCTGCCTATCATCATCATGGCCTCCCATTATTATCAATGCCTGCCCATCATCATCATGGCCTCCCCATATCATCAATGCCTGCCCTCATCATCATCGCCCCCCAATATAATCAATGCCTGTCCATCATCATCATGGCCTCCCATCATCATCAATGCCTGCCCATCATCATCATCTCCTCCCATCATCATCAATGCCTGCCATCATCATCATCTCCTCCCATCATCATCAATGCCTGCCCATTATCATCAATGCCTGCCCATCATCATCATGGCCTCCCCATTATCATCAATGCCTGCCCATCATCATCATCGCCTCCCCAATATAATCAATGCTGACCATCATCATCATGGCCTCCCCATTATCATCATGTCTGCCCATCATCATCAATGCCTGCCCATCATCATTGGCTCCCATAATCATCATTGCCTGCCATCATCATCGGCTCCCCATCATCAGCCTCCCCATCATCATCATCATTGGCCTGCCATCATCATTGGCTCCCATCATCATTATCATTGCCTCCCCATCATCATCATCATTGGCTCCCCATCATCATCATTGCCTGCCCATCATCATTGGCTCCCCTCATCATCATTGCCTCCCATCATCATCAATGCCTGCCCATCATCATCATCGCCTCCATCATCATTGCCTCCTCATCATCATCATTGCCTCCTATCATCATCAATGAATCCCATCATTATCATGGCCTCCCCATCATCATCAATGCCTGCCCATCATCATCATTGCCTCCAGTCCCATTATCATCAATGCCTGCCATCATCATCATGGCCTCCCATTATATCAATGCCTGCCCATCATCATCATGGCCTCCCATTATCATCAATGCCTGCCCCTCATCATCATCGCCTCCCCAATATAATCAATGCCTGACCATCATCATCATGGCCTCCCCATTATCATCAATGTCTGCCCATCATCATCAATGCCTGCCCATTATCAATGCCTGCCCATCATCATCAATGCCTGCCCATCATCATCATCTCCTCCCCATCATCATCAATGCCTGCCCATCATCATCATCTCCTCCCCATCATCATCAATGCCTGCCCATCATCATCATGGCCTCCCCATTATTATCAATGCCTGCCTATCATCATCATGGCCTCCCCATTATTATCAATGCCTGCCCATCATCATCATGGCCTCCCCATTATCATCAATGCCTGCCCATCATCATCATCGCCTCCCCAATATAATCAATGCCTGTCCATCATCATCATGGCCTCCCCATCATCATCAATGCCTGCCCATCATCATCATCTCCTCCCCATCATCATCAATGCCTGCCCATCATCATCATCTCCTCCCATCATCATCAATGCCTGCCCATTATCATCAATGCCTGCCCATCATCACACACAGACAGCACCACAGCACACAAGCACTCTCTCACATACATACATACATACACACACACACAAAGCACCGCACTACATACACACAGACACATACACACACGCCTCATCTGTCCGGGGTCCGCGCGCTCTCTGCCACAGCCGGCCGCTGAATGATGACGTCATTCAGCGGCTCTGCTGTGAGAGGAAGCGCCGGCGCCCCCTGGAGCCCAGAGCTGCGGCAGCGGAGGCACGGGAGAGGTAAGTATTGTGCCAGCTGCTGCCGGGGCCCTGAGCAAGCGGGGGGGCCCAGTGGCGGCGCTGACACCGCTCTCCTCCGCTAACGGGCGCCGGGGTGCCCGACGGCGAGTGGGCCCCCCGCCTGCTCAGGGCCCCGGCACTTGCCCGGGTGTGCCGGGTGCTGACGCCGGCCCTGGACTCACCGACCCGCAGCTCAGCTCCAGAGGGTCCCAGGCCGCTGCACTGTGCCTCCGCGCGATGAGGAATTGCTGCTTCTGCCACGCCGCCACCACACACGTGCAGCCTGGGGCGGACCGCCGCTCGCTCGCCCGCCCGCCCATGTGACGCCACGCCTCACCACTGGGCTAAAGCCATCGGAAATATGTATTTTCCGATGGCTTTAAGCGACCCCTGTGTTTTGGTCGTTCGACCTCCGCCCGGGTCGCGACCCACAGGTTGAGAACTGCTGTTTTAGAAGGAGCGAGAAAAATATAGGAATTAACTCCGATAAGGATGTTCCAGTATTTGACAAAAGGACTCATTCGAACACCTGGATTTTTGACTCACTACATGGACACACTTTGCACCCTCACCAGCCTGACTGCAAATCACTCCTAAAGCCAGTCATACACATTTGATGTCAGTCAGCTGAACGATGCTCGACCGATCGTTTGGTCAACAGCCATCTCAGCCGACTCTCCCATACACAGGAGCATCCATTCGATAGTGTTCTGTATGAGAAAGCTACTGGCTGACAAGTTGGTCAGTGACTAATCTCTGGGAGAACACTGTGATTGGCAGTCCGAAATTAGACATGTGCGATTGACATCTCTCGACCATCTGTTGGCTAAAGCTCCCCATACACATTAGACCATTGGCCTAACTGATCGATATCAATGGGTTCGGACAACATTATTCTAGTATCCACCATCTCTAATATCTTCCATCTCTTCAAGAAAGATCACAGCTTTCAATCACCCGTTGTCACCTCGTCAGCACTAGAGCTGCTGCATCCTCCCAAACTACTGTGTTCTTCCCCAATAACATGTAGACTGTAAGCCTGCAAAGGCAGGACCCTCTCCCCTCTGTACCAGTCTATCACTGTTATTTTTTTGTCCATTGTAATTTATATTTGGATTTTGTATATAGCTCCTTTTCTCACGTACAGCTCCTTGGAATCAATGGTGCTCTAAAATAAATAAATAAATAATAATAATGTGTATTGGGGCCTTTAGTCATCGCCATTACTACCTCTCCATTTCTAGCAAAAATCACAATTTCATTATTTTGGGTTTTCTTTAAGGGGCATCACCTCTGCACAAGTGACTTGTAAGATTCTTAATATTGTCATGTTTCATCCATTCATTTGTAAACTTTCCTGATGAATGGGCCTCAGTGCTACCAAAACTTGCAAATATAATTTTTCTGGTTATCCATTAAAAGTATCACAACTAAAATACTATTGTCTTTTTTGTGCATAAAAGTTTTTATACCGAGAATACAAGATACAGTTGATAAAAGTGCACACTGTTTTTTCTTGTAACCATTATCTGTTCACAAAAAAAGAGGGGAATATTCTTTGAACTCTCAAGATGTACACAGACACTGAATCCTGGTTGGAAGGGTAATGCAACACATATGGAAAAGCAGTAATTTTGTCCTGCACCCACCTTCCAAATAATGCAGATAATAAAGAGCTTTAATAATCCATTAGAAACATAGGAAAACCACGTAAGTTTAAAAACAGGACATCCGGAGAAAAATCCTACGTGTTTCGAAAGTGATAAAGTATCTCATACAATCCTTATTGAAAAAATGACCAAGTATGGGATTGACAAGACTAAAGTTAGGCGGATTCACAACTGGCTCAGTGATCGTACTCAAAGAGTGGTAATAAATGATTGCACATCCAATTGGAAAAGTGTTTCAAGTGGGGCACCAGAAGGATCTGTCCTGGCCCCAGTGTTGTTCAACATTTATATAAATGATCTAGATAAGGGAACTGAAGGTAATCAAATTTGCAGATGATGCAAAGCTAGGAGGGACAGATAACACTAGAGAAGACAGGGAAAGGATTCAGAAGGATCTAGATAAGCTCGAACAATGGGCAGTGACTATAGGCGTCAGGAAAGGTCAGAGAGGCCCAGCCCCTGCGCACTGCAGTACTATGCTCTGCCCTCAACAGGGCAGATCTGTACGCCTGCGCCGGAGCCGCGACACGAACCAAGCAGGATGCTGACATCGCATGAAGATGGGAGTCGCCGGACCCAGACCTGCGACGCCCATTGGACCAGACCGCATCGGACCGCCCCCGGGTGAGTATAATAAAACTTGTTTTTCTAATCTTTCAGGTTAGATCGGGGGCTTATCTACAGCATTATAAAATGCTGTAGATATGACCCAAAAGGCAGTGGCTGCATCTTATAGCTGCAAAACAAGGTGACAGGTTCGCTTTAAAGGATCTGAGAATATTTAGCTTGCAAAAAGAAGACTGTCTACAAATATCTAAAGGGATGTCACAGTGGAGAGGAATCATCCTTATTTTCATTTGCACATGGAAACACGAGAAGTAATGGAATGAAACTGAAAAGAAGATACAGATTAGATATTAGAAAAAACTTTTTGACAGGGTGATAAATGAGTGGAACAGGCTGCCACGAGAGGTGGTGAGTTCTCCTTCAATGGAAGTCTTCAAACAGAGGTTGGACAGATTTCAGTCTGGGATGATTTAGTGACTCTTACATTGAGCAGGGGTTGGACACAATGACCCTGGAGGTCCCTTCCAACTCTAACATTCTATGAACTTGAAAATATAAATGGTTCTTAGTGATGGCCATGGGTTACTACTATTCATCTATCTTTTAGCCTTTATTTCAATGGGAAGATGGCTCTATAATCATAGTTTCCACTAAATTGTCTATGTGGGAAGTATAATGATTAGTAGAATGCTGTGCATGAGGGCTCCAGAATGGTGCAGTACATGATAAACTATAGACTAAGGATACGTTCACATTGTGTTTAGAGATATGCTCGGTGGCCCCGTTGGATCATACATCTGAACCACCCTCAAAACAAGATTCGGATATATGCGCGATGGGACTATAGACTGTACTCTCTAACATGCATCCTTTTCGGGAGTGTACACCTCATGTGGGCATACATTCCCGAAAATGATTCACGTCCGAGTGCACGTTTGCTCTGCCATCACCATTACAGTCTATGACTCCGTCAACACATACGTCTGAATCCCATATTGCGGGGAGTTCGGAAGTATGCCCCGATGTGACCAGCGAACGTGTACCTAACCGCAATGTGAAAGAAACCTAAGGGCACCTGTATGCTGATCATACATACACTGATTATACTGACATGTGCTGTTGGCTGGATACTAAACAGACCTCCACAAGTAACTATTCACAGATGGTATATACTGTATATGACGTCACCTTTCCCTTTTATGCCAAATAACAGTGTTCAACCAAATCTGTTTTGTGCATTTTCCTAATGCAGCAGTATTTGATTAATGCATTGATGTTTGATCTCCGCTCAATGTGATTGACCTCTGCTCGGATACCTGTTTGCCAGCTATACTGATAGATGCTGATAGTTTTGATGAACAGGCCAAGCAGTGCTGTTTGACACTTTGATCATGTGTTGCGCGAAGCATGTCAGAAATCACGGCACTCTACTCTGGCTTCGAGATGCACTATTTTGTTTCCAAGAACACCCAAGGCTATCCTTAGTTTGTGGGCTTAGTTTTGTTTCACATCATCAGATGGGAGATTTTAGATGGTTAATCCTATGAACGATGATTGTATTGTGGGTGAATGTGGCCAGTAGTATAATAGTCTAATTGGTGCTGAGTTTATTCCTCTTGAAATAATCTTTCAGATGAGCCAAATCTTAGGTCTCTTTACACTAGCAGAGCATCGATTCAATGATGAGCAATGTGATTGTAACTCACGATTAGCAAACAATGTGTGGGAACTGTATATAGGATGAGGATCGTGAATGCATGAATTCATAAAGAATTGTACAAACATTTTGCTTGATAATGTACAAAGAAAATGTAATCAAATTAGTGAAGCAAAACATTATTCAATAAACACAACTAAGCACTCGATCCAATGCTCCAACTGGTGCTGCACTACATATCTCCTTAGAACACGATCAATCCTATTTAGGACTTGAATTACGACTTTTTGATGATTGATTGAATTTTTGAATGAGCGAACGATCTCCATGTACATTACACAGTGTTCGAAAGTTGAACAAGAATTTTTTTCGCACACCCAAACGATTTCATGCACGATGAATAAAAGTCTTTGGACACATTGTAAAGTCACTCAGCCTATTCACCTTACACAATTATGAACGATGGATCTTAACCGTTAATCTGATGGCTTGTCGGCTGGTGTATGCAGAGCTTTAGTAAAACACATAGGGATAAAGCTGAGATGAGCACAGTAATAGGTGGAAGTGAACTAGGTCTAGGTTGTAGGATTATTTTTTTTATTATGTCAGTAAATTTCTCCCTTACACATTTTTTATTTATCCATCAATTTACATCGAGGGGACAATGAGGAGATTGTCACGGGTGTGTCGCCACGAAGATCGTCACGATTACACAGCCTGACTTCTTGCAGCTGAGATTTTGGTGCTTTGTGTTTTTCGGCAGTGAGGGAGTTAATTCTCTCTCTCTGTGCTAGATGAGGCCCAGCCTCGCCCAGCTGCAGTCAATGCTGCAGTAGTGGGACTCCTTCAAATACCTGCCAGTCTGGTAGGGAAGTTGTCGGTGAAAGCATTCCTTGCAGACAAACAGAGCGGCTCGTGGTATTTTGGAGTTTGGAGTGAAGTGTACTTGGTGTGGTTTTTTCCCTTCCTCGCTTTATCATTTATCTCCTTACCCGTTGGTGTTCCCTCTGTTGTTGTGGTGTGGAGTTTTTGTATGCAAGGTGGTTTTTGGTTTTCCCCTTGTACTGTCTCGTTCGTCTAGTACTGTGTGTTGGCTTATATTATCCTGTCCCCTGTTGTTGTGATTGGGGTCCTTCTCAGGACTAGATTACTGAGGTTCAGGGAACTTCAGGAGGTAGGGGTTACGCTGGCGGCCTGGACCTCTGTACCTTTAACAGTTCCTCCAGGTAGAGGGATTAGTCAGGGCCCCAGCTTAGGGTCAGCTTAGGCCCCTGACCTTCTGTACGCAGAGACAGCGTGACATTTTCACCGACCGACAAAAGATTCTCTCCAGCTACCATGGATCCAGTAGCCAGTCTTGCTCGGCAGTTGCAGAGTTTGTCCATGGTTTTGTATCCCTGGAGCAAGCCGGACCAGAACCTAAAGTAGCTCTCCCTGACAGGTTCACTGGGGGGCGGGACAAGTTTTTTGTTTTCCGGGAGGCATGTAAATTGTACTTTCGGCTGCGGCCACGGTCATCGGGGAGTGAAGAACAAAGGGTGGAATTGTCATCTCGCTCCTACAAGGGGACCCACAATCATGGGCGTTCTCTCTTCCCCTGGGCTCCCTGGCTCTCCAGTCAGTGGATAGGTTTTTCGCAGCTCTGGGTCTCGTATATGATGACCCGGATCGGATCTCCCTTGCTGAATCTAAGTTACGTAGGATCCAGCAGGGAGATCGTCCGGCGGAGGAATTCTGTTCGGGATTCCGTAGGTGGGCCACGGACACCCAGTGGAATGACCCGGCTCTTAGGAGCCAGTTTTGTCAAGGTCTATCTGACAAATTAAAGGATGTGTTGGCACAGTATGACCCTCCCGCGTCACTGGAAGCTGCTATGGCCCTTGCTATTCGCATTGACAGACGGCTTCGGGAGAGGTGTGGGGTAACTCCGCCCCCTGTGATGACTCCACCTTCTTCAAGGGTCCCTTATATGGAGGTTCCCCTGGTCAGTCCAGAGGAGCCTATGCAATTAGGAGGGACATCATTTCGGGGGAGGGGACCGGCGGTGCGCCACAAGACAGGAAGGTGTTTCTTCTGCGGGAGAAAGGGACATTTTATTGGGGGTGTCCATCACGTCCTTTGCAGAGTAAAGGGTCGTCGGAAAACTATTGATCCCAGGTTGTGTGGTGGACGGCAATCTGGGAGTAGGTATTTCGTCCCTAGGTTCGTCTCAGTTTCTCGTACCGGCGGAGGTGGTGGTGGGTACGAGAACTGAGAGGATATCTGTTCTTCTGGATAGTGGGGCCGGGGCTAATCTGGTGGACGCTCGGTTTGCCCGGGTTCAAGGTATGCGATTGAGTGTGTTGGCTAAACCCATCCCCATATTCTCCATCGACGCCAGGCCTCTCGGTCAGGGAAGTTTTTTGCAAGTGGTGCATAACGTAAAACTTCAAGTGGGGGCGATACATAAAGAACTGTTGTCTTGTTACGTGTTGGAGGGTCTTCCCACTCCTATAGTGTTGGGCCTTCCTTGATTAACTAAGCATAACCCAGTTATTAATTGGCAATCCAGAGAGATAAGCCAATGGAGTGAATTCTGTAATAAAAACTGCATGAATACGGTCATCGGTGCGGTCACTCCTAGGGTCTTACCTCCATTTCTGGCGGACTTTGAGGATGTATTCTCGGAGAAAGGGTGTCAGGAACTACCTCCTCATCGCGTGTATGACTGTTCTGTAAAACTGCTCCCTGAGGCCAAGTTACCTAAATCTAGGTTGTATAACCTATCTGGTCCTGAGAGGCAGACCATGAAGGATTATATTTCTGAAAGTCTGGCTAAAGGGTATGCCACACTAAACAAGATCGCTAACGAGAACGTTAAAAAACGTCACTATTTAGCGATCTCGTTAGTGACGTAGTTGTGTGTGGCATGTAGCAACGACGTGGCCCCTGCTGTGATCTCGTTGATCGTTCACTAGAGTTCTGGACCGTATTTTGATCATTGGCGTCCCGCTGGTGAGCCTGAATCGCTGTGTTTGGCACCTTTTGTGAACGATGTGCGACCTCGTTGACGACGCATTAGTCAGCGGCGCAGGCGGGACTTTGTTTTCTTTCGTTAACGCCCTTCAGCTCCGATGGTGACCACAATCACACTCAGCTATAATAACTGCGCCCCCATCCATTGTTTCCAGAGCGCTTTGTGGGTGACTCCAACGGTTCTTTGTGCGTTGTTGCGAGGATAGTATCGTGTGTCGGATTTTTGCGATCCTGTTTGTGGCGCAGTGGTTGGTTTTGCGATCCTGTCTGAGTCGCTAGAGCACTTCATCTTCCCCATTTGGATTTGGATATTTGGATTCAAGGTACATATTGTTTGTGATGTTGTTTGATACGTTTTTTGACATTTTTTTTTTATTCGTCTGCTTTATTTATTTTACACCCCCACCATTTTAGACATTTGTAACTGTATTTTAAATGTTAACTGAAAAGTTACCAAACATTTTTTTTTGTTTTATCTTTTTTATTTTATTCTTTATTTTATTTTGTTTAAAAACTTTATTAATAGTAATTAATTAGTAATGAACTTTTCTCTTCTTTACCGTACAGGTTGCACATAATGAACCTGTCCACCGCGGAGCGTGTGATTGTGGCTGTTGCACTATCCATGGAGGCAGATCGACAAGAAGAGGCGCGGGTGGAAGAGAGGCGCTCCAAGCGAAAGCGTCGCATGTGGACCAGAGAATGGCTGGAGCAGAGGTCCAGATTCACCCACATGCATCTAGTGAGGGAGTTGCAGGAGAAGAATCCGCAGGATTTCCGGAATTATCTACGGATGTCGGAGGATTCATTCAAGCTCCTACTGGAAGCTGTGAGGCCACTCATTGAACGGCAGGATACCCGGATGCGTGCAGCTGTTTCAGCAGAGGAACGTTTGGCAGTAACTCTGCGATTTCTGGCAACCGGACGTTCAATGAAGGATTTGCAATTTTCTGCTGCAATTTCTCGATCGCTGCTTGGAGTACTAATTCCGGAGACATGCAACGCCATCGTCCGCAGTTTACAGAGCTACATGCCTTTTCCCAAATCAGTGGCGGAATGGCAAATTATTGCGTCTGATTTTGAAAGGATTTGGCAGTTTCCAAACTGTGTTGGCGCCTTGGATGGCAAACATGTGCGGATCACGCAACCAGCCAACAGCGGATCCTTTTTTCATAATTACAAGGGCTACTTCAGCACGATCCTCATGGCCCTTGTTAATGCCAATTATGAATTTATTGACGTTAATGTTGGCATTAATGGAAGGGTTTCTGACGGTGGCGTTTTGGAGCACACAAGTTTTGGTGAACGGTTGTTTAATAATAAACTTAACTTGCCAACCAACATGGACACCACCGCCAACCTAAACTTTGTGTTTGTGGGTGATGAAGCCTTCCCCCTTCATGAGCATCTTGTGAAACCGTATCCACAAAAGACTTTGACAGGGGAAAGGCGTATTTTTAACTACAGACTGTTTAGGGCACGGCGCGTTGTGGAGAATGCCTTCGGCATAATGGCCGACCGCTTCAGGGTTTTCCACACACCAATCAACATGAAGCTGGAATCGATAGACTCTGTGGTGTTGGCCTGTTGTGTGCTGCACAATTTTCTACGCAAACGCGATGCTGGTACTTACAGTCCGCCAGGCTTCATGGACTCGGACAGCAATGGTGACGTGGTGCTTGGAGAATGGCGTAACAATGATCCCGCTATTGCAGGCCTTCAACCTGTCAATCAAGGCAGGAGCAAGGACGATGCAAAGGCCAGCAGAGACAAGTACTGCCAATACTTTAATGGGCCTGGTGCAGTGAGTTGGCAGCATCAGGTCTAGTTTGATTTTGATAATGTTTGACTTTTGCCTTTTTTAAACAATGTTTTTATAATAAAAAAAAATTTATTTTAAAAATGCATTCGTGTTTTTTTTCAATTATTTTACCAATATGGGAGAAGGGCTAATGATGGGTGAGATGTGGGGAGGGAGTAATGGGGATGGCAACGAGACATGTTACCAGCAGCTGTAGTTTTTAAAATCTTTTCTAAGGTTTTTTGTTGTCTATCTATTTTTTTTTTTTTTACATTATATCTACAAGTCACACGGGGTCATGGGAGTACCATCAGTCATAGGAGTTCATTGTTAAAGAAATAAAAAGAAAAAAAATTCAAAAATTTACAATTATTTCAAAGGCCCATGGTCTCACTAGCGTTCAAACCTTATAATTAAAAATAACACATAATACACCACAGCAGCATATATAAAGTTTAAATATATAACATATATTTTTAGTCATATAGATTAAAGATTAAAAAATTGATATAAATATATAAAAAAAAATTTTGGGAGGTAATGGTCAACATTCACCAGGGAATCCCAACTATTTACAGATATGTGACGCCATTGTGATCGCAAGGTGACGATTCACACATGGAGGCCCAGCTATTGATATGCAGCTATTCACAGATATGCGAGGCCACTGTGATCGCAAGGTGACGATAAGGAGCTCCAGCTATTCAGATATGCAGCTATTCACAGATATGCGACGCCACTGTGATCGCAAGGTGACGATAAGGAGCTCCAGCTATTCAGATATGCAGCTATTCACAGATATGCGACGCCACTGTGGTCGCAAGTTGACGATGCTCCAGCTATACACAGATATGACACGCCATTGTGATCGCCTAGCTTGTAACCATCATCTTGCGATCGCAACAGCATCTCATATCTGTGCTTGGCTGAGCGCATGGCCGCTGCGGTCACTTTGAGATAGCAAAACCGTTTTGCGTCGCGAGTGACGCCGCACGTACAGACGCACGCCGTGATGTCATGACGCTGGCGTCCCCTAGTGCAGTGTTGTTTGCAATGGCGGCGAGACAGCGGAGAGCTAAGTGGGCAGAGGAGGAAGTGCGGTTTTTAATAAAAAAAACCGATAGATGGGACTATACTTGCAGGCTACCTGTGGCGCATCCTATGCGCCACAAGAAGGTGTGCCTGCGCAAAATCCAGCGGGGGCTTGCGAGGCGATTTAATGTTCAGCGGACCACACAACAGATCCGCAAGAAGCTGGCGGACCTTCACTACCACTCCCGCGAGAGGGTTGCCAGCATCCGGGCCCAGCTACGCAGGCCTCTGAGTGAGTATTGATGAGGGTATCTGGAGAGGTTGTTTTGTGGGTTATCTACCTATATCAATGCACCCGCAGTGATGGGAGTAGCGGCAGTGATGGGGCAGGCAGTGATGGGAGTACCGGCAGTGATGGGGCAGGCAGTGATGGGGCAGGCAGTGATGGGGCAGGCAGTGATGGGAGTACCGGCAGTGATGGGGCAGGCAGTGATGGGGCAGGCAGTGATGGGGCAGGCAGTGATGGGAGTACCGGCAGTGATGGGGCAGGCAGTGATGGGACAGGCAGTGATGGGGCAGGCAGTGATGGGAGTACCGGCAGTGATGGGGCAGGCAGTGATGGGAGTACTGGCAGTGATAATGGGGATTCTGAATTGTATATTTCATTTACAGCACCACCTTCACCATCACCAGCACCAGCTGCTCCACCGTCCCCAGCTACCCCTCCACCTCCATCATCTCCTTCCCCGGCTACCCTCCACCACCATCATCACCACACCTCTCCAACCCTTCAACCCCTTCACCGGCAGCAACCCCCCTCCTAATTCGGTGGGTTCCAGCCCTTCACCAGAAAATGTCTTCTCTCCAGCATCATCCCGTGACACGGATGCAGGCTCCCCATCAGGTAATTAACGCACATTATATAAGCTTCAGACAAGTTTGAGAACTTTGTAAGGTCTTATGTGTAATGGCTGTTGTGATATAATTTTTTTTCTTTTTTTTCCCTAGCCGGCGGAGCAACAGGTTCTGGGTGGGCAGTAAGCGGGTCCTCTGAGGAAAACCGTAAGTGTTAACAAACATAACATGTACATGTTGATGTTGCAACAGAATTCCCTGGTTAACTGTTACCTTTACCTCCACAGAAATCCCAACTGCCCAGGACCTGTTGCTGTCACACCGCCGGCTGATGGCGGCAATGAGCAGCGTGGTGGCAGCCATGAATACAGCGGTGGCAGCGATGCAAAGTGCCATGGGAGCTCTGCATCACCACGGGGTGATGCTGGAGAGGGTATTTGCTGGACTCCGGGGCCCTCATTAATTTATTTTTTGTTAATTATTTTTTATTTTGTTAATATTTTGTTTATAATTTTTTATTTTATTATGTTACTGTTTTTTGTTTTTATTTAAATTTGATTTCTTTAAAAAAAAATATATATATGAAAAAAATATATATTTTATATTTTACGTTAATCTACGCAGGTGTGGTGTATTATTTTTTAGTATAAGGTTTTAGCGCTAGTGTGACCAGGGGCCTTTAAAAGAAATGTTAATTTTTGAAATTTTTTTCATTTCATTTTTTCCTATGATGGAACACCTATGATAGCTGGTATTCCCATGACCCATGTGTGACAAGTAGATGTAATAAAAATACAACATTTTAATAGTTGACATCACATAAGAAAAGACCACAATTCATTACATAAATAAGATTTTTATTAAAAAAGGTATCAATGTAAAAAAAATATAACAACAAAAAAAACTTTTGTAAAACATTTTAAAAACTACAACTGCTGGTAAGATGGATCGTTGCCATTACCACGGCCATTACCACGTTGCCTCGGCGGTGTATAAAAATAAGGGGGAGCAACAACGTTTGGGTTTGCAGGATTTATCCCAATTGGGTTTGGCACAGGATTGTGTGGCCATGAGTAGTCGGGTACTGCGGTCTTGGCATGACGACATAATTGTTATCCAGGTTTCCAAAAGATGCTTGAGTCAGGACCTCAAACATGAGTCTCTCTGCATGAATCCGCTGTACAGGATCCAGTGTAGGGAGCTTCTCATTAGCGAAGTATGCAAACCCTGTTATTTTTGTTTGGTCTTTTTCTGCCGTAAGAACTTTTTTCGCAATTTTGACCAATTCAGGAGTAGCCGAGGTGGGAGCCTTCCTTATCCTTCCTGAAAATGTAAGCCGGCTCCGCACAGATGAAGATGGTGGCTCGACTGCTTCTTCGTCTTGGATCAACGGCATGCTGTCTTCTTCAGTCTGAGGTGTGGAGACAGCCTCTACTGTGTCCTGCATGAACAAAAAACAAATGGTAAATCACAAAGAAAAAGAAATTAATCTTCACACTATAACACCCATATACATCAAAAATGTGAAAACGACACTTGTAAAGACAAAGAAATTGATCTTCACACTATAACACCCATATACAGCAAAAATGTGAAAACGACACTTGTAAAGACAAAGAAATTTATCTTCACACTATAACACCCGTATACAGCAAAAATGTGAAAACGACACTTGTAAATGGATAGGCCTCAACCGTTGAGCTACATAAATTATCAGTACATGAAGTGCTTAATTCTGCCATTTTATCTACATTTCACAATTATATTTTTTAATTTTAAGTCCACTTTGGCATGTACATTAAAATGTGTTGTAATACAAAGGTACTTACATGTATGACAGGGGTGTCCGGCTGGATCACCGGGTCTAGATCCAAAATGGATGTCCCTTGTCTGGGTACTTCTTGGTCCCTTGTGAAAGCGAACAGATCAAAGTACCACAGTTGGGGGACATAAACATCTTCGGCCCCCGCTCCAGATTTGGTAGAATTTATTACTTTATTTAGCTCTTTTTTGTACACTGTGTGGAGGGCCTGAATGCGTTTTTTCACCGATGACTCATCCGCCGGTTCATCTGGGTAACGGTTCTTGCAGAGCTTCACCAGTTTTTGGTACGCGTCCTTCTTTTTAAGCCTGTTACAGTAATCAGCCGACTTTATTTTCCACAGGCACGGCATTGAGCGGTACAGCTCGATAAACTCCCGCAAAAATTCCTGCTTATCAGCCATCTGTAATAAAAAAATGATTATGTGAGAACGCCAGAGAATGCCAAAATGGTTAAATAAAATGCTTACATAGCCTACAACATAGAACACAGCAGGGAACATAAAATGGTGGTTGTGGGCGCAGCTGGAGTAAACATTGACAGAGCTGGGATCATAAAATGGTGGGCGTGCCTGAACAAAACAATGGCAAAAAAATAAAAAAATCATAGATGAACAATTACGCAAAAAACAGCAGGGATCACAAAATGGTGGTTGTGGGCGCAGCAGGAGTAAACATTGACAGAGCTGGGATCATAAAATGGTGGGCGTGCCAGAACAAAACAATGGCAAAAAAAAAAAAAATTGATGGACGACAATGGTTAACAACAGCAGAGATCTAAAAATGGATCTGTAAAATTAAAGAAAAAATAAAAATTAAATGTGACAAAAAAAATACCTACCTTACAAAACTTGTTTGTGATTCTGACAAAAAAAAGAAAATAGGGAAACTAAATAGCGTCACAAACTGGATCGCAGAGGATATAACGCCACAGACTGGATCGCAAAAAACTCAACGCCGTAGACTGGAACGCAGCAACCGCAATAGTGGCACAAACTGGATCGCAATAGCTACAAAGGCTAGCAGGACACACTGGAACGATGCTGGAGATTTGAAAGAACCGCTTCTGCTCGAGAGCAATGGAGAGGAGTGCTGATACGTCGTCTTTTATGACGCGGTCATCCAATCACAAAGCGGGGAGAGCTGTGATAAATATCTATGAGATAAATAATGACCACCAATCTGTGATGAGGGGCGTGCAAAAGGTTGTGCTCAGTCACGCCTATCGAGGTTGTGATCTTTCACAGTACATGCAGTGTGGCACGTCCCAACGACCGCCAAAGTCGTTAAAGAAAACGCTAACCGCTGATGCGTCGTTAATGAGATCGTCCAGTTTGGCAGCTACTAGCGACCTTAAAACGATCACACCAACGATAGCGTCGTTATCGTGATCGTTAGCGGGAACGTTTAGTGTGGCATACCCTTAAGGGGCATATTAGACCTTCATCTTCCCGGTGGCCGCGGGGTTCTTCTTTGTGAAGAAGAAAGATGGAGGCCTACGCCCTTGCCTGGATTTCCGTGAACTTAATCGGATTACGGTCCGAGATCCGTATCCGCTCCCACTTATTCCCGATCTCTTCAATCAGATCGTGGGCGCCAAATGGTTCTCTAAGTTGGATCTCAGGGGGGCGTACAATCTGATTAGGATGAAGGAGGGGGATGAGTGGAAGACGGCGTTTAACAATCCGGAGGGGCATTATGAGAACCTTGTCATGCCATTCGGTCTGACTAATGCCCCGGCGGTGTTCCAACACTTTGTAAATGACATTTTTCGCCGCCTGGTGGGACAGTTTGTTGTCATATATCTGGATGATATCTTAATTTACTCGCCGGATCTTGTGTCTCATCAGGAGCATGTTAGGCAGGTGTTACAGATCTTGCAAGATAATAAACTGTACGCCAAATGGGAAAAGTGTGTGTTCGCCGTACAGGAACTCCAGTTTTTAGGCTTCCTGGTTTCAGCGTCCGGTTTTCGTATGGACCCTGGGAAAGTACGGGCAGTTCTTGAGTGGGATCTGCCAGAGAATCTTAAGGCTCTACAACGTTTCCTGGGGTTTGCTAATTATTACCGGAATTATTTATTTCGTAATTTCTCGTCCACATGATTAAACCTTCAAGATGCAAGAAGAGGGACGTTCTAGGTGGTTGACAAGGCTTGTAAGGCATCTCCTCTTAAAAAATTTCTGCCCTAGATTCGATGTGGCAAAGGTCTTGTAAGTTAGCTTTGAGGAGTGGGCATTTTAAGGGGGAGTCCATCGTCCCGTCTCACAAATCACCGAACTGATTCGATGTCGCAAAAACTCTGATAGTAGCTGGGGTGTGTTTTTTACGGGTAATTGTACGTCACATCATCAGAATCTCGGAGTCAAAAATGTAAGGCGGTGTTTTTTCGGTAATTGCTAATGCCGGAAAAAGGCAATGACACTCGAGTCATCCTTCGGAGTCCTGGGAATATGGATACCCTGGTTCATCCTTCAGGCAGAGGAGGTGTGGTATCGGCGTATCCTGAGCTAGGGGGGTTTGAGGCTCAGACGCCCTGTTGCACCGCCAGGGAGCACTGTTGTTCAGGTCAGTTGCGACAAAAGGTGATCGAGGCACCCACATAACTCAGTTGGCAGGGAACCCGGGAAGTAAAGAACTTGTGGATTCTCTCGCGTGGTTTTGGTGGCCTAACTTACATAGGGAGGGGTAACTTTTGTCGGTCCTGCGGGGTTTGTGCGCGCTCTAAGACCCCACATACCGTCCGTCTGGGGCCCTCTTACCTTTGAAGATCCCGGAGCGTCCTTGGACTCATCTGTCTATGGACTTTATTACGGACCTCCCGCCGTCTTCGGGTAAAACGGTCATACTCGTTGTAGTGGACAGGTTCAGCAAAATGGCACATTTTATCGCTCTTCTGCTCTTCCTAATGCTAAAACTCTTGCGCAGGTGTTCATTGGGGAGATTGTGAGGCTTCACGGGGTACCCTCCGATGTGGTGTCTGATCGGGGGTCTCAGTTTGTGTCCAAATTCTGGAAGGCATTTTGTACACGGCGGGGGATGCATTTATCGTTTTCATCGGCTTTTCATCCTCAGACCAATGGTCAGACGGAACGTCTGAACCAGAGCTTGGAGACATATCTCCGGTGTTTTGTGTCAGAGAACCAGGAGGACTGGGCTTCTTTCTTACCTCTGGCAGAGTTTGCTCTTAATAATAGGCGGAGCGAGTCCACTGGTAAGTCCCCGTTTTTTGGGGCATATGGTTTTCACCCCCAGTTTTGTACTTTCAGTAGGGGGGGCTCTTCGGGGGTTCCTGAGGAGGAACGATTTTCGTCATCACTCGCTTCAGTATGGAGAGGGGTGCTGAATAATCTGAATACTATGGGGAACCGATACAAAACGTATGGCTGATAGGAGGAGAGTGTCTGGTCCGGACCTAAGTGTGAACAATCGGGTATGGTTGTCTACCAAGAATATAAAACTTAAGGTTCCTTCCTGGAAACTGGGTCCCAGGTTCATCGGGCCGTACAGGATCAGTTCTATAATTAATCCGGTGGCATTCCGTCTTGACCTCCCCCCTACGTTTAAAATTCACAACGTGTTCCACAGATCGTTGCTTAAGAGGTATGTGGCGCCGGTGATACCGTCACCTTTACCTCCTCCTCCAGTGGTGGTCAATAGTAACTTGGAGTTTCAGGTATCGAAAGTCATCGATTCACGCTTTAATCGCCGGTCCCTTCAGTACCTGGTTCATTGGAAGGGGTATGGTCCTGAGGAGAGGATGTGGGTTCCTGCGTCAGACATTAACGCAGACCGATTAATTCGGGCCTTCCACACGACTCACCCGGAGTTTGGAGTGAAGTGTACTTGGTGTGGTTTATTCCCTTCCTCGCTTTATCATTTATCTCCTTACCCGTTGGTGTTCCCTCTGTTGTTGTGGTGTGAGTTTTTGTATGCAAGGTGGTTTTTGGTTTTCCCCTTGTACTGTCTCGTTCGTCTAGTACTGTGTGTTGGCTTATATTATCCTGTCCCCTGTTGTTGTGATTGGGGTCCTTCTCAGGACTAGATTACTGAGGTTCAGGGATCCTCAGGAGGTAGGGGTTACGCTGGCGGCCTGGACCTCTGTACCTTTAACAGTACCTCCAGGTAGAGGGATTAGTCAGGGCCCAGCTTAGGGTCAGCTTAGGCCTCTGACCTTCTGTACACAGAGACAGCGTGACAGAGATAGAAAGATGAGGTAGGAAGAACCTTTACCATGAGGCAGACAGGAGACATTCACGTATGTGAGCCACGTGGTATGAATGAATTCTTTCTTTTTTTTTTACTAATTTATAACACTGTACAGTGAAACATACTAAAACTGTACTTTCTAATTTGAATTCCTGATTATGTTTCTTATTTTAACAAGTTTACAGCAAACCACCAGACATTCCTAATTGACTTATAGGGGAAGGGTTTAGGAGTTGTCTACATCATCTATTGTAAGTAGAGTGATCCTTTGTTTTTTGCCCCCAGCTGCACATTCGAGGCGTTACTTTCATTCAAATCTTATCTCCAGTGTTAATAAGATGTCTGGGCAGAGTTTGTGTATTGTGGGGACTCAGTAAAGGCACTGTCACACTTAAGGGTATGCCACACTAAAGCCCCCGTCTCACATAGCGATCTCGCTAGCGAGATCGCTGCTGAGTAACTAGTTTTGTGACGCAGCAGCGAGCTCACCAGTGATATCGCTGTGTGTGACATTCAGCGACGATCAGCCCCCTGCCGGGTATCGCTGATCGTCGCTGAAAGGCCAGGACATTTTTTTGATCGCTGGTCTCCCGCTGACAGGCACGCATCGCTGCGTGTGACAGGCGGGAGACCAGCGATCCGCTGGTAACCAAGGTACACAGCGGGTTTCCAGGCGCGGGGCTGTGCCTAGAAACCCGCAGTGTACCTTGGATACCAGCTCCCTGAAGCAGGGAGCTGGTAACCAAGGTACACAGCAGGTTTTCAGGCACCGCGCAGCGCCTGGAAACCCGATGTGTACCTTGGTTACCAGCTCCCTGCATCAGGGCGCTGGTATCCAAGGTACACTGCGGGTAACTAAGCGATGTTACCCGCAGTGTCGCTTGGACTGATCGCTGCTGAGCTGCCTGTTTGGCAGCTCAGCAGCGATAATGTAGCGATACACCAGCGATCCTGATCGTTGTCGGGATCGCCGGTGTATCGCTATGTGAGACCCAGCCTTAAGCGAGATCGCTAACGAGATCACTACTGCGTCACCATTTATGACGCAGTAGCGATCTCGTTAGCGACTTAGCTGTGAGATTCCAAACACATCTCATCAGCGACCTCTGCGGTCGTTGGGAAAACCAAGTCCCACCTGCGACGCTGGTGAAGTCGTTCATAAAGGGTGTCACACTCAGCGATTCAGGCTCACCAGCGGGACACCAACGACCAAAAAACGGCTCAGAACGTTTATAAGCGATCAACGACATCTCAGCAGGGGCCACATCGCTGCTATATGTCACACACAGCTAAAGGTACTGCCACACTAAGCGATCTCGCTAGCGATCACGATAACGACGCAAGCTAACAAGATCGTTGGTGTGATCGCTTTTAGGTCGCTAGTAGCTGCCAAACAGGAGATCTCATAAACGACACATCAGCGATCAGCGATCTCTTTAACGACTTTGGCGGTCGTTAGGATCTGTCATTAGCATGTAGTGAGCGCAACCTTTTCCACGCCCCTCAGCACAGATATATGTTATATATGTGCAATAATTTGTTTTGACCGCGTCATGAAAGACGGCGTATAGCGCTCCCTTTCATTGTTCTCGAGCGCTTCTGATTCATAGGAATTTCCAGCATCGCTCCTGCTCTCTGCGTCCTGCTAGCCTGCTTTGCAGCTACTGCGATCCTCTGTGACGCAAAAGAAAACCTAGTCCCATCTGCCTGCTTCTACAGATATTGCGATCCACTCCGTGACGCTAAAAAACCTAGTCCCGCCTGCGCCGCTGTCATATGCGTCACAAACGAGGTCGCTCGTCATTCGCAAAAGGTGTCAAACTATATATATATTATATATAGGCTCACCAGCGGGACGCCAACGATCAAAAACGGTCCAGAACGTTAGTGAACGATCAGCGACATCACAGCAGGGGCCACATCGCTGCTACATGCCACACACAACGACGTCGCTAACGAGATTGCTAAATAGTGACGTAGTAGCGATGTCGTTAGCAATCTCGCTTAGTGTGGCATACCCTTTAGTCGCTAACGAGATCGCTAATGAGATCGCTACTGCGTCATAAATGGTGACGCAGTAGTGATCTCGTTAGTGATCTCGTTAGCGATCTCGCTTAGTGTGGCATACCCTTTAGCGATCGCACTAGCGATCACGACAACGACACGACCTGGCGAGATCGTTGGTGCGATCGCTATGTGGTCACTAGTTAGCTTCCAAAAACAAAGATCTCATCAGAGATAAGCGATCTGTATAACGACCTCTGCGGTTGTTGGGAAAACCTAGTCCCACCTGCGATGCTGGTAAAGTCGTTCATAAAGGGTGTCACACTCAGCGATTCAGGCTCACCAGCGGGACACCAACGACCAAAAAACGGCTCAGAACGTTCATAAGCGATGAACGACATCTCAGCAGGGGCCACATCGCCGCTACATGTCACACACAGCGACGTCGCTAACGAGATCGCTACTGCGTCATGAAATCGGTGACTCTTTAGTGATCTCGTTAGCGATCTCGCTTAGTGTGACAGTACCTTGACCAGTTTGAAAACTAAAAGCTAATATAACACCAGAGGATAAGGCCGGGATCACACATGGGAGGAATACAGCCAAGTCTCGCATGTTAATACCCGTCCTCGGGAGTGGAGCGTGCGGCCGCATAGCAATACATGGAGCCGCACGCTCCGCTGCCGGGTATTAACATGCGAGACTCGGCCGTATTCCTCGCATTTGTGATCCCGGCCTAAGAATGAAAAAGTGATAAAACCCCATTTTCTTTGATGAAAGGAGGCAGAAATCCATTAGTAATGGAGAATAGCTTCTTTGTCAATTGGGTTTCGATTGCAATTGACAGAATATTTTAGCTGATGTCTTACATGGTCAAGAGATTAACTGCAATGTTTTATTATAAGATGTTTATTTTCTGTATATAAAATCAGGAATGTAGAAACAAAGATTAAATACTAGAATTTTACATGTATTTTTATGGTGTCAGAATCAATATTTCATATCTTTACTGGATTCATGAATGAGATGTTTTCTTGAAGTTTTATGGGTGTTTAGAATTGCCAAGTAAGTAAAATTATTGAACACAAGCAAAAGGTCATGAACAAAAGGGACCAAAGTGTTATGATTGATGGTGTCTTTTTTTTCTAGTTTACTTTTGCACTGTCTAATAAATTGTGTTTTTCTGCAATTAATAGTTATCAGACAGTCTGCTACATGTCCACGCATCATCATTCGGTATACCTGTTTATATGAAGTTACTAAACCCTGAAGGACTGGGCAATTTTTTCTTTTATACTTCTTTTATTTCTTCCCCTTTTTCCGAGAGCCATAACCTTTATATTTTTTTCTGTCACCATTGCCATGTGAGGGCTTGTTTTTTGCGGGACGAGTTGTACTTTTGAATGATATCATTCATTTTATCATATGATGTACTCGAAAGCTAGAAAAAAATTCCAAGCGTGGTATAACAGCAAAAAAAGCACAATTCAACAATAGTTTTTTTATTGTTACTTACAGCGTTCATACTGACCGGTCAGTATGATTCTCCAGGTCAGTACAATTATACCGATATCAAACAACCATAGGTTTTGTTTTAAGCGGTAAAAAAAAAAGCAAAACAGTAATTTGTAAAGAAAATCATTTTTGCTTGTGACTCCATTTTCCAAGAGCTGTAACGTTTTAATTTTTTGAGATGTGGAGCTTTTTTTTTTTTTGCGCTGAGCCGATGTTTTTATAGATATCATTTTGGGGTGGATACAATCTTTTGATAGCCTGCTATTATATTTTTTATGTTGCTGCGATGGCCAAAACCACACAATTCTGGCATATTGATTTTTATTTCTCGTTACGCTGTTTACCTATCAGATTAATTTATTTAAAATTTTCATAGATAGGACTTTTTTATGAACATAGCTATACCAAATATGTATTTTTTTATTTCTTAATTTTTAATGGAGAAAAGGGGAGTGATCGAACGTTTATATATATTTTTAAAAAACATTTGTTTTTTATTTTTTACTGTACAGTCATGGCCAAAAGTTTTGAGAATAACACAAATATTAATTTTTACAAAGTCTACTGCTTCACTTTTTCTAATGACAATTTGCATATACTCCAGAATGTTATAAAGAGTGATCAGCTTAACAGCAATTACTTGCAAAGTCAATATTTGGCTAGAAAATGAACTTTATCCCCCAAAACACATTTCAACATCATTGCAGCCCTGCCTTAAAAGGACCAGCTAACCTCTTTTCAGTGATTGCTCCATTAACACAGGTGTGGGTGTTGATGAGGACATGGCTGGAGATCAATCTGTCATGATTAAGTAAGAATGACACCACTGGACACTTTAAAAGGAGGCTGGTGCTTGGCATCATTGTTTCTCTTCTGTTAACCATGGTTATCTCTAAAGAAACACGTGCAGTCATCATTGCAATGCACAAAAATGGCCTAACAGGGAAGAGTATCGCAGCTGGAAAGATTGCACCTCAGTCAACAATCTATCGCATCATCAAGAACTTCAAGGAGAGAGGTTCCATTGTTGCCAAAAAGGCTTCAGGGCGCCCAAGAAAGACCAGCAAGCGCCAGGACCGTCTCTTAAAAGTGTTTCAGCTGCGGGATCGGACTACCAGCAGTGCAGAGCTTGCTCAGGAATGGCAGCAGGCAGGTGTGAGTGCATCTGCACGCACTGTGAGGCGGAGACTCTTGGAGCAAGGCTTGGTCTCAAGGAGGGCAGCAAAGAAGCCACTTCTCTCCAGAAAAAACATCATGGACAGACTGATATTCTGCAAAAGGTACAGGCAGTGAACTGCTGAGGACTGGGGTAAAGTTATTTTCTCTGATGAATCCCCTTTTCGATTGTTTGGGACATCAGGTAAACGCCTCATTCGGAGAAGACAAGGTGGGCGCTACCACCAGTCTTGTCTCATGCCAACTGTTAAGCATCCTGAAACCATTCATGTGTGGGGTTGCTTCTCAGCCAAGGGAATCGGCTCTCTCACAGTCTTGCCTAAAAACACAGCCATGAATAAAGAATGGTACCAGAATGTCCTCCAAGAGCAACTTCTCCCAACCCTCCAAGAGCAGTTTGGCGATCAACAATGCCTTTTCCAGCATGATGGAGCACCTTGCCATAAAGCAAAGGTGATAACTAAATGGCTCAGGGAAAAAAACATGGAGATTTTGGGTCCATGGCCTGGAAACTCCCCAGATCTTAATCCCATTGAGAACTTGTGGTCAATCATCAAGAGACGGGTGGACAAACAAAAACCTAAAAATTCTGACAAAATGAAAGCATTGATTGTGCAAGAATGGACTGCTATCAGTCAGGATTTGGTCCAGAAGTTGATTGAGAGCATGCCAGGGAGAATTGCAGAGGTCCTGAAGGAGAAGGGTCAACACTTCAAATATTGACTTGCTGCATTAACTCATTCTAACTGTCAATATAAGCTTTTGTTACTCATATGTTTGCAATTATTATATTTCTGTCTGTGATAAAAACATCTGTCAAACACACATAAAAACCAAAGGGCAGCAGATCATGTGAAAATATAATATTTGTGTCATTCTCAAAACTTTTAGCCATAACTGTACTTCTTAGTGACTATGAGGGGGGCTTACTATTGCTATTACTAAATGATATTTTTTTTCTGTAAACCTAAAAAATTGTTAGATCAACAACACGTGAGAATTTTATAATTTACCGCTGATCGCTTTACAACCAGTTAATTTACACACAATCCTTTTGGCAATCATTTCCTTGTCCAATGGGCCTTTACAATCAGATGAAACAGAAACCAGTGTCTGGAATGCTTTAGCAGGAAGAATCAACTAACTGGGATTGCATTACAGATTAGCAATTCTATAAAGGGAAACTTGTACCTAATATGCATTTCAAGAGACGAGGCTGAACCTTTTGTCGTTTAGCATTTTGATAATATTTAGAGAAGACCGAATAACAAATGGCCGTGTTACAATAGCTGGATCTAAAGCCAAATAATACAATCGCTGTAGAAAACAGACCCCACACCCAAATCTCATACATTGATCGGCTAAGAAAAATGTACAAAACTAAACATGAGATTTCAAGCCAAAATCTGCGCTGAAAGGCTGACGTTATTACTGTACGACTGAAATATTGATGATCCTGAGTGCCTTTAATTCAGCGCTGATCTGAGCATGTGAGACATTTCAGATCTTCAGCTGAAAGATTATGCTTGTAGCTATCAGTTTCTTTGCGTCACTGATTACTTCCTATGAGCCTTCAGTTATCAAAAATAGTGATTATGTCATAAACTGATTCACTTATGGCTCAATCGTCTTCCAGTCACTGCAGCAGTATCTTTCCTGTAAAACCATCACATTGAATGCTCTCCCCACTTATCTTTCTTTTCTCTATATAGCCACATGTGAACTGCTCTGTATTTACACATCTGAAAAACAATCTATGTATATATATACAGTACAGACCAAAAGTTTGGACACACCTTCTCATTTAAAGATTTTTCTGTATATTCATGACTATGAAAATTGTACACGTCATCCACACAAAGCACAGAAGGAGGACAGCATCCTAAGATGAGAGGAGATACCAGACCATGACCAGAGACGCCCATCAGACCGGACCACCCTGTAGGTGAGTGTAATAAAAGGTCTTTTTTTTTGCCTTGCAGGGCAAATTGGAGTCACATGTACAGCATTATAGAATGTTATCAGATGGGGTTGAAAGGTGGTGGCTGTAGGTTATATCGGAAAAAAATGGCAACTGGTTCCCTTTAAAGCTCTGTAATAGGATCACCACTTATCATGTGCTATTTACACATTAGTTGGCTGTTAAACGAAAAATACTTTGGATGATTGTTCAGCTGACAGCCATTTCAGCAAAGCCGACAACTTGCATATATCAGGGAGAACAATGCGATTGGCAGTCTGAAATTACACATGCTTGATCACCATTTCTCCGGCACCCCCATACACAAGACGGCTTCAATAGAAGTATTGATGCGGACCTTCTACCCCAAGTCCATGAAGTTGGCGATATAGCAGATTTCTTTCCCTTTCTCGTCTTTTAACAGTTGCCAAGGGAAAAGGGAAAAGGAAGGAAAAACATTATTAGCACAACTTTAAAATCAGTTCTTCCTTTTAATTTGCCAAATACATTTTATATACTGTATGTAAGATTAAATATATCACATATTTATTAGAAATTAATATTAATAGAGGACACAGATCTCGTGTCCACTCACTACAGATTAGTTAATGGTTGAGAGACTGTAACTCATTAACAAGTTAAAGGGAATCTGTCACCCCATTTTCGCCTATGAGATAGGGCCACCGCCACCAGGGGCTTATCTACAGCATTCTGTAATGCTGTAGATAAGCCCCCGATGTTACCTGAAAGAGAGAAAAACGAGTTATATTAGACTCACCCAGGGGCGTTCCGCCGTCCGTTCGGGTCAGATGGGTGTCGCGGTCAGGTCCCGGGCCTCCCATCTTGTGACGAAGCCGGCGTGTTCTTTCTGTCCCGTCACGGCTCCTGCGCAGGCGCACTGCTCTGCCCTGTTGAGGGCAGAGCAGAGTACTGCAGTGCGCAGGCGCCGGGAAAGGTCAGAGAGGTCCGGGGCCTGCTCACCAGGGCAGAGCAGTGCACCTGCGCAGGAGCCGCGACGGGACGGAAAGAAGAGGCCGGCTTCGTCACAAGATGGGAGGCCCCGGACCAGACCGCGACACCCATCTGACCCGAACGGACGGCGGAACGCCCCTGGGTGATTATAATATAACTAGTTTTTCTTCTCTTTCAGGTGACATCGGGGGCTTATCTACAGCATTACAGAATGCTGTAGATAAGCCCCTAATGGCGGTGGCCCTATCTGATAGGGCGAAAATGGGGTGACAGATTCCCTTTAATGAGTGGTGTAGATGGTAAAGGGTGACACGCTCAGGACTTTGTCAAATCTCTCTTCAATTAAAAAAAAAACATTGTAAAGAATGCGAGATTAAAAGACATAGCCGTATAACATGGATAGTAAGAATATAGGTACCAATAATCATGTAGCAAATAAACTATATTTTTAACGTTATTGCTGGGTGGTTGGGACGTTGGAAACTTTGACCATTGAGGAACGTCGGCATTATCGTTAGCAGATGCGGGTTGATGTCTTGTACCTTATTCCTGGCGAAACTATTAATGATGTATTTATAAATTATAGATATAAACAGCAGAGTTTGCAGATATTATGGAGATCTGATTGATTCATATCTTAGGTTGCTATAGAGATGAATGTACGTGATTGTGGTGTGACGTAAAAGAATTTGTTTTCAGGACGTCGGGATGAGGTTATCTAGTGGGACCATTGTGTAGCTGCAGGGAAGTGGTCGTCTGACGGGTTTGGACAGCAGTGTTAGCAGTTTGGTGGGTTGAGTACAAAGATATAGAGCAAATAATTTTTTTTATTGATTTTTGTATCGGTCTGCTATGGAGACAAATGTACCCAATGAGACTACGGAAGCTAACAGTGGTCTAAAATAGTGAGATCTAGGTTTCATGTAGAAGACATTTAGGCATGATGAAGTTTTATGATATTTTGCGGTGTGCAAACCAGATTTATATTTGGGTAAAATTAAGTCTGGACAGACTGGAATTTTTTTTCCGTTAACCTTGAGGTTTATCCAGTACGTACATATTGGTAACCTATTTATTAGATAGGTAGGATAGGACGGACACCCCATCGACCAGCTGATCTTAGTATTAGCAATGTACAGAGTGTAACATTGCAGCGCCGTACATTGTTTTGTATTGGGCAAGTCTTAGCATGCCCTCTGTCGAGATGCGAGGTGCTGGTGTAATGGGTCGAGTGACCCCCTGTTCAAAGAAGGTCAAAATTCACCGCACACTCTTAGATTCAGGTGATGCAAGATAATTTTATTAAAGTCCATGAACAAGGAGGGGACAAGAGGGAGGGGGAAAAAACAATGCAAAGCCACTATAATATAATATATTATAATATATATTATAGACGTTTCAACCCATCCCGGGCCTTATTCATTACGTCGCTGTAAGAGAAAAGACAATGCATGATAGTGTTGATCACACACAAAAAAATACAAGAGCTTCTCACATAATTAGAATATCATCAAAAAGTTAATTTACCAGACCCAACAATGCAGACGAGCTGAAGGCTGCGATCAAAGCAACCTGGGCTTCCATAACCCCTCAGCAGTGCCACAGGCTGATCGCCTCCATGCCACGCCGCATTGATGCAGTAATTGATGCAAAAGGAGCCCGACCAAGTATTGAGTGCATTTACTGAACATACATTTCAGTAGGACATTTCAGATTTTAAAATAATTATTCTAGCTGGTGTTATAAAGTATTCTAATTTACTGAGATAACGACTTTTGGGTTTTCATTGGCTGTAAGCCATAATCATCAACATTAACAGAAATAAACACGTGAAATAGATCACTCTGTGTGTATTGACTCTATAGAATATATTAGTTTCACTTTTTGTATTGAAGAACTTAAATAAATTAATATTTTGATGATATTCTAGTTTTCTGATAAGCACTTGTTTACACATAAAGCAAAAAAGTGATCAGAATTATGAATAACAAATAAATGTCCCAGATGCTATGTACATCATGATAGAAACAACAATAAGAACAGTTTGGGTAATGAATAATAATAGATAAAAAAATAAAGACAAATCAGAGTCACATAGTGAGAATGCTGTGGAAATGAGGGGGGTTAGAAATTAAGAAGATGGCATGGGGTTAAAAAATGGGCGTCCCTTTAATAGAGCAGAGTACTTGTATAGTTGTCAGTGCAGGATATTGGGTAGTGTCTGCTGTGGAAATAAAATCAGAATTCAGACAATAGGCATGGGGGGAGGTGGAATATCTCAAGGACTATGGTGGAGCAGACCCTCATTTACCTTTTTGTGGTGTTGTGCTGGTGGCGCTCCTGCGCCTTGCTACTGCTGCTGCCATGGCGGTAGAGTGGACTGATGGAGTTTTAAATATCGGTGCTAATCGCCAAACTGGAAGTGCGTCATCGGGTGCCGGACCAGAAGTGACGAAGCGCCAGGGAGATACGTGTGTATGCGCCTGTGTGGGAGATTGCCATGGAAGCACTGATGCTTCCAGAGATACATAAGCCCTGTGCAAGTGTAGGAAGGTGACAATTTCTGGAGCAATACATGTAGAACATCCTTCTTATAGTAACTTGTGGTCATATATATTGGGGTTATAATGTTATGGTACTTGTATTGTTATTAATTAGGGTTACAAACAGCGCCTCTCTCTCTCTGGAGGACCCGTCCTGTCCCGCGGTGCACAGTCAGCACTCGAGCACTGTGTAATTCTTAGTTTCCCCTGTGGTGGTGCTGCAGGAATAATGAACTCTTGATGTCCATCTTTCACAGAGATTGCAGCTGATCACTAAATTCTTATTCATATGATCAGTCTCAAAATCATACAACTTTCATCCTGATAAATTGCGCATTTTGGCAGATGCACTTTATTGATTCCAAGGGAAATTGTAGTATCACAGTTTAAGTCCCGGTATCCATATTATGTCTGTGTTTTTTTTGTCCTTATTTCATTTGTATCAGATTCATTTTTCTGGTTTGTTTTATATAAAATATACTCTTCTCTATTGTCCTACCTAATTGACTATTATAAAATGGGTTTGTCCAATTTTAATATTATTCATCTGAATGGAGCGATTGGCTATAATGGGGTCGGTGCGCAGTCTGATTGGAAGATTTTGCTTGTACGGACTAAATACAGATGGGAAAATCGGTTCTGAGAATAAATTCTAAGGAGACACTGTGACTTGTTTAGTGGTAAAGGACTATTGTAACAAGTATGGATTGTTCATAGCAGAGCTTCCCTTTAATATCTATAAATTATTTTAGATACTTGTGTACAGAAATACAGATTTTTAAAATCACAATAAAGCAAATTTTTACCCAAATTTCCACAATTATTTTAGAATTAAACTCTCCAGTATCAAAGCATTGTGCGTTAGTAACATCACCATCATCATATTATGTTTCATTGCTGCATTTATCAAGCTTCCCAGGCAGCCAGTCCAGGGCTAAATGTTTTAATATAGATATATATATATATATATATATATATACATATATATATATATAATTCAAGGTTTAACCCTAACTTAAAAGAATGTAATATGTCTGGGTCTGGAATGGTTTTTTACTTCACTCTCGATGCCCAGCCGGAGCAGTTTTCCAGGAGAGGGCAGCACATCCGAAGGCTAGGAGGATGAGAGAGAGGAAAGATGATCGAGTTTGTAAGAAGTGAGAACACACAAAGCAAGAAATATACTCTCTTATTTATCTGTCTACTGTTTTGTTTTTATTTTTTTAACTTGCTGTTTTTTGTCTTAAATTTACCATAACAGAAAAAACTGGATGTTGCATTTATCAGTCCATCATCAGCCAAACATGATTGTGGCCTTACGAGACTGGCAAAATCCTTGTATAGAACGATAAAGATGACAACTCAAGGAGGTGGTGTTATAAAATTTAAACAATCCATCTAAAAAGAGAAAATGAGGACTGGATCCAGCTGTGATAAGAAGACCCCCCGAAGCAATTCCACATAAAACTCTTATTCTCTTTGACAAAATTTAAAAAAATGTATAGAATACATCCCACCTTGGATGCTTAAAGGGCTTATCCAGGTTTTATTTTTTTTGCTATGTGCCTAAAAACGAACAGGCAGCTAGATGCTAAAATAGGCAACTATCTTCCTGTTGTACCTGTCACCAGGCTCGGAGAGGTCACTGACCGCTCCTGCCTGCGATTCAGCTGCTCCAAGTCAAGAAATCCGCTCTTCTCGTCCCGATCCTGGGCTGCTCTGTAGAAAGGATGTGACTGCCTGCGTTGTGAGGATTAACAGCTGAATCCCTGTTGAATCGCCAGGAGATGTGGTCTGTGAACGCTCCGTGCCTGCAGAGATTGGCGCTGGGCACAACTGCCTGCCTGTTAGTGCTTAGGCACATTATTAAAAAAAAGTCAGGGTTATCACCTCTAACTGATGTGATTATTTTTTCCCCTAAATAACGACTTTTAGGATCACTGCATCTCATAGCTGGCACTGGAGTTCCTGTCCTTTTCTTCTCTGAAAAAGCTATTTACATAGCTCTATGGCAGTGGCTATTGAATGGAATCTGTCAAAATGATTCCTCCTAAAACCGTTTACATGGTCAGGTTTTTCTCTAAAAAAAAAGATACTGTCATCCACACTGTTACTTGTACAATCTGACTGAAAAATGACAGCTGTTTTAATTCAAATGCAAACAAGGCTCAAGTGCTCTGGGAGTGTTAAAGCACTTCCAAGTCTCTGCCTGCCTGGCTCTATTCCCCGCTCAGCCTCGCCTTCCTCTGCTTTACAAGCAGATAACTGGTTGGCAACACATTGCATAAGTAAAGGTGTGGATGACGATATCCTTCAGATAACAACGTGACCATACAAACTATTTTTGGGGTGCGGTTCTTGCTGACAGATTCCCTTTAAGCTGCTCTTTCCCGGTATAAGGGAACAAAACCTCCAGGAAAGACTCATGGAGGCAAAGAAATCTCTGAGAACAACAGGCAGGAACAGAATTATTGTGACTCGGAAATCACCGAGCAAAAGTCCTGGGATTCCCCTAGAGGTGGATGTATGTGTGATATTAAGGCTGATCTCAGAATGATGGTCATAATAACAGTACAATAAACTCTATTATCTATGTATAATAATAATAATAATTTTATTTTCATAGCACCGACATATTCTGCAGCACTTTACATTATAGAGGGGACTTGTACAGACAATAGACATTACAGCATAGCAGTAATCACATAAATCATCAGATACCAAGAGGAATGAGGGTCCAGCTGCTCACAAGCTTACAATCTATGAGGAAAAAGGGGAGACACAAAAGGTAAATGGTAATAATTGCTTTCATTGTTCGGACCAGCCAAAATGTAAGAAATCGGGTGTCCCTGTAATGTTGCCGAACCGGTTACCAACCAGAATATAATAAAGAGTGTGAGCATATGATACGAAAAACCTGGTTATGGTAAAATTTTTGAATTAGCCACACAGGGATAGTTAGATAACTGTGTTGAGGCGGTAGGTTAGTCTGACGAAATGCGTTTTTAGTGTATAAACAAACTGGGCACACTCATGTATAGTGTAGTAAGTCAAATTTAATACATGCAGTGGTCACTTAGCTATGACAGACGTTTCGGCCCGAAGACCTTCATCAGTGTGCTAGAATAAAATAATAACAGAGAACATTGACTGATAAATGATCCACATATAAGAAAACAAAATAAAGTATATACACTTCAAAATAGGGCAACAAATGGTATACGGTTAGATAACTATAATGTCCTTCTTCAATGTCCTAAGACCTCCTGGCCCGGCCTGGATTTTACTATGACCTATGACACCTGCAGACTGAATTTTCTTGACACCCTAGTCATTAAGGACCATAACGGTAATTTATCCACAGATCTCTATTCTAAACCTACGGACAGGAACAGTCTTCTCCATTTTGAGAGCTTCCACCCTCTCAAAATGAAGAGCTCGATACCACAATCCCCGATCCAGCGAGTCACACGGATTGTATCTGACCCTGAGCTACGAAACACACGGATACAAGACTTACAGTCCAAATTTATTGCGAGAGGCTATCTGCCCCATACGGTACAACCTAATTCTACATCTAGGAATACGGATAGGGGCAATGGTAGACGCATTCCCTTTGTGCATGACTTCCACCCGGCTGCTTACAAAATTCATACAGCCATATGTAAACACTGGCACATCCTCCAGACTGCTCACCCCACTGTGGAAACTTTCCAGCAACCATTCTTACCTTGCTTTCGGAGGGCCCGTAACTTACGTGATACGTTAGTTCATGCGGACATTGGCTCTACTAAACCCACCACAATTCAGAGATTTTTACAGAATCCTAAAATGGAAATGTTCCCGTGCCTCTCATGTAACCAGTGTAACAATATCTTAAAAGGTAACACTATATATCATCCGCACACGGGTAAAAAGTACACCATTAAGCATTATTTCACATGTAAATCGAATTTTGTCGTATACCTAATCAAATGTGCATGTGGTCTCCTCTATATTGGAGAGACCACACAATGCATTAAGGATAGAATATCGAAACATAAATCCACCGTTCGATGTAAGGAAGTATACTCCCCATTCCATCTCATTTCATCGCTAAAGGACATAATATATCACAATTGCGCTTTCAGGTTCTGGAATATGTCTCCCCCCACGCCGTGGAGGCGATCGCATATCACTGCTTAAGCGCAGGGAGGCTTATTGGATTCATGAGCTCAATACCTTACATCCAAAAGGTCTCAATAGAGATTATGACTTGCATGCCTTTTTGTAACATATGACTACTTTATTTCATATGTCTTCTAAGATGTATTCAATTAATGTGGGAGCCATTACAATATGAACAGCCTATAACAAAATTAACAATTGCTACCATTCCTGATTTCTTTATCTTTCTCTCCACAGAACCGTTAATGCCGCACTAATTCTATAGAGGTGCATGATTAAAACCACCACCTATCATATCTTATTTCACCGCTGCTATCCTCTCACTATTCCTGTGCGCTCAGTAAAATGATGAAACGCAAGCACCAGGAGCTTGGAACGCAAGCTCCACACAGCACTAAGAGATCGCTTCCTGACGTACTCCGTGCACAGCCACGAGGCAGTCATATCGCTGCATACTTAATAGTGGCACTCTGCACTTCACCCCACCTTGTGACTAGCGGTGGATTCCGCGTCCCAGGCGACTTATATACCACGGTTGGGTAAGTGCACGCGGCCATTACCTCCACAGTAGTACCGATGTGTTCTCTCCTATGATGCTTATCGCTATTTATCTGCATCATAGTTTCCATTGCCAGCACTCTCTGACCAATAGATCAAGAAGACATACACGTTTGGTATGTCATTCGTTTCTCTTGAGCACCCTAGGCAGCAGTGATTTCCCGATTGCATATTCTATATTTTTTCATTTATAGTGATCACTGGAGATATATACAGATCACAATTGTTCTCTGCGGTATGTCCCCACGAAATCCTGTATTTCTCTGTTAATTCACAGTATGCCAACGATATGTGTATATATATACTGTATATATAAATATTACCTTCACTTCACAGACACCACGCAGTTTTATATGCAAGTCATTTCTGACTATTTTACAGCACTGTCACTAGGTATGTCATTCTTAGCAAGTCTGTCTTTCACCATTCATAATTCTTTGGACAAAGCATAATGTTGGCAGGACATTATAGTTATCTAACCGTATACCTTTTGTTGCCCTATTTTGAAGTGTATATACTTTATTTTGTTTCTTATATGTGGATCATTTATCAGTCAATGTTCTCTGTTATTATTTTATTCTAGCACACTGATGAAGGTCTTCGGACCGAAACGTCTGTCATAGCTAAGTGACCACTGCATGTATTAAATTTGACTTACTACACTATACATGAGTGTGCCCAGTTTGTTTATACACTGTATTAGGTTTGGGAACCTGCTGTGGCACCTCCTTCCGGGCTGTGCTAGCATTTTCTTTACTAATAGAAATGCGTTTTTAGGGCATGCTTAAAACTGTGGGTATTGGGGATTAATAGAATTGTCCTGGGTAGTGCATTCCAAAAAATTGGTGCAGCACGTGAAAAGTCTTGGAGACGGGAGTGGAAGGTTCTGATTATTGAGGATGTTAACCTCAGGTCATTAGCAGAATGGAGGGCAAGGGTGGAATGGTAGACTGAGATGAGGAAGGAGATGTAGGGTGGTGCTGAGCCATGGAGTGCTTTGCGGGTGAGAGTGATAAGTGTATATGGAATTCTGGAGTGGATGAGTAACCAGTGTAATGACTGGCACAAGGTAGAGGCATCGGTATAACGATTGGTGAGGAATATGATCCTGGCTGCAGCATTCAGGACAGATTGGAGAGGGGAGAGTTTGGTAAGAGGGAGACTGATTAGTAGAGAGTTACAATAGTCCAGACGAGAATGAATAAGAGAAACAGTAAGAGATTTTGCAGAGTCGAAAGTAAGAAAAGGTTGAATTCTAGAGATGTTTTTGAGGTGCAGATAACAAGAGCAAGCCAGTGATTGGATGTGGGGGGTGAATGAAAGCTCTGAATCAACTATGACCCCAAGACAGCGGGCATGTTGCTGGGGAGTAATGGTGGAACCACACACGGAGATGGCGATGTCAGGCAAAGGTAGGTTAGTAGAGGGAGGAAACACGAGGAGTTCAGTTTTTGACAGGTTCAGTTTCAGATAGAGGGAGGACATGACTCTCATACAAGTTGTCATCTCCTTTCTTCTTATGTAACGAGTAAGACAGGAAGCAATGATGAGTGTAGAAATATAACAACAACAAACAGAAGATATAAATCCAAAGATTTCCAGCAAATCCCAATCACTGATCACAGACAGGACGAGGCTGAGCGAGGAGTCTACCCGGTAACTTGTGACGAGCGCTGCAGAGCTCGGGTATTGGCTGCCTGTGAGTGTGGAGGGTGATGGGGCGTGCTGTGCGGAGATGGTGACACTGAGAGCCGGAGGTGTTACTAGTGATATAGAGAAGTGCCGGACTCATGCCCATCACACACAGACGGCGGTCCTGCCGCGCAGCAGCACGTGATGTAGAGGACGGCGGACGCCATCACTATTATTTTATTAGCTGGTTTGGATCTGTGCACAGGAATGGACGCTTTCCCGGTTATCACACGACTAGCACTGGGCTGTGGAGTTACTACGACGCGGCTCGTTAGATGCTGCACTGGTTATAGAGGATCTGATTGACAAGGTGCCTTATACAACCCTCATTCCGAGCTCGGCAGACTGGACATGCCGCAGCTCCGGCCCTCCCGGGACAGTCTCCGCACCTTGCTGCTAGTGCTCCCCCTGCTGGCCACACTGGGGCTTTGTGGTAAGTGACTGCTCCTTCCATCGATACAATGGAAGCAGCAGGTGATTTATTGGAGATGAATTAATAACTTACCGTACACAGAAATGTATTTTTTCTATATATAATTTTGCGTCAGTTCTTATCTGTAGGGCGATCACAATTACCGCAGGGCGGCTAGAAATAAATAGATAAATTAGTTTTGTTCCCGACTGTGAATGATATTATTAATGTTGTATTCCCATAGCTACATCTGATGCCGTAAGTGTCTGATAGATGCGGATCTGACATCTCTCACTCGCTCGGCAATACAAATGAATGGAGAATTCCTTTTAGCTTCCTTTTCAGGACTATAGGGGTATCCAGAGCAATTAATTATATTCCATTACACTAAATGGAATCTGAGATACCCCTTAGCCGAGGCCCGAGGAGCTGTCTCATCTACTTTTATGGGTGGCATTGCAAAGTGCTTGCATCTTTGCAATTTACTTCTTATTAAAAAAATCCTCTCCTTAATAAAAATGGGATTAGTTTTATTTCTCCAGTGTGCCGCTCATTGCCTCTGTTACCGGTTATCACTACAGTCCATCAGCGATGGTCGGTCTCCTAGACCCTTGGCTATGGAGCTTATAAGCGCTGCTCTGAAGCTGGCGGATATTTTAATTCAGCCGTCTTCTTCCTTCAATGCTGCAGAGGAAAGCTGACTTTGCTTGCAGTATTGGAATGGACACAGTTTGGACCAGCTGCGTAACCTTGACCATGTCACCGGTCCGAACTGTCAATCATCAGGAGCACTCCACCCACTGGAAGCCGGGGGGCAGATGAGCCATGTGCTAATGATGGTAGATGATGAGGATAACCCTCTAACTCCTGCTCAGAGCACAGACCAAAGGTCCATTCCGCATCCTTTTCTGGTAGACGGGTGCCACAGCCATGACCACGTGATGCCTCTCCGCCATTTATGAACGTGGTGCCGTAATATCATATAACACTTGTCTTTTCTGGCTTATGAACCTGTTATTGCTAAACTGTAACACTTTATGAGCCACTTAGATCCGACCATTCATTTTATTGGCCAGATCATGGAAAACAATCAAAAAAGTTGGGTTCCAACGACTTATTTCTAGACATCTTAGATGCGATCACCATTATTGTAATGTTTATATATATTTTGCATGATGAATGTTTTGTTTCATGTGTTTTTTGTTACTTTTTGTTCCCGCCATCAGTTTTCATTCTGTTTTTATATTGTCTTTTTCAGTGATGATCATTATTTAAGCCAAGTGTTGTTCTGTCAGCCCAGCGAGCCGTCCGTGGGGCTCCTGAAGATGTTTGATGGAGATCAGATGTTCAGTTACAACTTTGAGAATTACTCCGTCTCTCTTGGATCAAAGACTTTGACAAGTGGCGTGACCAGGCTTTCCCCAAACCCTTCAAATATAACCTTCCTTGCGAATCTATGTAACCAGTTTAGGCAAAACTTGACCCAAGCCCTTGTAGACATCACTCCTGAAGCCAGAGGTTAGATTTTAATAGGTTCTACCACATTTAGAAATTCAGAACCATTGTTGAAGGAGACAGTTTACGGGATCCACAGGGATTTCCTAAATTGAAGGAACCATAATGTCTTCTGATATTTAACTGGACCCCAATTGTTTCATGATTTTGTCGGGACATCGAACGTGAACCTTGCAGTTTGTCCAAAAATCCTTTGCCTTTGTACAAAAAACACTAAGCAAATGTGTACTGTTTTTATATCATTTTATATTAAAATCTACATGAAAATTAAAGGACCTGGGCTTGGATATTAAAATTGTAAAAAAACCTGTACTTACCTCCCAGACCAGCAACAATCCTCACGGGCTTCTCGGTCCACCATCAGTATCCATTCATAGACAACGTCACATGACGGTTGCAGACGGTCAGCGGTTCTGATGAGTTGCAGCCTTCACATTTCTGCCCAACAGGACTGAATAGAGTTTTTTTTCATTTTTAAATCCTGGCCCTTGAGCCATTCACACTAAGTATTAAAGTAGAGGAAATTCCCAAATCATTAATAATCTAGTCCCGATCCTGACTTTAACGTCCGTATGATACTCCAGAGCAGATTCACAGCAGACGTCAGGGATGAGATCATCTATCATCCGCTACCTGCCTGCGGGGAGTATTCTGCGCTAGAAAAAAAACAGTCTGTAAATGAAATAGAAAAGAAACTGCAGCTTAAGGGATCTGAAAAATATTCAGAGTAAGGAAGTCTTTATAAGGGACGGATTGTATCTTCTTCCATCTAGATTACACAATGTATTATCTATTCTCCTTCTTTTAGGTATTACACGTCTGGAAAGTTTTTACTGCACATCCTCTCCAAATTGGCAAGCAGAACACATTGATCTGTGCCATTGATGACGTCTATCCTCGGCTCTTACCATCACCTGGAGGAAAAATTCTAGAAGTCTAATCACCACATCGTTAAACTCAAATAAATATTTTGTGATGAATGACCTGTCGTTCCAGGCGTTCTCCTACCTCAATGTCACTCCCTACCACGGTGATATCTTCTCATGTGAAGTGCAAGTGTCAGGAGACAGTACTACTAGTATAGCTTTCTGGGGGTAGTACCTCGTGTCACGGGATGTGGACTCTAACCTCAAATTATTTTTTGTTTTGTATACAGAAGGATGGAGCCATGTTCTAGTTAGTGTAGTTGATTGCTTTCTAATTGTCTAATAGATTGACAGTGATCAAGTGAACATTGAAGGGTTTGTCTGGCTGAATATTTTTATTCTTAAGTCTCTATGTAGCATAAAGTACAAAAAAAAAACAGTACTTATCCCCACTGATCCCTTGCCACTTCAGCTCTGATGCTCTTTGGGCCACCCGCTGGTCTCTGTTTCCTGGTCCCATCTCAACAACCCAGGAAACACCATTTAGCCATTCACTGGCTTCAGTAGGACCCTCCTCAGCCAGTGATTGAAGAAGGAGAGAAAAGAGGTGGACCTGAGGTTGTAATCACTAGTCACAGAGGTGACCCGCCTCAAGAGCTAGTCACTGGCCACAGAGATGACCCATCTCAACTAGTGATTGAAGAAGGAGGGACCAGAGAGGGACTTGAGGTTGTAATCATGGTCACAGAGGTGACCCGCCTCAAGAGCTAGTCACTGGCCACAGAGATGACCTGTATCAACCGTGACTAGAAGTAGAGACCAGAGGGGGACCTGAGGTTGTAATCACTGGTCACAGAGATGTCCCACCTCAGGAGGTAGTCACTGACCCACAGAGCTGACCCACTTCAGCCAGTCATTGAAGAAGCAGAGTCGAGCCGGGACACAAGAGGGTAAAAGCTGGCCACCACGGTGACTTGCTTCAGCCAGTGATTGAGGAAAGCAGAGATCAGAGGGGAACCCAATTAGCTGATCACAGCGGTGACCCACCTCATCCAGCGATTAAAAATTCAGAGACCGGCTGAAAACCCAATTAGCCAATCACTGGTCACAGCGAAGCCCCAATTCAGCTTGTGATTGAAGAGGCCGAGTCCAGCAAGGGAACTCAATGATCATCAGTAATTTAGTGCCACTAATGTTCCTGTCCTTAGTGGGCTAACTACCCTGCATGCTGATCAGCAGGACATTGGTATTACTCTTTTGCCCATTCACGGTACAGTACATTTGAATGGGGTCTTAAAAATTATGTCCACACTAGCTAATATTTTTGAGTCAAAATACTAGTATGGTGTGGATTTGCAGATCCAGTCCAGGCTCATTCTGTTGCAAAAATTCACTCGAACCTCACTGCTGATTTTGCCTCTTATGAATAGCAGTGAAATCTTCTCCCAGAGAAAAATATGCCCGATACGAAAAGAAAATGTGCGAGAAACGTTCTCGACTCTTTTTTTGTGTTGATTTTCACCCAGAAAAATCTATTTAAATTGTGAAAAAATGATAATTGGGTTACTCCTGTAGTGAATGGGGAGAGGGTGAGAATTCTGATCTACTTTGTGGAATTGTCTTTTAGGCAATTCTCTAGTGTTTGTATGAAAAGTAATTTCTTTTGACGCATCTTAACACAAATGATTAACTCTCCTTGTGTTAGTAATCATCAGGCTGGAATCTCATGAATGTATTTGATATCTGTAACCTTCCTTTATGCTTTGTCCTCATCCTTTCTTCACAGCTGTGACTTGCAAATGAACAGTAAAACGCGGAGTATTCATATCACCCGTGGCCAAGCAGCGTTTAATAATCAGCGAGAAACAAATGTGATCAGAGAAGAATTAGTTATAACTTGTCCAATCTGATAGTTACAACAGACTTAGGAAGATAATGGTTCTGCTGCATTAAGAAAAAGTGGCGTAAATTTACCAGACGTCGGAAGGATTCAAGATATAGTGCTGATCAGTGATAAAAGATTTCACTTCATTGCCCTAGTGACAGCTGCATTTGGTGATTGGGATACAATTGATAGGATATAGCGTCAATCAATAATCAGAGATTTGCCTTTACTATGCTAGTGATGGCTTTACTGTGGTGATTGGGTCGGGATAAGAAGGTTCACACGTGATGTACTACTTAACAGTATGGAGCACTACATGTCCTCACCTTTCTTTTGCTATATACTAATTACAAAAAGTTGTAACATTGCAAGGAAAGAAGTGAAGGGAGCAAGCTAAGCGTGTATAATACTTAAAGAGGATCTATCTATAAAAAATGGGTTATTGCTTTGTAAAAATCCCCGAGCTCCCCTGATTATGACGCTCTTTTCCATTTTTCGCTACGTCGCTCCATTCCATAGATATACACATTTGTCGCTTTGGAGCGCAGCATGTGAAATCTCTGCTTCTAATTGAACTTGGTGTTTCTTCAGAGTTTTCTCTGGGAGCGTGTGCTTTCACAACTCTCTCCCAGATGCTGCCAGTCATAGCCGATCTAGCAGTCTGTCAGTCTCAGATGCTGCCAAGCAGTGATTGGCAGTGTCTCTGAGGGAGGGGTGACTGTCATGCCCCAGAGAAGACTCTGAAAATTGCCTAGTTGCACTACAAGCAGAGATTTCACATACTGCGCTCCAAAACTACAAACGTGAAAATCTCTACAATGGAGCGAAGCAGCGCAAATAAAAAAATAGCGGCAGAATCCGAGGAACTCAGGAATTTTTTCAAGGTATTTTACTCAAATTTTTTGCAGCGAGTGATAGGTCTTCTTTAACTAGAAGAACAGTGACTTCCAGACACCTTTAACACTGCTTTTCTCCCAGAAAAAATGCAAGATCAATATAACCAATTGTTTTTCCCTCTGTGAACTATTGAGCTATAAATGTATCCAATTTTTAAAAAGACGCAATAAATATCTAAAAAAAAAAAGTTTTATCTTTTTAGGGGACCTTGTTAATTTGATTCATTGTGCTTTCTGTATTTCTAGTTCTGCAACCTCAGGCTTTCTTCATATATTCACTACACAGATTTTAGCAAAATAAAATGTAAGGACACAGATGGCGACCACATATCAATCCTTCCTGTCTTTCAGTTCCCCAGTATCCAGTCCCTTCTGATCTGATGGAGAATGTCCTGTGCGGTTTCGCTTTCGTTCTCGGATCATCTTCCTCCTTGTGGGTTTCGTGTTCTTCTGTTTAGCTAAGAAGTTTTCACAACACTGGTAAGCGAGGGGGGCTTCTTCCTCTGTTAAGTGCACCCCAGAACTTTTCCTTGTTCCCATGTGATCGTTGTAATCACACACATTTATTCAGGGTTGTTTTACTAGTTTTCCATCAACAACCATTATACAAAACAGGGGGTTGTGTGAATTTGCTGCCGATTCTATTCAGTAGTTTGGTGCATGGACCATAAATTTGGAAAAGTTGCAAAACATTAGAAATTAAATAAAAAACCTGTATTTGTCACATATTAACTGGATCACGATTGCAGTTTTCATGGCAGTTTTTGGTGCAGTTTTAGTGTCATTTTTAATCTTAAACTGTGAAGAGATTTAAAAGAAACGGGAAATGTATAAGGGAAGGATATAAACGTCTCCTCCACGACCCCGTCCCACTTCTGCCTTTTGCTACAAAAAAATTATGCAGCTCAAACTGCATTGAAACAGAATGCCCATTTCTGCTTAAAGGGAATTAGTCAGCAGAGGTTTGCCATGTAATCTGAGAGCAGTATGATACAGGGGCTGAGACCTTGGCCAGCTGTTTGTTGTTGTTTCCATAAAATCACTGTTTTTTTCAGCTGGAGATTATAACTTGAGGACTTAGTTGTCTCATGCCATGTAGTCCCCTTGCTCTGTGTAACCCCACCCTCTCCACTGATTGGCAGCTTTCTGCCATTGCACAGTGTAAACAGAAAGCTGCCAATCAGTGATGTGGGCCCCGCAGTGACTGACAGCAGCTCAGCATTAGGGCCGGCTGTCAGTCAGGCCTTGGGGGACTCGTTTACAGTCTCCGCTTTCTACACACAGCTGTGATGAACAAATTAAAGTTTATTTAATCTTGGCTGCGTGGTTATAAGTGCCAGCGCTGGGCGGCTTCACAGTGCCATTATCATGCAGATTAACCCCATATCTGCAGGTTAAGTGTTTTTTCAGGTGACACGTTCCCTTTAATCTCAGCTTTTTGACATTTTGACAAATTTTTATTGCTCAGTTTTTTGCGTAAAAAAATTTTGCCAAACATTGTCAGATTGTTTTTGATCAAGAAGTTCCGACTAATTTTGCTCCGTTCTTGCACCTTTTAAAAAAATTGATGGGAAAGTGGCTCTGAAAATAGATTAAAGCCAGATTTAAAGAATTTTAACATTTCTTAATAAGTTACACTTTCTACTATTAGTTGGGAAAGTAAAAATTGTAGAGACAGATGAAACAGAATTGTTATATCCCAGACGATTTGTCAAAAATTGTGCGATAATTTGATAATCTTGGTACCAAAAAAGGCAACAGAACCATAAGCAAGACTGAAGTCAAAGATCCTCCATGATAAACGTCTCCGCTATGTTTGTGATCAGACATGATGCACCTGATCCTACTGTCGTGTTTTACTCCACATCGTCTGCCCCATCGTCATCATGCAGACAGTTTCGGAGGGGCCGCAGAGTATCACTAGGGTCTAATAACTAAAAATTACCAGAATTAGAACTATAACGAGCTGAGTTCACTCTGCTTAGATTTTGTGTTTTCGGTCTTTTTACATATAACGCTGTTTGTTTCTTTTATTTTCTTTACTTTTGTTGGACCGTTGTCCTGAAAAAAACTATTCATCAGCTACAATTAAGTTTTTTTGCTTTGTTCCCTTCAGACTGAATTTTTCATTACCTCGGACGCTTCTAATCCTAAAGAAACTGGAGTGCCTTGACTTTTCTGGACCAAAGCGTTCCTCGTCACGTGCCTTGATCCCCGACGTTATGTGTTATTACTGTATCATTCTCCATGGCGGATTTAGTCAATGTCACTAGAAGCCCTTATGAAGAAAAATATCTGAGAAGTGATAGATGACTAAAGTCTACCCGATCTGCTGTTCTCATGTCAGATAATGGTGGCACCCTTCAGGTCAGGACAAAGGACACTTCAGTTTTGATGGATCATTATCCAAAATCTGAATTGAAAACCCCCCTTTTTTATAGGAAAGTTTCACACACCGTGTTTTCAGAAACAAATGCCCCTTTTTACTCGTTTCTTGACACAAAGCCAAAACTAATTCCAGCAGAAAGGAGAATAACTCCAAAATTATATTTTATTCCATATTTATACTAGGAAAAAAATGTAAAGATGAAAGTGTAAAACTGATGTTCGTTAGGACTGGTAATTTTGTACAATCTGTGCTGATGTGGGGATTGCTTTTCAGCGGGAATATTAATGCAGTGATTCTTTTGTGCACTTTTTATAAATGTTCACGACTGCGTTCCGACTGCCTTTTTGTCTCTGAATCCACACTGTAAAACTATTGAACCCCCCTAGCGTCAGGCACATAATTTTCGACGGTCAATTTTCTTGGCTTTAACCCCCATTTTCCATTGTAAATTTACGGTTGGGGTTTAAAAATCCTACTTCTGCAATCTGCAGGTACAGTCCCCAAGTGTCAGGACAGCAGGGGGAGGTTCTCCCCTGTAATGGGGCTATTATACACTCCCCCGTTACTTGGAAAAAAAATGAGTGATGTTAAAAAGAAATATGCCTTAATAAAATCTTATGTCTATCAGGGAATATAATATATATAATTGATATAAACTAATTTAAAAATATATATAATAATGTAACATATAATTTATACCCTGAAGATCATAAATGATCTCTTATGATTTTTTTTTCGTAAACAGTATGTATGAAACACCTGCGGAAGATCCACATAAAAAAAACTCCATGATAATAATTCTGAAAAATATTTATTTTTAGTAAGATTGGGATATACTAAGACAAAATACCTCCCACAAACTCTACACATATTTGATATTTTACAAAACCGTAATAAATTAGAGGTTATTAACAGGCTATGGGTATAGGAACAGTAAAAAAAATGAACAAAAAATAATATACACCGCTCAGATCGCTCTCCAGGCGTCTCCAGACTTGTCAATGTGCTGAGTGTGAACCTGCTGCCTGCAACACCTTCAGCATGACCGGTTTTGGGGAGTGGGTCAGTAATGGTGTGGGTGGCATTTTTTGGAGGACCATACACCCCCCATGTGCTCGCCAGAGGTCCGACTGCCATTAGGTACCGAGATGAGATTCTCAGACCCCCCTTTTGAACATATGCTGGGGGCAGTTGGCCCTGGGTTCCTCCTAATGCAGGACTGCCAGACCTCAGGGCTGGAGTGTGTCAGCAGTTCCTGCAAGATGAAGGCATTGAAGCTATAGACTGGCCTGCCCTTCCCCAGACCTGAATCCGATGAGCACATCTGGGACATCATGTCTCCTCTCATCCACCAACGTCCGTTGCACCACAGATGTCCGGAGTTGGCGGTGTTTAGTCAGGCTGGGAGGAGATCCCCCAGGAGAACATCTGCAACCCCCCACAGGAGCATGCCCCGGCGTTTGTAGGGAGGTCTACAGGCCGGGAGGCCACCCCAAAAAATGAGCATCTTTTTTGTTTGTTTTTCCCTTTCTTTTGGGGGTCCCCAAACCAGGCCTCCTTGGTTTTTAAAAATTTGTTTTCCCCTTGAGATTTTTTTGTATTATGGACAGCAATTAACTTTTACAGAAAAGTACAATGAGAATTTTTATTCATTTAATCTAGGAGTTTATCCCTTTTTTTTTTTGAGCAGTGTAAAAAAATAGAGATGAAACCTTTTTAAAAAGCCCCCAAATTCAAAAAAAATTTAATAAATTTGCCCCACAAAAAAAAAAAGCCTCATACAAAAAAAAGGGTAGGCTACTAAAAAAAGAGAAATGAAAAACCCCCCCAAAAAATTGGTTTTGGTCTTACCCCCTTTCGGGCCGGGGCATTAAAAGTTAAAAAGAAGAAACCCAAAAAAAGGGGAGCAGTGGGTGAGCCAACGAATGTCATCCTTTTTGTATCTGATGATAAAAGGGGGGGGCCCAAATGAAAAAAATCTTGGAAAAGGGCCCCTTTTTGTTACCGTAAAAAGCAAAGTTTTTCTCCTTCAGCATTAGAAAAGCACAATTTTGGGGCCCACCAGCAAACATGCCCACTGGTCCCCCCTGCCATCAACAGTAAAAAACCAAGAATTTTTAACAACCCTTAATTTGAAGTTTTAAAAAATTAAAGGGACCTTTTTATGATCACATTGTCGGGGGGAGCTTGTAAAGACAACCCTTTTGCAATTTGAGTTTCAAAATTTAATAATTTTTTTTTTAAATAACACTTTTCTTTTCTTTTCGCTTGTTGCCTGGGAGAAAAAAAACCCCGTGCTGCTTCCTTAAACCATGCTTCAAATGGGGGATTAGTGGTGATCGCCACCAAAAAGCGCTTCAATCCATAGAAAAGGTTGTAAGCCCGCGATTTCTGTGCCAGCAGTGGTGGTCTTTCCAAGGAACGAGCGAAACAAAAGAAAAAGGTAATTTAAAAAATGGGTAAAAATTTTAAAGCAGAAAATTTTCAAAATTGTGTTTTAATTTACTCCCCCAAAATACCCAAAGACAACCCCTTTTTAAAAATTTCTATTTTCTAAAGTCCTACCCCCAAAAAGTAAAGTTAATCATTAGGGGAAGTGTAAAAGGGCCCCCAAAAAAAACTAAGGGGGTGGAAGCAGTTAAAAAAAAGTGAACTAAACCCACAAGAAAAGGGAATTAAAAAAACTTTACGGGGGTTTACTATAAACCCCATCAAAATAGTCACTTTCTGGCACACCGAATAAAAAAAAAAATAAAAAAATTTAAAGATTAAACCTTTGTAAAAACCCCTTTTTAGAGGGTCCCTTTTATTCAATAAACATGATTTAGGGACGGGGGCCAAGTTTTGGGAAATGAGATATTTATTGTTTTTTTACTCATTGCCCTTTTTTGCATTTGGGATCCCTCGTTCTACCCAGGCCCCATTTTGTCTATTTCCCAGGACGGGGGTTCACAATTGATGCACTTTTAAAGACGTCTCCATTGGGTTTATTTAAACTCCCCTTTTTGGGTGATTTTTTTTTGTCTTCATTGAAAATTAACAATTTTCGTACGAGAATGCCCCAAGTGATTATTTCCCCAAAAAGAAAAAAAATTTGTCATATTTTTTTTTTTTCCACTTTTTCAGATTTTTTTTTTTTACAAATATAAGAAAATTATGAAAAAAAAACAAAAAATCCGAAAAATTTTGACATTTGGGAAAAAAGCACATGTAACTGATATTATTGCTGGGGAAAGGCCCCCGGTTTTTTGGGGCCCTTCCCAACTAATAAACCACCTGCACCGCCCCCGAATTGGACATTACACTTTTAATTTTTCCCGGGGCGGGGCAAGTGACCCAATGGTGTCGGTTTTTTTATTTTGGCCGCGTCCACTGGCGAGTTTTTATGCGAGTAAGTCGCCGACCGGGCCCGAGTGTGCGGCGGGGATGTTTTCTAGGAGCCCACACTCGGGCCAGAGCGGGCGCCGGCGGGGTTTTAGCCCAGAAAAAA